>OX387273.1:15274200-15899200 GCA_947562075.1 Orthosia gracilis
CATCCAAAACTATGACTGGCTCTAATATCCGATCACAAAAATGTCTAAATAAACAGATTTGATATTACATGTTACAGATTCCACAAGTATTCTATAACAGCCTTAAAACTCCAATAGACTGGGGATATAGAACACAGCCACAAGACGCTTGTAGAAGTTTCAAGAACAGAGGCTGTGCTTGGCCTCGAGGAAAAGTGCTGGGCGGCTGCAGCAGTATCAACGCCATGTTCTACGTGCGAGCCAACAAAGCTGACTACGATGAATGGGCAGCCAACGGTAACTACGGATGGAGCTACGATGAAGTTTTACCCTACTTTTTGAAAAGTGAAAAATTCACTGGGGAGCATACTGAAGAAAGCAAAAAATATCATAATCGAGACGGGCCTTTAAATATCATTGAAGCTACTGAGCCAGACTTTTTTGAGCAAACAATTATAAAAGCAGCCGTTGAACTTGGAATGACTAACTCAACTGATATTAATGGTGCTAGTCAAATGGGCATTACAGCAACCCAACGCAATATCAAAGATAACGTTAGATACAGTACTGCTAGAGCCTTTTTGTCACCAGTAAAAGACAGAAAGAATTTACATGTGATTAAGAATGCTCTGGTAACTAAAGTTTTATTCAATCCTCGCACGAAAACAGCGAAGGGCGTTCAGATTCACAAAGATGGACAAGATATAATTGTAAATGCAAAGAAAGAAGTAGTGGTGTCCGGTGGAGCCATTAACTCACCACAACTTTTACTGCTATCAGGTATTGGACCGAAAAAGCAGTTACATGACATGAATATTGAAGTCATTGCTGACTTACCCGTAGGTGAAAATTTACAGGACCACGCTTTTGTACCCCTATTCTATACGATGCCAGGTGACGCAGATTTGACTTCCGTAAAGAATATAGCGGGCGCATTTGCAGAGTACTTATTGAATCGTGCTGGAATATTAAAAGATATTACTCCTCACAGAACCATCAGCTTTATGAACACCACAGATCCTACTTCATCTATCCCAGATATGCAGAATCATCATCTGGTTGTGCCTCCGAGTGTGTCTGGTATGCTTGATTTCTTTGAAAAGCACGATGTGAGTGATGAGGTTTATCAAGAATTTCTTAAGATGAACAAGGACCATTTTGTCATAATTGTATACAACGTACTGCTGCACCCAAAGTCAAAAGGCAAAATTGTTCTAAACAGTAAAAATCCTTTCGAACATCCTTTAATATACCCAAATTACTTCAAGGAGACCGAAGACTTGGATACTATTATAAGGGCAATGAAGCAACATTCCTTGAGATTAGGTGACACTAAAGCATTTAAGGAAGCCGGATTTAAATTACATTGGATGGAGATCGAGGCATGTAAGGGACTTGAGAAGGAAAGTGATGAGTATCTAGAGTGTATATCGAGGGAGCTTACATTTTCACTGTACCATCCTACAAGTTCTGTAAAGATGGGACCTAAGAGTGATAAGGAATCAGTGGTAGACCCAGAGCTGAGAGTACACGGTGTGAAAGGGTTACGTGTGATAGATGCGAGTGTAATGCCGTTCGTGGTGAGAGGCAACACCAATGCTCCAACCATTATGATTGGTGAGAAGGGAGCTGACCTAATCAAGAAGACTTGGTTACAGGAACACAACGAGCTTTGATGCGTGATACTAGTTAAGTACAACAATAAGTTTGCAAATGAATCTGCAATAAATTGTGATAAATGAGAGAAAATTTAGTTAATAAGAAAAAGAAAATGTACAGACAATTTGTTTATCTTCGTAGTTTTTATTTTATCCCTATGTTTGGTTTGGTTTGGGTTGTTAAAGTTTGAACAATAAGAAAAACGCTTTATTATCAACACTTAACGAAACTTCTATTAACGAGATGTTTGTTTACATGTTTTTAACAAAATAACAATATTGCCTTTACTAATAGCAAGCTAATCTATTCACACAAGTCACATGCTATTTTTAATATTTTGGAAAAAATGCTCGATCCCTGTGAAAATGACCACGGGAGCGAAACCGCGGGAGAAAGCGCGTTGACAAATAATTTTGTTTTGTTTTCAAAAATCAAGCTATCTTATCTACTTCATAATAAAAAGCTGATAAGCTGGACTTGTAAAATACAGTCATTCATTATTTACATAATCATCAGTTGTGAATGAAGTATAAATAATTATTATCTGCTTTGGTTTAACAACAGTGCTGAACTTCAACCTCGAAAAAGTTGATAGCAGCAAATATTTAATAGTGATTTTTAATTCGTTGGTAATCTTTCAGGAGATTAATGTAAAAAATTGAATGTGAATATGGCTACAACAACAAAACCACAACTTTAATTATGGGATCATCAACATTTAAAATTAATTAACCATTTGTTTCATAAATTACTACAACAACTACAATATAATAATTTAAAAAAAAACTGCTGTTCAGTGGGCTAAGTGCGCGACCAAGTCTGCATAAAAACTCGCACTAACCCCTCAGTTCATGTTTGTATAACTCGACTTTTCGCTATTTCAGAATTGGTCCCATAGCGGTTCATATTCATGAGTACGGTACTTTCACTCCCTGAAATATTGCCAATAAGTTTCAGAAGTGAATTATGATAGCAAACTGCTTAGGACTCACTCGAATCGAGTGAGTGCTAACCAGTATGCTTAGTAACTAGTCGACGAACTATCAATTAATACATAACTAATAAATTAAATAATAATATTAATATTAACAATTGTTACAAAATAATTATTATTTAAATTATTACTATTAAATATTAATTAACTTACTACTAATTATATTATTGGTTAACATGGACTGCTTCTTATCTCTTTGGCTATCATTATTATTACTAATAACTTTTTATGGATATTAACATCTGGGGAGTTGTTGTGTTAGTTCTTACCAGCTAAAACACGACGAAATGGTGACAGGCGGGCGTTTTGGCAACTGTCTTTAAGTAGAACTTTATCGAGCGTTCACCTGGTTCTCACTCTAATAATAGACAAAAATAGACTAAATTAACTTGACTAGACTGAAGAAAGCTTTGGAATTAAAAACGAAAAAGTTCACCCCCTGACATATTTTCATCGATTTCAAAATTACACTGTGTCCCCTCATTCCATCTTGTTTTTACGTTATCTTTTATATTTAAAACAGGGGTTTATTATATCAAGTATTATTTTACAACATCGTCGTAAAAGTTCCTTCCATTAACTTAATAACTCTCATACCTGTTGTATAGAAAAAAAAAACTACGTTAATGGTATCAATCTATTTATCTAATTAGATTACCCGCTATCACAAATATTGCGTGAAACTAATTCCTTTAACACTTGATAGAAGACAAACTTGATTTACTTGATTGAATTGTTGTTGATACAAATATTTAATTAGGTACAGTACATAATATCAAACTTTTAGGGGTAGACAGAATTGTATGGATGTATTACTATCAACCCTCATATATTAGGGGCCAAGTCCAAGCTGCTACTTATAATTTGTTATGTAGAAGAAGAACCCTACAAAACTTTGGCCGACCCGAGGATGGAGCTTACTCACAGCAAAAAGTTTAGATTTGGTATTTGTAATGTAAATTAGTATATATTCTTATCATTAAAAGCTGGGAGAGTGGAGTATAAAAAGATGTGTTGGCCAGCTTGGAAGAGCAGGATTCTTCCAAGGACATAGAAAGTTCCAACAGCCATCTGTGTTTGGTCGAGATAATTAATTGGACACAAAAGTGCTTAGGAATTCCCAAATTAAGTTTCGCAGTCAATCGATGTTTTTATGTGAGAAGTACAGGCCCGGTAAAAGTGCAACGCACGGGGAGGCGTATGTCCAGCAGTGGACATATTTAGTCAGGAATGATGATGAAGTTTTATATATATATCATATTTTAGATATCAGGAATCGAAGGCGACTTTAGTACTTAATTCAGATGTTCACGTTAGACTGTAAAAATGAATAGCAACGGAGGGAGTCCGACTGATTGCTCTGATGTTTTCGTCAGATATTCCCAAATTGAATTTAGGCATTCTTCGGCATTAATCATATCATTTGCTTCAAAATACTGACAACATAGATGTGAAAGTTAGAATGATTATAGTAGATATTAAATTACTTTTAAGGTGTGAATGGGGTTTGGTGAAACATACCGGCTAACGGATAGAACGTAATAAGGCTATAAAAATGGCACATAGTTTTATCCCTGGAGTAAGTTCCCTTGACATAGATTTTGATTTTATATGACGGCAAAGTCGCTGGCAATGCTCACTGCTGTTAAAAGTCCAAAATACGTAACGGTAATAAACGCCATAAGCAAGTAAACCTCTTAACAACCGGCACGACCAGGAAAATAGACCAAGGACTGCCAGCCAGCTCACCTGTCCAGTGTAAAATGTGTAAATAGTAAAATTGGTAGATCAAGCAACAGTAAAGGCCAAAGTTCATCATATATCAGCAATATTTCATAATTTCTAGATGATTAGTGCACACAGATTGATGATTAAGCACTTTTAATTTAAATAACGATGCATCTATTGATTTTTTTTGTGGGTATGATCGCTTTATTGAGTAAGAAGTCAATAGGTATGTCAAAGGTAATTTACGATACCTTCTAAAAGAGGATGCCGATTTAGGTGCTATTCAAAGTTTATACTTAGGTAATCACACCGATCAGTTCATAATCTTTTTTGAAATCACACGACGTTTTCACAATATGTACTGCCCATACATTGAGACAAAAGCTCAACTGGCTGCCAAAAAGTTGGGGATCCTTGCGAAGGTGAGACGGTACTTCACGCCAGAACAGCTGCTTAACTTGTAGCCAGCGCAAGTTCGATCTTGCATGGAATACTGTTCTCATCACTGGGACGGATCTGCTTGTTGCACTAGAGTCGATCGAAAAACGGGCCAAGAGGTTGGTTTGGCCAATGGCAATGAGGCACTGGTTGAGTCAAAGCTACAGACCCTTGAACATTTTTACACAGAAAAATTGATGGCTGGAATTTCTTCATAACTGAAGTAGCATATGTAAATCAATTAATATTTTGCAAACAAAACTGTTCAAATGGAGGTTCAAGATATTTTGGCTATCGCATTAACATTGGGACGTTTATATCGCCTTAAGTCAAGAGTGAATAGGTTTCTTCTAGGCAAGTGTGTTATACCATCGACCACATCATCGCTTACCATCAGGTGAGATGCAGGTGCTGGTTAAGCGCGAGCCTATCAATAATAAAAAATAAAAGTATTTTTGAGCGCAAAAAGGTACTGAAAAGTGCTAACATAATTTTAGTAATTGTTTAACAAAATGAAGAAGCAGGTACTGGCTCACACCCCAAATACACTGAGATGATAGCCAGGAGAAAGAAGAAGTACAAATTGAACAAAATTATTCCAAAAATAGAAACTCAACGTGGAGTCATCTCTTGGGATCCAAATTATCTGTATAAAGATTCTAGATGGAATCTAGATGGACGGATCTGCCAAATATCAGTTTGATGCACTAATGTCGATCGAAAAGCGGGCCAAGAGGCTCATCTGAAATGAGGCACTGGTCTGAGCCTCGAACATCGTCGCCGAGTTGCTACCGTGTCGGTTTTTTATCGATTACATTTCGGGGAATGTTGCGATGGAATTGCATGATCTAATTCGCCTAGCCCATTTCATCATCGGTCTACCAGACGTACGGCGATGCACCATCGGTACATGGTGGACATCCCACCCATATACACTAATTGTTTTGGGAATACTTTTACTATGCGTACAGCTAAGGAGTGGAATTCCGTGCTGGACTCTGTTTTCCGATAGCTAGTCTTTAAGTCAAGAGTGAATAGGTTTCTTGTAGGCAAGCGTGCTTCACCGTCGACCACATCATCGCTTACCACCAGGTGAGATAGCGGTCAAGCGCGAGCCCATAGATAATAATAAAAAAAGACCCAATTACACTTAGCCTGATGAGGGTCCTCATGATCCGTAGTAGCGCAAGTGATCACTCCAGTGTTCAAAGAGAGCCTCAAAACTCTGGTAAGCCATGGTCCTTCGACCAAAAAGTAGTACATTAAGATACAACACGCAGCGTGTCGTTTTCGTTGCCAAAACAGACAAGGTCAGTTGTTAGGCTTCACCGTTGGGTGCGATTGTGAAATAACACTGTTACTTATTACTAAAACTTGCATATTAATGGTCTCTGTGTTGTTTGTGTATGCTCTAGTAACTTTTTCCTTATGAATGGTAACAATATCAATTGCCAACTTGGCTGTAAAGTTATCTTGTATGCAGGTAAGTTGATCACAAAGAGTACAAAGCAACAATATATGCAAAAACCACGACTTCTAATTTAATTAGACTAAAAGTTCGTAAAACCACAAGACATTACAATTGATTGAAGTGAAAGTACCAACTTACCTTATTAATTAAATGCCTTGAATTGTTTGTTCTTTGATGCCTGTGTTAAATATGTCTCTATATACCTATAGTCATATATTTGCTTAGATACTTTATAATATGATGTTAGAAAAACATAACGACAATATCTATGTCTTTCTATCAAGCATCTAGATCAGTTGCTGCTTGCCACAGAAATGTCATAATTTCATAAATTATATAACTTAAAAATTGTAAGTCTTAAGTCATGCACAGCGAGGCTCAAGGGATGCAGCTGCTAATTGGCGTTGCACAGAAGGTGTTCTGGGGTGGTCTTTTGAGAGTTGACCCTTCTACGTGCTGATGGTGACCACCGGGGTGGTTTTAGTGAGGTAAAATCCCACACTCCCTGGTATTTTCCCCAAAAGTCCAGACACCTTTTTTAGGTTTTCCCCGTTAACACAAAAAATAAGGTATTGGTTCTCGAACTACTTGAAATAAACGCAAAAGGCATACAGACTAAAGGAGACTTGTTCCTTTTTTTTAAATGTTAGGAGTCGGAATACTACCTAGCATAATAATGAATGTAACATTTGCGAGGCAAATGCTAACGTAATCAACATGGTTGAATTATGGTCGTCATTATTTTAATTTGGAATCGCCGGTACGGCAAAGAATGTAGCACACAATCTCCTGCAGTACTGTCTCTCGGAACGGGTTGTAGATGGGAGCAAAAAGTTCTTGAGTGGTGAACACGAATCGGAAGACACAACGTTGGAAGGCCTCCCTCTAGGTGGACCGATGACCTGGGTGGTGACCATTAGTTCTTAGAGTAAGGTTATTTTGAGTGTGGGTAAGGGACAGATGTATATAAGTCAAAATCATCTGTCCCTTACACACACTAAAAGTAACCTTACTCTAAGAGCTTATGGTCACCGTGGTTAAGACTGCGGGAATCTGATGGATGAACCGATCAGTGTGGCGACGCTTGGAGGAGATCTATGTCTAGCAGTGGAAGTCTTTCAGTTGAAATGATGATGGTGACTGTCTCGCCATCTCTCCTAAATAAATCCTTCCAAAGGCTGTCTTTAAAAGATCACTTTTAGCGATACAAGACTAAAGGACTATAAGGAGACATCTCCTTCACTTATATTCTCTGTAAGATATATGGTGTATCTGCAAATAAAAAAAGGCCAAGTGCGTGTCGGACTTCGCACATTTAGGGTCCCGCACCATACCGCAAAATCAACTTGGTTGTAATAGGAAAAATTAGGGAATTTCAAAGAAGAATCTGATTTCACAATATATTAGATGTTAAAATAAACGTAATAATCAAAATTATCACCAAATTTCAAGTTCATACGTCAATGTGACTTCTTCTTTTTTTTAATATAATTTTGGTAACTTCTCATTACTTTGTATTCGATTATAAAAAATACAGTATTTATTTAATCACCGAGCTCTAATCAACGATACCCCTCGGTGGGGCAGGTCAATTTTATTTTCACGCTCCCCTTTATCAGTATGGGAGACCACTTTAAAAACATTGAAATATTTTTTGGCAATTTGTATGGCTTTGTGTCAACATGATGACACGTGAGTGAAAGCAATAAGGCTCCGTTTGGACCCTTCGGAACCCTATGGGACCCTTAAAAGTATTCTATCTATCTTGAGATGAAAAATACGAGCATTTTCTCGATATGAACGTTGCACACACTAGATTGGACAGATGAAATCAATACGAGGCTAGGAACTACTTTGCTAGTGAGCGGAGGCGATCAAATGGAAATAATCGACTCCGATCTCTTCTCGATCTAGTCTTGCGTTACTAGAGGATAGTCAAGTCATACAGATATATAGTCTCTATCAAAAATAATATTGTAAAAAGATAGATAACAATATAATAAAGAGGTAGATACTGGTCCGATCAGGGAAATTCCTGCAGTGATAAAAGGCACTATCGCTGAGAGTCAAAGACAACTTTTTATCCAGAAAAATGTACCTATACCTTCCTCCTTAAAGCGGATGTAGGCCCTTAAAAAGTTTTTCGTAAACGTTTTACTGACTAAAATAAATAACCGTACTTTTAGAACGCCCTCACTTAGAAGAACAGAATATAGTCTTGTGTCAATCCAAGTAGACAATTTCGTCCGAGAAAAACATTATACTAAGAAGTAAATTTGGTCTTCCAATAGCTTAGTCGAACTGCATTAATACCCGATATTGTTTTCATTATTGCACTGCTGAATTTCAATACAAAGGCGAGCGTTGATAATACGAGTACCTATAGTGTCTTCTAATTAGGAATTAAGTTAGATCTCTCGTAGTGATAATGAAAACGGGCATAAGTTTTCATGATTATTTCATCACTAGCTTCAGCCAGCGGCTTCGCCCGCGTGAAGAGTGTTTTCTTATCCCAAGGGAAGTTTATACCGGGATGGAAAGAAGCATGTGATATTCCAGACTATAATCTATGTCTGTGCCAAATTTCATCCAGATCCGTCAAGCCGTTATGGTTTGATTGAGTAACAAACATACATCCACACACACATCCATCCAAACTTTCACATTTAAAAAATTTGTAAGAAGCAAGATTATGATAACCAAATCCCACTAGTCACTGTGTTACAATGCTATTCATTAGCACAAGAAACACACGGGTCGTGAACTCGTGACACTTGCGGCTTAGGTCGATGGTGTCATTCACGCCTCTCGCATACCAAACATAGAAAATATTACATAAGTATTAATTAAGAACTGACACTCACGGATAATTTATATGAAGAAATAATTAACTTCGTTTATATACTTGTAAAAGCAAACCTCTGCTACTGCCCCAATTAATATAGCCAACTTTAAATCCCATAAAAATGAACGGTCCCTGAGCCACAAGAGCAACGCCGCGAGAAAAAGTTAGTACTTACGTAAGTATATTATAAATATTTAGTGTTTAAGACGACGATTGTCGCGAACGTCCTTGAAGGCACAAAATGCACATCATTTCACACCCGCGCGACCCTAAATATCCTTATTATTATAAGACTTTTAAAAAAAGCTTAAAAAATGTAGATAATTCAATTGTCTTTGAGATAGTGAAAATTTCATTAAAATACGCGCGGCGGTTTTGGTGCGATTGTCGTTTTTTGTCCGTGTTAGACATAACTTTACAAATTAATTACACAATGTTATACGAATAAAATTCAAAATTTTCTTAGATCAAATTATTATGTAAATGGTCTAAAATTTAACATACATTTGTATAAAAGAATAAGACTACCCGTTTAGACATGATTCTCATTTTAAAATCAGCTTCTGAGATCATCGCTTTAAGTACTGGTACATAAATATTTAGTTTTGACATACTGAGGGGTGACCATTAAGCTCTTAGAGCAAGGTTATTTTGATTGTGCGTAAGGGGCAGATGTATGTTACTTGTATACATCTGTTCCTTTTTTACAGTCAAACTATAATAGTTTTGCAACGTCATGGTAAGGGGGCTGATATAGATTGATTATGTTTGTTGATGATATAAGTGTTGTATTAGATTTATTCTATTGATTGAATTACATGTGAAAATAGAATATGTAGGAAAGTACTCGTTAAGCCTTTTACGATCGAAGTAGTAATATTCAAGTGGTGGGTATTATTTTCTATTTCGTTTGCACATTTGGGTTTTTGCGTATTATATACAGATTTCAGTTCTTATATTGTATTGCATTGTGTTCCTACCAAAGCTCATTTAAATTGTCTTATTATATAAAACTTGTTAAATCTGTTTTCTTGTGAAATAAAGTTATATTATTATTATTATTTCGTTTATTCAACTTTTTACACATTTCATATTTACATTTTTAAATATTTCTTTATAAAAACAAATCATAAAAAAAAACATTTAAAAATATAAAAAATAATGGTGGTCCGCCGGTGTCGGGAGCAGGGTCCAAGCTACCGGTGGTTAGGACTCCAGAGACAGGAACCTCCTCACAATGCGAGCCGTATCGAGGAGTACTGCCTTCTGTATCAGGCCCTTGATCCAACCGTGTAATGACAGCCTCGACAGATGGTCGTCGAGGCTCTTGGCCATCAGGCCGTTGGCCGTAACAACAATCGGCACAATGATCGCCGAGTCCACATTCCACATGTCGACAACCTCGTGTGCTAAGTCGAGATACTTGATTTGTTTCTCTTTCTCAGCTTTCACGAGGTTCTCGTCATGCGGGATGGTGACATCGATTATCATTGTGCGGCGCGCTAATCGGTCTATCACCACTATATCCGGCTTATTGGCAACAATAGTCCTATCAGTGATGATAGACCGATCCCAGTACAACGTGACATGGCTATTTTCGAGAACTGGGTCGGGCACATACTTGTAATACGGTACCTCAGAATCCACTAGATTGTACTTCAAAGCAAGTTGCTGGTGAATAATCCTGGCCACTTGGTTATGCCTGTGTAAGTACTCGCCGTTAGCCAGACGAGAACAACCAGAGATAATATGTCTGATGGATTCACCCGGAAAAAAAAAAAAAAAAAATTAAAAATTACTAATTTTCTGGGACTTCGCCATAGTGGCGATCTCTTCATTGTACACAGAGTGAACAGGCCCTCATCCCTAAACAATTTTCGGCCAAACTTAAAAAAAAAACTACCTTTTCCTGTGCTACATTCTGTTACATCACTAACACGTTACAACTATAAGAGTGGACCTTGAAGACGCGTCGTTGATCACAGCTTGCAACACCATTACCTTTGCACGCAACGTCTAACATGGGTTGCCATATTTTTATTGAATCACTCATATAGCTTGACTATTCAGTTTCGTGGTTTATTCGTAGATTAAGTTATGAATAGATGTCTTTTATGAAATCTGTGCAAGAATACCTTGTATTACATTTGCAAACATATCTTTTTGTATTGTAAAAAGTGCTAAAAGATGTACAAATACACTGTACAGATTTTATTTGAACATAAAATTTTCTAAATGGAAAAACTGTCTTACTAGGTAACTAGCTACTGCCCGCGACTTCGTCTGCGTAGACGTCGGACCGGGATAAAAGTAAGCTATCTGTTGGCAAATTTTTATCCAAATGCGAACAGCCGTTTTGCGTGATTGAGTAACAAACATCCAATCACACAACATATATAATATTAGTGGATTGAATTTTTTATTTGTCACAATAACTCAGTCTCAATGTATGTCTTCGAAAATTTATGAAATTCTACTAGAATAAATTCCACAATTGTCTCTCGTCATCCGCAAATTGCATGAGCAAAAGATTACAAATGAGTAATATGTGAATATATGTTTGTTAATGATGTCCATTATGTGATCATCGATCACCTGATTTATGCGATTTAATTCAGCTAAACTGACATTTAAATAAAATATATTATATCTATACTACTGCTGCTGTGCCTACTGTGTGCTGTGTGTGTGTTGCTGCTGTGTCGTGCAATCGGATAATTTTACTTTTGTATCTATCTTTTACCCTGGTAAGTATTTCTCAGAGACAATAATGACATATATCTTGTGCGTGTAATTAATAACATTTTGATAGGCTATTTCCCCGAACAAGCTTTTTCATTTACAGCATTACTAACTATGATAACTTTATTTTATCTGACATATTTTTCACCTCAAAACCTCGGAAGGATTCTGTTTGTCATTCAAAATCTGAGTGCAAAAGTACATTTTATCCGCTAGCGCGGAAAGAGTTTTTAAAATTCGAATCTTTCTATTCAATATGAAAATGCATTAAAACTTATTTCATTTCGCACTGGCCAGCACGACGATTGCAGGAAAAAAAACTATTTTAAATTTTCTTCTCTTTATTCAATTCACTTTCCATCATTTCGGTTTGTTAATTGATAAAATCGTAAGAAATGCGAATCCAGCAGTGACGACGATATAAATTAAACTCCTGCAGAGTTTATGCAAGCGATACACAATGCTGAATTGAGTTTACTTCCGAAAAAATCGCGCGAAAACTACATCAAAGCGTACAATTTGCTCAATGCATGGAGACATTCTAAAGGCGCAAAAACGTTATGGAGGCTATATACTTTATTGAATTATATAAAACAAGAAAATCAAGCTTACTTTAGGCTATTTATTCGATGATAAAAGCCTCGATCAAATCAAAAATGGTTATTGTGATATACACAGAAAAATATTCAAAACTATTGGCGTTTTTAAAGAAAATGTCAAGCGGCCACAAACCGAAAAAATCTGAGGTTTTCACTACTACTAACATTAAGCAGTTTCTCAACGAAGCGCCTGATTCCGAATTTCTTGCTACAAAAGTAAGTACATATTTCGCTTTTTTAATATAAGGTTCCGTAAATAAGAATTCGGTGTTCCTGTTTTCATATCTTCTTTTTTTGACACTGCCTTCCGAAATTGAAGTTATTTTTCACTTTGTAGTGTTTTTATTTGGAAGTCGGTTGTATTTTTTTGTAAAAAAGTTATTTTTATGTTTCACTTTTTGGTGGACAAGTTCTATAGTAAGGTATCTACTCGTATAATGCCTACAGTGATGCCAGAATAGATTACCCGAATAACATGTAACTTGAACATAACCGGTGGAATGAGAGTGTACCAGGGTCAACTGTACACATCTGCGTACTCTTTTAGAGCATACTGGCGTGATGGTATGTTATGAAATGGTGTAAACAATAAACAAACATGCGATTGCAGCTATCCCGAGAGATTTGCCGTCATTTATTGAAGTGTTCAATTGTATATCAGCGAAGATCTTCATCAAATCTTTACCAAATTTAAATGGAAACAAGCTTCTTTCGAGAAAACAAGAATTTTGCAAATAAATATAATATAATATATGGCGGAATTAGGATAGAGGATATTGAGAAGCATTCAGAAAAGTTGCTGTGTGTTAACTTATCAAACAACACTTACCAATATTGATAGGAATTTCGTGATTCGTGACGAACATGTCAAAATTTTAGATAAATATCAAGCCTTTCGCCCTAATAATACAACAATCGATAGATTTTTTTTGCAATATCGCAGAGGTAAATGTGTAAGACAGCCTATGGGAAGTAATAAAATTGGTGGTTTGTCACATTCCTGGACTACAGGCACCAGAGCAATACGTAGGGCATTGTTTTAGGTGGACGTCGGCCACACTTTTGGCTGATTCGGGCGCTGATTTGACCAGGCTTAAGCGCGACGGCGGCTGTAAATCCAGTACCGTGGTAGAAGGATATATAGAGGACTCTATAGAAAATGCAACGGCACCGTTGCAGGTATAACTTTAAATCAGTCTTGCCTAGATCCTTGGATCTTGGATTCGTCTTTCTACTTCCAAAGACAGCACGATAGGAAATCGTTTTCAATCGTCTGCCAATCCTCTGTGTCTCCAACATTCACAATGGAATCCAATGAAATTGAGCAATTTGCGGCAAATTTGCCAAATAATTTCCCTAGTAATAGCATACAAGTGGCAAACACAAGCATAACAGTTCCAAAAAAAAGAAGCAATTTTATTTTAATTTTTAAAATAAATATAACTCATTTTTGTATGCTGTTTTTTTTTTAATCTAGCATTTTCTTCGCTGTAGTGAGTTGAAAATTTGTGTGTTGCTCTTGGTAGCAAGGTTATTCTGCATCTCGTACCTTTGAAACCCTCGCTACGTCTAGGATTCTATAATTGGTACAATTATACTTGCTATCCTTCGCTAGCTCAGACTTCAATATTCGCGCCAAGAAACTTTGCAGCCTTGCATAACAAATAACTATTGTCCGTTCAGGAATCTACTCATTCTGCCTAACCATTGCTTCTTCATCATTCACGTTGTTCCTTTTAATATATAAGGCACTGGGCACAACGAAATATATAAGGAACTAGCTGACCCCCGGGGCTACACTCCCGTCAACTGGCTATCTATCTACCTACCCTACCTACCCTACAAACAAACTCTTCAGCTTTATAATATTAGTATAGACGTTGATAAAACTCCTTCGCAAATGAACAAATTTCCTTACTATAAACACACCGACAAATGACTTTGTAAAGAAAATTCGCTTAGTGCTATCTGCTATCCTTGTTATCAACTTGGATTTCTCAGTAACAGACTGGAGATTGGAAGCTGGCGGTGCGAAACTTCCCTGCCTCAAGAAGCCTCTGGTGGTGCCACCTAGACTAATAAAGCCGGTGGTCTTGTGCCGGATTTCTCCCTGCCGGGCGAGCACGGCCTCTGTGATAGGCTTGAGTCACGCATTTTATCGCGGTTTTTGCTCCCAAACTGTGATACAAATGTGTGTCACAGTAGGCCGTGCTCGCCCGGCTGGTCGAGTAGAATTGCCTAGCATCAAAATATGAAAGAGTGCACCGTTGTTTGCGAACAAACTTGTGCACTCGGTAAATCTCCTGCGTACTTTGCATGTCTCCATTGAGATAGGCAGTCGTGGCGGGTCGGAATAATAAAAATGCTAACCAGGATAGAGGAAAAATTACCAACCGTTATTCCATTCAGGATATAGGAGCCTGTAAGTGTTATTACCATTAACAGAAAACTAAACACCTAACCTATGCGAAAATATGATACATTATTTCATAAGAGACTATTCTTAAATACCTACCAGTTATTTTTAAACTATTGACTGTTACGTATTATAGAGTGATAAATAATAACTGTAATCTACACATTTGATGCGGAGTTATGCAACTTTAAAACACTCATTTCGCAAAAGGTACGGTACTCCAATAACCTGGTGTGGTGGTGCTATACTTTTATTTTTAACGCGATATATACGCCCCAATGTAAACGCAGTAGGTACCTACTGGCCGTGCGACCGCTCGATGCCAAAATATCAATATTGAACCTCCTTTTGAACAGTTTTGTTTGCAAAATATTATTTGATTTACATAGCCTATGTCAGTTATGAAGAAATTCCAGCCATCAATTTTTCTGTGTAATAATATTTTTAAACATCCAAGTCGTTTTGGAGGAGTATCCAAAAGTTACGACAAATATCGTGTTGCTAATTATTTTTTTTAAAGCAAAACTATTTATTATACGAAAAAACCATGTTTAAGAAATAATGTACATGAAACAATAATATTTTTTTTTTCAAACCTGTTAACCAAGCCGTTACTAGGGAGTATGCTTTATAAAGTTACCGTTTTACGGCACTAAAGCGGATGTAGGCCCTTAACTAGAACTTAATATTGACTTGAACTGAAAGATAATGATTGTATCAGATATTGCATAAGTGTCCGGCACTACTTCTGCTTGTAATTAGTATCTTTAGGTATTGTAAAGAGCATACATTTTTTAAATAAAATGTATAATGGGTCTTACCGCAAAGGTACAGACATAAAGGGTAATCTTTTACAGACAAGTCTAGAATGTGCGGAAAGAAAGATAATATAGAAGAATCTGAGGTCTGAAAGGCAGAAATAATATATTTATGTGGTACATATAACGCTTAAAGGACCTCAATGGTTCGCTTTCCGGTCACAAAAAAATTAGCAAAATAATTAAGACTCGATTAGGTTACTAATGATCTAGGCGCAGGTATCAATGTTATAAACATTGCATTTTCGTGATGTCATCACAGGTAACCCCCGAATCGAACAAAGTAATTGCACAAGCTTCAACATGCGACCCGTTTTATTTTAGCCATAGCCATACATACCACAGCTTTTTTAAATTCGATTAATATTTACATGATGACAAACAAAAAAGACCTCAAAAAGTATTCGGACACTCTGCAGTTCAAATATTTCTGAGATAAAACATCAACCATTGCTTATCTTTCATAGTCATAATCATTTAGTAGTGAAGAACCAGAAAACCACCAAGACTCAGAGAAAGATGAAACCCGGAGGGTCCCAAAGAAATGATTCAACTTCCATCAAGACAGGAAAGGAGTAGCAAAAACTGCAGCTGCAGAAGCATATTGCTATGACCATAGCTTTTGAAGAAACGTAGTAGAACTATCCCGGAATATGTAGAGATTTTTTTTTACTTGTCATATAAAACATACTTCTAGAGCAGTGGTGACAATTTAATACAATTACTTATTAGTCTATATACAAGGCTAGATTGTATTACGATTAGAATCCACCGTTCTGATGAAGTCTAGGAAGAGTGAAAAAATTACTTCTAAGGCGAGCAGCAATGCCTAGTTGTGACTGGATATCTGAGGCACTATAATATGTCGTGGACTAAGTGATTAATTAGTGCACTATGTATATAGCCCGGACATTATGAGTCAAGTCGAATCGGATTTAATACTGATTTAAACTTCTATATTTATCACATTGTCTGGCCATTATGTATATTGCTACGTAATGGTTGGGCAATTCCATAATTATGATTAATGAATTAGTCCAAGAGCGAGCGAAGCGAGCTCGGGAGTTTAATTTAGACTAGTTTAGACCCTGCAGACAGAAATAGGAACCCCGCATAGCGAGGTTTCGTCAACTTTGTCTCTTATATAGTAATCGTACTTAACTACTGTTCTATATTAAAATCAATGTCAATATTAAAATAATAATATAATAATTTGGGCGCACGGTTGGCGCAGTGGTTGAGCGATTGATTGCTGCGCTGCGTGTCGCGGGTTCGATTCCCGCACGGAACAAATATTTGTATGACCTACAGATAGTTGTTCCGGCTCTGGGTGTTGTGTATGTGAGTTTATATGTTTGTAAACGCACCCACGATACAGGAAGAAATTCCTAGTGTGTGGGCAACGTTTAAAAAAATAATAATATATATATATACCTATATATATAAAAGCACATCTTTTTATAATCCGGCCCAATAACCGATGAGCGTTCCTCAGAAAGCCCGGTCAACTTAATTATTTCAATCGTTTTTAGTATCATATTGCCTACTCATATTGGGCATTTTTTAAATTGTCTGGGCATTATGAATTATGCCGTATGAATTACTTGGTCCATAACATACAGACTTGGTAACCTTTGCATCGTATGTTTTCCGCCATGTCGTAACATTAGTAGAGAAGGCAGCGCTACCCGTGGGCGCCGACAGAACCTCCACTTGATTCATGCGCCCCGAATCACGTACACCAGACACTTGATAGGATTGCAAACTTCACTCTTACAACACACACTCGTCTCTATTTCTGTAGCTATTAACTTTATTCTTGCGTTATGGTGAATGAAATCTATAGCTGAGTAAAAGTAACATCAAAAATTCAAAACACAACAAAACAACGGCCTTGGCCAAGATTCTTGCCCCACAATGAACCGGCGAAACACAAATTTCAACTTCTCCCCTTTGACCACCCGCTTCAATACCAAATATACCATGTATAGCAGAAAAGTGGGGTCTACGTGGGAGACCCAATCTCTCCACTAAACAAAAGGATGCAAGACAGCCTTGAGAACCCGAATCCAAAAGAGCACGAAATAACAAAGATTTATCCTTCGGGCCCCAGATCCTTACAGAGACAGTTGGCAGAAGGACTGTCTCTGGCTGGGCGGCTGTAGTAGAGGAGAGGGAGGCGACTACCTATTGTTGATAAACCCCTGTAGTGTACATATGTAGTCGTCCGGAAAAGCAGACGCTGACCAGTAGGAGTATGGGTAGGGATCCACCGGAGTGACAGGGTGTCTACCGACTCGCTCAGTCACCGGGGCGGGTGGCGCTCCAATCGCAGTCGCTCATGTAGTGGTGGTGAGAATCACCGCGGCGCTGCCTGCCTCTCCATTCCCAAATACCTCTCCTCCAATTGAGGAAGGGGTGGAGGGGTGTCCCCGCCCGTGCGAAGTAAACCCCGTCGAGGATCCACGTGGGGTTGGTGGGGATGCGGACCCCCGCCTATGGGGGAGCGTCCGGCATAATCAGGCCTACCAACACCATTTTGGTTCAGACACAGCACGCGGTGGTGCTTACCTTGACAGTGCGGGCAAGGAGCTGACCTCTGGCTAAATAAAACTAAAAGTTCAAAATATCACAAAAAAATAACGTCCTAGTTCTCAGGATCAGGACAGATTTATAATTTAAACTGTAAATATTTTTGAACTCTGAAATAAGTATATAAGAGGAGCCAAACAATACGGTACCGGTTACTGAAAGTGTGTAAATCGGTCGTCATGAAGAAATGAGGAAAATGTCATGAGAAAAGATGAATGACATATAATAATATGACACAAAAAGAGGCGGAGAGAGACTATAAAATGGAAGGGCTGACCAAAACACGATTGTTGTACTATGTGAAAGATGATATGGCTAGAAGGGGTGAGTAGGGAGATGATGACTATTACAAAAGTACAAAAGAAGACATGTTGCGGCGACCGCCAATAAAAAGGAATAAGGGCAAAACGATGATAGAAAGAAAGAAAAAGTACTTAATCGTCACAAAACGACATACAAACATTAGTACATTATAAGAACAAGAACAGTAGAAGTAGTTATTGCTTACACTAAACCCTTAACGTTAGTGTTAGGAGTTTTTAAATAATATTAGTAAAGAAAAGTAAAAAAGCAAAAAAAAAAAAAAAAAAATTGTATAAATAAAAGCAGATGCATGTCGTGGCTGTGGAAAGAAGGCTTCCATTCCACTCAGCATAATGCTGAGCCGTGGGGGAACCACAGCACGGCGCTGATTTTCATTGGTCGCCTAGGAGGTGACGTACGGAAACCAAAGTCTGTAGCGTATGAAAAGTTAGTTACAAAAAATATAAAACAAGTACAGTAAGATATTTAAAATATAATGATGATTTATACGTATATGTCAAAGCGTGGTATTTTTAGCTCATTACAAATTCCTCTTATTTCTAACGACCTACTTTCAATTAGTCTACCTTGAAACACAAATCCTGTTCTACACTAATTAAACCGTAGTATAGTATCAAGTGTTGTGATCGCGTGGTTTGAATCCATTTGAGCAATGATAACACTTGGCCTTTACTTTTCCCGTTGAAAGTTATGAATTCGAAGCTGTTTCATTCGGCAGTGCTATTTTCTGAATAACTGTTACAGCATTGTACATTCCATTGAGATTGTAATTTGCTCTTGTTGTAGGTAGTTTGAACAAGTCTGCTAGCTGTTGTATAATCTTTTATATCATCATAACACCATTCGTCACTTCCTCTTTCACCTGCAATATTTTATCATGCATTACTTTTTTTGAACTCTCCTTTTTCCCAATACGATCTATTTCAGTTCTAGTATGGGTGTATCAGAAATTGGGAAAAATAAAGAAAAAATATGTAAAAGTGTCCGTGGAGTTTCTTGCATCTATGCTTGCGAATGTCCAACTAGTTTCATCTATGGCTTGACAAAAAAATAAAAATAGAGATAAGTAGAATAGTAATATTAATAGTCGTTAGTAAAATAGTTTGATTCAAATAAATGATTGGAGATTAGGTTTTTAATTATTTATTTATTTATTAAAACTTTATGCACTTATCACTTATAGTTTTATGCAAAGGCGGACTTAATGCCTTAGGCATTTTCTACCAATCGACCTTAGGATGGTGCAGTGATAAAATAAAGCAGGTGCAACTAAGTGAAAGGATAAAATAAAGAAAATAATATATAAATAAAAAGAATATATATAAATATATATTTAGATACATGCATACATAAACAATGTTATTGAGAAACCGAAACCAACAAATCAATTCTGTGATATTTCTGCTAACTTCTTGCGAATGTGCTCACGTGCTTTAGATTTGAAAGAGAACCGACTGGTTGCCATCCTGCCTATCGCTTGTCGTATTATATATGACAAGCGATAGTAACCTATGGAAGATGAGACACACAGACCTACTTTATAAGACACTATAAGGAGAAAGTTTGTGACGGTGGATGACTGGATAGATGGATGGATGTTTGTTACTCTTTCACGTAAAAACTACTGAACGGATATATAGGAGGACTTGGAGATTTTTCAAGGAAGCTGTTTTCCTTTTCTCCGCGGTATTTATCTTCAAGTGTTGCCATATACAAGACCGGATTCCACATTACCATAGACATATTTCTACCAAAGGCCAAAAGAGAAATAGGCCTCAAGGTTTCTATCGCTGGTCGAATCAATTTACGATACCAAATGAGAAGTAGTGTCGTCATTTCTATTAGGTTGCTCAACTATCTATTAAAATGTCACTAGAAGGTAGTACGCGCGACGTGATTAAGCCTATTTCATCAGGTACCTTAAGTATATTTCCTTAACCTGAATATCCATATTTTTTTAATTTTCAGTAAACGTTTGATGTCCAGCCGCCTTTGCACAAGTCTAGTACACACAGTATTTTTAACATCATTCTCATATATCATACCAGCCTGGAATCTACCACCTCCTTTCGTTTTTGTCATACTTTCCGGTTCTGTGCACCCTCATCCAGGTTTTTCCCGCGGTACTTTGGTATTATTGGACTTAGACGCCCATGGTTTTTATGGCATGACCTTAGTCACAATTCGGCCAAAACGTTTCTCCAGCGCCAGTGGAATTTTGCTACAAGATACTGACCTGACATAATTGCTTTCTACATAGTTACTTACTTGATACTCTATTAGTTTGTGAATACAAACTAATAGAGTATCAAGTAAGTAACTAACAACTATTCTCTTCTCTTAAATCATCATGACAAAATTTAACATCCTCTCCCTTTCAAAGGCACCCATCAAAGATAAGCATAATCCACCTCAATATATCGTCCTAAATCAGAATTAGCCTATTAACATTGACCGTAGATTCGCAACCAGTTGGTTGTGCAACCATTCTGCGCAGGCGCAGTGCAAGCGACGCGCGCGCAGTCCGTCAGTGAATGGGAAACCACATGGTGTCGTGAACAGTGAACCTCTCGTAACAGTGCTGTGCTTGTTTTTTCAGGTATTTTTTGCAATTTATTCTCAACGTTATTTTTTAGAGCAATTCTTGCGGTTCGTTTGTGTTAGAAAACCCCATGAAAGTGATTTTGTGTATTTGAGGAATTCAGGTTTGCGTTAAGCTATGTTGTTAGAAGACATTAGACTAAAACTTGAATGTTAATGACAGTAATTACGAATGTAAATTAGTGCTTTCGTATTATAATAACATGGTTACTCATGGTCAAACATGGTGTTTGATTGCGGAACATTATGACATTCCAATAATAAATTACGAATAGCTAATTGAACTTTTGTGTCCAATGAAGTAGACTTTGCTAGCTCACCTGATAATATAAACAGCTAAGTATACATATAAGAATACTAATACGGATGTGTAACATAGTTTATTTGACAAACTACAGCTGATCAAAATATTGTGATGCCTCACGTTTTCCACGTAAGTTGCTATAAGCCATATAAAAAGCTTTTTTCGCGCGGATTCGCTCTCTTGGTATATACCGCCGGTATCGTTCATTAATCCGGGATAAAAAATACATATGAAACACAGTGATAGTGTTGCTATTTCTTATGTATCGGTTCTTGCTGCCAGAAATTACCTTTTACACACAAACATAAACAAAAACCAGCGTTTTAACGTTCCCACTGCTGGGACACAGGCCTCCTCTCTGTGAAGAGGGAATAGGCCACAATCCACCACGCGGGCCGAGTGCGGATTGGTGGATGTCACGTCTTCGAATTTTTGGTTCTAAGATATGCCGGTTTCCTCACGATGTTTTCCTTCACCGTTTTTTGGGTTTTAATCATATTAGTTTCATCATTATTTCATTTTGGCCATCAGAGAGTACATGATTGTTAGCTTTTGCTTTTACTAAATCCATTTGGTTAACCTTGGTCTTTGACTTAGGCACGATATATTCGCAACTATATTTTTATGTCTATGTGCCATTAACCGTCACTTAAAAAATAGATAACTAAAATCACGCACAGCTTATATACGACGAGCTCATGAATAGAGTCAAGGCTGCACTTATGTATTTATAATTACTTTGATCTGATGACTATTTCCAATCATTGTCTTGTACAATATTTTATTTTCGTGTGAATACGAGTATTTAGATTTTTTGCGTGAGAGTCCGGTGGATGCGAGAAGTACAGGACCGGTCGATGAAGTGACGCTCGGGGTAGACTTTTGTCCAGCAATGGACGTCTTTCGACTGCAATAATAATGATGACTATTTAATTCACGGTATGGTCTTTTTATGTTTTGCCAGATGCGTTTATATTTTTGTTTGCTTACAATTTTTCTTCATGCATTTTGCGATGAACCCATATTAGAGCTTTTGTAAAATCGGTCATACAAACAAATATTTCGGAATCGGGGTCAATATTTAATATTGAAATCGAAGTTATGACGTGATTTATCCAGAGTCACATTCAAAAGACGATTGAACTCAAGCTTATATAAAAGGTAGTGTCTAAGCAAATACACTCCTTGAAGATAATTTATATCCTCTACCGTGGACTTGAGATCCCGCAGAAAATGGATTTAAACATGTATTATTTAGGACTTGATCTTAAGTTGAGTGGATCCTTAATGGATCCTTAGTTAGGATCCTTCAAAAAGCAGTCAGTACAACGAACTTGCCTGTGGAATAGAGTAAATCTGCCAGCGTCCAAGTTTCTTAATAGCTGCAAACTCTTTAATTCAAGAGTGAACTGTTTACTTCTAGGCAAGCGTACTCTTTCGTCGTCCACATCATTGTTTACCAGGAAATATAGTGACCCAACCTCACGTTTGACCTATCCAACTTCATATCATTTCATTATAACAAAAAAAAAATGTTAGTCCGGAATGACCTTAGTAGACAAATTGATTTATGGAAACAGGAGGGTACAACAGTACTGCATTGCAATTGCTATCACTAACACTAGGCAAACTAGATAAACTTCAGTTCCTAAGTGTCCTTATGTTCTGACTACATAGTCAGAAGTTTAAGATACCTAAGCACTTCGAAAGTTCGAAACGAAGTTTTTCGTTCCCAACTGAAAGATGCTAGTCTTTCCTCCTTTCCGCACCAAGAACCACATAGTTTAAGGTCATCTTGAGGTTCGTTCCGGCCACTTGTCGGTAGATGTGTGTGGTAACGTTAAAGTTACTTCTTGCTACTGGGTCAAATGCGTTTACCTAATGCGTCCTTGTTAACGAAACATATTTTGACACGAGATTAGAATACACTGTTTAGTATTTACAAAATGGTGAAATTGAAATATTATAAAATATTTTAATTAAGTTTCTGCTTATTTCAATTAGGCAGGATATGCAAGTGACCCACATTTTAATAAGACTAATTAGATTAAAGTTCCTGCTTTTTGTTGCACATGTAATTTAAAAAATAATAATGTCGCGAATTCGCATATAATTTCTAGCTCTGGCTCTTGCTCACTGGCTCATATTTTATAATATTAAAAAATATGATTAAATATGAACCAGTACAATTGTGGGTTAATTTCGAAATCTGGCTTCCTTAGTATTATTATAAACACTTATAATATTTAAATAATAAAGCTTAAGGTTACCTTATTTTCTTACTAATCCAAAACGAGAAGTACTTGCTAGCTCTTTTTGAAGAGTGTGGTGAACAATAATTTCAGTTTAATATATGTAGTTTCGGCATTTAAATGGCATATTTAAATGCCGAAACTACAATTTGCAATTTAACAAGTATTAAATCCTTAGTTGTCCCGATTAGTGTCATATTTGATACACAGATATCTTTGAAATGATTATGAGGGGCACGATGTACTGTAATAGTCTTAAAAGATTACTTTTGATTGATCATAAAAATTGTATGTTATAACTATGATAAATTCTAGAAAATGTTAATTTCACAAATCGATGCATATCGCGCCATCTTGTGTTAGACCCCGTGACCTGAGGTGATTTATCGATTAAATTTTATAAGATCGTGTCTTAATATTTTACTATAATGAAAGCACTATCACCCAGTTAGTTACGTCGGCACGGTTTCTTTGTATGGAATGAGGCATCTATATGCTAGTATTATATTAACTGTGTCCAGGTATTGCAGATGTTCATGGGAGCCAGTACCCACTTACCATCAGGTTACCAAATTGCTTGTTTGTCACTCTATGGTATAAAATAAAAAAGAAACCTCGCCCAACACAAATTACAAGAGGAAAAGTAAGAAAAGACATTAATACAAACGAAACGGATTAGTTACGTACAACTATATCCGATTCTTAAAAGTTCATACTTAATGTAGAACCGGTTACCGAACTCATTCTGTAAAAGTAAATAATAAAAATGTACTGCACCTAAAGCCAAGCCCACATTGATAAAGTAAGTGGCCCAACAAGACATAGAATAGTGGCAACATACTGGCCTAATTTAAAATCAAAGCTCAGTTATCCAGAATTAGCAAAGATTTTATTAATTAAAAAGGTTTTTTAGTTGAGCTAAAATAGACAATTCAAAAATATTTGTCGTCTTTAATCCGGGCACTTAATTAAATATCTATCTTTTCCAAGATGGAGCTTTTATTTTGAATCACAAACTTAAAGCAAAGGAGTTTGCTCCATCGCGTTTATCTAATATTGTTTTCGGAGAGTATTTCTCTGGGTTTATTTCACGTAAAAGGACGTTTAACACTAACGACTAGTCAAGCCATTTATCTCAGACTCACAATCTTACTGTATCAAATGTGAATGCAACTTTAGTTTCAACGCTCGCAATATTTCGGATATGATACTCATAACATTTTACTTCCTTTTCGAATTACACAATACATTATAATGATCGTAAAGTTAATGATTACACATTTAGTTAAATGCCCTAAACACACACACATTTAGTTAATGCCTGTTAATGTCCTAGCTAAATTGATAGGGCAACATAAATGTGATATGCGATGCAATAGTAATAATCTCGTCAATAATTTTGGATAATGTCTTCCTTTTCTATAACTTCGATTGCGAAATAAATAATGATTAGACTATTGCATGTAAGATCCTCACTAACTATAGAAATAAGAGATTTATCGTCTATGCAAGCAATTACGACCAAATAATCCTTAGTAAAGAGCAAGTTATCAAATCACCACAAAATTACTGTTGTGAAATCAAGAACAAAATTAATGTTTTGCGGTTGTCGCACCGTATGAACTATGATAATATGATGAAATACTTATAAATGGACCAGTTATGTCAAAGATCAAACTGTAAAGCGCCTCGGAAAATCAGAGAAACTAGTGCAACTGTTAGTAAACAAAAAAACTGGTATAATAACAGATATACTAAGTGTAAAGTCGTGATTGTCATGATTTGCATAGATTAACCTACGTAAAAACAGTTATTATATAATCTCTCATAACAAATGAAAACAGTATATCTAATTAAATTCATTGCGCCAGTTCTAAGAAACAAGATAAATAAAGTATGTTATTCAAAATCATTAACATTGCAGTGAGTTGTAATTGTTTACATAACGCTACCTAAATACCGGACAGACCTCTATTCGCTGGCACGTCCACAGTGACACTGGGACGAATTAAGAAAGCCGATGCAACAACGCGCGCTGCACAGGAAAGTGAAAGTATTGCACGGGAGTCAACGAATTGCTTTATCTCGAGAAGACAGTATTTATAATAATGTATACACGTTTAAATAGGAACTAATTTTTGCATGCCAATTTTGTTAAACCAATGATGAATGATGATTAGAAATGATAACTTCGACAATGTAGACATAGTGGTAACGAAATAATCGAAAATAAATAGTTTAAATACTATATTGTTGAAAATATCAGCACTAACTTCCTACTTTTACATATTATATTTCATTTCAAGCATGGTTTTCAAAACTATTTCTGGCATAGTGATAGATGTGTGAATAGAATCATTGTTGTGTTGGTTTTGCCATGATACAAGTGAATTGTGGTTTTGCCATGACACGAGTGAAATTATATTTTATTACCAATGTTATAATAAAACATATATAAACAGTTGTAATAAACATATCTGATGTCATCGGAAAACATGAATAAAGATGGCGATGCATTCCACCAGCTTTTACGACAAATCTTTTACGGTTCAAGCGGTGCGGTTGTGGAATGCTTTGCCCGTGTCAGTAAGGCATGCTCAATCTCTGCCCATTTTTAAAATTATGGTAAAGAATCACTACCTCTCTCTTTGTCTATATAATGTATATATATGTATTTATTTTATATATAAATAGTACACCAAAGACTAGCTACAGTACTGTCTTTTTTGCTTTCATTTTTAAAATCCATCCAAAGGTTGTCTTGAAAAGATCGCTTTTAGCGATAAGGCCGCCCATTGTGTCACCCAGTATAATGTTTACTTCTTCTATACTTTCTATAACTTATATGGTGTACATAATAAAGAATATTCTATTCTATTCTAAAACATATTTTTCTATGGAACTACTAACTGAAAACTTTTTAGTACCTTATTGTTGTCTTATTCAGAGATATATTGATCTGCATCAGCTAGGTAAACACGTTTTTTTTCGTCAGACACTTTTTCACTTTTTCTTCAAACACTTCAAAATAGTTTACTTTAGCGGCATATGATCCCACCAGTTGCTCGTCAAGTGTGACATTACATCAGTTTTTCACGTTTTCGCAAAATGTCTGCTAACCACTTGTATCAACAGACAAATTGGGAAATAGAACAAGTAGGTAATGCTTAAAAAAACGTTCATTTATCTAGACTTATCAATAATCTACTAAGCCCCAAATATTACTGTTGCACATTATTATAATTATACCTGTCCCAAGTTGCACCACATCACTACGTTAGGTATACTATTTGCGTCCAGTCTCAGCGCATATAAACATAAAATAGTGTATCTAAAATATTTATTTGGACTATGTCAAACACACCCAAAGCATGTGTCTCGTAAATCAAGTTATGCAGGTACTAAGACCCAGGCAATAGACGCCAGCTAACTAGAAACACGAACGACCCAGTGCAATCGACATAGTCGAAATTCTAGCGAAGGCATTCTACAGAGTTCAAAAAGACGACGCAATGCTTGCAGTTGGCTATGCCAATAAAGGTACATAAGAATCAAGTACTAACCCTCCAGGAAAACTTCTCATAATAAGTATTCAATAAGTGTGCCGTGGAACCGCGATGGTCTCAGTCACTATGATCGGTGTGGCAATCATTCACCAAGGTGCTATGCTCGGCCCGGTTCTCACAGCATACGGGGCGACGATAAAAGTCACAACAATGCAAAATTTTTACAATATCTCTTGTTTTTCTAACATAATTTCTATTTCCTGTATTCGTTTACAAGAACGATTGTATTATATTTTTTTGGTAAATTGTTGCTGCCGTTAATTGCCGATTTCGTAGGAAATGTTCGCTATATATCACAAGTTCACATAGGAACTGATGATATTTTCTGCCTAAGAAGATTAATTATTATTAACTGACTCCAGCTATAAAATGTTTTACCCGACTGCGAGGAAAGGGCTATGTTTTTCGCGCGTGTCTTATATTTATGTATCTAACATTATTTATTACCTAATATCTTTCTAACCACTGGACGGATTTATGTAATAAAGACATCGATAGATATTGATTGCCCAAGTGTTCGTAGATAAGTGACGTTAAATAAAATAAACATGGTGGATTTTGGGCGCCATATTGTGGAGGTCCTTATTTTTTAACCGACTTCGCAAAAAGGAGGAGATTATCAATTCGACTGTTTTTTTTATGTTTGTTACCTCAGAACTTTTTATTGGATGAACCGATTTTTATGATTCTTTTTTTATTTGAAAGCTTCCATTTCATTTTCATCAAGATCTGATGAAGAACTTCGGAGAAATACATAAAAACTCTTCAATAATTGACGGCAAATCACTCGGGATAGATGCAATCGCATGTCTGTTTATTGTTTATACCATTTTATAACATAATATCACACTGGTACGCTCCAAAGGGGTACACAGGTGTGAACAGTTCACCCTGGTATTCTCTCATTGCATCGGTTTTGTTTAAGTTTCATGTTATTGGGTTCATCTATTCTGGCTTCACTTCGAGCACTATACGCGTAGTTACCCTATAGAACTGGTGGAACTGAAAAGTGGAAAAAAAGAACTTTTTTACAAAAATTACAACCGTATTCCAAACAAAAAGACTACAAAGTGAAAAGTAACTCCAATTTCGGAAGTCGGTGTCAAAAAACGAAGTAACGAAATTAGGAACAACGACTTCCGAAATTGGAGTTATTTTTCACTTTGTAATGTTTTTTTCTTCCACAGCCATCGCGTGGGGTATCAAAATGAAGGGTTTTTAGAGGTCATTTCAAAAATATATAACACTAATATATGAGTGTTATATATTTTATACTTTAAAGTAATTGGAAAAAAATATATACATCTTTTAGTTAGCTTCTTCGCTTCTTAAGCAGTCGGGTAATTGTTAATGTCATACCGTTGTTCCTTTGAAAAATATATGGTTGTTAATTTACTTCTAAGGGCTCCAAATAAGTGCCCATATGAATGACTACGTGATGTTCGTGGACTGTGTCAATAAAACAAAACAAAAACAGATTCATACAAAACAATTATCACGCCTAATTGAAAAAGTTAAAGCAAAAACATGTGTAAAGAAGACTCGACACGCGTAAGGCGACGCATTGCGTTGCCTTGCATAATGTTTTTTCTTACGTAAACAGTTTCGACCACTGTCATTCATCCGCTGTATCCGTACGCTGTATCCGTAAAATGGCCCAACTTGTTACTGTGCCTCTATCTCAGACTTGTCCAGCAAGTGTACAAAGTCTTCAATTTTTAGGGCTGTGTTTAAAGCAACATCTTCAAGGAAGACCCTCATGTCATGTATGGCCCTATGACCTCCATTGGAGAAACTGGTTGCATACTAAAGTGTCGTTATGCAATGGTGGGAATTTTGTGCGGTCGTGTTGAATCATTAAACAGGATATGTGTAAAATACTTAGAAAATACTAGCTCGTAAGATAATTGTTGTGAATTGGACACACTTAAGAAATAGACAGCTCAGAAAGCTGTTTGTTCGACAAATCGAGACACAACAATTCATAGACCTGCATATTACTTAGGGCCCTATTTATCAAAATCTGATGCTTTGATTAGCAGATTCATTATTCAACTTCTCTTTATATTTTTTTTTTATATTGTATGTGCCAGTTATAATTATGTGTCTAAAAAAGAACATAAAATGAATTGCTTCTTAATAATAGCCAATTACAAACATTAAGAGCAAAAGACAAGCCTTCCTTTCCATATCTTGCTCCAAATTTTACGCCAGTAGAGTGCAAACTTTTTGCTGCCGAGAATTTCGTGAAAACCGATCCAGTTTCGAAAGGCCCGGACAGTGCACCCTGCCCTTCTTTCACATATCGGAAATTAAGTCTGATGTAATGAATTACATAAATATTCTCGAATTACTTGACTCTGAGATACTTATCGGATGCAATAAAACTATTATCTGCTTATGATGACTTTACTTGAGTCGATTGCTTTAAGAAAATGAAAAATGTTAAGGCTTTTACTATATCCTGAAGACAATGACCGTCACGTTTTTGATTCATAAAGTAATAGTACCGCTAGGATATTCAAGTGATTCCGCTTTAAGCGGTCTAAGCCATAATACATGTGAATCAATCATGGATAATATGTAACGTTTAATGAATGCATCCATCCATCCATCCATCCATCAGCTACATTTCATATCCTACTCATCATAAATTAGTATAAACTTTTGTAAGACTTTTGTAAGTGTATGTGATTTAATAAATATTATCCTTATCTTACTTTTAGTTTACTCCACACACGCCTCGTCTATGCTAATGATTTCAACATCGATACACACACCGAATTATACAGCCTATTCATCATTTAAATGTCTTCATTTTAACGACTAATGTATCTTTCTGTCTATTTCCAGATGCCGATGAAGCAACACTGAGCAACAATGGGAGTGGTATCCGTGGTTTCTGCGGCCACCAAGGCGGCTCTCGCAATCGGTGGCATCAGTAAACTCACCTTTATCCCAGTAATGTTAGCAACAATGGCGTACTTCAACTATGAGCTGCTTGATCCAGAGCAAAGACCTTTCAATCAGAAATATCTTCGGGAAAAATATGACTTTGTCATAGTTGGAGGCGGTTCAGCAGGATCTGTCTTGGCAAATAGATTGTCAGAAGTCGAAGGATGGAACGTTCTTCTTCTAGAGGCAGGCGGACACGAAACAGACATTAGTGATGTACCTTTGCTATCTTTGTATTTACATAAGAGTAAAATGGACTGGAAATATCGGTAAGTGAACGGCAGTTATATTTTTAATTTCTGTTTTGGTGTTTACGTAACATGTAATGCTGGCTGTTGACCGGGCGAGTTAATATCTGAAATTAAGATATTACGGCAACGTTTATCGTGCGAATGCTTTTATAACAAGTACCAATGAAACGAGTACTGGAAAATTAAAAATATAGGCTATATTTAACACTTGGTTCTACATAATACATTATTTTTTTCTTTTGAATATGTTTTTCAGAACTCAACCTCAAGACACTGCCTGCCAAGCTATGATTGACAAACGCTGCGCCTGGACCAAAGGCAAAGTTTTAGGAGGCTCTTCAGTCCTAAACACGATGCTGTACATCCGAGGCAACAAACGAGACTTTGACCAATGGGAGTCCTTCGGCAACCCTGGCTGGGGCTACGAAGACGTCCTGCCTTACTTCAAGAAATCAGAAGATCAGCGGAATCCCTACTTAGCCAAAGATACAAAACATCATTCAACGGGTACACACATTATTATTAATTGATTTTATTTTATAGATAGTAAAATAATTTGAATACTAATAAGTTAATTTTCAAATTCCAGGGGGATATCTGACTGTACAAGATTCACCGTTCAACACACCAATAGGAGCAGCCTTAATACAAGCGGGTGAAGAAATGGGATACGACTTTGTAGACGTCAACGGAGCTCAACAAACCGGCTACGCGTGGTACCAGTTCACCATACGCAGGGGTACTAGATGTTCCGCAGCAAAAGCTTTCCTCAGACCAGTCAGGCTACGTCAAAACCTCCATATTGCCCTTTTCTCACACGTGACTAAAGTACTCATTGATAAGGACACCAAGAGAGCTTACGGAATTGAATTCCTTAGATACGGGCAAAAGCAGGTTGTCTATGCTACAAGAGAAGTAATACTGTCAGCTGGTTCGATTGGTTCTCCACAACTCCTCATGTTGTCTGGCGTGGGACCCGCAGAACATTTACAAGAAGTGGGAATAGATGTGATCCAAGACTCTCCTGGAGTTGGGAAAAACTTGCAAGATCATATCGCTATTGGTGGTATTGTATTCCGCATAGATCATCCTATCAGTTTAGTAATGAGTCGGCTTGTCAATATTAATTCGGCTCTGCGATATGCTATCACTGAAGATGGACCTTTGACATCAAGTATTGGTTTAGAAGTTGTTGCTTTTATAAATACGAAATATGCAAACGCTAGTGATGACTGGCCGGACATTGAGTTTATGATGACGTCAGCGTCAACTCCGTCTGACGGTGGCACGCAGGTCAAGAAAGCTCACAGTCTTACTGATGACTTCTACAATGAAGTATTTGCTGAAGTGAATAACGAAGACGTGTTCGGCGTCTTCCCTATGATGCTGAGACCGAAAAGTCGTGGATTTGTTAAACTAAAAAGCAAGAATCCTCTGGATTATCCAATTATGGTACACAACTACTTGACGCATCCTGATGATGTTGGCGTTTTGAGAGAAGGTGTAAAGGCTGCTGTAGCTGTAGGAGAAACGACAGCCATGAAGAGATTAGGTGCAAGATTTCACAGCAAACCTTTGCCTAATTGTAAGCATCTTCCTCCATATACGGACGAGTACTGGGACTGTTACATTCGGCAATACACTATGACAATTTACCACGTGTCGTGTACAGCTAAAATGGGACCCTCTAGTGACCCTATGGCTGTCCTAGACTCTCGATTACGTGTTTACGGCATAGAAGGGCTTCGTGTGATTGATGCGAGTATAATGCCTACTATTACTAATGGTAACATCAACGCTCCCGTGATGATGATCGCAGAGAAAGGCGCTGATATGATCAAGGAAGATTGGATGACAGAGCCAACCAAAAAGCGGAGAACTCGCCGTTCAGCAAAATGTGCTATGTTACAACAACTGGGGCTGAAAAGTGAGAGGATGAAAAAATACTGCAGGACTGAAAGATGATGGCAACACAAAGAGTAGACAAATTATTAAGCCATATTTTAGATGTAAATAATATACAATTGACTATACCAAAAGGTTATAGTAATAAGCTGGGAGAGGCAAGCAATAGAAAATATATTTATGGAAGACAAATCGAGATAGTCGTGCACTATTCCTAATATTTGTAAGGGAGGGTATGGGAGGCTGTTTTCCTCTGAAGTAGAAGTAGTCTATATATTGTACAATGTGGACCTCATTGTTAAGTCGAAGTTACCGTAGAAAGTTCTAGTCTTTATCAACAATATTATATTAAATAGTGAACTTAGTATTATAGCTCGCTATGCAACAGTCAAAGACGCATCACAAGTTTATAAAATACTCGTACGTCTGAATAAAAACGTATCTCTCGCAACTACGCAAGCTAAATATCACTATAGTATTTAATTTATTGGGGTGCATTGTTAATAATTAGACATTATTTTAAATAATTAACATTAAGTACATTTGCACAATGTCATTATCTTGTAAGGTTAAGATTTAAGTAATTATTGTAAATACAAATATTGCCTTAAATTAAAATATTATCCGTGTAATTTTTGTTTTATTTTATTTTCAAACAAACGATGTCGGTTATATGTCTCATAGCAATCAAAATATTAATGCCTCACCACTATATAATGAAATAACAACCGCAGCAGATTTAATTATGATTCATTAAAATATTGCCAAGAGTTAAATTCACGATCCTACATTCCTGCAGAGGCCACCGCAAACTACTAAAACTATGTAGATTACTACATTAAATATCTTCCTAGTATAAATGAAATCGAGATGTAATGTCGTCGAGACTGGAGAACGAAGTTATGTTTAACAGATAGGTGAAAGAAAAGCTCGAAGTATCTGGAACCTCCGTGAATCTTTCCTTCGTTTTACATTATTAGTTTAACGTGATAGTATAAAACTTACAGTTTCTAATCACACAATACAAATCTAAGAAACTGATAAAATCTTAAGAAAACTACTAACTTCCAAGTCACATTCTAGCGTTTTGTTTCTAGTTTTCCCGAGTTCCCCATAAAATACACACAGATAGCAACGCCCTCTGCCATCGCTTCGATGAACTCAAGCTCACGCAGTAAACGGAGCTCATAATCAACATTTATTTAACAAGTTATTAGTTCAGCAAGTTGTTCGCTTAATTCAGTGTGAGAAGTTTAGATGGCGCTGCATCTTGCTAAGACCGGTGACAGGCTCACAATGGCCGCTTTCAGAATAGTAGAAAATCAACAAAACTGTACATTGACAAAGACGTTGATGATGCAAAACAACCATAGATGTTTGAATCATCTCATTTTCTGTCAAGAAATAGTATTATTTTCACTGAAAGTAAATACAATCTCATGAACTTTGCAAATGAGATGATTACTTAAGAGAACCTATAAAGCTGTATTTAGGTTCCTAAACAGGATTTCTTTCATTCAAGAAAACTTCACATTCATACATACGACACACATCTACACTTGACATTTTAAAACAGCTCCAAGTATAACATTGGATATTATGATAGTATATTCTGCGAAAGTTTCGTCCTTAATAATAAGGTTGAAAAGTACACCACTAACGTCAAACATGTTGCTTTGAAAAGCAATATTTTTGTCTGTCCTAATCTAGTTTCTATTATTACTGATTATAGCTCATATGGCCTTAATAGAATGTACACATAAGTATACTAGCCTATTTACCAGAGTAATAAAAATGTCTGTGAAATGTCTAAATTAACATATTAAGCAGAGCAAATCTAGCCGCCCACAACGATGCCGCAATCGGAACAAATTCACTCAACACAAATCTATTGCTACTCAATTCCATATTTACAGAATGAAGGGTATATGCATGTAATATTTTGATTTGCTAAATAAAATTCTTATTTAATATAGTAAACAAATATGGAAGATATTTTTTAATTAGCTCGATCAGAAACAAAGTTATAAAGCGTCAAAGTTGAGAATTAGGAAGAAAAGTCCGATAGAAACACTAGGACAATGCCAGAGGGACACATATATTTCTTTAAATTGTTATATCTCTTTCGTTTTTCGATCAATTTTGATTCTGTTAGATTATTAGTATTTTTATTTAATCTTTTCATCATTAAACTGGTCAAATAACAAATTTTTTTTTTCATGCATATTCCCTATTATAGTAATGATTTATTGGACATTAAAACAGCATTAGTATAACAGTTTTATGACACTTTCCGTTAGCATTTTATAGCCTAGTCAAGCAGCTAGTTTTGTAATCTCTGTCTAGATTTGCTTAGAGCCAAGATCGTGTGACATCATTGAGTTCGCCTTATCCTGTGAAGTTTTCGAAGGCAGCCGCACTTTCAATCTGCCTGATTTTCCAAGAATAAGAAAGAAGAACATAATATGATGGATGGGTTGCATGAAAGAGATTTGGCTAGAAAGGAGTATATTGAAGATATGTACATTTTAAAAGAAGAAGACGATCTCTAGTAAATTGGGGTAAGGACTAGAGGATCACGATGATGAATCGTCAATCGCAATAGAACTAAATGGACAGCATAATTGCGTAACTGAATTCCGCAGGGCAAAGGGCTCCAAGTGTATGACAAATACCTTTTAAATAATTACGTATTGCCAAAAAATATTGGACGCTTTCATTGGTGAAGATGCTCTTTTCGAAATCCAATATTATTTAGCAATTCCTTATTATTTCAAGGGAATTTGTCACACTCTGCGCATAAACTGGCCTAGTTTAATTTGTCCACAAACAAGTTTTCTAGAAATGACAAAGTAAGACAGTTTATTCCGGGAATCAGAGAACATAGTATTTTTACGAGTAACTAACAGTAAATAGGTGTGCCGTTATGTGACTATGACATTTGGCTGCCGTAGGCTTCCGCCTTACTTAAGAAGACCTATGGATAACCACAAATCGTGGTGTTATCATCATTTAAAGCGAAGGAAGCGGAAAGTCAGATTTTATTACTAAAATCGTAAAAATATTAATATGGTATTTTTTAAATAATTATTTAAATTTGAACAACGCTGATTGGATTGTAGATTGTCGTGTGAGCTATGAAATAAAACAAAAGGGTGTGGAAGATGGATGACAGTTGATATACTAACAACACATTTTCTTTGGGGTCGGTGCAATACATTTTCTTCTCCTGATAATGGTAGAAGAAAATGTGTTGCACCGACCCCAAGACATATTGGACAAGGGCAGGAACATAGTGAGTAAGTAGGTACTTATCATTTAACTATACTTTTTCAATACACGAAATTTAATAATTTTTTTAACCAACTTTTTTTAAATGTATATTCCTCGATTACTCAAAGATGCCTGAACCGATTTGGAAAATTCTTCTTTTACTTGAAAGGGTATACTTCCCAGGTGGTCCCATAGTCATCAGATCAGGATCTGATGATGGGATCCTGGAGAAATCGAGGGAACTCCTCAAGTATTATAGGCATACATTTGCACTCAGAAAGTATCATTTGGTGAAGTGGAGGTTTTTTTTTTAAGAATTTTCATTATTCATATCTATTAGAATGTCTTTTTAGAGACTGATAATAGCAATAAAATCGCTGTAGACCCAACAGTTATGTTAACTAGACGTCAGATAATCGGTATTTAAAACTTTACCCACGTAGATTTTAAAAACCAGTAATGTTAGAATCTAGGCTGGTCAGCTTATTATGTAACGCTAATGTAGCCTAATATCTGCATTATTTTCTCTGTTACGAGACTAACACCAGTTATGCATCTGTTTCTTAAATGTTTTTTGTTTCTTTAAAGACCATCCAGCTTTCAGCCAGCTAAAGCCGGCCTGTTTCTGTAGAAATATATCTGTGCCAGGTTTTTAGGCCTAGTCGTTGCCCAACTACGTAATACGAGTATACTGGGGTCGGTCCAGTCTAACTGGATTAAGCAATACAAATATTTTAGAGCGATAGGCCCCCATCAGGGTTGTTTCCAGAGGTCCACGAGTCTATTGTTCTTGAAAAATGAAAATTCATACTTTACTTCCCAACGGGTCCATGAGAATGTTTGGTACAGTCAGCAATAAAAGCTTAGCTAAGGGATAAATGTTTACTTTTTCTATGAAATAAATTACAATGAAAATAGACAACTCAGAACTTTTTACTGTATCACATGAATGGTCTTTGACCATTAAAAAGACACAGTTTTATAACAATCACAGTAAGTAATTTTAATCTTAGACTAAAACAGACTTAAGTATTCTAAAAAATCCGTTTCAGAATCATCACAATAAATTATCTTAATCTTACAATAAAAAAGATTTAAGCATTATAAAAAATCACAGCTGTCGAATAACTATAGGAAATGATCTCAATCTAAGACTGAAATATATTTAAGCATTATATTTTATCATAGTTTCAGAATAATCACAATAAATTATCACAATCGTAGACTACAATCGACAAGAAATTAAAAATAAATGCAGTTTCAGAAGAATTAAAGTTAATCGTCTCAGTCTTAAAATAAAACAGACATAAGCATTTAAAACGCTTATAATGTTAAGCAAAAATATGTATTTTTCTGTATTTAATTTTGTAATATCTTCTGTACCATGTTTTTATGCAAATAAATTGTATTCTATTCTCTTCTAACAAAATCACAGTTGTTCGGTTTTGTTTATTTACATGATATTTTTCATAATATTCAGCGTCCCAGGATGCTTCCATGCCAAGATTATGCTTATGTATGGTCACCATTCAAGACCGGATTTTATTTTGTTGTTTTCAACAACCTGCTCCTTTTTACAAGAAATTGTTTTTATTGACTGTACTTTGGATAAATCTCGTGGACCCGTTGGGAATTCTTTTAGAAACATCTAAAACATTATTATACATTATTCATGGACCCGGTGGGAAAAGAGGAACAATAGAATCGTGGACCTCTGGGAACCACCCCCTATCAGACCAAAACCACCAGGTCATCGAAACTACAAGAGATTTAGTAGGGTTACCGGACGAGGCCTGTAGATTAGAACACTGGTTTCTTATGTGTTGGGATCAATCTCCCCTCAATTATATAGCTATACAGAAATCCTGTTTAATTCTCTGATCCATAAACTACCAATAATTGCTTGAAACGTTTGTAAGAGCTACATAATATATAATTGTTCACTAAAATCACAATAGCCACTCAAATTGACACGAGATTAGATTCTCGACAGAATTGGCTCTGCGCTAAACAATACTCTTGAGAAGCCAAGATCAGCGATACCTTATTCTTAGCAGAGCCTCTTTGAATATCAGCAGCAATCATCGATGGTCCATCGAAAAGAAGAATCAAGAATCCAATATCCGATGTAACAAGATTACCGCCATATTGGCCCCATTCGATGACGCAAGAAGGCGCACAAAGCAAACACAACAACAATAAGACAGCGTTGTGCGTTGTCATCGTGCGAGTCCGGTAATGTTACGAGGACAGTTGCGCAATCGTGATACCCATTATGCGCGGGATCACACTTACACATCAACTACTTAATCGTTTACTTGCAAAACGTGTGGACTTGAGGCAATAATGGCATAAAAGAGCCTGAAGACGAATTGACTGCTTGAATTTTGATAAGTAACCGAACAGATGAGACGAAAAGAGTAGAAAGTAATAATTTAACGAATTATAAAGGGAAGAAAAGGTTTTGAACAATACGAAGCCTATCCTACCCTGTCTTACAGCTGTAGGTTTTGCGCTTAATCTTCATCGATAAAGATATTTGCATTAAGTCCGCCTATGTATCACCAATGTACATGAAGTTTAAATAAATAAATAAATAAAGATATTTGTATCGAGACTTTGGCCAGAACTGATATATATCAAAGAACCTTTCTCATACTGTAAAGAAATTATAGGTATACTGTCTGAAACCGAGAAGCCTGTCTGTGCTAGCCTGTCTAAAAAAATCTGTATTTCGTGCGATACCAATTTTGTCTCAAGTCCAAACTTCCGGTGGTCACACTAAACTTGCAAGTCTAATCGGAAATAATCATGAAGTAACAATGATGTTGTATTGTCCCCGTACAAATGGGCTGACCTAAGGTCGAGTCGGAAGTTGCCCACAAAATAGGTTAGGTTACTAACACTAAGGCCCTCTTGCATCAAAAACTTTACTCAGAGTTAGTTGCTAACACGAAGGTAAATAACAAATATTGTATACGTAATAGGCCGTCTTAGCTATTATAAAACTAGGAGTTGATGGGACAACATAAAAAGCAGGCGCAAGTGGGCCTAACCAAACTAGTACTGGAGGATGAACAATATTTTTTATGGGCAAAAGTACTCTAGATTTAACACTAATTGAAATAAAAATGAAGACCAACGAAATTAAAACATATCGATCATAATTTGTACAGTTACAAAAATTACAACCGACTTCCAAACAAAAACACTACAAAGTAAAAAAATAACTTCAATTTCGGAAGTCGGTGTTTCTGTTTTCGTTTCATCGTTTTTTGACACCGACTTCCGAAATTGAAGTTATTTTTTTACTTTGTAGTGTTTTTGTTTGGAAGTCGGTTGTAATTTTTGTAAAAAAGATTTTTATTTTTCACTTTTTAGTTGTGGTACACAATGGACCAGTTCTATAGGCTGGGTACCTACGCGTATTGTGCCCAAAGTGAAGCTAGAATAGATTAACCCAATAACATGAAACTTAAACGAAATCGGTGAAATGAGAGTATACCAGGGTGAACTGTTCACACCTGCGTACCCCTTAAGAGCGTACCAGTGTGATGTTATGTTATGAAATGGTGTAAACAATAAACAGAGATGCGATTGGATCTATCCAGAGTGATTTGCCATCATTTATTGAAGAGTTCTGATGTATTTCTCCGAAGTTGAATGAAAATTAAATGGGACCACATGACAAGCACCCGCTTTCAAATGAAAAAAATATCATCAAAATCGGTTCGCCCAATAAAAAGATCTGAGGTAACAAACATAAAAAAAAAAATACAGTCGAATTGATAACCTCCTTCTTTTTGCGAAGTCGGTTAAAAATTAGTTCAGTTAGTTACATCATAGTTAATAGAGTTGAATCTAATGATGAGAAATTAACCAAAGCCGCTTATAAAATAATTATGCTTCCGTTTATGTAGCAACATGTTTTTAAAGAGTTGAAGGATGATACTGAATGATTTGGCAAATAATCATCTTATTTAAGGCACTTTATTGTTACAAATATGGATGTTTATTCATCAGAACGGTATGGAAGAAGTAAACGTGTTGCGTCGACTCCAAGTAATACGGGACAAGGGCAGGAAGATGATGAAGATTGTTTTAAGAAACCTGGGGACTTCCAAACATATTGTTCGATTATAAAAAAAGAAACAATGGCTCTTTGTTCTGACTTTCGTACGATATACTTACTCATCAAAAACACTACAAAGTAAAAAATAACTTCAATTTCGGAAGTCGGTGTTTCTGTTTTCGTTTCTTCGTTTTTTGACACCGACTTCCGAAATTGAAGTTATTTTTTACTTTTTAGTGTTTTTGTTTGGAAGTCGGTTGTAATTTTTGTAGAAAAGTTTTTTATTTTCCACTTTTTAGTTGTGGTACATAATAGACCAGTTCTATAGGCTAGGTACCTACGCGTATAGTGCCCAAAGTGAAGCTAGAATAGATTAACCCAAGACATGAAACTTATACAAAATCGGTGCAATGAAAGAATACCAGGGTGAACTGTTCACACCTGCGTACCCCTTTAGAGCGTACCAGTGTGATGTTATGTTATGAAATGGTGTAAACAATAAACAGACATGCGATTAGATCTATCTCGAGTGATTTGCCGTCATTTATTGAAGAGTTCTGATGTATTTCTCCGAAGTTCTTCATCAGATCTTGATGAAAATTAAATGGGACCACACGACAAGTACCAGCTTTCAATTAAAAAAAGAATCATCAAAATCGGTTCACCCAATGAAAAGTTCTGAGGTAACAAACATAAAAAAAAAAAAAAATACAGTCGAATTGAGAACCTCCTCCTTTTTGAGAAGTCGGTTAAAAAATACATTTCTGCCATACATAAAGTAGCCGGGCACGTAATTTGTGATAATACTGCAAAACTTTCGTTCAAGTTAGATAAGGCGTAATCAACTCACGCAAGATCGGCCTATCAAAAGACATCTTTATGTTAATTGATTGTAAAACAGGCGAACTCGTTAAAGTAAGTAAGTATACACATAAGCACTTGATCAACTAAGTTGCTAGGTTAATAAAACTGGCGTATGGGGAAGTGATTGCGGCATGATAGATCTCTCTACACTGTGCGCAAACGCACTAAGGTGTGTACTGGATATTAGAAACGATTTAGAAGGACTACTTGATACAAACAATAGATTAAGTCTGCCTGCTACTGCTGGGTATACAAATTTAAAACAACGATAAATATGCAATTATATCAAGAAGATAATCAATGCTACTGCAGTATAGCCCCTCGAGGAAACGTCTATTTTGATAAGTATAGTGATTGTAGTATTCTATCAGGGCCGTCATTGCTGGAATCTAATTAGATTGCACATTTTAAGAAGTAGACGCTTTACTGTTGCAAACATACATAATGTCTTCTTCTGCGTCTTTTTCTTACTTATTAGTTAACCAGACTTTATGATAGTTGCTGTTGTAATATGGATTTTGCACTAAACTTCAAATTTTTATAGTTTGACTTCGGTCCGTGGGGTAATTCTAAGTGAATTTCTGTTGGTGGCAGTAAACGGCTGAGTTTTACTTTCACTCGGTCGCGGCTAGATCTGCGTCGGCGCATCAACGTGCCGCTTCGCTAAGATGAATGTAGTTCTTGTTGCATTTGTGGAGAATTCTTACCTGGAAATAAAGAAAATAGGGTGTTTATTTTGATGATTGAATACGACTGTGTGGATTGAGAGATTTGCACAAACTTTGAGAGAATGTCGGATATTTTAACACAGTTATAAATCTTTAGCAGGGGCTGAAGATTATAGAGCTAAAAATAACTAGATAGCCATGAAAGCATTATATAGCCCACGACCAGTTTCTTTACACATATCTCTGAATCCGCTTGAGCCGTTGCCCGTTTCTGATCTATCGTTTTGCAATATACAAAGATCGACGTTATCGACCAAGATGGCAACAAATTAAATAATTGTCGTTCGCCAGACTCAGTGTTTTGTCTACTGACTCGGTTTCATTGACTGCACTTCATGTAACTCTTTGGTTTTTTGCCTCTTATCATTATTTACACCAACATTAATAACTATGTTATTGAATTTGCAGTTTTTATAATTTACATAGAGTAGTGTAAGAGGAACAGAACCTAATATTAAAGTACTTATTTATAAAGGGATTAAAAGAGTTTCATAAGTTTACGTGCTTCGTTTTTTACCCAGATATAATTATTTTTTAATTAATATGTCATCAATTAAAACATAATTAATTTCGCATTAGCATTTGCAATGCAGCACAAATTTGTAATTTAATAAAGTTCATTTGGTCTCAACATATAAAAAAAAAACATAATTATGATTGAGACAATTTTGTTAATATTTCTATTAAACGAAAAGGCGGAAGACATAGCTGCTCTAGGTTGACAAAATACTAATAATAATGTACTAATACTAATAATACTATATGAAGTTAGCATAAATTATATGCTAATACAATCGGTGAAATTTCAGACGTATATTAAAAGATCGATTACAATAAATTAGATGCAGTTAGCTGCAGTCACGCAACAGATAACAGCGCAGCTGTGGGTGCACCGGATAAGTATTTAATGTTATGAGGTTATTTCCTAAGCTGAACGATTTCTTCTGTAGAGTATCGCACAAGAGAATGGTTGATTAATCAATAATCAATCGACGGTAGCTTCTACTGCTTGATATAGGCCTCGCACCGATCAGTATGACGACACTTGGGCTCCACCAAGCGTCGTCATACTGATCGGTCCACGGTCGGTACTGGTCGGTGGACGTCTTTCGACTGAAATGATAATGATGATAGGCCTCGCTTAATGCAAGCGACTGGACCCAGTCCTCTTTTAAGCTGCTCCTGCTCAACACCAGGGTCTACATCTTCCGCATCTAATCAATATCAATCAAACACTTCGGATTTAACTAAGTATTACCAAAATTAATCACTTAAAATATTACTTTCTTTTTTATCACATAAATATATTAATCCAAAAACGTAAAATCGAATTATTAAGACGTGTAAGAAGATAATCCATCTTACGACACATATAATTTCAACAAATTGTGTGAGAAATGATAATTATAGCCAGAAAGAGGGTGACTACTAACATGATGATCATGAGTTCTCTCTTGATCATCATGGATGATTTTAGTTATTTATAGTTAATTCAAACAATACAGATACCAATTACATTAATTAACTTAAAAATCGTGAAACATAACAATGTTGACAACTATGTCACATAAGATAATTAACTAATTCACATATACAATTAACATAGCACAGTGGAGTGGACATGTATCAATAATTATATTAAAATATAATGTAATCAATATTTCATAATTCAAAAATAACAATACATTTAGCATGGAACAGTGGACACCCTCGCATACTTTCTCTCACAGAACACCAGACATGCACGCATTAATTAACGATGTAAGAAAGATGAAGACATGATGTGGTTGAAGTTGAACCCAAATAAATTGCGATAAAGAATGAGAATGATTATACATGCTAAGTTTAACACACAACATTTTAAAGAGAGATTACATGTAGCAGAGATGAGAATGTTGAGATAGATGTGTGGAGTGACGAGAATGGATAAATTGAGAAATTAGAGGAAGTTTGAAAGTGGCGCCAGTGACAGAAAAGTTGAAAGCGCCTACCCCAAGTTACATGGGATAAGCAGGAAGATGATAATTTTCCACAACGGTAATGGACGCGACTTACAAGTTGTAGGTCGTGGGTTCGAACGCAGGCAGGCGCTTTACTTAGTGTTAATTATTTAATCACCACTGCTCTCAAAGCGGTGAAAGAAATCATCGTGAGGAAATCGACATGTCCTAGAACCTAAAATTCAAAGACATGTGACATCCAGCAATCCGCACTGGGCCAGCGTGGTTATTTTTATGCTCTTTAGGCATGCTCTTAACCACTATCTTATCTGATGGTAAACGATGATATGGTCGACGGTGAAACACGCTTGCCAGGAAATAACCTATTCACTCTTGACTTAAAGACTCCTATATTGTAGCTGTCGGGTAACACAGACTTCAACAGGGAATTCCACTCCTTAGCGTACGCATAATAAAAGTGTTCCCAAAACGTTTAGTGCGTATGGGTGGGATGTCCTCCATGTATCGATGGCGCATCGCCGTACGTCTGGTAATCCGATGATGAAACGGGCTAGGTGGAATAAGATCGTGGTTGTAAACCACCACGCGCACTTTCCTCTTACAGAATGGATGTCTGTGTACCAGCAGTGGCAACATTAAAAGGCTGATGATAATGATTGCCCACAACCATGATTGTTTTACACTTTCAAATAATACAATATATTGTCATTGACAGATATTATATATATACAGTGCCTTGACTTTTCACTAAAGAGCAACATCTCGATAAATCGGGAAAGTAATAGTTTAAGTCATAAATAAATAATAAAATTCAATGCCTTGTTAAAAGTTCATTTTGTCAATGACTTTGCGAAATCGTTAAATCTTGAGATAACATGTAAATACAATCTAGATTTATTCATTTGTACAGATATTCTAGAGTATACGCTAGACAGTAAAATCAAAATAATATTAAGTCTAGCCTTGGTTCCCCGTAGTAAGTTTGTGCAATCATACTAAACTTTAAATAAGAATCAATTTAAATCTTCGACTAACGATTATTTATCTACTTAGGTAACTACTTCAAGAAACTAAATCTTTTCTCTTAATAGACAATAATTATTTTCATTTAACAATGATGAATGAGCCGTACGGTTTCTGCAAGCGAAAGTGAAAATGCTTTAAGCGACATGTCTCAGGCATTTGAGAAAAGCCGGTTGAACACTGAGCATTACATTTGCGCCGTTTCCGTATCTTGCTCAAATATAAATTTCCGTCTTTTTTCAAACGAATGAACGAATTGCCTATGTTGTACAAGTTATTTCTTAGCTAACAGTTAAACAGCTGCAAAATGTACATTCATTTCGAAAAAATAATGTTAAATATTCAAAAATCACCCTCGTCACACTGGCATAACAATTTTGATCCGCATATTATAAAAATAAAAAGGAATTAATAAAAATGCCAGGAGGTTAGGTTTAATAAGTAAGTATGAATAAAACTAGCAGATTCATTCGAAAAACCGCATAACACAGCCATGTAACACTAAAAAAAAAAATAAAAAAAAACATTGGCATCCTGAAATTATTTTGACCGATAAAGGCCAGTGATGTTGGAAAGACATCAAGAAGTTTGTATTACAAATTGAAAATCTTAACAAAACGGCACTAAAACAAAAATAAAAACTTTCTTCATGAAAAAAAGTAAATAATAAATTTATTCGTATTTCAAAATATTTTGATTTCCTTTGCTTCGATTCATATTCATGATTAAAAATTGGTTGAAAACGTTACGTATTATACCATTAAGACCAAAATATAGTCAATGGACATACTACATGAGTTTTCGTTGCCGCCAAGTTCTGTGTGTGGTTATAGAAGCCATATTAGTTGACCATACCAGTTTCACAGTTTATTTATTCATGTTTATGTTAGACGACTTTATTAATAATTATTCGGTCGTAAAATTTTCTCGACATTACCCTACTTTTGATACATTTAATCATTTTAGTATGGCGTGTAAAATTTTCGTTTAGTTTTTCTAGAGTTCTGTAGAGTCTTATTAATTTTACCAATACATTCTTTTAGATTTGGATACTAACTAATTCCTACCTAAGTACCGGGATATTACATAATTATATTATTTGACTAGCTGTGCCCGCGGCTTCCCCCCGTTGCCTTACTTACTTCCTGCCTACCCTATTTACCTATAAACCAATTTTTTTCTAGGGTAGAATCATAACACCGCCATTCAGAAAATGACTTCAAATGCACAACGCCGTCTATAGAAAAAATCGAGTTCAACTGTCCGAGTATCTGAATTGCATGTGCATCTTGAACACTTTAAATTCATCTAACTTTTGATAGAATGAACCGATTACGATGAAACCGCACAATTTTTATGTATCAGAAATTATCTACATTGGTTTCGTACATTTTACGTGATGCGAGCACAAATAAACAGATAAACAGACAAACATTCAAAAAATGCTGGAAATGAGTTCTGTTGGTTATCCTTTAACACCCTAGCTATATTTTTTGGAAATGTTTTCGATGTACAAAAACGACTTTTCTACAGATTTATTATACGTATTGATTACGCTTGAGGAGGCCTATGTGCTAGACTTAGTGGATATTTACGGCTTCAATCATGACGTTGTTGATGGTTTTTACAAGCTTTTAAAATTTGATGCATTTCCCAGTGTCCGATCGAGCTGAAATTTTGCACACAACTTCACTTCAAATGGAGTGGGTTCTCAATTCAACTTTATGCTTTTGTATGTTTGTTACATAATAACTCCGCCATTTATGAACCGATATTGATGATTCTTTTTTTATTTGAAAGCTGGTGCTTCTCATGTGATCCCAATTATTGTAGTCCAATTTGATGAAGATCTGACGAGTAGTTTTTAAGTTATCCTTAATAATGCGTATTTTCATGGTAATAACATGTATCAAAATGAAAAAAAGAAAGTAGAAAGTTTTCAACAAAAAAATTTACCGACTTTAACACTACAAAGCGAAAAATAACTTTAATTTCGGAAGTCGCTTTGTAGTGTTTTGTTTTTAAAGTTTATTTTTTTTGTGAAAAAGGTTTTTCAATATAACACTTCGTTTAAAAAATGTATTTTTAATACGAAAGCTTATTAAATAGGTACTCAAACATGCATAGTTATACAAATTACCTTAGAAATGAATATTCATGATTACATCTAACAAAATGTGAACTGATTATTTATCTTATTCAAAACATGTAACAACCAATTAAATATATGTAAGCTCATATATTTAATTGGTCATAAAATAATTTCATACTCATGTCTCATATTTGTAGAGGGGTTCATAGGAAAAGGCATCTTGTAGCTTGTAGAGAAGCAGTAAGAAAACCGTGGGCTCGACAAATTGACATTATACCGAGGATAGCTATTTTTAAAAAGTAAAAAATATAGGGATCGACCACATGAAATTTATGTAGCTCGAGTCAATGTTTATTTTTGAGTTTTCAACAATCATTATCGCTGATAAAAAAGTAACTTTGTTTAAAGACTCTTAAAAATTCGCTATCAAATCTTTCGGTACTTGGGAGTCGTTCAACTAAGACAACTAACACTCCTTGGTTCCTGACAAAGATATTCTGTAGAGATCAAGCGAGGCAGACTGCCCAAAAAGCGTGTACCTGAAACTTGTTTCCATAGCTTCTAGAATTAACTATGTTGGTGATTTCCGTTGTAAATGTTGTTTTAAACTACTATCATAATAATATCAGCCTGTGTTTCTGCAAAGGGTAAAGGCATCTTTTCATACAGAGACGGTACGAGCATTAGTTACTACGCTTGCTACGGCAAGTTGGATCAAATGCTTCACAATATCAATAGCGGAACTCAATCAACTACGTAAAGGTTAAAAGCCATAGAAACACAGCTTCCCCGTTTCCAACAATACCGCATCGGCCTAGTAGGTCTGCGACCCGAAAGAGTAGAGTATTAAATTATTTAGATTCACTCACCCACCTCACGTTATGCTGGTTTCCGTACACCCACATGTTATCGAACACAATTGAAACCGTAGGAAGGGTAATGTAAGGTGTGTCAGGTAATATTTAATTTTTAACTCCCGACAGAAAAAGAGGAGTGTTATAAGTTTGTCGTGTGTACCTGTGTGTTTGTGTTTTTTATCTGTATGTGGCATCATAGCTCCTAAACGGATGAGCCGATTTTGATTTCATTTTTCTTTTGTTTGAAAGATGACTTTGTCTGGAGTGGTTTTAGCTATGTTGATGAAAATCGGTTCAGCCATTTAAAAGTTATGCGCATTTGACTATTTGAATTGGGGTATTTTCGCAAGATATCGTGTTATAATTACGTGTCTCGATGGGTGGTCAATCGAAGCGTATTTACTACTAGATATATTATGTAGTTTATAAATCATGAAATATTTTTTTTGTTTAAGCTTTGTGTCGGAAGTTTTGAAAAAAATATTTTTTCTTTTGTTTATAAACAATAGTTGTTGCATTTAAGGTGTCTGTCTCGTAGTCATTTTCGTACATACGTATTGAGCTCTCTCTCTCTCCTTGCCTAGCTTTATTCCTATTTATATTAGAGTCGGCTCTTCTCGTCGTTCTTCGCCACATACGCACAAAAGTGTCTATGTTCTACAATAATTTAACTAAAAAGACAGACAATAATTTAACTAAGAAGATCAAGTACGAAAAATTAGCAAGAAACTATGGGGGAAAACTCAATAGGCATTAAAGACAAAAAACAAAAATTTGATTCTAAAGGTTTTAAATTGTGTCGAATGTCGAAACACGTCACCTTAAATTATAGATTAATCGAAAGAGTAAACCGCACAATCAATGTGATCGTGAATTACTACATCAACAGTTATATAAGCGGATAATACGAAAATCGATAACTTTATGAGATTGTCCGATGAAATCTGCATTCACTTCCTATCGTCCTGAAATCCGGGACATCATTAACGATGAATGATCAGAATACACTTACAGTAACAGACTTGACTAGCTTTTAAGTGACTAAGCACATCTTAAATGTTATTTGTATTTTAAAACCGCTATAAGGTATAAAACATTTGGTAGTTTGAATAAAAGCAAAAAGAAGTCTAAATATTTTTTGTAACAAATGTTATGGATATCGTAAAATTACTCAAAAATCCACAAACCACAGAGCAAGAACATAACTATGTTTAAAAAAAAAGTAAAAGAAATAATAAAAAAATAACTTGGGCCGAAACGTTGACGGCTGGCTCAAGCACCTGAAGCAAAGAGAGCATCTGGACACGGTACGCGGTCACTTTGTTTCCTCCCTCTGTAGCCCCAAAGTATACGCGCATGACATTTTTGTTAATGGATTGTGTCCATCTCAAGCGCTGCGCACTTCCGCCGGGTGCTGGGAGTCAAAGACCGGTAAGCCTCGAGGTCCTAAGCGGTCCGGCGGCCGACGTCCTCCCCGCCGACACGAAGGTGGAGGTGTCGACGGCGGAGAGAAGTAACAGATAAATAAAGGACTTAATAATAATAATTCAAATAGATGGTCTAACTGACTATAAAAACGAATCGCAACGTTGTTTCTGTATGCGCAACCAACAACACTTATACTAAAATACCGAAACCACGTAACATACTCCTATCATTTAATTACTTTGATACTGAACAACTAGCCGTACAATCCAATGAAGAAGACCGTATCATGACGTGTTCACCATTCTCACGCAACGCAATACGACAGGGATAGCAAACCTTTATTGGTGAGCGTGCCATTTTTTTAATAAAAATGAATAATTAAGTGGCTATGGCGTGCCATCGAATATTCTTGTATTGGTGATTTAATTATCAAAAAATAAAACAATATTAAAAGAAAATTATGGTCTTCGTGATACTGTCGCAAATAAGGTGCTAAAGAAGCAGAATGCAAGATGAATTTGAGTCATCTGGCCAAAAATCGTGCGTTGGTTCACCATCTCTGGCATAGGAGATACACATCTTAAATACTCCTACGCACATCAAGATCAATTTCAAGCACAAATTATATATTGCACTTTCTATTGAACTCCTGTTTTATATAACAGGAAATGTTGCGATAAACATCTAGGAGATACCGCGCAAACTCTGTGCTAGCAATATTGTTGGTGTACTGCATGGGTTTGCTATCTTTTCATGGTGTGGCTTGATTGAGTAGGCTAGTGATGTATTCATAAATTATTTTTAAAACGAGGGAATAGTTTCGGCTAAACATGAAAAATAAAAATTCTGAAAACGAGGACTAAAAACAACCAAATGAGAGACTGATATTCTGTTGTGAATTTTTCTATGGTTTACAATTTGGTATTCTTATTAAAAGTTTCTTTATTTCGATTGATTTAATCGCTTTAATTTATGGTTAATCCAGAGTTATAATAGCATGTGAATGTTAAATCGTACTTAATTGGCCTAGGTCACGGACATACCGCTTAAATTGATTGGCAACTCTAAAAAAATCAATGAAAAAACTAGGCCTCACAAGTTGCGCCCACCAATCTGCCCCGAAGCCTTTTTGCAGCCCAGAATCACCTGTCTTCTACTCTTGTTCCATGTTACTTGGTGTCAGCGTCATTCCCGGCAACCGGTACGCTATTATTGAATGGGAAATAATTAACCGGGTGAAAAATATACTGAATGGGCGACTATTATACTAAGTAAGCAACTATTTATCCGGTTTGAGGAATACCTTTTAGGAGGTTTTTGTGAGCTGCAGTAATAATATTGTGACATACTATAATTGTATTTGGGGTTCTATTTTTTCTATATTAGCATATTATTCTTCATCGTAAATGAAGGCGACATCGCTGTGCAGCGCGAGAATTCGGGTATAATTGTGTTTTCAACGAATTGGTACAAGAGCAAGCGGAGCGAGTTCGGGAGCTTAGGGCACCCCGACACGGACAAGTTAGGTTCGAACGAGATGACGGGAGCTGAAGTGAGCGAGCAAAGCGAGCGAACCAGCTCCTAAATTTAATTTCCTCCTCGAACTAAATTTAATCATTAAAATGAATGATTGCTTGAAGCTTACGAATATTTCTCTGTACATCTGTCTGTTCGCTTTCTGTCTCTGCAAGATAAATTGTCTACGGTAAGATTAAGTACTAAATCTTGTCTAGACTCAGTTGTAACTAATTAGCTCACAATCTAATTGAATACCTCCATTTGTTAAGTAATGTAATTATTTAATGAAGAGCCTCTTATCTAACACCAGATTACACATCATAATTGTAATCATAAATATTCAAAAGGCTTATAATTAATAATCTCGTGTTGCCAAATGTTTGTACAATCACTAGCTTTGTATTCGTGTGGTGTTGTGTCAAATTAGGTTTTTTTGGAATAATTTGGTATGAACAAATAAGGAAAAATACTTAAAAATCTAGTTAAAATCATTACTATGATCACTGACAGCCTTCTCAATTAGTCAGATATTTAAGTTATTCATGTAAATTTATTGGCCTTTCTGTCTTATTGAGTTATCAATAGCACTCAATAGCTAACCATATTTTCAACAGCAGACTAAAAGGTTATAAGAGCTCTATTTTAGCCTTAAAAGCTAAGTGATTTACACCGTAAACATAAATCTTTTGTTTCTAGTTAGTTGAAGTGGGAAAAATCAGCTCGGAAGGTAAGATTTTTCACTTCAGTGGTTTCAACTTAACCAAAACTTTCACAAGTAGCAAACTTTGCCTAATGTTTTTGTCTCACTACCGTCTTTGTAAGTAAAATATATTGGAGTAAATACATAGTTAATTATAGACAAATTAATAGGTAACAAGTCAATTCATACCAAAAGCATAAATTCATTCAAAGAAGCCATTGTATTTTTGACTTGAGAAGATACTGCTTTATCATCCAAATGATTAATCTTCAAGACGTTTAAATCCTAATCATTAATTTGCATAATCCTCTTCAGTTAGTTACATTCATTTATCATTTAAGGATGCTGCAGGTTTGACAATGATTTAAAAAATAATGTTAATATAATATCCGTTTTTATCATTAAATGCTTTTAAATGAATTATTTTTTATTCGACATTGGCAAAGGCAAAAAGAAGTCTACATATTTATGATCGATTTTGATCACCGAGGTGTCGTTCGTTCCTAAATTTCTTGTTATTTCTAGGTAACATAGGCTACATAAATTATACGAAAAAAACAAAATGATGTATGTTATCGATATAACACACACTATGTCACACTAAGTGATATCAAATGAAAGAGAATTTCCTAGTTCAAAAATATAAATTATAACAATACAAAAATATAACAAGTATAATAAACTTTACGGTCAATATTCCACCAAATACCAGTGATATTTATTTATAGTGTTCATATTATTTATTGTGTTTACAATAAATAATTTGACTGATGCTGATGCACCGTTCTGATTAACTCGACAGCTTTTTACAAGTTGTTACCTGTAATGACGGTTCTGTCATTTCCATACGTCAAATTGACGTAAGTGGCAATGTCATACGTGTCATTATTGTTACACAATCATCGCGGTTGCGTTATAATGACGTGCAGTTGCAGTGGAACGACGATATTATGGAAAGTCGTGTGATTTGTATAATCAAACACATTTGTGATGATTGGGGCATAATAATATGATCACAGAAGAAATTTGTTGACGAGACGAGATAAAAATGTACGCATAAATAAAAAGTTTCCGGTCATTTTCAGCAAATCACCGAGTTATAAGGTCTTTGGCAGCAACAGATTTTGTATGTAACAATCAGACTTTTTTCTCTTTTTTTATTCTTAATCAGAATACTCAACCAGAATAGTTTTTTTTTCTAACAATAAACGAAAAGTCTCTTGGTAAATGCTTAGGTATAATTAATCATGCATATATTACAACACATCCGACACGTAAAGCCTAAAGAACACATCATACAATATCTGACATTAAGAAAAAATATCCATTGTCAAGTCCTCACAAATCACCAAAACCACAGTCTACATACAATAACAAAGCATAAGATCAGGAAGCATCAGCCAGCACCGCGGCACGGGGCTAAGCACAGGAGTAGGAGAGCGCTCGGGTGCATGAGGTGCGCACGCGCATTGGGTGTGAAGCGCGCGCGCGGCCACCTCGCGCCACTCTCGATCTTAGCGGTAGCGGTGAAAACAGTAACGTGTGAGTGTCCCCTCTCTAAGGATTTGCACTGAACCGAGCGTAACATCCCTATTGATAAAGGTAGGTGATGAGTTTAATTACTTTTTAATGCAAACATGCGGAAACCGTCTTAAATTTTTTGACAGTTATACATATTTTCGCGAACATTCATGGCGTTAAATTTATAAATAGATTCTGACCTGGAAAGGAACCAACTAATAGGAAAATAAGTTCTTTAAGAAGAATAATCTGAATTATACCTCGAGAAAGATTATATCATTTTATTTAAATACCAAACCAACCCGCACTGGGTCCGCGTGGTGGATTATGGCCCATTCCCTCTCACAGAGAGGAGGCCTGTGTCCCAGCAATGGGAACATTAATAGGCTGATGATGATGATGATTTAAATTCACGTTGTGATAAAAAGTTAAGAAAAGTGAATTAAGGACAACGGCTTAGCTTTTGAAAGATGTGAAATAGATAAGAATATAATTATAATTATGGAATGACATACATAAAGACTTCATGAAAACTATTCGATCATATTATGATAATAACAATACCTTGTATAATATCATCAATCTAAAGTTCAAGTTACACGTAATTACTTAACGCTAACTTAATTGATCTAAACCACTTCATCGTAATCGCTAAGTATTGATTACAATTCAACATCGGACATTGAAAGTAAAAGACGTTTCATTACAAGGAAAACTGTCCGAAGAAAACATTTTGATTTAATTATAATGGCACAAAAGCCTCATACTTCGCTATAGGAAGTAAATTTTATATAATTATTACAGCAACTTTATGATCTTGTTCGTATAATAACCCCTTATTTTATGGTGAAACGTGCAAGTATAGTTTTCTCAATGTACAGATAAGAGAATAATTACGGGCGTAAAATTAAGAATTTTGATAGAAAGGTATGATAGTGAGATGAAGCTAACATTCTGTAACATAATAATCTCATTATAGAGGCTGCTTCAGTTTCCGAAAGTGACTGAAAATAATTAACTGCTCTCTTGTATGTAACTGCTAATTTTGGGTGCGAAGAACCGACTAGTGAGAATGCTAATTTTGCTAAGAATTGGGCCACATCTTTAGGGCGACGAGTAGAGTTCGTTCGTACTCACAAACTGTCTGCGGCTGATTCGAGTACGAGATTCATATCTCGTTAGATACTACCTGATTTTTTTCTACCATATTGACTGATGCTGAACTAGAGCTTAAAGCTGTTGGATCAGCTAAATTAATACAAGGCATTTGAAAAACTTCTTCGTTGCATTGAAATTAAGTTTAATTTTACACGTCACACGTTTTGTGGAATTCATAACGTTACACTACCATCTAGTAGCAGCAGTGCAAGCAAGTTTAAACTAGGTTTAAGGCGCGGTGAATAGACGACTCCGCGTAGAAATGAAAGAGAAGCGAAAAGACGCCGCGATGGCGCGACGTTTCGTTCGACTCGTTCGAGTTATTTATCATTAAATACATTAATCCTAACAAATATCTTATTCCAATCGATAAATAAAAACAACAGTTCCCTTTATTATTATATATTACATCACTGTTATTATTAATATCAAGATTTGTTTATAAATAATACAGTTACAATTGCTACAATTTCAATTTAAATGGTTATTTTATGTTTTTTTTTTATCGAGAAAATTTACCGAAAACGTGTTTTGAACACAATGGTCCACCCATAAATATGATCAAGATTAACATATATTTTTTTAGCTGCTCTAATATGTATACATTTGGCTAAAAAACTGTTTAGTGAAGCCTATTTTGACTAAGTACAGCGCCTTAACTTACTGTACTAGAATTGATCATGACAGTCACCAAATTATAATGGGGCCAATTTCGGAACATAATCTTTCAAACAAAAAAAGAATTTTCAAAATCGGTCCACAGTTGACGGAGATATCGGTCTACATAAATAATAAAAAAATAAAAAAAACATACATAATGTCGAACATAGAACCTCCTCCTTTTGGGAAGTCAGTTAAAAATAACCTACTGCTTTCCAAAATATTCCATTTTCCGATCGAACTGATATTTTCCAGCCAGTGTCTAATTCACTCTTAAATCAGCGAGTCACGTTACCGGTTAGCATTTAATAAGCTAGACATTTACCACTACCTGATAAGGGTGACTCGGATGAACGGAACTATAAAATTATGGACTAATCTTCCACTAAATATAAGTTAAAGAGACAGGCTATAATTTGCACGTATTACTCGGTATAATGACGACCATGATTGATATGTAAGACGTTAATAACTTGATGGTCACTTACAAGTCGCAATAATACAATGTTTGACATTTACAATCACTTAATGCCAGTTTCCATGACTTTTCATTCGCTTGATATTGCTATTTGCAATTGTTTCAATGTTTTTAAAACAAGCTATTATTATTGTCTTTTATTATTTATTTACTAGCAGTGCGCCCGATAGAATTTGTCATCATATAGAAAATTGGGTTTGGTTTTCAAAAATTTGTTAGGTTGTCTATCAATAAGTTACCAAAGGAGCGCTTGTGTGAAACTGCATGCATCTAAACCAAGCCTTTTAGGCTGAGCCTTGGCTGACAGCGAATGCATTAATTTATGATGTTTCTTAATTAGACAGATAACGTGGTCCCTATGCTTTGTAACCATAAGGACCAAGTTATCTGTCGAAAAGATCAAATAAAATATTATAATTTTAATATTTTATTTGGACGTCGTGGTGGTCAATGCTTTTCGTAATTATTCTGCACAAATAACAATTAAATCAACATTATTTTAGGACAAAGTTTCTTTAGTGAAAATGGAAACTACAAAAACACCAATCCAGTAATACTTATGGAATGAAATCAAGTGCTGCATCGGTTATTAACGTATTTATTATGCACTAGCTTTTACCCGCGGCTTTGCTCGCAGTGAAGCCATTAAAAAAAAAATAGTAATAAAAAGTATCCTATGTTACTTCTAATACCTCCAAGAATATATGTACAAAGTTTCATGATGATCGGTTCAGCAGTTTTTGCGTGAAAGCGTAACAAACAAACAACATGTGTCAAAACGGATGCTGATGTATATCCTTTTAACTTTATCACTGAAATAATATCTTAATAGATGATCTGACATCAACATTTTAGCCAAAGGACGTCCAATGCTGGACATAGGTCTTCCCCAAGTGTCGCCACATTGACCACTCTTGGGCGTCTGGCATCCAGCGGATCCCCGCAACCTTCACCAGGTCATCGACCCACCTAGTGGGAGGCTTTCCAACGCAAAGTCTGCCGGTTCGCGGTCGCCTCACCAGAACTTTTCATCCCCATTGGCCATCCGTTCTGCGATTAATGTGCCCTGCTCACTGCCACTTAAGTTAGGCTATTCTTCGGGCTACGTATAACTTTGGTTCTCTTGCGGATGTCTTCATCTCTATTTCGATCACGCAAGGAAACTGCGAGCATATGCCTCTTCATTACCCTTTGCGTGACTTTAAGCCTTCTGATGAGGCCCTTCTGATAAATTTTCGTGACAAATATATTTAAACAATCTATTAGGAATATGAACGGGTATGAACCAAACAAAAATATGAACGACGGTCGCGACATGAAGAAGATTAAATGATAAATGATAAATGACTTTATTTCTGTAAGTAGGTTTGTACAAACACTTTTACATGTCGATCATATTTTTAAAACTAGATGAATTCGGCGTTTCCTATCTGACTACTCTGAGAAGAAAGGCCGAAACAAACTCAGAGGTCACAGTCTCTTTTAAGGTCCAGACAAAATCTTTATTAGATCATGTGAAGACCATGTAGACTGAAGTCTGAAATGGTCTTTTGAGGAAAGAACCAGCCAGATTGAGTGGACCTGTCCAGTCAGTGCACGCATTTGTCAATAACCGTGCAGCTCAACTCAGAATTTAAGGAGCTCAACGATTCGACGAACAATACCAAAGAAAGGACATTCGGGTAGGCCGCATAAACTACTCAAACTGCCAGACCATGATTAAAACTAATTTGGATAAATTAAAATTAAAAACAAACAAAAATTGAATCCACATAGTCTTCACATTCACAACAATTAAAATAAACTTAAAATAAACTTTAAAAAGTAAATATTCTTGTCATTGCAAGAAAACAAAAAAAAAAAAAAACAAAATTCACGTTGCAAAATATATAAAAAAAATCAAATTAATTGGAGCAGCTCAATCCCAAGCCTGTTTGTCCTCAACGTAATCTTTTATTGTATAAAACGCATTCTGACTGGACACTCACGTGTGTTGCGTTGCTTCAATTAATCATAGTATTTGTAATTGGCCAGATGTAGCAAGAGAGGAAAAGTAGATAGACGAACGGCCTTCTTCTCTGCAGCGAGACACAACAAGCTCATAATAATAAATTTGTAATTGACGTTTGTCTTGTCTTTGTTGTACGTTTGCCTACAGTGGGTGTCAGTTTAAGTTCTGAATCCAGTGATCAGTAAGGTCGGGATAGTCATCAGGAAGTTCAACAGTGCGTTTTAGTGCTGTTGTTTTCCTTCTTCTTCATTGTGTCGGTGCTACAGTAAAACTTTATTGACTATAAGTATTTCGCAATTACATCGGCATAGTTGGCGGCTGCATAAAAGTCGTTTCGACTGCAATTTTTGGGGCACTGAGGGCTGGAAAGTAGTCAGCGATGCAATTCCACATCCGTAATTTCACACATTTCAGCCGTTGCGTCGAAATATTCGTGATTTACCAAATTAGTGTTCAATCTGCCCGCAAACAGTTGAGAAACTTCCAAGTAGACATCGGGAGATTTCTCTTCTGTCAAAAATTGATAAATCCAAAACAACTTTTTAGAGGCCATTCGTACGGCAAGCTTTTAAAGTCGTAACAGGGGAAGTAATTTCTGTGCCACTATATGCGACCAGCTGGCAAATTGTTAGAACCAATTATTCTGCACTATTGCCTCTTACAACGTTGCTTAAGTGGTGCCGGTAACTTCTACACATAACACTTCTTGTATCTTCTGGGATATTATTATCGCATTAAACCAGGGGTAAACTTACACCACAAATCACTTAATGCAAATGCATTAAGTCATCAAATACATCATAGTTCATTTATAGTTGTCAAATTTGTACACTATGCTTCTATTAACATAGCAATTTAGAGTACCTTTTAAGGGTTCTAGAGCTTCTAAAGATAATGTATCATGAAAAGAGAAAACGTAGGGGCACAGTATTTATCTTTCTTTTTCAGTAATTTCAGAATATTGGAGGAGGAAATAGGTGAGAGCCAAACCTCGAATTATGACTTTTACTTAGAAAATTCAGTCGGATATAAACAAAATTTGCACCAGAAGTTGGCAAAAACAAAATTTTGTTTCTGCCAACTTCAGCTGATTGACTGAAATAGAACGCTGAACGATAATAAACGTACATGAAATAAATGCATTTTATGGTGCAATTCCTTTTGGACACAATTTTATTTGAGCTTAGAATTTGTCTAGTATTTCGCTAAGCTAGCCTTTTTACACGTATTTACACGTATCAGAGACCAAGTTTTACACGTATCAGAGTATCAGAGACCAAAAGAAAAATAACTTTCTTTTCCGAAGTCGGTGTCTTTTGTACCCATTGTTTTCCGTTATTCGACACCGACTTCGGAAAAGAAAGTTATTTTTCGCTTTGAAGTGTTTTCTTTTGGAAATCGATTTGATTTTTTTTTTTAAAGTTTTTTATTTTCCTCTTTTTGTTTCGATAGGTACCAATTAACATGAAAATCATTTATAGCCAAAGTAAATCTCATGACGATTTCAATAAGCCCGAGGACGACTAGGATACATTGTTTTTATTTCAGAGTTCCAGTGGCCACTGTTTTCTTCTTCATCAGTTTAACTTCACGAAATGATACTTTCTGAGTGCAAATGATTGCATTATTGATGAAAATACCAAAATCGCTTCATGTACGCCTATAATATTTGAGGAGTTCCCTCGATTTCTCTAGGATCAGATCCCAAGGATGGTACCATGATAAGGAAACCACCTTATCATGGTACCACCCTTGGGATATCTCCTTTCCAACAAAAAAGAATAATCAAAATCGGTTCATAAACGACGAAGTTATCCGCGAACACATAAAAATATTATAGGTACATATATATATATATATATATACGGTCGAATTGAGAAACCTCCGCCTTAATGGGAAATCGGTTAATAAAAAAAATCTTTTTAGTCAGTCAGTTAGATAACCTAAAAATATTGGACACATATTTTTCTTTTGCCACGTAAACAAAAAATATGCGACGATACAGTACATTGAAATATCGTGTGACGTAACGTATTTATACTGACAAAGTGATGTCACAAGGCCCCACTCCTGAACTTTGATGCACTTTATCCTTGTCAGTTTTTATTTAATTGACAAAGCAAAAAATACGTATCCAATAAATATTATTTGATAATCTCAATGATGGACTTTTTGGATTGGTTGAATCTGGCATTATCATTTTTCTATCCAGAAAACATCCCTATTCATGACTAAACAATGAATTAAAAGGATGAGAAGCAGCGTTTTCTTGGCTGCTCATTTAAATAAAATGATAATAGCAATCAGTCTGCTGGGCGAGGTGATTGTGGCCATATCCTCATAAGTGTTTCTAATCATAGGTGAGCTGCTTGTGTTAGGCAATTTACGTTTTACTAGCAGATCAAATACTGCCATCTTTTTCCTGCGTTTTTCCTCTCGTGGAATCCCACGGGAACCGTATATTTTTTCGGGATGAAAATTGCCTATGAAACTCTAGATTGTGTAGCTTTCTGTCAGCGAACTAATATTCATAATCGCATCAGTCTTTCCAGAGTTTACCCTTCATTATCATCATCATCATCATTCCAGCTCAAAGACGTCCACTGCTGGACATAAGCCTCCCCCAGGTATCGCCAGATTGACCGATTCCGTGCGTGTCGCATCCAGCGGATTCCCAAAACCTTAACCAATTTCAATTCAATTTTTTTTGGCCCCATCGGTCATCCGTTCCTCGAGCAATGTGCCCTGTTCACCGCCACTTAAGTTTCACAATTCTTCGGGCTATGTCGGTACCCCAGCCAGCGTTACCGACATAGCCCGAAGCCCACTTCGGGCTTCTTTCCTACAGATATCCTCATTTCTGATGCGATCACGTAAGGAAAATCCGAGCATAGCCCTCTCCATTGTCCTTTGGAAGACTTCAAGAGAGTATCTACCCTTACCAAAGTATAAACCAACAAGCAATGTTGCCTCTTTAAAATATTAGTTTAGAGTGTGCAATTTCTGACGCCAGCTGTCTATAAAACTAAGACATTGTTGATGTAACTAGGAAGTCAAAACCGAACGGATTTCCTATGCATTAGTTTACACAATCAGTCCAAAATGTCTACTAAGCCTAGACTAGATAAACTAGATCCGCACTTTTAAATTAAAAAAGACGTAACTTTTGATTCCTTTTTTGTATAATTTACAAATTAGAATGTTAAATTCTAATTTGTAAATTATACAAAAAAATATTAAAATTTTTCGAGTAGGTACTACTTAACGTTAAAAAAAAATCCATTCTAATATTATGAATCCGAAAGTCTGTCTGTTTGTTACCATTTCACAAACTTGTTATGTTTTGGTTTAGAGATGAATTTTTATCCAGACTCCAAACTAAGAAATTCCAGATGCATAAAACTCTAAATCACGACTTATCTACTCTAAAAAAAGAAACAGAAAAATATGCGAGCCTATCAATAATAACAAATAAAAAAAATAAGAAAAATATTCAATCGATCTCAGGTAAACCATGACATATCTATATTAATATTGACCATTGAATTTCATCAATACTCGATTATCCACTAATTATTTATTATAGGAATTAGCATTTTTTTTAATAATCTAAAATACTATTTCGTTTCATTTACATACTTAAACAGCCTAGATATCTATCTTTTCTTTTTGTAAATATTAATCACCATATGACTTTAGCTTGACTCTTTCAATCTGTTTCGCTTATATAATTATTATAATGAATTGATTTCATTATAAAATATTATCTTTGTATTCATTTATTGGTTATACATTTTTAAACTTCCGAAATACGAATAAGATAGAAACTTGTTCTGTTTAACGCTGTTTAGAAATTTTTACATACAGTAAAAACTAGAGATGTGCCAACTATTATTTTGGCCGACTAGCCGAATTCTCGTGGTGGGCAGGGGGAAACAGCAAATACTACGAGTATGAACAACCGTATCAAATACCGACACCGAATGATCGAATGTTCGCAAATCCAAGTAGAAGAACTACTTACAACAGTGCCGGATTGTCGGCACTTCTTGCCGAATAGATGCCGAGTAAACACCGACTACGAAAGTGGCCGGATAGACGGCTTTACCAACTAGTCGAACATCCCTAGTAAAACAAAGGTTAAGGCAGAAGTCCCATCTAATTGCCATAACCAGGCACAAATCAAATTTCAGGCAGCTACTGAGAGAACCCAAAACAACCAAATACAATAACACAAAGGAATATATTGATTTGATTGATTAGGTACATATTATTTAGTGTTGTTTTAATTGTATTCGAACTTAAGAGACCATCACTTAAAAGCCAGTAACTTACATATACTGTCGGGTCTTTTTAGTCGAACCTCGAAACATCTGCCCATCAAAGATAGTCATGCTCCCAATACTAATACAAAGGGCTATCAACATTTAGTTCAACGCGTTATTATTATATAAATAACATAACATAACGCCGCTTGCGTAATGTTATCTTGTTCATAAACGAAAAGTAAATTTTAAAAAAGATTTTCACTTCTCTTCGAATACGTTGTGACAATACCAACTTAACAGCAAAGTGTTACATCTGATCTTGTCGCATCATTCAAAACTCATTTTTAATTTTATACGGTTAAGGTCTCAAATGCTAAAACTAACAATAAATATTAAGATTTTAATTCCTTTTCCTGGAACGATTAACGGGCAATAAAACGGTTGGCACCATTCAAAGATCTGGGTAAAAACAGTTGGTCAAAATCGCTGATAAAGAATCGTAGCCATTCTGCGACATCCCAACACATCGTAAATTTCTTCGCGACACCTCAAATGTCCCACAGATTATGCAAATGTCTCAATACAGATATAATAATTAATTCAAAAAGGGAAGCGTACCGCTGACAGATACATACAAATGGCACGCTCGCTTTTAATCATAGACAAACATCGCGTGGGCACCTAAAATGGCGGCCGCCCGGTTCATTAATTTTGATGATTGAAATTCGCATACAAGCAATGAATTATATATACGTATAATTATGCATGCATCTGTCGCGTTTTTCTTAATTAAGTGAATTTCGTGTTGGTTGAGCAAGAAATAATGCACTTAACAAAAAAAAAACACTTAGGAAGCAGTTGCTTCAAATATTTTTGCGAAGATACATGGTTTATGCTAAACATTATTTATAGGAATTTAAGTGATACAACATAGTATGATGACAAGATTGGAAGCTTGCTTTACAGATAGGTAATTAAGTATATATGTTACTGACAAAGATACTGTCGATGTTATAGATGTAATTAATAAATTACAATATAAATGGTTGTAGTCATAAAGAAAGATGTTGAGTCAAAAATACCAGTGAATTGATATTTCGGTGACCTAAGATTGTTATGAATATATGAATATTAATTAAATGATTGATTTAGTAAACACCACACATTAACGATTGAACAAAATGGTTGAGCAAAAGTAGGTCAACAGATATAAATAGAATTCGTCAAATTATTACGGAATTAGTAAACCTGCTGTGGTGCAACTTGGAAGAGGCCTAGTTCCAGCTGTGGACTGCGTTATACAGTGTTGATTGGTTGATCAATGTGAAATCATTTCCGTGCTTTATATCTCTATTGTAATAATAATCACAGACATATTTTAAATGCAGCGCCGAAAAAGAATTCCAATATATGCAGTTTTGATAAATTTTGGTTATACATAAATCATGAGCAAGGAGAACCTCATAAATATTCTCGAAAAAAAGAGCGATTAAAGGATGACTAATTAAAAATTTATGTAAAATAGTATGTCTGCCATCTCCTAGATATTATTGATATTCTTCAGCTATTTGTTTATTTTATTTATTATATTAGTAATAAATATAATATTTATAAAAAAATATATTCGATAAACCTACGACTTCTCTACACCACGACAGCACTGGACAAGTATTGCACAAATAAATATATTTTATTTAATTTATTTTAAACAACGTTTAAACTTTCACTGTAAATATTAACGTTCTTCGCCATTTTAGTTATTAGAACATCAGAAACACTAATTAGATTAATTAGCGCTTGTAACAAATAAACTAAATAGGTGATTGTATGGAAAGTTGAGACTAAGTTTTTAAGTAAACCAGAGTCCGTAGAGATCAGTTTATAAAATTTAAAAAATATGGTACTGATCCGTTATATTACTAAAATTCAAACATTTGCCCGTGAAAATGTCTTATATTTTATAACTACATACACTAGACTAGCAATAGAACAAAAATTTCGGTACCTACGAAAAAACTGTTTGTTTTAATAGTCTTTGATTTATAGTTATAACATTGGTTGTAAAGTCGATTGCAATATCACTCAGGAAACCTTATTTAGTAAGAGAATAATTAAAAATGTAGGTGAAGGTGCCATGTGACTGCGCTAGCGATTATGATGAGATGTCATAAAAACCCATACACTTATGTGTACTCAGCGCGTGCCATACATATTCAGAATTTTCATTTGAACTACTAATCGATTTCCGACTTTATTACCGCAGGAGAGGGTTTAAAATACCATGTTAAATAGATTCGTCGTGATTTTTGTCAGTCTGTCAATAGAGTAGGACAGTTTCTGCTTACTAGTTAGTTATATATAGAAGTTATGTAGGTAGTCAATATTTTATGGGCCCACTTCCGCGAGTTATCGTAAGATATATGAGGCCCATAATTACCTAAATGTTGCGAATATAATATGTAAATCATCGAATTTATCGACTATAAATCACTTTTAATTACAAGCACGGGCCCTTGCGGAATAGCCGAATTAATTATGTTTAATTCTTAACAAATTAAAGCAAACATGGTTAGATGACTTTCTTGTTGGAATTCCGTGTCAGATTTATTTTCTTTTAGCAATGGTAAATAAATTGTAAACTTTTTTTGAGGTGCTCTCATACAATAAAGGAACCTTTTTATATCTGGGTTTCATATTCATTATGTCATACAATCATAATGGTCTATATGGCCCAGCGTTGCCAGAATGTAACTTTTGTTACATTTTACGTTATTTTTGACCTTTTCATGTAACTGCAACTTTTACGTTACTTTTAGGACTCTATAAAAATGTTGAAATAATTTTCGACCAAACAAAAAATAAACGTGAAACGGAACGCATCTAAGAAAGTTCTCTTTCGTCCTGTTGAAGCTACTGATTTTGGGACACACAAATTGACGTATTGCATATTCATTCACTCACTCACGTGTATTTCTAAATCTTCCATCCCGCTTACTCCGGCGAGGGAGTGAGCGTACTTGTATCGTTTTTCACATAAAATAAGCTAATGAAACTTTTCTTATGAAAATGTAACTTTTTGAGATGTCTCATTGTAATATTTGACTACCTGCCACTGGCAACACTGATATGGCCAGTACCTATGCACAGATCACAGACAATACGCACAAATCAGACGAATAAGCCATAAATAGTGCATCAACTCAGCTTATAACAATCCACTACAGCACATAAATCTTCAAATAAAAGTATCTTAAACAAAAACGGAAGACATAACAGAACAGTACCAGAACATATCAAAACGAACCGTGCAAATCACTATATCAGAACTATCTCTTTATACCATCGATGTATAAAAAGAAAATATAACAATACAAGCAAGTTAGCCGCGGAAAATAAAATAAATATGAATGACCGAAAGTGTGCAGTCATTAAGTAAGGGGGCCACAGATTATGTTATTGGATAACACACTCTCTGGGCTGCACGTGGAGGAACCTTCGCGGCTAATTTCTTTGTTACGTACAATTTTTTAATGGCGTAAACATGTGTGCAACTTTGCATTTGCTGTAACCGAAATGAACGAAACGTTATCCGTGTTATATTTCGGATTTACTCTTTTATTTGACTACTGTTTTATAATTCGCGAAAGAAAATCTCTTGTTCCCTAATTTTTTTTTTACTATTTCGGGGTTGATCCATTACAAGAGTAAAATTTGTTTATTTGTAGGTACTTTCACTCCCATAAATATTAATACTAATTTCAAATCAAATACAAAAAGCAGCATTTTAGCACTTCTTCCTTTTTTATCGTTAATGTTCCTTGTTGGTATATAATTTCGAAATATCGTCAACTTCCTTTTCATTCATAATTATTTTGCCTCACACTATCGATGACGTTTCTTCCGTTCGATGTTCACCAATCCACCACACCACAGGATGAATAAAAGCAGCAGAAGTAGTGCTCCGCTGATGTAATTGGTTTATGGCGTAGGAAAATTTAATAAATAAATATATTTTTCTTTAGTTTTCCTCTCCATCTCCATGCATTACTCCGATGGTAAGTGAAATCAATACCATCAATATTTATTATGTAGAGCAAACTTCTGACTAATCTGTGAGTATGCTTATTAAAAACTATGTGTAGGTACTTTAAAATATGCGTTCTTACAAAATGTAGAACCTCAATGCCTACTTATAATTAACATAACATAATATTATTATAATAAACACAGTGTTAAACAATTGCCCAACATAAACCTTCCTTATTACCTAAAATGTTTGGCAATCATGTCAAAATTAATATAATAATTAGGTCTATTTTAGTTTACTAATGAATTTATTTAAATTTATTTAAAGCTGCAATTTCCTGTTGGAAAAGTAATATTTTGTACTCTTCGCGGTACGCTCATCATTTGATTATGAATGGTCCCAATTTGTATTAGATGGACATTGCGTAGCGCGTGTGGAAAGGCTTTCGCCCAGCAAAAACAAGATAGGCGTAAAAATATATATTCAAAGTCTAATTCTATTAATACCTAGTAGATCTTCGTCACAGACAATCGAATTAGATGACGCGATTGTATGAACTTTGCGTCCCAAAAAACGGAGTAAAGTTACGATCAACGATCGTAATCTTAGCTTCATTTAGCATTAACAGCACCGGAAATCCACCGAAATCTAGAAAAATGCCCTTTTATGCCATATTGAGCTGTAAATAATGTATAGAAAAAGTTGGCCGAGGCATTGGAAATGTTTTCTTTCATTGGTAAGTAAATTTGATTATAAATTGTTTGTGAAAAAGTGGCACACTTGGTTTTCATACAGACAATCTATTTAGATTATTGTCTGTGGTCTTCGTCCATAAGGACCTTGGGCATACATTGACATAGCGCAGATAATTTAAAATACTAAATATATAGAGCAATAAACGAAGAGGTTGAATTAAGTATGTCAATAACACTGCAGCAATGACTATTTACGGACACCAGCTTTTCTAAATATTGGTCATGTTCTTCATCTAGATCTTGCCTAATGTACGCCTATTAATGAGGTCCAAGATGGAACGAGCTATATAAAAATTGATGCACTTCTAAAGTGCATCCAGTATTTTTAAACAGCCACATCTGCTAGACTATTGCAGTTGATTGTGAGACCAAGTAAACATTGCGTGTAATGATAGTAATAGTGACAGCCAACGACATAAAACATATCTCCAGACAGATTGGAGTAAACGAGATCCAATTACGATCACGAAAGTGTCTAACTATCCGACATTGTGCTCGCCTCTTACAGAACATTCTTATCTAAAAAAAAACGTAATTTTTAACACCATTCAAATGACCAAAGTCACGATTTTTGCAAAAAATTCCTATGAGTAAACAAAAATATGATGAATAAAAATATCAGCTCCTGTTGTGCAGTCTATTTTTGCTCACTTAACTCGACAAAATGTAGGGAGCAACTGATTTTTCTTTTTCCAATAGGCGATTTTTTGCATAAGACTTTATGATGCAAGCAATGCAAGCCTAATGCAAGGCAAAATATGCATAATACTAAAAAATCTAGGAGTATAGTCTTGATGAGACGTATGTTAGAGTTGCTATGAATAAGGAACACCACTTGGTAATCTTGCAAAGGTGAGAAGGTACTTCACGCCGGAACAGCTCCTCAATTTGTATCAAGCGCAAGTTCGGTCATGCATGGAGTACCATCGCCGATAAAAAAATTGATAAGCTGGCAACTGCAAGCTTATCAGTTTTTTATCGGTTACATTTCGGGGAGTGTGCGTTGGAATTGCACGATCTAATTCCACCTAGCCCGTATCATCATCGGACTACCAGACGTACGGCGATGCGCTATCGATACATGGTGGATATTCCACCTATACGCACAAAACGTTTTGGAAACACTTTTAACATGCGTACAGCTAAGGAGTGGAATTCCATGCCGGAGTCTGCGTTTCCCGACAGTTACAATCTAGGAGTCTTTAAGTCAAGATTGAATAGCTTATTTCTAGGCAAGCGTGTCTCACCGTCAACCATATCATCGCTTACCAACGGGTGAGATGGTGGTCAAGCGCGAGCCTATAATACATTATAAAAATCTTAAGCACCTAATTTCATATCCCGTAATTTTAAGGAATATTTTTATTCTTATCTTAATCTGTCAAATACATGTAGATGTTTTCTACTTCCCCTCATTTTGACAAGTTTTTGACAGTGATTGCCGCCGTGATTATAGTGGCAAAATGCAGTGATATATATATCTTTGCATCATCCGCCTGTCCTTATCCAATGTTACTTGGGGTCGGCGCAACACGTTTTCTTCTTCCATACCGTCCTGTCCCCCGTCACGCTATCACTGACTCCCTTTTCTTTCATATCACTCCTCACACAGTCCATCCATCTTTTCTTCGCAGTGTCAGAATGCAGTGATATAATATATCTTTGCATTTTTTCTAAATTAATATCAATTTAAATATCAAGCTTAATTTATTTATCATGTTTTTCAATTATCAGATGTCATTTTGAAAAAATAATCACTGTTTTGAGCATAAATTTGAATATTTTGCCACCAGAAAACAAAATTAATTGAAAAAAAAAACATTCCTTCTACTATTTATAAAAGCGAAAGTTTGTGAGGATGGATGTTTCACGCAAAAAAATCAGAACAGATTTTGATGCAACTTTACAGTAAAATTATATATCAGAATAACACATAGGCTATAAACATGCACATATTATAGGTAGGTATTATGTAATCCCACGCGGGCGTAGCCACGGGCGGCCGCTTACTCGCTACTTATAATAACGTTAAAAATAACAAAATAGAGCTAATAGAATTAAAACCAACAAGTTTATACAAAACGTATTGGCGTGAACCGAGACATAGTCAAAACAAATCGAGAGCTAAAATTTATCGCTTCTTTCAAAATCGGAATCGATTAAATTAGGTAACTAATGTTTTGAGTCAGAGTTTAAAATTCAGATATCTGATTTTTATTACCTAGAATTTGACTCGGTTGACATTATGAGGACAATTAATGTTAATTTATAACTTGGAAAGAGCTAAGGTGTTATCAGTGCAGCGTTGGCGGGCGTAGTCAGTTTGAACTGAATGATGTTTGTACAATTGCAACCCGACGCAAAATAATAATAATTGTATGCATTTTTGCACATTTACGGGCAATTATAGAATTTTTCATATGTTCCGTTTATATTTTCGGAATGTGTATGTTTAATAAACCTTTTGTTTGATTCAAATCTGACTCATTAGAAAAAATCTATTTGGCATTTAATATTTTGTGTTTTGCTTTTCTATTCTCGCCTGTTTTAGGCTCGCGTTAGATTTATGTCTCTGCTCTCGCTTGACAACTCTCTCACCTGATGGTAAGCGACGATGTGCCTATATTACGCGGAGTATCCTTACAAAGCCAACTACACCTCATTTGTTGAAATCTGGTGAATAGTTTAGGAGCTACGAAGTAACAGTTGAACATTCATATACAAATATACTGCTAAACGCACAAATAAACCCCCTCTCAGTAAACGGGTAATTAATTCAGATCGAGGCGCCACCGACCACCGACTTTGCTGTGCCCGTTTGCGTAACACTAAATCGACTTGACTTTTGCGAGAGTATCGATCTTTCTCTCACCGATTTCTCGATTACGCACTTATATATTCGTTCAATCATCCGCTACTGTTGTGTTGAGTCGTTACAATTCACTCATTCCTCGCGAACTGAACGTGTTATTTAGGTTGGATGCAATCAAAACCATTTGTTTCAGAAAGTCTTTGAAAGGATCCCTACTCTTCAAGACTTTCAGCACCCTAATTGCGTATCAGTTTTAACAGCACGAAGCACACTCCTTTCCTTTCATTTTGATAACTCAACATTATTCATTGCGTATTTTACGCTGTCGAATATACGGATTTTTGAACTTCTGAAGCAATGAATGCAAGGTAAGCATACCGTGCACTATTCTTTGAACTTATACAATTCGGGTGTAGGCCTGCCAGCGGTCTACTCTGCCGTGCGACTAGAATTCTAGATAGAGTAACAGCGAAATCGATTACAAGTCTAAAAAAATTAGGATTAACCAGGTGACATTTCGGCAGCGCATGACAATAATTTTGACTTTAGACAATCGTAGTTAGTCGGGTTTCCTACAGTTACTTACTCAATAAACTAAATCAATTCACACATATTGAAATAGTTAAATAAATTAAAATTAAATATCGTGTCAGGCCGATCTGAACACGATTTTTTAAGTATTTTACATATTCGGCTATAAAGATTAGTACCATAAAACACGACCTGACCCTAAGGTCGGTTCGGACATTCCATTAAATTTCGGAATAAAATATTTATTATTTAAATATTATAAAATTTATTTTGATTCGACTACCACTGTTAGAAATAAGTAACTATGACTGAAAAATATTTAATGACTATACTAGCTTCCGCTAGCGGCTTCGCCCGCGTGATAGTCGAAAATTATCCCGAGGGAACATATTCCCGAAATAAAAAGTATCCTTTGTGCTATTCCAGACTATAATCTATATAAGTGCCAAATTTCATCCTGATCCATCTAGCCGTTTGAGCGTGTAGAAGTAACAAACATACAAACACATACACAAACTGTCGCATTTATAATATTAGTGTGATATCTATGTCATTGTAGGACCAAGTGATTAATCAAAGCATGTATAATGCCCGAGCAATATGAATCAATTAAATCGAGTCCAGTCAAATCGGGCAATGTAAGGAATACTGATGTAAACTTCATAATTTATCACATTGTCTGGTCATTACTAATATTGCTACGTAACTGTTGGGCTATTCGATAATCATGGTACAGGAGTATGGTTTTATTTTAAATATTTGGTCAGCAAGAAATATGTCCGATAAAGTTATTTTCACAGTAAAATTATATTATTTGGTTACCAGGATTATACAATCGGTTAGCATAAAATAATATTTGTAAGCGACGCAGCTATTTTCAAAGAATTAGTACAAGAGCGAACGAAGCGAGCTCGGGAGCTAAGGGCACCCCGACACGTATAAGTTACTTTAGACCCTGCGGGCAGAATAGTATGGTAGGATATTGTAATGTTGAAATTGATTTTAATATAGAATAAGTATGGTAGGTCCATACTAATTCCAAGTCCATACTATTAAAATAAATTTCAACATTACAATAATTTGATAAAACACATATTTTTACTACCCTGCCCAATAAGTTGTGGACATTATGCAGAAAGCCCGGTCATATTAATTATTTCAATAGTTTTTACCTAATTGACTACTCATATTGTCTGGGCATTGTGCATAATAATGTACTAATGTACACTTGGTCCATAACACATACAAAAATCGAGTTCACGACTCATTATAACGACTCATGTAACATGGATTTATTATTCAGTCAGCCTATACAAACACGAACATCTAAAAACCAGCCTACTGCTAATTGCGATCATAACTCTTGTCTCTTCAAATTGACACTCCGTGCAAGATTTACATACGAGTAGTTCAAATAAATGCTAATATCACTCACCTTTCATGCGATATTTGCGTAAAACATACAATGTAGCTAGAGCCTTACATGCAACGTCCAAACAAACAAGGAAACGAAAATCGGTCAAGCATTGCATAAAAACACTAAAATGCTGCTCAAGTCGTAAGCCTAGTTGATTATTATTTAAATTATTGACATAAGAAAACACTCTGGCTGAATATTATGTTGTCTTTCAGTGAGTAATATTTGCATCACTGTGAGAATCTGGCAAGATTATGTTTTGCACATAAAGAGTTAAGTTTACCTTTGTTGTTCTGTTCAGAAATTTTATTGTCGATGTACATGGTAAATAGGTGTGCAGATAAACTGGTTCAAGACAAAAACTTAAATCTATCAGTAACTGTTAGGTACTTTTTGGATAATCATTTTAATTGAAAAGCTCTATTAGGCAGTTGGGTCATAGGCGAAACTGGAAACAATCACTTGGAAAACGCCTGGATGAATGCCTCATAGTAGTGAGAAATCGGGCACTTAATAATATTCGGAATAACTGTCATAAAATTAATGTTTTGCAGGCGAAAATAAAACTACTTAAATGTTGCAAGTTCTATGTTCGAATGCAGCGGCATCTAGAAAAACTTTGAAGAACTTTTTGGAGCCATCTATCGGCGAGTAGCTGTACAAACTAAACATATTTAGTTCTGCTGCTTGCCGAAAGATGGCACTAGTAGTTTTTCATAAATATAATAATAGTTATAAATAAATAGGTAATATTAATTCAATTGTTAAACATAACTAATAACATTGAAATTAAAACAAGACATGGCCAAATAACATTTATCTGAGGGTTTTTTTTTTGCTACCTATTATGTTTAATATACGACCACTAGGGCCAATAACAACGACAATATTGTTATAGCTAAAGCCTAAAGACACCTCAATATTTAACCCGGACTTGGCTATTCCGTTCTGATTGACGTTGAATCTCGTACTCGCCGCGAACCTTCCGGTTTGGTGAGGCGCAGAGGATTGGATCGTTGTATAACGGGACAGTAATAGCCAACTTAACGGTAGGCCGCAAGGATACTCTTGCTTTCCAATTATAATCAGCCGTTATTAAATACAGTAAAATTCTTGGCAGTGGTCGAAAATTGTTAGCATTTTATCACATACAGCTATTATTTCTAATGAAGGTTTGTATTATTTCGCGTAATTGGCCTTAACTATTACATTATGCATTCCTAATTATTACTTAGATTAGACAAGTTTATTAACCTACACTTAAATCTTATCATTACTAATACAGTACTAACTATAATAGGTACTGACATTTAATTAAAACTATTAATTGATTAACCAATAATTATATAAAAGCATCGGCATGGAACAGTAAACATACACAGAGGAATCGTTTCGTTTCAGCAAACACATAACCCTGAATTAGCTGCCGCGCAATCGTGTAAAACAAATCAAACTGAAGCATTTATACATTCAGGACATCTTATAAAAGATGAGAATAACTCCGAAAAATTCTCACGTAAACTAGTCGAACCGAAACATTTCGCCAAAACGCACATTGCGGCAAAATTTCACTAAAGACGCCTTTCTCCTGCACACCAACACACCAACGAGCGAGGGATCGAGCCGGCCACTGACTCGGAGGCTGGCGAGAGAGGCTTTTACCTCATCGACCACTCACGATCTACCGCTATTGTCGATGTCGATCGCTTGTTAGGTATTGGAAACAATGGAAGAGATAAATAAACTGGGATTGAAAGAGAAGCTGATGATGAAACAACAAAAGTCAATGTCAATGACAAGGTGGAAGCGCTATCCACACATTGTCGGGTTCCTGTCCCTGACGGAACACGGCAGGAATCGGTTACATACGATTTGTACGAACTTCAGGGGGATCCGGATCGTTCATACAAATCATATGTAATTATTCCGTCAGGGATGGAAACCCGGCAATGTGTGGACAGCGCTTAATAAATATGCTTGTCATACTATAGAACATCTTTTCATGGGGAAAAAAGGTTCGAGAATCTAACAATACTGTAGATAGTAGAAAGAAGGATATCAGTTTTCAGAACTAATTCAGGAAGCGTATCGTGCCAAATTCATATTAAAAAAAAATTGACACCCATATCTATTAAAGAACATATTCTTACACGTAAAAAAGAACAAAACCCAACAACCGCCTAGCCGTAGTACAGTTATCAGCTTTTAAAGTAATGAAATTACAGGTCGCAATCGTAGGTTAAATGTAAAATTCCGGCATACCACCGCATCAATACCATTAAGGAAAAGCCTTGTGAGCCTAGTCAGCCAAATTGATGATTCAATAGTCGTTTAGTCAGTAATTTACACCGGACATGATCTGAGTGAAACTGTAATGGGTACCAAATATGTACTGTACTTTTAATAATTCGGTAAACAAGGATAAACCCAAGATATTTCCTGAATTATTGTAAGTGTGCGAATTTATTGTTTCTCATGTTCAAGTAAAGTGTGTCTTCTATTGAGAAATACATTTATTAACCCGTAGTTTTGAGCACAGCCATGTCAAGTTCCAAAATCGAGGCTAGCTCGTCGGAATGCATGACCAATTTTAATGTTATGCTCTGATTTATTGAAATTGTAACTAATTGCGCTGCAATAAACTGTTGCTAGGACCTGCATATCCAGTATCTATGTAACAGTGGTCAACATTTTTGTACTAAATATTGACGTCTGTTTAATAATCGCTTACCTGTCAAGAACACTATTTATTTCCTCCATTACATTCGATTGTTGGCATAAGCACAGCTTGTAACTCTTTGATTTGATTAAACAGGCTCTGTGTCCATCTATATTTTCTGCTATGATGCCTTTATCTGTTTGTGTTTGTATTTATTTTCCAAACAATTTGACATTGTGTCGAAAAATCATAATTGGCAACAAGCACCACTACACGATACAAACTAACTTCGAAAGAATAACAAGACAATGAGCTAAAATTTTACATTCAACAATAATACACTTCTATTTGAACCTCAAATAGTCAGACAAGTATTCAATGATGTCAAATAGATATTCATATAATATGTCAAATAAAAATGTGAAACGCAAATATAAAAATAAATCAATTCAGATTCCATTAGAGATATCAATAGTAAAATTTAATGTCTTAAGGACTGAGAAAAAAAAATGAAAGCCTTGCAGACAATCAGCAAGAATTATCCATTAAAAAATGCTGCTATTTCACTCTTTAAAAATGTCAAAAAGGTATGCAAATATGTCAAATAAAATTTTATATAGTGTCCAGATATGTCAAACAAAAATACAACAATAATAATATTCAAATTCCATTATAAATGCAACAGTGAAAAAAATTACAATAATATAGAGTTGGCAACAATGTAGTTGTAAATGTTCTATTACACCTTTATACACCCCAACTCCGAAGGCATTACAAACAATCAGCAAAAAATATTCATTAAAAGATAATTATTATGTGTCTATTAACTTCTACTATTTCAATCTTCAACAATGTCAAAAAAAATACAAATAAGTCAAATATTTATTTATGAAATATCCAGTTATGTCATATAAAGATGTCTTATGCAAATATAACAAAAAAAAAACAATTTTATTATAAATGTATTAAAAATGTAATGTCAATAATATAGATTTGGTAACAGTCTAAGTGTCACAGAAATACTCATCAAGTGTGTAATAGCATTTATCTACCAGAAATGACTTTAGTTGGAGCTTAAATTATAAATGGACTTGAACTGTATGGGCAGCTTATTAAATAGCCTAACTGATTGGTATGCTGCAGCAAGGCTAAATACTTCCAAATGTGGTTGTATCTCAAACTGTAAGTATCTACGCCTTGTAGTTTCCTACTTAGTTCTTTCCTCAAGTGTTTCGAGATATATACCTTTTTCAGAAGTTCCGTGAGTAGTACTAAAATATACAAGCAAGGGACCGTTAGTTTATGAAGCTCCTTAAAATACTCCTTACACGATACCCACTGTGGAATTCTCACCATGTTTCTTATGGCGCTATTTTGTATAACAAAAGTAGTATTTAAATTGTACGCGTAACTGCCTCCCCTTCTCGTTCCTTATTGTTGTGAATCATTATGATCATGTAAGTGAAGTTCTTTGCTGAATGAATTATGATGACATCTATGCGATATCGGATTTTATATAATAATCATAATAACTTTAAACGAGCAATTCTTGTATGCTTGTTGCAATATGCATATATATAATCTGAATCTCGGCAACGGCTCCAACAATTTGTATGAAATTTAGTATGCAGGGGGTTTCGGGGGCGATAAATCGTTCTAGCTAGGTGTCATTTTTAGAAAACGTCGTTTTCTCTATTTTCACCCGAGAGAGCACAGCCCACAGAGCTCGGTCGCCAAGGTACTCTTTCATTATAAACTGAAAAGTTCAATCTCACCGAATTATACTATGGTCAGTTTTGACAAGAGGATACGACTGTAATACTCCTAACAGATACATATTTTAAAACTAGATACACACAGCTGTCTCAGCCTGTACACCTATTTCATTACACAAAGAAAACCCGTTCTAACAAAGGGTTACGCAGGTCATAGCAAACGAGTATTTAACTAGCAGACAGCCTGTCTAAAGGGACTACATGAAGAGAAAGAGCATGACTTGAAGAAATTAAATCGTGTGGATTTCATGTGATTAATGTTTGCTGTCTGATTTATATAAATGTTAAGCCTAGCCGCATTAGCATTTATTTAAAAGCGTAGGTTTATAAATAAAAGGTCAGTTGTTTTAAGCGAAACTACCTTTCAAAGGTTTTTTAAACCTTCACACAATCCATTTAAAGTATCCTTTATAATTTCCTACCTACCATTTTCATTATATATTTCCGAGATAAATATTTAAGTCCATAAGTAATTCACGCTCATTACTTGACTAAAAAGTCAAGTCCTTTTTAAGGGCCATGGAGACATAATCACCTGTCACGAAGGTCAACAAATTAAGCCTCTTTGGAAAAACATTTCCAAACATGATTCGGATCACTCAATACATATATTGAGCAACGTCCAATCGGTATCAACACTAGTGGCGGCGACTGCGCTTCACTCGCCGTGAGCCGCGGCACGTCAGCGCACGCGCGAAGAAAGTCCACACCGGAACACTCATGGCTTTCTATCAACCGAGACATTTCGAACGGAATTTATAAAGTTCATTTGAATTCGAGAACAAAACCATAGCAGTGCTTTTTCACGTTTGAATTTAAAAATTTAATATTATTAACTGTCTACATTTTGAATTGAAGTGAAAAATAGTGTGACGAAAGTGAATTTTTAGTGAGGAATGCGAAATATCAGTTAAGTGACATCGTTTTACGTCACAGTTGTTGGATTGTTTGTTTTTGCTTATTTGGATGCTGTACTTTTGAACATCAACATGGATCCAAGGTAACACTCATTCATAAAATTCATAACAAAATTTCCAATTTCGCGAATGTCTATGACTTATACTTGTTAAGTAGTTTTCTAGAGAGGACGACCGTACCGGTTTAATTTCTCTAAACTTTAACGTCATAAATTTAATGTTCGGATGAAATGTTGCTATAATAAAATATAGCTAGGATCACGATTAAATTATCATCTGTGTAACATCGGCTGCTTGTTCAAAAAATCTTACGATTTCTCACTATACTATTGTAAGAAAGATAACTAAAGGGAAGAGTAATATTACGCAATATAAAACGGACTCTATGCCTATGTCAACAAAAACATTAAGATATCTCCTCCTCTTAGCAACAAGTTTAGCAGCATACTCTTCGATTTTATGATTTTTGCTTAAACAATTAGGAAGAATACTCATAACTAAGTAGAAATAGATAGTGACCCAATGGAACGTGCTTCTGCAATTAAAGCCATGTTTGACAGTTCTTGGGTAACGTCAATAAAATCGTTGGCTATACCAAGGCGTGATTTATTCCGCCAAGCAGGTACGGGCGACGCCTAGCATTAATTCGTGCTTGGAAAGCTGCAACTTTGTCTTAAGCGACCTACTATCTGTTTCTCTTGTAGATAATCTTGTAAGTTCATTATATCACAATGTGACTTTCGCAATGCTTATTAAAAGCCTTTATATCCTCAAAGCGAACAGCCATGATTGTTTTAATATAAAATAAATCAGCAGGTCCTACAATGTTTTGAGGCCTAGAGAGAATGTTGCTTCCTATCTATCAAGGACCTGTATTTTATATTTTTATAGGATCTATCAATTGTTTTGAGCTTAAAATAATGTTAATACCCATCTGCCTGGCATAGTTGCCTGTCTGGTCTCATAGTGAAATAGAAGCTGTATTTTTGCCGGCAACCATACATCTGTCGTGCGTAACATCAAACTTAAGAGCTCACTACGAAATATTCAAAACCACTTGACATTATGATGTACAATGCAACAACATAATAGTAGTGTTGCCAACAGTTAGGATTGCACGCAGACCTGGTACGACTACATAATTGAATGTCTTGTGCTTCTTCTTACTTAATTTGGTTAGTTACAGGCGTAATCACCATAACTATTATTATTTCTCAACGAATCTCAATAGAATATCTCTTGGTCTTACTTACTTCGTGTACGTCAAGTCTGATTTTAATACAGATACCTCTGAAAATACTCTTAATGCCACTATTTTTTTGCATGATTTTGTAATTGACATTTCTCTTAGCCCTGAACTTTTCCATATATCGCCCGTTAATCTTGCAAGTATTACAATCTCAAATGAGGTGTGCAATCTGCAGTAAGTTTGGTCTCGCCTCCCCTTCTCTTGTCACCGGTATACTGGTCACGTCGCTTCCTGATCCACTTGTCAAACTGGATTCCACCTGCTTTCGTCCTATTTCAATATAGATAGGCCCTTTTATTAGTGTCGGGTTTATTATCATTGTTGTCCCTTTCTATCTTATGGTTTCTGAAGAGTCAGAAGTTACATATTAGATTTTGATGGATGCATTTGATAGTTACATGGAAGAGATAAGTGGGTTTGGCTTTTACATGTTCATTTATCTTTGTAATTTAAGTGAAATACTTACACTATACTTAACCTAAAACCATTTAAGTAGTATGTGAAGAGTAAGAAAATTTCGTTAGTCATATGAAGACGTTCTACAAAACTAATATTCAATGATTTACAAACTAGTAGATACCTAAGAATTTGAGATTGAATATTATGTTATAAGCTGACATTATCAATAACAACAAATCATTTTGCAACGATTGATAGTTATGTAAAAAAGAATCACCTAACACAAAACAATAAATCAAATTATTACATAAATCATATAGGTAGGTATGTCACATTTGACTAAGAATAATAATATTATTAACCACGGAATAATTAACGTTTATAACAATTAAACTTCAATTAGAATTTCTTCCGATGATCACAATGATAGTCATAGACGCGCACGCTATGAGGCTGACACCACTTTACTTAAAGAATTCTAATTAACAAACAATTGAGCGATACACGAAGACAAATATTGACTTGACGTTCGCGAGGCTGTGGGCGGTGGTAAATGGTATGCTCGGACACGCACCCAGTGACACAGATGTAATGTTGACCCACCAAGATAATGGCTTCCATTGCAAAAAACTACAAGTTTTGTAACAACAATAATGATGGTATGAGTCCTTATGTCTTTCGTGCCTTTAAAGAGATAATTATGAATAATGAGTTAATAGTGGTTTAAGCAAAAAAAATGATTTATGAAATCAGCACTAAGGTCAACAACACCAAACTGTAAATAATTATAGTGGAATGCCATGTTTAAAGAGCGAATGAATAGAAAGACTCCAAATAAGAAGCAGTAAATTCAAGACAAGTTAGCTTACACAATTAATAGAACTTCTACCAACAAGCTAGAATTAAATTTTCTTGGTCTACAAGAAACCTAGAGATGTCAGCAAAAACTGATGGGGTCCGCTAGGGCCGATGCCTGTCTGGGTCGCGGATAAATTTGAAAGAGAGTTACCGCGGCCCTGGCACAAGCAACTGAAGGAACACGGGTGGGTTTTAGTCAGTAAAAGTCTGACACGCCCTCCCACATCACCCAGAGCGGGAGAAGTCATTGGATGATTTTCCATTAAAAAAATTAAAAAAAGGTCTACAAGAAACCTAAAGCATGCCATTAATCTTGATCTTAACTAGAATACAGCATGAATAAGGAAAATGGTCAGGACGATAAAGTCTTATAAAGGCCAAGTGCTTTCTCGAACCGGTTGGTATACGTGAGTAACTTAATTTTTAGAAAAGACAAACTCACGGAGAAATTCAGATTGCAAGCCTTAACCGTAATCAACAGATTTGTTGAGATGAAATTGGTTAATATCAGCAAATGATTGTTACATGGTTTTAATTGCAAACATTGTTGTGGTAGTAAAATTTAACGTTGCTGTTGAATCCAAACTTGACGAAATATCTGTAGAGCTTGTAAATGTGTTTATAGAATTTGTTAACAATAAAAGCAACGCGTTTGGTAATCCACCTACGGACACGGAGAGTCGTGGTCATATTTAAAAGCAGCTGTTTTCTTGATAATATTAACAATTGTATACGAGATGAAAAATAATGTAATCATTAAATAAAGCGCCTTTTTTACAACAATATACTTGAAGAGAGTTATTCCCTGAGTTATTCAATATAATACAGTATTTATAACATTTTAGTTATTGTAAGTAGATACTTTGCGTGGGCGGTCTTCTTATGTTCTAAGCTTTATTACTTCTTCTTGTAAAAGAGTTTGCCAATAAATATAATAAATATGTCTATTAATTCTATTGAATTTCATCGAAAGCCATTTTCATGTCATCTCATAAAACAGGCATAAGTGTCACCTGGCAGTTAAAGTGTTAAAAATATTGAAGATAACCTGCTTCTTGATAAGTTCATAACCAGAGTTCGAGTGCAGTGAGAGTGCCTTATCGACTTTCATATACACTATAATAATTTTCACTTTATTTAAATAGTTACAAGTATATACAGTGTTTAAAATAATTAATTAACTATTGACTGCAAACATATACACTTAAACCAAAAAATACTCACTAACTAAACCTCAAAAAATATACTAAACTAAAATATGGCGTCGACAAACTCCTCCACATCGTTGTCCACTGCTAATGTACGCAAAAGACTGGCATCATTGCCACGTTGTATGGCAATGCTTATTTTCTGACCAAGGTAAAAGCCAGCCCTTGGGTCACGCGAAGTGTCAACTAGGCGTTTGGATAGATCTTTAAACAAAGTGTGAGCACTCAGACCCCACGGACCAAGAGTTTCAACCCCAAACGGCTCGAAAATGTAACTTCTGATGAGGTTATTATATTTCCGCCGCTTGAGGTTCTCTGCAGCCGCAGCGGCAGCGCCAGCACAGCACGACGAGCTAGGAAGATGGGATGGCGCAAGAGTATCGACACAAGTAGCGTCCCACACTAAAGGCCTACCCATCTTCCATGGAAACAAAGACATCCCGTCCGGTCTTTTGCCATCGTCACGTGCCAGGCCATAAATGATAAATGATTTTATTTCTGTAAGTAGGTTTGTACAAACACTTTTACATGTCGATCATATTTTTTAAAACTAGATGAAGTCGGCGTTTCCTATCTGACTAGTCTGAGAAGAAAGGCCGAAACAAACTCAGAGGTCACAGTCTCTTTTAAAGTCCAGACAAAATCTTGGTCTACATGGTCTTCACATGATCTAATGTGAAGACCATGTAGACTGAAGTCTGAAATGGTCTTTTGAGGAAAGACCCCAGGGTTCCAATACGGCCGGCACACCGACGGTGACGAGAGCACGTCGGATGATGTCGTTTAAATTTCCGTGACGCGATATGCGACCCGCACTTCGGCTGCATGAAAGACCTATACACTATTCATTATAACATTCGAAGGTTCAAAGTTCAGCTAAATAGCTAAATGTCAACATTTTATAGAAACATTATCAACATCAAACTTCATATTCACAATTGTTTCTTTCATGTAATCTAATATTAAATTTTTCGAATTGCATAAGTTTAATTAATCCTTTACATATCTATTACCATTTATTTTTGAAATGGCAATCTTATTATAATTCCAAAACATTCGGAGATTCTTGATTTACAAACATGATAGTTGTGAAAAAATAGTAATTTATATTCATTTCCTAGCAGTGATTTCGTTAATATCTTGTTGTAACTATGAGAGAATATTTTCTACTCCCAGCACATTAGCGATATGCATCTCACCGTGATGCATTGTTTAGAAAGCATGCCAACACCTTATCTTTACAAACTACATCTATATCCTGAACCGGTACTACACCGTCGTATTAAATTTTTAGCTTGTTTGTTTTACCCACGTTTCATACAGGATTCTCGTCTTCCTATAGTATTATGTTCCATGGATGCGTGGCTTGTACGAACGATTTGCAAATTGCATGACTAGGATCACGTAAATGAATATTTCCGTAGAAGCTCATTACGAAATGAGACATTCTCTACTTACTTAACTATTCATTCAAACTCATTGAGCCTATTCATCAACTGCCATTGGCATAATTTGTGAACCAAACATTTCAACACTCGGTAATTATTTCTCTAAAGATGTGAAAGAGTATTTTAATGTTGTGTAATTTGAACATGGACTTTGAACTGATATTTCTACCTAATCTGCATAATTTCGGATCGTTTTGACCTTCAGGATAGCAGTTTAATTTGAATCATTGTTAAGTTAAACAATTGTAAAATCCTAGCTTTACTTTAGTTACCGGCCATACCACTAGATGCTTGTGCAACTAAGTCTACGACACGTCTCACACTAGATCCCAAATTGCACGTGTCAATAGAAATTGAGAGTGTCGTCCATAATTCTGAGTTACGCCACTATACGCACGCGGTGCTCAGCTAACTATTGAACCAACAAACAAACCGAACTATCTTGTAGCTTTCTCTAGCATGGATGGTCACATACACATCAATCTCTTACGTCAAGGAATGCCTTCGGAATAGAATCACTGGGGTGGATCCATTAGTATGTCAATCTCACACCATTATGAACTATACATGATTGTAATAATGATTACTTTCGTGGTAGGCTTAAAATATATAATGGAGACGAACCAATCTGCACGTAGGCTGTTGGAAATGAAGCCAGTGTCCCACTTGTTGGAGTGGGCATTCCAAATAAAGTTCGCAATGAAACCACCTATGAATTAATTAACGCGTTTGTACATCTGAATACGGTTGACAGGGCGTACGTTTTTTGAACCAAATAATATAATAGTAATGTTGCGTGTCAAGTTTAAGCAGCCAGGTTACGTGTAAGTTGTCATCCATATTAGAAAGAAAGTTATTCAATAACAGTAACAGAAGCACACCAACGATGCGACGACAGAACATGACGAACCTAGTACGACATTACCTAATATTTGAAATACTACTAAAGAAAATAACATTTCACGAGGAAGCTTCAAAAAGTCGCAAATGGCTTTTAATGCTTTTGAGTTCATCTTGAATGGCAATGGAGGTACTTCAGACAAAATCTAGCCCATTGTCCTACTTTAGAGCCGCAATATTCATCTTATATAAGAGCATAAAGACGGCTCGCGTCCGAAACCGTTAAAAATCTGCATACTTCGAGGCCGCAAATGCCCATGAATAAAGAAATTTAATTCATTATTCAGGTTGAGCCATGGAAACGAAGAATAAATACGAAATACGGTATATCGACACAGTTACCTGCTATCTTGTAGAGTTCCAAAATAAAATAAAAATCAGTCCAGTAGTTGAATAGTTAATAAAATGAAATAGATAGGTATTTCTTTCAATAAAGAAACTGAAGAATGATAATGATAAGACTTTGCCCATAGACACATTATTAGACTCATATACTACCGTAAGAGGTCAGATAGACACTTGAGACAACGATTCTACGTTTACTTTAAACGGGATGCTACTAAACAAAAAATAACAAAATGTTAATTTCGTTTTTCGTATCAAAGAATGCAGATCACATACTTCACACAATGGGTTGTATCGGTTGTGTTAGATTATCACCTTGTTGTGTAAACTCTTCACGTTATGGACCACGACGAAGTTGGTGGCAAAAAGCTTTGACGACTTCGTGACAAACATATACATGATCATTTTATAACCTTTAATTTTTAACCTCTATAAGAATCTCTTTGGTATTAAAGAACAGGATCTGCATTAGTTACGAGTATGTTTATATTCGAAAGTGACCAAAATTTATGATTTAATCTATGCGATCCTATCTAGAATAACATTATGACTAGACCTATAAATGAATTATAAAGTAGCTTTAATAATAAAGGTTATTAAAAGGGCCCGGACAAATTCAATAACTAAAGCAAAAACTTGATTTCGTTATAAGGAGGTCAGATGGCAATTTAACGTCAAACTAGAATCTTGATATGTATTGGTGGAATTACTGGCGAGTGTACGATGAATTACTTAGCGTACGTTAGTTGCAAGATTGTCTATGTTCTGTAGTCTTGTGAGAATCTCACCATCATCCTCCTTTCCTTATTCCATTAAAATATTTGGGTTTGGTGCAGCTTTTTTTGCCTCCATACTTCTTTATTTGCCGTCATCCGGGGTATATACCTTATTTCTAGCTTTATCGTATATCACAGAATTCATCCATCGTTTATTTATTCCTCTCCTACTATTAAATCCATCGACGAAATTTTCTATGTATATTCTGTTGCTTTGTTCTCGATCTTTACGTGATAAAATAAATATAGGTTAGGCTAGTAATTATTTGAACTGTATATTTGTCTCAGTTGAGCAATACACGCAAAGTTGCGTCTGCCGAAACTTTTCCTTTCTCTCGTCCACACGTTCAAGGATCATTCGCAGCATTCTAAGGTCATTCGCTAATATATCTGTTTTGAAATCTCGACAATTATATATCTGATCCTAAATCAGATAAAATGTTAATTTCGTTTAATGTTTAAGTAGTTGCCTGAGAAATCGCATTCCTTCAAATTTTATTCTTTTCTTCTTGAATTTTACCATGTGTAAATATTGGAATTGTATTGTAAATCGGGCTGATGTCTTCAACTATACGTCCAAATATGTATTTTGCGTAGATGCAAAAAATAAGACGTACCTTTATAGTAATAATTTCTATAAGTTTACCATCAATATCTTTTTTTGAAGTAAGAACATCCTGAGGCCCAGTTTCTTGATCCATATTTAACCATTGGTTAACTGCGGATAAAAAACTCAGCCTTAGAGTTTGCACCTGTTGACTTTATACTTAGTGCAACATTTGATTGCAAAATACTTGTTAGCCTAGCTAGTGGGTATACAGTAGACACTTGGGTTAGCCCAGTTAGCACTCTTAACCGTTTCTCAATGATGTTGCCAATGTACACACGGCTAACCATTTTAACCGACTTGCCCAAAACTAGGAGGTTCTATGTTCGGCTGTATGTTTGTCATTATTTTCACCGATTTCTCCATCAATTATGGACCGATTTCGGAAACCCTTTTTTTTCTAAAGAGTTCTTTTCCGAATCATTAAAATTGTTTTGAAGATGTGATGAAGATGTTTTGAAGATATGGAACAGAACTCCCAAAAACTGACGGAAAATCTCTCGAGATTGCTGCAAGCGTGTCTATTTATTGTTTACACCATTTTATAACATAACATCATGTCCATACATCAAGTGTGTACAGAAAACTCTGGCACACTCTCATTTTACTGGTTATGTTCAAATAATAATATATTGTGTTATTCGGGTTATCTATTCTGGCATAACTTAGGGCACTTTAGCTACCTTAAACTTGCCCAATATGTAGGTATACAACTAAAAAGTGTAAAATAAAAAACTTTTTACAATAAAATACAACCGTCTTCCAAATAAAACCAATCAATCTGCCTAGCCTTTTCCCGATTATAATGGGGTCGGCTTCCAGTCTTACCGGATTCAGCTGAGCTCATTGTATTATATGGAGCGACTGCCTATCTGTCCTCCATAACCCAGTAACTGGGTAACACGTTACCACTTGGCAAGACTAGTGTCAGATGTCGAGCTTCTAACTACCTGTAACAAAGATCTTCAAATGACAGCCAGTACCAACGGCTTAGCGTGCTTGCCGAGGCTCGGAGGAATCTCGGTATGTTGAAATGGGACCCATCCACGGACTAACCTCGTCAAGCGTTGCTTAATCTTGATGATCGACCAGTCCGGCTATTATTATTTAGCCACGAGCATTCCAAATAAAACCACTACAAAGTGAAAAATAACTTCACTCTCGAAAGTCAGTGTCAACAAGCAAATAATCAAAAACCAGAACCCCGACTCCCGAAATTTGAGTTATTTTTCACTTTGTTGTTTTTTTTTTATTTGGAAGTCGGTTGTATTTTTTTGTAAAAAGTTTTTAGAGAAGCACTTGGTTAACACATAAGTAATTAAATAAATTGGTTAGATTCCATGCAACTGACATCATCGTCAGGTTTTTTGATGTTCCCACTGCAGTCACGGCCGTTAACACTGGGCCACAAGTGCTCTGAAACTATCGTGGTAGCTATAAAAGGATCTGCAAAATCTGGTAGGTAATATTTTCAAGGTATCGCGAAAGGAATGGCAACTAAGTTTGCGTTCTTATTTAATGTGGTTAGTTTGGCCATGGTTTAAAAGCCTTAATACTGTATTGCCTTGTAATACTGAATTTACGGGTAAACTTAAGCACTGCCATGCTAGTATTACATGCCTCAGATCGAAGAAGATGCGTTTACAATAAGAAAAGATTTGAACTTTGCTTCACGTTGATCACAATGCTGGTAAAAATATCTTCTTTATTAAACTCGCTATAATTAAAACAACGAAGGCGGCTTGCTCGAAGAGAATAAATAGTAGGTAGAAGCTGTAACAGTTAGTTACACGTAATTTATATAAGAGTGGCGGTGCGGAAACATACATGCGCCCGCGCAGACCGAACTAACGGAGCACTCACTTACAGATTGCCATGATACTGGCAAAAACATCTTTATAGACGTAATTATACAAATATGCAACAAGTTTTTTGCCTTGGCAAGACTCCCGTGGCATCCCACAGGAATTGCACATTTTTGATAAGATATAAAGTGGTCTATGGGGCAATGGCATTGTGGCACTGAGCTATAATGTGGCTTTCCATCTTTGCAAGAATTTTCATAAAAGGTACTGCCAGAGCCATCAACCAATACAATCAAAATTGTATAATATAAGTATAAAATATACATATAGCAATCCTATTATGAAGAGACATAATGAAATTATTCGTTAAAAAATCTTTTTTTAATATAAGCTTTCTTCGTATTCTTCTCAGTAAACCCTCAAATTTGATACCCATATCATGGTAGTGTACGAAAACTAGTACTAGTAACTAGTCCGCCATCTTGGGCCGTCCGCCATATTGCATTTAGAATAACGCCACTTAGCTAACCATGCATTGTCATCCAAAGTAAACGTGTATGAAAAATTTCATCTTAATCGGTGGAGGATAACTGCTTTAAAATTCTGTTGCAAGATTTGACCCGAACACACTTACATACATACATACATTGCAAGTTAAAAATAAAAAAAGCTTGCAAACTTATACTAAAAATAAATATTGATTAAAAATCTTTTTTAAAACAAGCTTTTTTCGTATTCTTTTCAGCAAACCCTTTCATTTGATACCCATACCATGGCAGTACACAAAAAATAACTAGTCCGCCATCTTGGGCCGTCCGCCATATTGCATTTAGAATTACACCACTTAGCTAACCAAGCATTGTCATCCAAACTAAACGTGAATGCAAAATTTCATCATAATCGGTGGAGAACAACTGCTTTAAAATTCAGTTGCAAGATCTGACCAGAACACAATTACATGCATACATGCATACATCTATCCAATCTAATATCTTTAAACGAGCAATTCTTGTATATTATGTATGTATAATCTGAATCTCGGAGCTGTTTTCCAATGATTTTCAAGAAATTTTGTATGTAGGGAGTTTCGGGGGCGATAAATCGTTCTAGCTAGGTTTCATTTTGAGAAAACATCGTTTTCTCTTTTTTCACCCGAGCAGAGCTCAGTCGCCAGGAACTTGCAAGTTAAATAAAAGCTTGTAAAATTCGTACATCTTAAAACGTCTGTTGCCGGTGTAGACACAAAAGAAGTGCTAATAGCAGTGAACTTTAAACTCCAGAACTGTAAGATAACTAAAAAGCTTTCGTTGCACCCGTAGAATTTTGTAAGAAACCTGTTCTAACCCTTGCAATTCGCAGTCATCACCAAAAATACTTATGGACCTTGTTAAAGTTACGGTATCTCGATTTTAACTAACGGACACTATAATATACTGTTATAAAATAAATAACTAGTTATGTTCTGAACTCTTATTAACAGAAAACATGGCATTAATTGTTATAAAATCCGCTTTCGTTGTGCTCTAAAAGTTTAGAATGCCAGTATAACCGATGCGAAAAATGAATTACAATGTTATGAAGTTAACTGATTCTACGATGACATATAAGACTTTAATGAAGCTGTACTATTTCACATAGCAAGCAGACCCAAAATTAGCAGATAATGTTAGAATCTAACTAAGCATTGATTGACCGTTGTATGCGAATGAACAGTTTAAAAAAAATCTTGCAGTTTTATAACAAAGAACATAAGTAACTAACTCCTAATTTCAGAAAGTGTACCTAAATCATGATATCGTTAAACAATATAAAATATTCTTAAAATATAGCTGAGCGATCACTCCAAGAACTTAATACGATCAAAGGCATATTTATGAGAATAATATGTCACAAGAAGGAAATTCTAATCGGCTACAAAGACCCTTTTAAGCCTTTCTTGACTTTAAGCTTCAGGTACTTCGGTAAATAAAAAATATTGGTTTAAAGGCTTTAGCGAACAATTGCCAACAATAAATACGCAATTTGCATCTTTAAAACGGGCTAACACACTTAGCGTGGAAAAGAAAACACTTAAAAGGATTTCTGGCAATTGCACTCACGACGTATTTGACATACGGATTAAAATTGTATGGCAGTTTGTTAAGTAAACCTTTTGTAAAACCTACATTATATCCCGCAGTTAAGATTTTTATGTCATTTGAGTAAGGTTTAGAATAGTTTGTCTCTTCTTTATTTTTATTTTCAACCAACCCATGTGTGACAATGTGAACAAATGAGTCGTTCTCGGTTGTTACCTCTGTTGTCCCGGGGCAGTTTGGTGGGTAAAGCCTCCATGACGGATCGTCCATGGTGATCCCATTTCATGCCCGCTTTGAATGTCAACGTGACTAGCACGTTAAGTTTCTACTATTCAAGGTTCGTTACAGCCAGCTCGTTTTAGTGGTTTTATGTTCTGTTTACAGCTACTTTGTCTACATTTGTTGACTCTTCGAGTAATAGTGCTTTAACCTCATTACAAACGGCTTGACAGACGTCAATGCATTAAGGTTCCAAAGATGTTTACACTAAATCTTATGTTATAATGAAAACTAGTGGCAATCATCAGTTGTAAATATAATAGGTAATGCATAAAAATGTGATAGGAATCGTTGTCCGACATTTGAACGCCATGAAGGTTTACCAAAAAAGTTTGTAGTAGTGGCGAAGTATTGAGTTTGCGTTAGATATATAATTAGTAGTTATAAAAGATAGCAAAAAAAAGATGTCTATATTTCTTTAATATATATTATAATAAAAATGATCTAAATATACAATAACAAATTAAATAAATAATAACCAAATATACAAGTCATAAATTAAGAATTTCTAAATCGAGGTACCGATAAAAGTGACAGTGCTCCTAAAATGGACACAAAAAATTTGTAACAATAATATTAGCACTTACTCATATATACGTGAGAGTGAAACTGAGCCTTGTTTTGGCAACCTCTTTAAGATTATTGGCTGTGAATCAAATAATAATCAAGGAAACAATAAAAGTACCGCAAAGATAGATACGAAATTAAAGCTAAAACAGTGAGTGAAAGTCATGACAACTTCACAGTTGACACCACAGCACAGACCACAAAACTGCGGATTTTTTAAGCAAAGAAAGTTAATAATTTAGCAGTAAACCAACGAGATTGAAGCTAATTATTCTCAACAGTTATATAAGTAAATACTACAATTTTGAAACGGTTTAATTCAAAGTTACCAAACCACTTTTTTCTACGTTTCTCGGAGTGCCTCACGAGTAACATTCAGTAATTCATTTACACATGCATGTAATAGCAATTCGAGAGTAAAAGTGTGAACAATTTCGATTTTTGTCTCTACAGATCAACTTGCAACTTCTAAAATATCTTCTTAATTTTTAACAAATCTATTGAGTTGGAGCAAAATACGTTGCTTGTAGAAACACAGCACCTCAACTAATGCAAGTGGTTTGAAAACCTGTTAAAATTTCTCTCATATTAATTTCGGCCGGTCCACTACCAAACCGAGAGCCCGTTCTACTGACACACTACGCATAAACTTTTGATCAACAATATTGGTAACTAATGATTCATGAATTTGAATGTATTGTTACCTTCATCGCTAATCTTTTGTTATTTTTATCAGTAACGGTACCAAGTTCAGGGCTAATGACCGTCAAGTATTTTACGCTTAGATTGAGAAGGTTGTCGAAAGATAATACTGATAAATTATTACTTGCGCTACGGTTTCACACTAAAATCAGCAATCGAGTCTTACGAGTCGATAATTCATTTTTAGGTACTGTTAAATTAACTCTTATTGCCATTTTATTTACCAGTTTACTCAATGAAGTAGCTTTGTTATTGTATCCTCATATCGATGACTGGATCTAATTTGTTTCCTACATACCATTGGACCAGACGGAATTGGACATCATCGTTACCTGCAAAAAAAAAACAATCATGAACATTTTGTACACATGTAATTTTACATTTTGTCAAATATCTTATTCCATGTTATCTAGAGCAGTGGTGGCCCAGTGAGAGCAGTGGTGGCCGAATGGTAACGGCCCGGCAGACTTATTACGTAAAAAACAGCAATCAGCAATCATCGCGCGATCAAACGCTTTATGTCATAAAAATCGGCATTACCTACAGTGTAGGTATGATAGGTCCTATACAATCGTTTGCCAATCGTCAAAAGCACCTATTTAAAAACAAACCGTCAAAATCAAATTGAAGAGCAATTATTGCGCAAAAATCGCTATCGTTTTGCCCTTGCAAAAGAATTGTAATAAGCATGCCGACTTATATGTCGTAGGTCGTGGGTTCGAACCCTGGTAGGCGATTTAATTAGTGTAAATAATTTCATCACCACTGCTCTTAAAACGGTGAAAGATCGTGAGGAAACCGGCATGTCCTAGAACCAAAAATTCGAAGGCATGTGAGATCCACCAATACGTATTGGGCCTGCGTGGTAGAATAAGGGACATTAAAAGGCTGATAATGATGTTATCTAATTCTTCCTAGATTCGAGCTTTTTATAATTTTATACTAAAATAAACATCATTATCGTTTCAGAAATCACGCGAGAGCGCGAGCGCGCATTACATCATGGGCCAGGAACAGTCGTACGCGCACGCTAGCGGCACGCAAGTGAGACGGTACAAGGACAAGTACGACGAGCCCCTACATTACCGGAGCTCGCCCGTCGACTACCGCGCCAGTGACTTCGACAAGGACTACAAGCGGCATAAAGCCAGGAGGAGCGCCGACAGCTTCAAGAGCGACAACTCCTCCACAGAGAGCAGCGGCTACCGGAGCGGCTCCAGCGCTTGCGAATACCGCTCCGACAGGTCCTCTAAGAGCGACTACTACTGCACGTCCTTGTACAAGAACGAACACTACAAAGACGTCAACAAAGAACTTTACAAACCCGTCAAATTGCACAAAGAGAAGCGATACAACACGCTACAACTCTTCGACGCCGACAAAGACGAACTGAAGAGCGCTCGACTCAAAAGCTATCTTAGCGAAACGGAAAAGGCGAAAACGACGCCTACGAAAAAGCCTGGCATTAGGAATTATACACCTAAAATTCTTTCAGAAGAGGAGCAAAGAAAGAAAAGCCAGCATTGGATTTAAGAGAGCTAAGACTAGTAGGCTAAGTTGTAAATATTAGTTTAGCGGTAGATGAGTTGTAAGGGCAGCCATGGAGGCGGCAGGAGCGCTGGCCAGCTTGGCACCGTCGCCCATCACCGTATTGGGTCTGATACCACTCCTGGCACTCGGGATCACGTACTTCAGATACCAACAATTCGACCCAGAATCTTACGTCACGGATGTCAATACTGTAAGTATTTTTAAATCATGCTCAACATTCGTAAAACTTAAAGTCATATAATAAAAATTTCAAAAAAATATTTTCATTTGTAATGCTATGCAAAAAGTAAAAAAAAAGAACATGATATTAATTTATCTATTAAAAAAGACATATAAATGATATTACAATTTCAATAAATAATGTTATCATTAAATATTTCAGGTGTTGCCGATCTACGACTTCGTGATAGTCGGCGGCGGTTCTGCCGGCGCAGTGGTCGCGTCGCGGCTCTCCGAGATCGGCAACTGGACTGTGCTGCTCCTGGAGGCCGGCCAAGACGAATCTGAGATCTCTGACATCCCCGCGCTGGCGGGCTACACACAGCTCTCCGAGATGGACTGGCAGTACCAGACCACGCCTTCAAACAACCGCTCCTACTGCCTCGCCATGAACGGCGACCGCTGCAACTGGCCCAGAGGCAAGGTACTCGGCGGCTGCAGCGTACTCAACGCGATGGTGTACGTTAGGGGCAACCGCAACGACTACGACCTCTGGGAAGCGCTCGGTAACCCCGGCTGGTCGTACGATCAAGTGTTACCATATTTCCTCAAATCCGAAGACAATCGCAACCCGTACTTAGTAAACACGCCGTACCACGCCGCCGGCGGATACCTCACGGTCCAAGAGGCACCGTGGCGCACGCCATTATCGGTTACATTCTTGAAAGGCGGCATGGAACTTGGTTACGAAAACCGTGACATAAACGGAGCGAAACAGACGGGCTTCATGCTGACCCAGGCGACCATGCGGCGCGGCAGCCGCTGCAGCACGGCCAAGGCCTTCCTTAGACCTGTCCGACAGAGGGAGAACCTTCACGTTGCTCTCGGCGCACAAGTTACAAGGATTCTTATCAATCCTGTTAAAAGACAGGCATATGGCGTAGAATTCTATAGAAATGGTCAAAGGCACAAAGTTAGAATCAAAAGAGAAGTGATTATGTCCGCTGGGGCACTAGCGACCCCTAAAATAATGATGTTGAGTGGAATTGGACCAGCGGACCATCTGAGAGAGCATGGTATTCCTTTGGTAGCAAATCTAAAGGTAGGCCATAATCTGCAGGATCACGTTGGTCTCGGTGGTTTGACTTTTGTCGTCAACAAACCAGTAACATTTAAGAAAGATCGTTTCCAAACGTTCAACGTTGCTATGAACTACATTTTATACGAGAAAGGACCGATGACGACTCAAGGCGTGGAAGGACTTGCATTTGTCAACACTAAGTACGCGCCACCATCGGGGAACTGGCCGGACATACAGTTCCACTTCGCACCCAGTTCAGTTAATTCTGACGGCGGAGAACAGATCAGAAAGATATTGAACTTGCGTGACAGAGTGTACAATACTGTGTATAAACCAATAGAAGACGCAGAGACCTGGACTATACTTCCATTACTGTTGAGGCCGAAGAGCTCCGGTTGGATAAAGTTGAAGAGCCGCAACCCATTCGCTGCGCCATCTATAGAGCCGAATTACTTCGCGTACAAGGAAGATATTAAAGTTCTGACGGAAGGTATAAGGATAGCGATGGCTTTGTCGAACACAACGGCGTTCCAGAGGTACGGGTCGAGGCCGCATAACATTGCTATGCCTGGCTGTCAGCAGCACGTGCTGTTTAGTGACGAATACTGGGAGTGCAGTTTGAAGCACTTCACTTTTACAATATACCATCCTACTGGAACGTGCAAAATGGGTCCCAAGCAGGATATAGACGCTGTGGTAGACCCCAGATTACGTGTCCATGGCGTAGCTAACTTGAGAGTTGTCGACGCGAGTGTTATGCCCACCATCATAAGTGGGAACCCCAACGCTCCTGTCATCATGATCGCTGAAAAGGCTTCAGACATGATCAAAGAGGACTGGCTTGTATTATGACAGTGTTAAATTATAGTGAATGAAAATACTCAGTCAAAAACAAAATTGTTATTATAAATACTCGTTAAGTAAAATTCTATTTTATTGCAAGTAATGTTATTATCGTTTGTAGGACTGTAAATATATTTTTAAGGTATGTAGACTACGTAATTATTTTACTTTCCGAGTCGTTATGTATTGTAATTAAAATTACCATTCGCTGGTACGCTATACAATAAAAAATAAAGTATTGTTTGTTGTTTAATTTGCACAACTCACAACATGGTCGCATAAAAAAAAACTTTTAGTTCTTGTCCAATAAAATTGGCAGAACTAGGAGTAACGAAATCCCACAGGATTAGTCAACAACCAAAGTATTTTATTACCAATAAGCACTCGACTCAGCAGTGGATGTTTTCCGGCTAGAACCAGAGGTGTGAAGGGAGCGCAGCCCCCGGTCCGAAGCTGCGGAGGTGAGCATGCGTGCCTATCCTTTGTTACATAAGGGCGAAGAGATTGCACTTCCCGCAACGCCGGAGAAATGCAAAAGCTACTTAGAAGTGTTTTAATATCGATATTTAGGACATTCGATACTCTGTTACTTCGATATTTAGGTCTTTCGATGTCGCTTTTGTAGATAATTAGATTTGAGATATATATTGGACGTAGGTCATCTAACAACTCGAAAATATAATCTAACGTTATTTTAATTTTCGGTTATAATGGTCGTCCGATATTTAAGTTTTCGCGGTTTTGAAAATTGACATTTTATCCGTAGGTACTTTAATTTTCGACCTTCAAATATATACCCCGGAAAGAGTGATAGGCTTTGGGAGAGACCTTTGCGCAGCAGTACTACAATAAAGTTTGAAAAGCAAAGAATACCTAAACTTACAAAATTTCACCATACTTGTGGACTAAACTAATAGCGACACCTGTTGGCGAATAGCAGAAACAGTGAATTATGCGCCACCTTTTGTCGAATAGCTGTACTACTTTATATTTTTTTAAACTCTCCTAGTTCAATTTAAAGCCACTAGATGGAGTAAAATACCTTGACTATTTCTTAATACTCGTATATTGAGGTAAGCAGCAAAAGAAGCCCCTGTGTATAAATTGAAACTGATGGCTATGAGATTTCGTAATGATCAAATGTAAATTAATCAGATTTACTAAAGAAGATCTTGCTTCTTTGAACCTGGCATGATTCTCGTTTGGTTCATTATTCTCTTTCTGAAAGCTAGGTACCGAAAGTTTAACTTCAGTTAGGTATGTATTATTTATCTTCATTTAAAAATGAATCAACACAAACTATTTGGAGTACATAAGTCCGGCAATGCTAACAAGATCAAGATTATGACATCAAAGGAATATCAAGTTTGGTTTTAATCTCGTGTTTCAATGTTCAGTCCAGGTAATAAAATACCCATAATATTATCATGTCCCGGCCGTTAGATAAGTTCCTGTACGCACCTCGTTCAGAAGCATTCAAATATAGAATAGTAATAAGTATTTAAATGAATCTAGATTTCTAGTTTTATGTGTCAGCGGATTTACATAAATTGCTTTGGAGATAGAGTAAAGTGCGTAATATTATCCAATTTACATAAATGTAATAAGTGTTATGATTATTATCTGTGTATTTATTTACTTCTTAAGAGAGGAGGACAAGGGTGTCTACAGACATTTCACCAAGCTAAATAAACCCCAAGCCTTAGCGTACCCATTATTTTTTATTCAGTGCCTGTAAAAATTATTATTTAAATTTCGTCTCAAAACTTGCCTGCCAGTTAAGGAAAATAGACAGATAAACGAACGTAGTTTAAAAAGCTAAGCTGTAATTAATGTGCTAACAGATAGACACAATGAGTATGAGTCTCGTTGGAAATAGTTAGTACCATATTGTATAATCGAAAGCAACTAGCAAACATGTGTAAAGCTAGAGGATCTACGGAGCATTCGAACTTTTCTAACATGAAAACGAACGCTAGGCTTTTTTTAAAGCACAGATAGGCAATCAAGCAGGCGGCCCATCTGATGCTATGTCTGTAAATATTGTTAGATGGATATCTGTAATACCAGCGGTACTTCAGATGCGATGCCTACCGTTTTCAAAGAAAAACTGTATATCTCATATTATATAAATAGGCGGAATGAAACATTTGTGTTTTTAAGTTTGCCCTACACTAGGAATGTCTCGTTTCGTGGGTGCATTTAAAAACATAAACTTATATACAAAAACAAACAGACCGGAACAACTATCTGTAGGCCATACAAATTAGTGATGCAACGGAAGTATCACAGCGGAAGCAGAAACGGCAACAGATATAAAAAGAAAATTTTGACGGAAAGAAAAACAGAAACGGATGCAGAAACTGAAGTATCAATACTATGCAAAAATGAAATGAAAAATGAAATACATAATAAATAAGTTATAATAAATAAACTATACTAAACGAATTATAATAAATCTGTAGAAAAGTCGTATTTGTACATCGAAAATATTTCCAAAAAAATACATTTTTACAAAAAAATACTACCGACTTCCAAATAAGAAAACTACAAAGTGAAAAATAACTTTATTTTTGGAAGTCGGTGTCTTTCGTAGGTACCATTTTTGCGTTACGGACACCTACTTCCAAAAATAAAGTAATTTTTCACTTTGTAGTTTTCTTTTTCGGAAACGTAAAAAAGCTTTTTTTGAATGGCAGTGTTAAGATTCTCTGCGAAAGAATAAAAGCAGTGTTAACTTAAGGTCGACGATAGCGAAGCCGCGGGCACAGATAGTTTAATTAATAAATCTGTATTCAAACACACATCTATCAGCAAACCCGTTGCAAATCTATTAAAAAACCTAAGAGCTATATTGACCTGACACTATACCGAAGACGTCCCAGACGTCAGTGTTTACAAAATTAGGATGGCTCTGAAACAGCTTAAAGCGGCTTTCAAACTACGCTATAATATATTGGCATATAGTAGGTATATAGCTCATAGTACAACAATATCGCGCACCATATATTGTTATAGACACGTTCACACTGTACTGTATACGCTATAAAATTCGTGCGATGTGCTGAGTTCATGCTGTGCTATTACGCGCCGCCCTCATCCTCCTCCCTCACCCCCGGCCGTCCCGCAAAAGAGGGACTCTCCAAAGCTCGCGGTCAACTCAGCTTGCAATATACTATAAATGCTTACGATAATATCGCGTAATGTGAACGCCATGCTATATAGCATTAGGTATATATAGCATTAGGTCCTTCTTTGCTATACTATATAGCATAATAGTATAGCGTAATCTGAAAGCCGTTTAAGAAAAACCACCGGGTGAGGACAGCGATGAGGGAAGTTCTTAAGGCCCTTCAGAAGCTGTCTGATTCCGTCAAGCTCGAGGGGAAACGCCACAGGCATGGGACAGGGATGTGGTGGCTTCAGCACCGTAGACCACATACTAACGGTGCGGCAGGTTATAAAGAAGACCAAAGAGGCCCCTGCTTCTCTGTTTAGCGTTTGTGGACTACGAGGAAGCCTTCGATTCGATCGAGACTTGGGCTGTACTGCAGTCTGTTTATCTACTCTACATACTGACTAGACTGCAGTCTATCGACACAAGGAACAGGTGCTTATCCAAAAGTCTTTGTACATATCAATTATGATAGTACTGTCAGAACCAGTCGTGGTACGAGGCGTTACGCGTAGAAATAACCGGCCGGTTGTAGCTACGAGACATTGCACAACATTCAATCAACTCGATCAGGTGTGATTACAGTTGTTCTAATTTATGGCTATAAGCGCCACCTGCCTCATGACTTGGAGCATTTTAATTATTATTCATTACATTGTTCTTATTTAGTTCGTGATTACTATTCATTGTGACGAAAATTTCTGCCAAGGCGACTTCGAACCGAAAGACGCGGCGTTGGAAGGCCTCCCTCTAGGTAGACTGATGACCTGGCTGCGTTAATCCGGTGGATGCAAGACGCACAGGACCGATCAGTATGGCGAGGCTTGGGGGAGGCCTATGACCAGCAGTGGACGTGTTTCGGCTACAATGATGACATTGTTCTGATATTCGTTTGATTGCTACTTACAGAAATGATTGAGAAGTTTCGGTAGTAGAGAGAAATGTCGCATTGTTTTTCGACAGGCACCTGACTATCACCATATTCCAAAAGAAACAAATAGGATTTGAATAATAGAGAATATTGAAAACTAATTTTTAATTTATTTTCATCGTTATGTTAAGTTATATTAGCACTGTGTTAAACTAAGCGAATAGCAATGATATCTTTGTAAAAAAAAACAGATGTACGAGTATGTCAACGAAGGACCTCCTTGCAAATACATACAAGGTCGGAATGAGAAATTATTTGCACAAGATACGTTGCCCAAAAAGTTTTTTAAGGCGATGATTAAGGAATCTCACTTATGGCGCGACGCAATTTGAATTGCGGCGATAGGCGATATCGCGCACGTATTTTCTGAGAAAAATAGAAGTGCAAACAGTTTTGCAATTTCGCTTAGTTATAATAAAAAAACTGGCCAAGTGCAAGTCGGACTCGCGCACGAGGGATTCCGTACCATTATCGAAAAAGACGGCAACAAAATCACGTTTGTTGTATGGGAGCCCCACTTAAATATTTATTGTATTCTGTTTTTAGTATTTTTTTGTTATAGCGGCAACAGAAATACATCATCTGTGAAAATTTCAACTGTCCATCTATCATGGTTCATGAGAAATAGCCTGGTGACAGACCGACAGACGGATCGTGGAGTCTTAGCAATAGAGTCCCGTGTTTACCCTTTGGGAACGGAACCCCAAAAATCGCTTATCGGTGTGATATAAATCGAATCGCGTCGAGTCATCAGAAAGGTCGCTAAGTTCTAATCTTCTTATTCATGCAGAAACCTCAACAACTTACAAAACGGTTAAATGCATAACAGATGAGTAAACTCGGGTTATATCACTTTGTATTTAACTGACTGCATCATGTCAGAGCTGCATTTAAGTTTACCATCGAGTAAATAACGATGGTACTCAGCCTTTAGGCGCCGTAAATTATTTGAACATCCGTTCAAATAATTGAAAATTGATGCCGGCGCGGTTTTAAATTTCTGAGACATTCCACTCGATTGTTAAAATTTGCATTGTAACACATTTTAGTGCAAAGAAACTGTAAAAACGTACAAAAAAATACTATAAAACAAACCTTCATTGCATTTAAAGAAAAAGATATTCACAATTCCCAATCTTGCATTTACTTGCAAGTTGCTGTTAACACCCTCTATCTATCGCCGTGGAACGGAACCGAACGCGATTGATGGACAAAAAATAATCAGTTTAATCTACGCTAATTACGTTGACACGATTTCTTTGTATGGGATGAGGCATCTGTATGCTAGTATTATATTATCTGTGGCGCAACTAAGTTTAACTTCTTTCTTGTTTATAAATGGCGTGGAAATAACAAAAGATTTCAGCATCGTTAAAAAGCTATGCAGGAAATAATTTGTTAATGTGTTTGACGTGAAACCGTCTTTTCATTCGTTGTAGGTACAGGCGGTAAGTTCAATATGTCTGACCAAAAAAATATTTTAAGATTTCAATCGTTAATAATTACAGAACATTATTTTCTTTTGGTACATATTTGACTCTAAAATCCTTAGCTAGTCCGCATTGTTTGTTCTTAGCTGTAGTGCTTGCGAGCTACTTTAGACCTCATGGTCTTGAGGTCTAAAGTGTTATTGGGTTTTTTCATCTGGTTGGTTAAGTTACCCAATCTTATTTTTGGGTTTGGATATCATCCAATGACTTCGCCCGCTCTGGGTGAAGCGGAAGGGCGTGTCAGACTTTTACTGATTATAACCCACCCGTGTTTCTTCAGTTGCTTGAGCCAGGGCCGCGGCAACCCAATTTTACCCTTATCTGCCATCGCATTCTGTACCTATTGTATCTAAATGAAAAACGATTAAATAACAATAATGCGTTTAGGTTCCTCATTGTATCGGAACAAGGAAGATTTCATCCGTGACCCCGCAGGTCATCGCCATGGTGGTGACTAGGGTAGGTCGCCGAGGTCTAAAGGCGTCTAATTTACAAGATGACAAAGCTGAGACATAACGTTATGGCTAGGGACGTGTTTCCGCAAACCGAAAGGTCAGGACCTTAACAAGTTTATTAGGTTCGTACAGAGATTATTTGAATTTAATACAAGATAGTTATCCAGCAAATGTTTAGATTACGACTTGATTTTTTTTCTTGGGAGTTGGCAAGAAGTGGCATAGAATCAGAAACAATAAAAAAAACTTTTTACGAAAAAATATTACCGATTTCCAAATAAAAACACTACAAAGTGAAGGATATTTTTATTTGGAAGTCGATGTCCATAACGAAAAAATATGGTACCTACCAAAGACATTTTTTATTTTTTGTAAAAAGATTTTTTTCCTTTTTGTTGTACCTAATAGGCAAGTTCTTTAGTAAAGTACCTATAATGCCAGAAAAGATTACCCGAATATCATGAAACTTAAATTGAAACTTAATGATAGATTACCAAGGTGAACTGTACACATCTGCGTACCCCTTTAGAGCGTACTGGCGTGATGTTATGTTATGAATTGGTATAAACAATAAACAGACATGCGATTGCAGCAATCCCGAGAGATTTACCGTTATTTATTGAAGAGCTCTGTTGTATCTCCCAAGTCCTTCATCAAATCTTCACCAAATTAAAATGGGAACAATTTCGGAACATACTATTTCAAACAAAAAAAGAATTTTCAAAATCGGTCCACAATTGACGGAGAAATAGGTGAAAAAACACAAAAAAAAAATCGAACATAGAAACTCCACTTTTTTGGAAGTCGGTTAAAAGATAATTAAAATAAAGAGAAGGATACTTTTTCCCAGCCGTTGAACAGTACAGGCTAGCTATTTAATACAAAAAGGGGATATGAAATTCATTGGTCACTAACATATTTTGGTAATATAGGATTCAAGTACATGGATTTCTTGAATTATTTTTTGATCTGATTTTGTCTTCGTTTGAAGGCTGCTGAGTTATAACTGGTTTTTAAAAAGATATAAACCAGATAAGGAAGAGACGATTGGGCATTTTGGTCTTTGCAAATAAATATAATACAGCAACATTAAATACACAACTTATCTTACTAATATCTTACTATCTTACTAATATTATAAATGCGAAAGTTAGGATGGATGGATGTAAGTTTGTTACTCAAACAGGCCAGAACGGCTAAACGGATGTGGATGAAATTTATAGTATTATAATTTGGCACAGAGATAGATTATAGTCTGTGATAGCAGATACGCTACTTTTCATCCCGGTATAGTGTTCCCTCGGGATAAGAAAACAATTTTCACGCGGGCGATGCCGTTAGCAGAAGCTAGTAATTAAAAACATAAGAAACATACGATTAGAAACCATTATATCATATTAATATATTCGTTCCTGGATGTGGCCATTATTATCCATTTAAGCATTACTGAATATTGAGTAATCTTGGGTAATGGCTGCACAGCTCATTGATTTATTTTTGCCTTTTAGTTAGAGCAGAGGTGGCAAAGTGGTAACGGCCCCGACTTACGTGTCATACGTCGTGGGTTCGAACCCAGGCAGGCGGTTTACTTTGTGTAAATTATTTCAATCAATTATTTAAACGGTGAAGGAACACATCGCAAGGAAACCGGCATGTCCTAGAACCAAAAATTCGAAGACATGTGACATCCACCAACCCGCACTGGGCTCGCGCGATTACGGCCCATTCCCTTTAATAAAGAAAATCCCTCTGCCCCAGCAGTGAGAACATTAAAAGGCGGATGATGATGAGTAGTTAGTAATAAATCTGCTGGCCATTGCAGCTTAAAGCCATAATTTCGATACCTGGTAACCACCAACTCACCCCAAGAAACCAACTAACGTACTGCCCATGATCTTCTATCTATACATAATTATATATCTTTCATCTTTTCTTTCGTAAATCTGTAGAAAAGTCATTTTTGTACATAGAAAATATTTCCAAAAAATATAGCCAAGGTGGTAAGGGATAACCAACAGAACACATTGCCAGATTTTTTGGAATTTTTGTCTGTTTATTTGTGCACGCATCACGTAAAATGTACGAAACCAATGTTGATCACTCAAGGGGTGTCAACTCTATACGTCGAATCAACGACTTACCTTCAAGGGCTATTTCAGGTGACCATACTACTAATTTCACGTAATCACGTTGACGTGAGTGCAATGTAGTTCGTAAATTTGCTGTCGCTACTGCCCGTCTCGATAGCCTAATGATAAACGTGGTGGCCTACAACGCCCAAGGTTGCGGTTTCGAGTCCCACCTATGGATAGGTGTTTTTTTATGTTTTCGTTTCGGTGTGGTGTTTTGGAGTGCTACTAGATGGCGCGCGTCTTTACTTTTTTTTAAATTATATTCAGTGCAGGTAGGTAAGTTGGGTAGGTAGGTAAGCAGGGTAGGGTAGGCGGTCAACACAGCTAATTTTTAATAAGGCAGAGCGGTCACGTGAAATAAAGAAGTCAATGAAACCATGCCTGATGAGCCATTTAAACTTTGTTCCGTATTCGTAAGACTTTAGATGTGTAGTTTAATAGAATTCCATGGAAAGAAGTTGCAACGGTTTTTTTCCAGCTCATGAAAGAGGTAGTTGAGACTGCTGATATCGTCTTGACCTGTTTCAAATTTATTGATTGATAAAAAATCTCACTGCATATGAGATAAGAGTTCTTTAGGACCTCTTTAGGCTCAAAAACATTGTTGACTTATCTCAGCAGCAAAATTCTGATGTTTACTAAAAAGTCTGGTTGTTTAAGGACCCATTGTATTCCAAAATGGTACCGTAGGTATGTAATTTTAAATTAAACGGTTTGTTCGCCGCCTTTTTCAATTTATAAGTACTTTCTAAGTTTATCTTGGACATTGTTGAAATAGCTAAAGAAAACATCGGCATTGTGAGGAAACCTCGACTTTTAGTTAACATAAGTCTGAAATCACCAACCCATTGAGCAAGCGTGGTGATCAATGCTCGTGCCTTATCTGTATGAGAAGAGGCTTTTGCCCTGCAGGGGGACAGCTACAGGTTGATGTTATTTTATGTTCTACACTGCGCAGACGCATCCCACCGCGTCGGTCGACGGCGTGACCGACAATGCGCCCGCGATCACGCTCACGTACGCCAGCTTATGTAACACGCACACATATTCGCAGGGTTCCGCATAACACCTGGCACACACTGTCGGAGGACTGACGGTGCCTGACACTCACGTAGGCTGAATGACAAAGAATCAATTGGAGCGGTTTAAAGACATTTAAAACCACAGACATAAATCTAAGTAGATGACGCGATTGTATGTATACATCGCTTGCCAACAAACGGAGTAAAGTTACGATCGATGATCGTAATCTGAGCTTTTCATTTAGCATTATCGACACCGGAAATCCACCGAAATCTAAAAAAATGCCTTTTTATGCCATATTCAGCTGTAAAGACTGTATAGAAAGAGTTGGCCGAGGCATTGGAAATGTTTCCTTTCATTGGTAAGTAAATTTGTTTGTAAAAAGTGGCACGCTTGGTTTTCATACAGATGGAGGGACTTGCGTTATCTATTTAGATTAATGTCTGTGTTTAAAACTCTATAACATCGGTCGGCAATTGGCGGGCCGCGGTCCATGTCCGGACCGGAAAAGGTCGGAACTTGGACCGCCGAAAGCTATTAGTTATTAGTTCACCTATTCAATTTAAATAATATTTTTGAAAAAAAAAGCCGTTCGAGAATAACAGAAACCCATCTAAAAGACACTCTTCGCATTAGCTGTTCCCCGCATAGCCACATATAAAAAACTGTCTCAAGACCGAAGGTGTAATTTCTCGCATACATTTTTAAGAATATGTATGTATCTCTATCTATGTATCTCCTATCTATTTGTGTTTTAGTAATCACCTTATCTTACATTATTTAAAAAAAAAAACAACTGGTAAGTACTTATTATGAGTTTAATTTTCTGGACCTTGATAAAAAAAATCGGACCCTATTTGAAATTACTTGCCGAACTTTGACATATAAGAATCATGTTCAAGATTGATAAGGAGGGGGAGACAGTGCTTATAAAGCGTTCTGATGTAGTTTAAAAATCAGAGAATGTTAATACCTCGTTACTTGTTAGTTTCGATGACGCTATGCAGATATTCGGGGATGACATATCTACATGGACTTAAAAGAAATAGAACCAGGACTAGGTAGTCTAAAGCAACATAGAACAACCGCAAGGACCATTTAAAGTAATCTTCAGTTTGTCCCCTTTTATTGCTCTCCTCGGTTCTTTTTTTCTTCGTTCTGAGTTTATCCGTGCAGCCAGAACCTCTGAACCGAATAATCTAGGAAGTTATTGCAATGTATTTTATCAGATAAGCAATTTTTAGAGATCTCCGCCACGCGCTACTTAGCTCCACAAAACCGTTCGTGTGTAATCGGAACAAGCACACCGGTTTTGGTCGTTGCTTTAAATTTTTTAATCATTACAATTGCCCTATTACAAAATTTGTCGATTAGAACTCACATTTTCTAGAAATTCAGACTTAAAACAGGAAAATGATGACGCAAGCTGATTGCAGCAATCTTACTCATTATGTACACAAATATGATATCCGAACATATTGTTTGCTAGTGGAAATACCACTTGTAGGAAGGAGGTTCGATATTAGACATATAGTTTTACTAAGATTTACATGATATCATTGTAATTTATTATAACATTCCTACATCTTCAGTTTTTTTTTTATAAGTCACAACGACCTTACAACAGAGGTAAAATTTCCGAAGGTATTTTTAAGGTGCATTCGCATATCGATTGCAATCTGTCAAAAACATCTCTAATTCCAAATTTCTCCTTTTTTACAAGTTTGTCATTGAATGTTGCTGGCATGATATAGCGACTTGAATGTGAACGTTTTACAAGCTTGTATTTAACTGCCTTGTTAGTTAGTATGTGTGGATCCAACTATGCAACTGAATTTTATCTTAAACGAATTTAGCTGCAATTTCGTATAAACGTTTGGTTTGGATGACAAGGAAATTGTTTATTTTATTATTAATAAAGATTATTTAAGCACGAGAATAGGCCTTAAAAATGGTTAAAAAAAAAGAAAAAAAAATATTATGACGTTCATAATTTTGTTTTTTTAATCAACGTAGTCATTTTTTTTATCCTGGAATAATCCTCACGCATATTGCGCTACCACGGGGAGATAGCGCAGGTATAATTCTCGCCAAACTTCTGGGCCGCCCTGAAGTTGGCTTTCCGACGCGCAATGCATTAAACGGTGCTGTTTTTGTATGAGATTTACAACTGCGAAACCATTGTAGCAAACTTTAGGGCGGCCAAAAAGTTTGGCGAAAACTATATGTGGGACTCTAACCTACTAAAACTCCACGGTGTCTTCCTGTGCCGCTTATGGCGGGAGCACAGGCACGCGTTAGCACTCACCGCGAACCCGCCGCAATCAACGTAGTCCTACCTTATTTCGACAGTCAAAAACCATTTACAACAGGTGGTTACTATCAAGGACTCCTCAAAAATGTTAAAGTGAATTGCGTATGATTTAAAGACCGCTCACACTACCTTTTCAGACCCAGACCCAGTACTAGTGACCTACCAGTTTACTGAAAGTTCAAGTAAAACCAGTGTAAGTTGTATTACTTGAACTATAATAAGCTACTTGAACTCCATACTTGTTGTATGGCATATAGTCCCTTAGTCAAACTTGAAAGCCAATAGATACGCTTCATGAGTTTTTACTGTAATAATTAATATTAGTAACTTCTTTCCAATAGGATTTTTATATTGCATTGAATGTAAAGATGCATAAAAACTATGAGTCGGATTTGGAATCCTAACTAGGGCACTCAAATTTCTTCACACTCTTCTTTTCAGCCGGAAGACGTATACTGCTGAAAAAACGCTGCACCCAAGTGCCGCCACATCGAAGGGTCATGTGCGTTTCGCATCCAAATTCAAATTTATGTATCAAGAAAATTTACAAAGTTTTAACATTGGCCCCAAACGGGCATGCTTTGCCCGTATCTTGGATACCTATTATGAGGGTCCAGCATCCGCGTCCCTGCGGTCTTAACCAAATCATCAGTCCGTCTAGAAATGAACGCGATCGCCACCCCAAAACTTTTCGGCCCCATGTCGATAAGGCCGATCCATTCTACCTAAGTGGCAATTAATTTAAAGATTAAAATGATTTCCACATATTCTTCAAAGAAGAATAATAATACTTCCAGCATAATAATGGAATAAATAGTATTTACATAATCAAATAAAAGCTATTTATAAGAAAAATAAAACAAAGCAATTAATCAAATCGTAACCAGACCCAGTCTCATCAGTGACCTCAAAATCTCTTTACATATTCATATGTTTTACATTCTGCAATAACTAGGCTGTTTGCATTCCCCGGACATTATTTCCGCGATTGTACTTCTCTTTACGTTACAAAGGATCGCATTACAGAGAAGTTTTGTGTTACCTGACGTAATTGCATGAAGTATGAGTTTCGTGGCCCTATTTCCTATTTGTCACGTCCGCTGTGAGACCTGAGTATTTATAATGGTTCCTTTACAAATGTAACTAACAAGCAAAAAGAGGTACAAAACGTTTCCGTGGCCGACTGATTGACTGAGAAACAACGATAAACCATGGTTATAGAAACACGACAGGGATTTTTAGAGGGAGTAGAGGAATCTTCAAGAAGAATGTTTGAAAAATCCTTTTCTGAACTCACCAAATGGGGTTTGAAGTTTTTATGCAATCCAACCCTTGGGATGCAAGTAAAAATACCAGAAGAAATGCAACAAATCTAACAAGCAACATCGTAAACATTCTCGGTTCATTCACCTGAGGAATAAGTGTTGCAAATATTATACAAGAGTTTGAATATTTACATAAAATATACAACAATTGGTCGTTTAAAACGTAATATAAGACGAACAATACGCGACAGTTTGAGAGCACTGCCTGTGAAAGCTTTTCACACTACACTGTGGGTCCACGGCCTGGCTTGGTGACGTAAGCGGCCTTATTACCCACAACTTTCGATTTCTGGATGAACTCGTGATTGCTTCCTTTCCGGATGCTTGCAATCTTCTGAAAGTTTTTAATTCTTCACGAATTTACGCTTAAGATAAACAAAATTATGATGTTTATCACAATGGACACGCAAACTAAGTGAACCAGTCAAAAATGTGTAAGTTGAAATCTTTAAATTGTATTTCGTAATCGAATATCGATTAACGTTTATCAATATTCTGCTAATCGACTGCCAAACTTGGTAAGATGTGTTTTTTTTTTAACAGCGTATTGGCTCGTGCCCGGAGGTCGATGTCGTAAGCGCCTCGATTACCCACAACTTTCGATTTCTGGATGAAAACGAGTCTGCTTCCTTACTCGGCGCAGTCGGCGCTTAGCGCGAGATAACCTTGTGGAAAGGTGATATATCTTCGGAAAGAATGTTTGACTAAGACTCAAGTATCTTGTTGATTAGAATTGATATCAATATTCTTGTAAATAAGTCTAACAAAAGGTTAAATCTCATATTAACAAATCCAAATAAATCGATGACCACTGAAAAAAAACATGGAACCCATAATGCGACCATCAAAAGTAAAGGTTGAAAGAATATAAATTAGAGAAAAACATTTAGAAACATAATTTGGGAAATTTAATAATCAAACAAAAGAATTCAAGAAAACAAGGATCATGTAATATGAAAAATATTAAGAAATATTGCGAATGACTATAAAAAAACATGGTTAGGAAATGAAGTAATCATCAACCCCACAAAAATAAAGCATGAGAGACAAAAAAAAACAAGTTTCAGGAAGCATTATAATTAACAACAAGATTAAAATAAGAACCGATATTCTGCATTTCACAACGATGTAGGAATTAGGTCGATCGCATCGTTTTGCAACGGTTACGTGTGCGATTTTCGTCACATGCATACCTGACCAGTGTGGTAGGTGTCATCGATGTCATCGGTATACTGACACACCTCGCGTCACGTCGGCTTTGTCTTTACGAACACATGTTACAACATCTAACGTAACATAGACTAGGGTTTAAGTTCATGATCTACTTTTCTATATGTTCGTTCTTGTTTGTCTCTAAGCTGCTCCGATGTTGCCGAAGCGAATTTTTGTTTCTTTTTTTTAAGACAAGCAAACTCAGTAATTGTGAAAGGAATGTCATTTGCATCGCATTATTTTGTGAACGTATTTTTTTGTTTTCATTCTCAGTTAGATCATGGCCCACTATGAATTGGATTGCTTCGACTTATCATACTGTTACTTCTGTATTATCGAAGTCACTTTTAATAAGTTTTGCCATTGCATACCCCTTTATGCATTTTTAAATAATATTTACTCTCCTCAACATTTTCTACAAATTCATAAAACGAAGGAAATAAAACTTCATCCATCAAACGCGTACTAATTACGATATGAAACAACTAACAACGTATAAAAATGGCAATAAATGTTAGCACTAATGAATGAATCCCACGTCATTCAAGAACAAATAATGTCACTGAGGATGTACCTCTAACACTAAGTACTGAATAGAAAATGATAGAAGCAAGCGGAAAACACATCTCGCGAGAGAGGAACTGATGTTGATGAGTTCCTTGGCAGACTTACTAGCATAATTTTACATATTTATGCTTAATGGCTATTAAGATTGATCTATGCATCCAGTTGTAGATTGCTAGTAAGGATAGAACATATAACTACCAAGTCATTAGAAAGGATATGGAATTTGGGAAGAAGGTTCCAAATCTATCTAATACCTTTAAACGAGCAATTCTTGCTTATTTATATTTATATATATTTATATATATATATATTATCTGAATCTCGGAAACGACTCCAACGATTTTCATGAAATTTATTCGGGATAAATCGATCTAGCTAGGTTTCATTTTTAAAAAACGTCGATTTCCCTATTTTCACCCAAGCAGAGATCGGTCGCCCAGGTACTGCTCATTATGCGAACCAATTATCATCAATTCTCTACCTATTATGTCTCTACGATTTTTGTCACAGTTTGTAACTTGTTACAAACATATTTTTTGTAAATCAACAAAATTGGTGAATCAGTAATAGAAAATACAATTGAGTTGGACGCTAAAATGACAGACATATAATTTAACGAGATAAACCCATTACAGATCTATCGCAACACGGCTTACCCAATAATCACACCACAAAAGTATAATATTAACAACCTACGTAAATTACACAAATTAGATCACACCTATCAAGATATCAATGTCACAGCAGCACTCATTATACAATAATGATTGCAGCAGATACTCTAGTGAAATTTCACCAAACAAACCATAACATACCCCGCGACCCACAACTCCACATAAGCCACCTCGTAACACACATTACGAATTATCTGCAGCCAGGGGAGCGCGCGTGGGGCGGCGGCCGTCCGGCGCACGCGCAACGCCAGTCCACCACGCGGAGTCGCGTCGCGCAGCTGTCGCGAGCCAACCGGAACACCTCCCATAACTTACGTCAGTTCTATTTTTTTAACTTAAAACCTCCTTCTCTATCTCTTCTATCAATTAACTGTGAAAAAATCAACGTCATGAATTTCAATAGCTGCTCGTTTCGTGACTGACTTCAGCGATTATATCGTTTCCACTCATTGTACCTGTAATGTGGTGTAATAGAGCCTTATCTAACGTAGCGTAATACGACTGGTTAATCTTGTCGATTATTGCATAACGTCATACCTACTCCTGTTTCACCCTTGGATTGACGTAAGAATTTAGCGTGTGTTGTGATAGGTCACGCAATTTCAACGGTCCTGTAGCTTCACGTAGACGTCTGATATTTGTTATAGTGATAAGATCTAACAATAAATCGTGATCGCGATAAGGTCTTTGAATTTCTCGTTAACTTAGTGTTAGAATTAGTAAAAGCTAGGAACGCTAAATTATGTAAGCGCATTCAGTACTTATGAAGCTGTGAACTTATTTCCTAGCTTCATTGAAGATTTGTTACACGGTGGTAATTTTTGCTGAAAGTAATTTGAATAACGTGTTTCGTGAGATTGTTCAGACATTATTACTTCCTGGGCTCCTTCGTTTTCAAAACACTCAGCTTAATTTTTAAATCAAATCTCTTTTAGGCCAGTCTTGTTATCTTTGCTTATATTCGCATCATACTTTTCTTTTCTTTTGGTTTAATTTGAGTGATCTAATGTATCCTTGGCGTGACCTGTCAAAAGATAATCGTTACTAACCTATTACGTCAAAACAACGGTAATAGCTTCTCCAGCATAATGCTAATGATTGGGCACAATTAGCTGTATTTACTATTATATAACTGCTATGTTTAATTCTATTGACGCAAGCCTCTAACTAGAATGCTTTTACTTCACTTTATGACATCGTTACGATTCTGACCCGCATTTCTTTTAAATTTTGGACCTTAATTGTTTGAAGCTGCAAATTATGCGGAGCTAATTAATTGATTGTTGAATTTTCAGCAGAAATTTTGTAAATGTTGCATTTTATCCTATATCAATATTTTTAAAATCAACGAATTCCGTAAATTTTCTCTAAAATAAGTTACCAAAAAAAGCTTTCAATCAATCCCGATCAAGACCTCATAAAACTTTGCAGTCAAACGACCACAAACAGGAGAGACGACATTAAACCAACAGCTAAATTAAAACTGTCACCACCCGCAATAACACTTCTTATATTGTCACTTTTTCTAATTATAGGTTCGACATTCAAGTTCAAAGTGCATCGACAGTGCGTGAGAACGATTACCACAATACTGGTAATAAGACGTATTACTTTCGACTTGTCACAAGAGATCATTCGCCTGCACTGGGTACTGGACCCACTGATGTTGAAGTTACTAAGACTACTGAGGCTACGACCGAATCTGCTGAGGTTTCTACTAAATCTGTAGAAGTTACTAAACCTGAAAAGCCTGCCGACTGCCAGTGAGTGCTGATCAGTGAACATTTTGGTGTGTCCCGTGATAGTGAAGTTACAGTAGAACTTATATTCGCGTGTTTGGACGAAATTCGAGAGAAATGAAGGTGAGTGTGATTTAAATACTTGTTGATCTAGTAATAACTTGGATAGTGTCAATTTAGTTGACAATCAATAGGAGACAATGCTAGTTAATTATAATTCGGATGGAAAAGCTATACGAGGTGAACATTTTCGAACCATATTTAGAGAAACACAGCGTGTATAGACCGTGACTTCATGGATCTTGCCTGGAAATGAAAGCAAAGGTTTTTGCAAAATTCCTTACGGTGAATGTTTCCCAAATACTTAAACGAATTGTGAAAACAAATTAATAATAAAATTAATCTGGTGAATGAACAGGAAATCACAGGTAATTTAATTTTATGAAAAGCTCAAGTTACGTGGTCAAGTTTAAGCAATCAAAAACACAACATACTTTTAATTTACAAAATTTCTTAATCGCGGAAAGAATACAAACGTTTTTTACGTAATTCATTTTACATTCTCACGATTTTTGAGAGTAAACAAATTGTTATCTTCGAACCGATTACTGTAAGCCGTGAACCATGGCATTGCAACATTTGATAGGTGTTAGACGTTATACCAAAAGATATTATGTGGTATAACATTAATAATAAAAGGCAGTGTGCCAAGGCCGATGAATAAATAAACCAAACATTGCAGTGTTCTTGTGAAATGCAGTGGTCCACAACGTTAAGTGACCGGTGGATTCTGAATTCTTTTAGCTTTTTTAGCCAAGATAATGTTGTGAAAACCGATTAAAAAATATGGGAGCCTAAGTAGACGGTAGGGTACAAGCCTGATAGTTGCCACACTTTTCGAAATCACTATATAATTCTTAGTACAAAAAGCAAAATACTTTATATGTAATACTTTGGTTTTTTTTCTATATATTTATTAAAAATAAAAAGCATTATCTTTAATATTGCCGGAGTATTAGCGATATTTGCGGTCCTCTATATTTTGGGACATCTATCCCGCATAGGGGATAGCTGCCTTATCCATGTAAACTACGTTTAGGATGGATGCCCCACCGAGAAACACTTCCTAAACCACACAAAACCTATCCCGCAAAAACTTTCATGCCTTCCCATGCAATCACACAGAGACATGAGACACGGTCAATTTATTTATTTATATATACTGAGATAGTTGGAAAATCTTTCGATAGATTAATAAAATAGCATACGATTCATTCGCGAAACTAGAGTAATTATAATCGGGGCAACTTGTCTCCTATCGTTCCACCTCCTCACGTCGTATTCCTCATTACTGACCCTCTCATTACTGACTGATTACCCCTACAGTAGATTTAGAACTTTTCTCTGACGATGGTTCTCCGTCTGTGTCTGTCCTTGGCGACGTGGAGTACATCGTGCAGCTTGGTGTTCAGCGTTGCACGTTTTTGGTCAGACCATCTGATCGGGCTGCGGCCCCTCGGCCGCTTGCCTTCGTCCTTGTCAGTGATCATCAGCTGCTCGAGGTTATAGCCATCCTTTCGGGCGATGTGACCAAAGAACTCCAGGATTCTTCGCAGGCAGGTGGTAAAGAGTCTGGCCTTGAAGTTTTACCCTACCGTTAAGTAGCAAAAAGTTCCCCATAGCCATGGTCAAACTTGAGAAGAACGATCTTCCAGTGATGTGCAAAAAGGACTTTCGTTGATTAATATTTCGTTTTCGGGTTCTTTACATTACTCTTCTCAATGCTCAATTATTTATTCAGAATTTCATAACCTTCTAAGTCAAAACACCTCGCATGTCATCACATAAGAACAAGCCTTTTATCGTTTATTTCTCAGCGTAAATATCTTGCAACAACTTCAGCTCAGAAACTAATTTAGTTACAGTACGTGAAATCTCTCGTGCATAATGACCGTCTGCATTTACATGGCTGTTTAACACCTAAACGTAATTAGAACTGTAATGTTTGCACATAATTTGTTGCCATTCTCTAATAAATCGAGTCGCACGTTTACTTCCGACTCGAGATTAATGTTTCGACTAGAATCTTCTCATAAGCTAAGGTAAAAGTGCATGTAAATTGTTGTAACCGCTAGTTATGAGTTAGAGAGTGCATAGTCATACTGGAAATAAAAAAGTTGAGTTCTTTGAGGATAAACTATTACATCAGTAGTTACTTGTAAAGCTCTAATTGGATATGAGAAACAAAAAAAGAACATTCACACGAATTGAGAACGTCCTCCGTTTTGAGGGTTCCGTTGCTCAAAAAAAGGAACCCATGTAGGTTTACTTCGTTGTCTGTCTGTCCGGGTGTCAAGATCTTTCTCTGGAATGCTTGGAGATTTCAAGTTGAAATTAATATCATATACTCGGGTCTGCAATCAAATGCAACTGTAAAAAAAACAAACTTCTATATCAACGCGATCAAAAGATCTATAGCCGTTTATGTCGCATATTTGAGGAATCGTGAGGGATTCAAAACCTAAAGAGTTCTTTCCCGTCGACCTAAGATCATGAAATTTGGCAAGAAGTAAAAATTTCTTACAGTACAAGTAAAGCAAAAAATCTGAAATCTTTAAATTTGTACCTACATCAAAAATAAAGATCATCAACTTATTTGCAGTTGGTAAACTGATCGCGACCTATATTTTAACGGCTAAGTAATTTTTCGTCCCTTCGTTAGATTCATGTATGAAAGCACCGCTTTCATTGTCAATGAACTTCAATAGCGATGCATGATTATTACCCTATCGCATGCACCCTGCCAGTTATTGGCAGTTCAGAGTTTATAGGCTAAAAATAAGAAAACCATAGTTTAAGCAAAGTTGCAATTTCTATGCCAGTAATAGGATTTTAGATAGCTTTTTTTGAATTTAGTAAAAATATAACATTTATGTATAATTACTATTCCACTGGATGAAACAACTCTTAAAATAAAGATTAGAATATTTCCTTCGATGTCATTATATTTTTGTATGCTAGTGCATTTCAATATGATTTTCTGGGCATTTGATTAAGAAGCTTCCCCTAGCACTCTCTTAAAGTGCCAATAACAGGATTTCTTAGCCTCTTTCCCCAGCCTACCCATCTTTCATACAATCAATATATAGTTTCTTTGGTCTCCCTCTACCCCTATTCACACTCATTTTTAAAACCAATCACTTTCAAACTATTTTAACAAATAAACTAATCAAATGCCTTAAGACTTTAGCATCAAACATAATACCTACCTTCTTCTTCCTTATCCCATGTTACTTGGGGTCGGCACAAACCGTTTTCTTCTTCCATACCGTACTGTCCCCTGTCACGCTATCACTGACTCCTTTTTCTTTCGTGTCACTCCACACACAGTCCATCCATCTTTTGTTTGGCCTTCCCCTCCCTATACATCCATCCACATTTATATATATAACTATTTTAGTAACATGCCTTTCATCCCTCCTCATCACATCATGACCATACAATAAAATGGCATCCGTTGTATCCCGAACAGGCATAAAACCGAATTGGTTCTGCGATATTTCACTCTTATGTCTGACCCGCCTTTCAATAACTTTCTCCCAAGCTTTCATAGTATGTGACATATCAAACATAATACCTACCATTTAATGTAATTCCCATCAATAGAACTAAAATGAAGTTCTATTCATCTGTTAATCTTAGCCAATAAATACGACAAAGTTAATTGAGATCTATATTTATGAAGTGCAAAGCTACGGCGCCACAGATCGGCGCGCGCACCGGTTATCGTTTGATTATGCAAAACAGATTCGAATCTCATTGCATCATACTACATTACATCTTATTGCATTTTTTTTGACATAATCTTTGGCTATAAATTAGTTTGGATTTAATACGTGAAGAATTAAAGTAATTAGGATCAGACTTGGTCACGTAAATATCGTTTAAGGAAATCATTAAACAATGCCACAGTTACCTGATTTTGATGTGAAGGCTTTGGCCGAGTTTCTCACCTCTAAATTATCGCAGAATTAATGTGACAAATTGTCAAACACGCGTTATCTGCTGTTATTGGTTGAATGAATTTCATTCAACAAATAACAATAAGAAGCTTGACTTTATGGGTGCTGCGGAAACAATCTGGGGCCTGACCATTTTTCATATGATTGTTTTGGCCGAGTTTCTCACCTCTAAATTATCGCAGAATTAATGTGAAAAATTGTAAAGCACGCTGTGATTGGCTGATGAATGAAATTCATTCAACCAATAACAGCAGATAACGCGTGTTTGACATTTTTTGAGAAACTCGGCCAAAACAATCATATAAAAAATGGTCAGGCCCCAGATTTTTCCGCAGCACCCATAAAGTCAAGCTTCTTATTGTTATTTCAGATAATTATTTGATGAGATTGTTAAATAAAAAAACAATAAATAATTCAAACTTAAGTTATGAGATTGACCAGCTCCGTCCCAGGAAACTATGGATAGACTGTGAGAAATATTATACCTATGTCTAAAAAGGAGATGACTTCTAAACTGACAACTAATAGAGTCAAATCGAAGAAATGACACTGCGCAGACTCCAAATACATTGGGATAATGGCAAAATAATGATGAATGTCCTATCTCTAGATCTGTCAAATCAAACGGCGATTCCATCAGATTTTTATATACTGCTATGATTTTCAACTAGGTCATTTGTTCTAATCATTGTAATCTCAAATGTAATCATTAATCAATAGCCCTATCAGCAACTTGAATAGCTAAACACATTCACGCACTGTTAACTACAGACGTAACTCAGAGTTATTTTAATAAGGAAGAGCCTACTGCATAATGTTTCTTATTATCTTATTGAATATCATTAACGCACATTATATCACTTATTATTAAGGCATCACTTACAGTTTTAGAAAGGGACTTGTCAATTAGAATCGGTCGAGATGCTGCGTAATTGGATCACGCATTTACCATTGAATGCCTTTGCATCTAAAGTCGTGATGGGCTTTCAATATTAATTTTACATCGTGAGTTGATCAGTTAAAAACGAGTGCAGAAGCATTGGACATGTCATTCTTGTGCTGCAATTTCGATCTAAAACAATTCCTATTATTTTTTCCAAGCTGGACGCTGTGAGCGTGTATCTCTTCTTTGAAATTTTTGGGCTCTAGGTAAAGTGACATGCTACCAGCGATAGCTATCTTCAAAAGCACAAAAAGTTTGGGATAGATTACGTGATATTTCGGTAGAGCATGACAATCCTTGGCACCGTTGGAGACTGTAGTACAGCCCAAGTCTCGATCGAATCGAAGGCTTTCTCGTAGCCCACAAACGCTAAACAGAGAGGTAAGTCTTCTGTATAACCTGCCGCAGCGTATGTATGTGGTCTACGGTGCTGAAGCCTTTACGGAATCCGCCTTGTTCGGGAATGCTGGAAATCGTCACACCTGCGCGCGAGACGATTCGTGATAACTCTTGAAAACAGCTTGTAAACATGGCTAAGAAGTGAGATGTGCCTATAGTTCCTCAGTAGGGCGGGGTACATCGAAGTGTTAAAGTGTTTGTACAAAAACGCCACCATGTCAGTTCGACTTCAGGATCTGGCCTCAGAACCCGCCCTTTTGCAGCGAGGTGTGAGACAGGGAGACGCCATATCTCTGAAACTGTTCACCACTGCACTGGAGGATGTCTTCAAGGTTCTGGACTGGAGAGGGCTAGGCATAAACGTCAATGGCGAATACATCACTCACCTTCGGTTCGCCGACGATATAGTGGTCATGGCTGAGACCATAGAGGACCTCAGTACAATGCTCTATGACCTCAGTAGAGCTTCCGAAAGAGTGGGTCTTAGGATAAACATGGACAAAACCACGGTGATGTTGAATGCCCATGTTACACCCACTCCTTTTAAGGTCGGAGACTCTAAACTCGAAGTTGTGGGCGACTATGTCTACCTGAGACAAACGATCCAGTTAGGTAGGGCCAACTTCGAGAAAGAGGTCAACCGTCGAATCCGACTCGGCACAGTGTCCAACTTATCACAGTGTCTCAAGACGAAAGTCTATGACTAGTTTGTGTTTCCAGTGATGACATATGGCTCTGAGACATGGTCGCTTACAATGGGTCTCATCAGAAAGCTTACAGTCACCAAAGGGCAATGGAGAAAGCTACGCTTGGAGTTCCCTTGCGTGATCGAAGCAGAAAAGGTCCGCTAGAGAACCAGGGTTACCGACATAGCCCGAAGAATTGCCAAAGTTAAGTGGCAGTGGGCAGGGCACATTGCTCAAAGAACGGATTCCGATGGGGCAGAAAGGTTCTGGAATGGCAACCGCGAACCGGAAGATGTCGCGTTGGAAGGCCTCCCACCAGGTGGACCGATGATCTGTTTATTTTTCATCGTTTTTTTTGCGGGGATCCGCTGGATGCGAGACGCACAGAACCGATTTATGGGGCGACGCTTGGGGGAGGCTTATGTCCAGCAGTGGTCGTCTTTCGGCTGATATGATGATGATGATGGCAATCCTTACTCATTTTGGACTATTGACATTGGTTATAGCTGACAGAATGAAACTTTGTCGCCCTTTTCAGTCTCTGTTGCTTCAGCATCTTATAATTCCTATCAAAGCCGGCTGTGGGAAGTCTGCTGGAATTGTACACTATTGTTCACTAATTAAACTTTGAGTGCAGTATGTTATAGGTTGTCAGGGTATTTAAAAAGTTGTTTAACTGGTGGAAGATATTTTCGTTTGTTTAACAATTTTGGTTTAAAAGTTTTTCTTTCATGTTAATTATGTGCCTGTTAAAACATAGACCGTATAATTTAATCAATAAGATCTTCGTTCCAACCGGGCATCCCACGACACCTAAAGTTTTGTATACGTATCACATATACTACGTGCAGGCATATAAAATGTGTGTATGATTAATGATGTTCCAAACTGTTACCTTAGTTGGACAAAAGTGCGTTCGCACAATGCAGCTTGAGCGTAACAACTAACAAGTGACAAATAACAAACACGACGTAACACATAATAGTTCACCCGGGAAGTGCGCAGTAATGCGTTTGCGCAACATAAGGCGGCCACGGTTTACGTACTCGGTACAGCTTCCAATTTTAAAATTGTGTTGACTTAGATACATTGATTCTATTGTTTTTATAAATCCCGGCCCCGATGAAAAAGGGGGGTGTTATAAATTTGACGTACCTGTGTATCTATCTGTGGCATCATAGCTCCTATATGGATGAACCGATTTTGATTTAGTTTTTTTTTTATCGAGATTGTTCGTAGCTATGTTTGATGAAAATCGGTTCAGCTGTCTAAAAGTTATGGTCGTTTTACTGTTTGATTGGGTGTATTTTCGCAAGATATCGTGTCATAATTACGTGTTCGATAGATTGTCGAAACGTGTCTACTACTAGATAAATTATGTAGTTTAAAAATAAAAAGTATGAAATAAAAATGTGCCGGGAGTTTCTTAAATTATTAAAATTTACTTGTTTGTATAGTTTAAAATGTTTTAATTTGGTACACTCAATACGATGAAATCGGAGTTTGACCAAATGACCAGTCAGACCTTAATTAGGTCCAGAAATGTGTTAGGACTTAGTTATGTAGGAAGTGTATAGACTGCCGAAATGTCAAAAGTTGTATAAGGTAAGATAGAATTATTGTAATTATGTGATATCGGAAACGAAGCCATGTATTATTATGATCTGATATTCATTTCATGGAAGCTATCTCCGCTAGTTTTTAAGGTTGTTTTGTTTAATGTTTTTTTGTTCGACTTCAATTCTAAATTCGGTATTCTACCAAAGTGATCTGCCAAGGCCTATGCCCAACACCGAAATACAGTGATTTAAAACAAGCTGCTGCCGCTGTTCTTATCTATGTTTCGTATAAAAATGTAGCAATACGAGATGACAATAAGTAAAAGTGTAATGATCTACGTATTTGTTAAGAAGCGAGTCGATTAGTTCCGTCTATTTTCCGCACTGCGCTTGCGTGTTCACCGTGCGGAAACTTTGCGACCCCGCGGTTAGACCCGGACTTTTTATGATTTTAAAATTATGTGACAAAAATGTTAGTGTTTTAATCAAGCAGTGTTAGATACTCGTTGCTTCCTGTAAAGATTGAAGTCAGTCACGAGAGGAAAACTTAAAATGGCGACATACCTACTTGAAAGTTTACAAACAGGTAATAACCAACAGGATGAGAAATTAATTGAAACCCTGAATTTTAATTTCTTCGACTTTAAATATGTATTTTTTTTTGTACAAGCAGAAAATGCAAATAACACAACACTAAATTATCTCCAAGTGCAAATGTTTGTTATAAATTCACTTAATTGCAAGTCATTTAAAATTATAACTGGCAGGTACAAAATACCACAAACATAATAAAACGGTTATGAAAAAAATAACGTTCAAAACATGCAAATTCAGCGACAATAAAACTTTTTAAACGCATAATATTTATGGTCCGAAGGAAACAATTGAGTGACGCAACAATGAGGTTAAATCATTGTAAATCAAACAGATACGCGTGCGGAAGAAAAAAAGACGGACGTAAATAATGGTTATTAACAGTGGGCAGGCTTGCTTGACTGTACCTACGTGACTGGCCGAAATTCGGCAATGCACGATCGCAGATGCTGATTTTCCGACTCAGTAAATCCATGTTACGTTATTGCTTTGATAAAACAATTAATTGCTCCATGAAGTTAATTTTCAAAACTGAATTATCCTATGACCGAAATATTCAATAAAATTGACGAATCTACGTAAATTGTCAGGTACAATACTTAACAACTTACCACTAACCAGAGCGAAAAGACTAAAAATCGATGTAAGAAAAAGATATAATAATAAGTTTTAGGTTCAATACTCTAATTTTAGAATCGTTATCCAACAAAAAGCAGTGATAACGAACCATAGCGACCTGTCATAAATAAAACCGTTGCTATGACGACCAGCCATGCAAATGGCGTCCTCAAATTGTTCGAATGAGCCGAGGAAAGTGAATCCAATGGCCGATGATATAACTGGCCGTAACACCATCCCATGGGCATTGCTGAGGTAATGGTCACCTTGCAAGATGTAACATAAAATATAAAATAATCGTATATAATTTTAATACGCATTATAAGTTCTAGCTCATTTTGTTACCCTCCAAAAGAAGTTACTTAATTTAATAAAGTTTACCTCAAAGGATTAAGGAATAAATTGACATTTTAAATATACGTAATCTAGTGTTAGATTTATAACTTTATGATCATCGATGTGGGTTTGTAGGAATCTGGAATAGATAGTTAGTAGGAGTATAAATAATTTACAATTTAAATGCCTGCTGCCTAAAAATAACTTGCAAAAAATCTGGCTCAATAATAGTCCCAAATAATGGAAAACAGATTTAATAAATTTTCGATGAACGAAATATTGCGTTCATTGCGTTGATTTCTTGAGTCTATTTCAAAATGTGAAGTTATAAAATTTTATCACTATTATGACAATTGATTTGTCCTAGACATTTGAAACCAATAAAATAAACAAACAGAGCAAATAACAATGTTGACATCTTTCACGAAATTGATTTTTTTAGCCTTAGCTTTGGTAAAGAATGAGAATGCAATATTTGAGTTAACAGATACACGAAAATACACGAAGGTTAAACTAAAAAGAGCAAAATAAGCTTATGTATTTTAGAAAGACGACGTGACCTTTGATGAGTCATAGACACGACTTCATGGATCGATAATGGCGCCCAGCAAGAAATTTATTTGTTGGGCGCCAAATGGTGAAGACGCATAATTCAATTATGCGTTCTGCCTTAATTTATTTTTGTGAACCTATTTAACAAAGCATATAGAAAATTATCGTCTTAATAAGGATAGACTTAAAAAATTATCCAGATTAGACGAGATGCCTTAATATTTTGTAGATATCGCCTTAAAGTGCAACAATGGTAGAAAAGTCAAAATGTTAAATTGTCCACTCCATACATTTTGATTATTTTGACAAACGTTATCGCTAATAAATTGTCACTCTATCTGAGGCCAATGCAAAGGAGAAGAAACAAAGTAAGAACTCTTTTGTCACATAACTACGACTATCAAAGAGAATGTCAACTTGCAAGTGCTCGAGTATCAATGCAACGCTTCTAGACACTACCAGTGCATCGTAAGACGTAACCGTGTTACGGCATAGACTCGCTGCAGGATCGGCGTTTGCGCAGAGAGGGAAACCGGTAGTCATGGCTGCGTTGATGTCAGTGGCGGGATATTTGTTTACCAACATTGTAAACGATCGTATTTGAAATCTATAAAATTTTAGTACATTCCTATTCATGACGATGAGGCAAGGGACGGCTGTCGAACAACAGTGGCCGCAGATACTTTACCAATCTAGATTAATGCCATAAAATTCAATTCTGCCTATTTTGAGTGTCTTTCTACTAAATCATTTGATTCGAAAATTAAAACAGTGACTGGACATGTTGTCATCTCATTAACATACGAAATCGATAAATTAATAAACAAAGTGAATTCATTAACCAATAGCAAGGCCAATGGCGTTCGTGACCGTGTTTCTGCGATAATTTTGAATATAGAACGTCGGGGCTATGACCGCGAATCCTTGCAAGGCAGGCAACATTGCGACAACAAACTTGCTGACTGTTACATAATGGTTGCAACACCGAGTGCAGCGCTGCATAGACACTGACCGATGAATGTAACATGATGATACGTTAGTCGATTATATAATTTTAAAGGATTAATGTTAATTAATTTGTCAATATCCTAATGTTTTGAAACTGTCGGAACAAATTTATTTTAACACTATTGGCATACTTATTTGACTATTTAGATAATATTCATTCTCATTTTAAAAGAATATGGATTAAAATATATATTATATACATTCGGTTTATTCAGATTAATATGTGCGTACTTGCGTAGGTAGGTACCGTTTGGTTGATGTAACTTTAAAATAAAACAAACATCATGCGTGCTCGATGCAATGAACGCAATTCCAACAAAACCAAAAGAAATTACATTTCAATTTCGGCAGAGTAAAACACCGCTGAACATAATAGACGTTTTGTTTTGTAACAACACTCAAAGTGAATTGTTATTTATTACACAGCCGCAAATTGACAGTAAACTAGTTGAAAAACGCGCTAATGTTCACGAAAATATTTACTCATTATTAACGTCTTTATGTTTCGGAATGGTTGTTTATCACATACTTAAATTACCCAATTGCAGGTTTTTGTTCAGACTGTCGAAATGTTTCATGCTTCAATCACTTTTTTATTATTGATCTATAATATCCATGATACCACTATCTCTATCGACAGTTAGTAAATATGCGGTTAAAGATGATGCGCGCTTGGTATGGTGGACGGTATGGTGCAATATACGCAGAATCCTTCCATGTAGCCCAAATTAGTCCTAACTTTCTAGGAAACTTTGTAAGTAAAAATCGACCACTGAGCCACTTGATGGCACAGATCAGTGATGGTCCAGTGGTAACGGCCCCGACTTACATGTCGTAGGTCGTGAGCTCGAACCCAGGCATCCGCTTTACTTTGTGTTAATTATTTCATCACCACTGCTCTTAAAACGGTAAAGGAAAACATCGTGAGGAAACCGGCATGTCCTAGAACCAAAAATTCGAAGACATGTGACATCCACCAACCCGCACTGGGCCCGCGTGGTGGATTAAGGCCCATTACCTCTCTCACAGAGAGGATGCCTATGACCCAGCAATGGAAACATTATAAGGCTGATGAGGATGAGGTACATGATGACGGAGTGGGCGTCACCATTCACCAGTGCAAAATCTATGCGTGCAATTCATGCAAGAAGCGCACGCAAATTATATCACAACTTAGCAGGGATTCATTCAAAATAGGTTCGCTCACGATGACATAAACACTTAATTAGGTTACATTACCTATACATTTTTTTATTAAAAGAGAGCTTTTGGACAAATGTAAGCGTAATTAATCAGTAATCTTAAGAATCGATGAAGTGATTTATCGACAAAGGTGTGGCTGGCATTTTTTCCTAAATAAAACTTTTGATTGCGGTTAGGTAAAATAAAAAAATAAATTGATGCTCAGTGCAATGTAGAGAGCTATGCTCCGAGTTTCCTTGCATGATCGAATCAGAAGCGTAGAGATCTGCAAGAGAACCAGGGTTACAAAAATAGCCCGAAAAATTGCCAAACTTAAGCGGCACTGGGCAGAATGGATGGCCGATGGGGCAGAAAAGTTCTGGAGTGGCGACCGCGAACCGGAAGACGTTGCGTTGGAAGGCCTCCCACCAGGTGGACCCATGACCTGGTGAAGGTTGGAGAGATCCGCTGGATGCGAAACGCAAGGGACCGGTCAATGTGGCGACGCTTCGGGGAGGCCTATGTCCAGCAGTGGACGTATTTCGGCTGATATGATGATGTTGATGATAATAAAAAAATAAGTTTTTTTTTTTATTTTAGTCGGCAAATGCCAACCAGGGCGTTTTATCAAAATTGTGTAAAAACATATTCCTAAGTACTCAGTAAATCCTGAGTCCAAAATCTTGAGTTCGGTAGAGCTATTTAGTGGTTTTTCGAACTTGAAGGCTTGCAGCTTGTTTTTCAAAGTCAACATAATGGAACAAAGAACTAGAACATGGTATTATGTAAGATGTCTAAAATCCGGCACAAAGTAAGAGGCGTATGATCATAATACTCGTAAATAATTTATTCAATGCGACATTATTACTACGTTGTAGTTGGCGCGTAACCCGTAATTGAAATGTCAAATTATAGAGTTACTCTCAATGGTTGTACACCAATTCAAATGACATTAGCCCGAGATTGGTATTCATTCACAATAATTCATATAAGATAGATTAGATAGGCCTACGCTTAATAGTACAGAAGTTAGCGCCAAGTGGTGGCGCAGAATATAATTTACGAACCAAATTGCTGTTTTCTTCACGAGTGTACATGGGCAAGAGTTTGCAAAGCCTAGATTCAGAAGGGCCACAACTTATCGGTCGTACTGTAATAGATAGGATAGTTATGGCTTCGTGGCCAACATGTGGGAAAAGTGGTCCAAATAAAGACATATATATTTCAGAATTATATTAAAATACTGCATTCTTGAACCGTAATGGATGGTTAAATGTACAAAACGAGCATATCTGCGGTAGTTTCAAAGGCGTCCCGATATCAGAGAAACTTAGCGAAATCCGTCTCAGACGGTATGGTGACGTGTTGCGAAGAGACGAGGAAAATGTAGTGGGGAAGCATTGCAACTGAACATAAGAGAGGTAGAGGACGACCTTCGGTCGTCGTACGTGGTGGACCAACATTACGAAACTCCTATTGGAGAAAGAACTGCCCGACCCGACAAACATCATCTTCCTGCCCTTAACCCATCTTACTTGGGGTCGGCGCAACACGTTTTCTTCTTCCATACCGTCCTGTCACACCATCAATGACTCCCTTTGTTTTCATATCACTCCTCACACAGTCCATTAATCTTTTCTTTGGCCTACTTCTCCGTCTTCATCCATCCACATTTATATTCATAACTCTTTTAGTAACATGCCTTTCTTCCCTCCTCATCACATGACCATACCAGGACAGACGGTTTCCCTTCAACTTTTCTGTCCCGACCCGACAACCAAAGACTGATTTTCCTGGCGCCATAAAATAAGGCACAGCTAGTAAACTATAATTTAGAAAATATAGAGATCATTCATTCAATCATAATAAGAGTACACTAAAGACTATTGATGGTACAAGAAAAATAAAAAGAAAGCCAAAACGCCCGATTTTTTTATTCATGCTTTTGAAACTATATAATTTATCTAGTAATAGACACGCCATTTCGATCAACAATCTATCGAGCGCGTAATTATGATACGATATCTTGCGAAAATATCCCGATTCAAACAGTAAAACGCCATAACTTTTGAACGGCTGAACCGATTTTCATCAAACATAGCTAAGAAAACTCTCGATAAAGCCACTTTTTAAACAAAAAAAAAACGAAATCAAAATCGATTCATCCGTTTAGGAGCTATGATGCCACAGACAGAAACACAAACACACAGGTACACAGACACACGTCGAACTTATAACAATCCTATTTTTCAGTCGGGGATTAAAAAGTAAATGCTAAGGCCCATGGACGCCAACCAAGATTCTCGACTCAGTCAGCAATCAATCAATCTTGTCAGGTTCAAGTGAATACCAATTACAACTGAGTTGAGTCTGTTCTTAATTCTTTCTTTACTGTACACCAATACAACATTTAAATAAAGTAAAAATAAGGTTCATGTACGAAGGCGAGCTTAATTTAATGTCTAAAAAGTATTATTTTAAAGTGACCAGAAAAATTTTTTTTGCACCGTCTCGTGCAAAAACATTTTATTTTTTAAACTTGACCCACAAGGTATTTATTGATATACCGTGGGTGCGTTTACAAACTTGAAAACTCACATACACAACACCCAGAGCCGGAACAACTATTTGTAGGTCATACAAATATTAGTTCCGTGCGAGAATCGAACCCGCGACACGCAGCGCAGCAGTCATTCGCTCAACCACTGCGCCAAACGTGCGCCCAAAAATATAAGCATTTTAAAGCTGAACTTGAAGCAGATCAAATAAGGAGTGCAGGCACCCCAAATGACGATTTTTCGATTTGTTTTTCTCCATAACCGATTTGTTGCGAATATAAAATGTGAAATAGTTTAGGATGTACTCTTTGTAGTGATTTTCAAAAAAGATAGGGGTTTTCTAAAAATCATAACAGATATGTACCTTGATCATTTTTTATATAAATACTTAAGTTTTTTTTTTTTAATTCGATATGCTAATTTTCACGAGTCGCAAATGTACAGGATCTATTCATCTTGTTAGCAAGCGCCCTAACTCATTAAGTAGTAGGCCTTTTTCTTGACCACTCACTAGTCAGTACGCGCGCGCGCCGCCTAGCAACTCTTGCGCAACAGTGAAAGTAATTTCGGCGTGGCCTTCACCCAATGTGCTACTAAACTTAATCGGGTTACGCTATCTTACCATCTGCATTATTTTGCATTAATTATACAAAATAATAGTTGAGACAGACGTAACTGGAAATAAATCATAATAAAAATAAGCATAATAATAAACAGTTCCCTTGTACTCTATTGTCTTGATGTATTGTCTTTATGTATTATACTGTGTGTGTACATTAATTATTAAATAAATAAATAAATAAAATTCTGAATGTCTATAATACTAGCTTCTGTAAGCGGCTTCGCCCGCGTGAAAAGTGATTTATTATCCCAAAGGAGCATTATACCGGGATAAAAGAAGATTATCGTCTGGAATAGCCTAGTTGCTATTCCAGACTATAATCTATCTCTGTGCGAAATTTCATCCAGATCCATTCAGCCGTTCTGGCGTGATTGACTAACAAACATACATCCATCCAAACTTTCGTATTTATATATATTAGTGGTTAAGATAAGATTTATGAACTGAATTTTAGCAGTAGCTCTGTTTCCGTAGCCTATCCTACAGGAACGTGTTAATAATGTAATGTGTTTTTCTGGGATAGAACTCTATCACACTCAACTATAATGTATTTTTACACGAGTGAACAAATTTTTGTAATCGGATAAGAAACGCCAGAGATTAAATCTTCAGAACATAATTAAAAACGAAGAAACAACATTCACTTCTTTAAATATTATTTATTCACATAAAGTTCGCTACATAATGTCCAGAAGAAATTATACAAAAATAAGTACTCGACTGATATTATACCTAAAAGTATATTCAAGTTATACCTGATTAATTGAAGTTAAGCTGGGCCAGGGCCAAAAACTGTCCAAACCCTGTTATTTTGTCATTCAATAAAATTGCTGTCTACATCATTACGTTCATTACCGATAACCTTGCAACTTATAAAAATAAGGCTTAAAATTAATGAACTGAAAAGCCCTGACCAACTTGCAAATAATAAAAGTGGCGACAGTAATTCAGCATTTTCATTTCAATGGTCTGCCTTGATGATGTCCTAACAAAATCATACCCAGATCATACTGCCAAAACTCATAAAAGCTGATGTATTTAGATGATCACATTGATAAAGGTCAAAAACTTTGTTTAAATAAGAATGGTATTTTCTAAGGTAAAACCTAAATACTTAGTCTTATTAGATCTAGTATCTCTCTGAAATTCATGTAAGTGCCAAAACGTCCACTACCTATTTATTATGAGAACACTATATCAAAAACCTATTTTATTGAAGTTTAACTTCTACCCAAGCAAAGTTGAAAATTCCAACCAAATAAAATCTACATGTCAACATATCTAAGGTTATGCAATAACAACAATTCAACACTATCATATCCATAGACAAGCCGGTAGACGTTACAAGTAAACTTTCCCGCCATATGTCAAACTCGCCGCCATCTTATGACACCGTATGTCAACGGACGAAAGTTCGAGAAACGGCCTTCACCCATTGCCACCGATAGCCACATGCGGACAGGTTGGCTTGCATAACATTTGTTTATTTGTTACCGGGGATAGAACGGTCAGCTTTTCTTATGCAAATGCGGGAAGGGTTTCAAAAGAATTTGAAAATATACAGGGACTAGCAATGAGAAGTTCATTACAAATATTACAATATGAAATAGGTCATTGCAGCCAAAACGTACTGAAAATTCCTCGAAGGAAGATTGATTCTAGGCGTCTGAAGCTAACACTAGTTATTTGATTAACGTATATTATGATGAGAGCAGTGGTAGCCCAGTGGTAAAGGCCCAGACTTACGATTCGTAGGTTGTGAGTTCGAACCCAGTCAGGCGCTTTACTTTGTGTAAATTATTTCATCACCACTGCTCTAAATACGGTGAAGGAAAACATTTTGAGAAAACCGGCATGTCCTAGAACAAAAAATTCGAAGACAGGTTACATCCACCAACCCGCACTAGACCCGCGTTGTGAATTAAGGCCAATTCCCTCTCTCACAGGGAGGAAGCCTGTGTCCCAGCAGTGGGAAAATAAAAGGGCTGAAATTTATTGTAAATTTTTGATTATACTCAGTTCATCTAAGTCCACAGCTGGGCATGAGGTTAATAACGGCCTTTTCTTCATCTGCCGCATAAAAGATATCATCTTCCTACGTTTTAGTACAACCCCGGCCTAACATGACAAACAAATTTCAAAGTATTACAGCATTCTATAGTTGCGAAAAGTCATAGCTTCAAACTTCTCGTGTGTCGTCATCTTTAGCTAGCACGTCTTAAGATATTGTTATTTAAATGTCAGCATTATTGTTGCAACTAACATTTTATTGTTTATTGTTATAAAAAACGTTCAAGTTCAATAACATTTATTCAGATATTTTGTATGGGCTTGTGTTTAAACACCGCCCAAAAAAGTACCTATTTTACTACCAAAAAAATTCTAAACGGTTACCAAAATGGATAAATGGTCACCAAATAACGTTTCCTAAAATATTATGAAATAAATCCATTTTTTCGTATTATTGACTGCCAAAAAAATATATGGACGCCTTTAAAGTCGACGGAGCCCCGCTGCGCGGGGCTCCTATTTCCGTCCGCAGGGTCTAAAGTAACCTAACACGAACGAGATGACGGGAGCCGAGTTCGCTCGCTTTGCTCGCTCACTTCGGCTCCCGTCATCTCGTTCGAACCTAACCTGTCCGTGTCGGGGTGCCCTAAGCTCCTGAGCTCGCTTCGCTCGCTCTTGGACTAATTCGTTAAAAACACGAATACACCCGGTATATTAATCTTTGAGTTGGATAGAATTTGGTGACCGTTGATCCATTTTGGGAACCAATTATTTTATTTGGTGCCTAAGCTTAGAGTCTTAAAAATATTTTTGATGACCGTCTAAATTATACCCTTTTGTATGGTTATTTCTCGTCTACGTTTCTGAAAACTTCGAAAAACATGACAGTTTTTACGAAAATAGGTTTGGTGATAAGTGCCAAATAGCTTCCATAGACCTGAAACCCGAGGGTAAACACTAATTTTGGTAGTCGATGAGTCATATTTTTGTGGGCAGGTACGACCTCAATTAGCAAGGTTTCATTATAGCACAAATAGGTGCGGCCACATGCCATAGATTATACAACGAACAGATAAATAATAAACCAATTACAGCGTATGTGCACATGGCACTAATTTTGCCTAGGGGGACCGCCCCGCATGGCATTTCCTGGTTGCTAAGAACAATGTGATAATTTGTCGGCAGTGATAGATATAGTCGATTAGAAACGACCTGATACGGTCAACAATAAATTTATTTCATGATCTTTACTCTTCGATTCGCTTTCCAACTAATTATTCGTTATACTTGTCATTATTATTGTTTAACAGAATAATTAACGCGAATGAAGATCGATGACTGAAATTATGTAACATCTCTAGTTTACCTGCGTTTTATTTCACAATGTAAATAATGTTGATTATAGTTCTCACCAAACTTCTTGGTCACCCTGAAGTCGGCTACAATGGCTGCGCAGTAGTAGTATCTCATACAAAAACAGCACCGATCCGTGCCTTGCACATCGGAAAGCCAACTTCAGGGCGGGCCAGAAGTTTGGCGAGAATTATACTTGCATGTTTCTTAGTAACATACCGACTCTGTTGAACGGTTAGTTATTTCAGGCTATGAAAAAGTGTATAAAAAGTTTTATATAAAAATTGGAACGACATTTTATTATTTTTATATCAACAAAGGCGCACTGTAAAATTAATAATATTTAGGTCACATTGAAATCGATATTCGACTAATTTTCCGGCTAGTTGACCATAAATTCGCCAAACTATTGCATAGACTACCAACAATGGTAGCCATCTTGAAATTTTCATAACTTCCTAGTCAACTACTGGCAGACTTGACTCAAATAAAGTGGCTGTCAAAATAATCGCTTAATCGTAATAAATAATGAACCAGTTATGATTTGTGTTCTTTTTATTATTTCTAAAGAACATTCACTTTGCTATTGTGCTTATTTTCCCGTACAAATTAACTAGTTAAAAAACTACATAACTAGTTTATTGATTATTATGATCAAGTACAGAACAGAAGTGTGTTTTTTATTTATAGTTAAGAAATAACTCAATCTTTATGACACGAGAACACAAAAGAAACATTGTAATGAGGTGAAAAAACTTTTTCGCAAACAAATTAACAGACTTCAAAAACAAAACACTAAAAAGTGCAAAATAACTTTCGTTTCGGAAGTCATCTTTCGTATCTCAAGCTTTTGTCGTTTTGCGACACCGACATATTTCTCTCTTTTTAGTTTTGGTTCACGATCACTACAAATTGAGCAAGTTCCATAGTAAGGTACCTAAAGGATTTACAAAATACCCATAATAACTCAATTTCAGTGCTGTTTGTCGCTAAAGAGTTCGGTTGTATGCTCCATATCTAGAAAACTGCCAAACCAATTTTGATAAAACTTGCACTATGACCTAAGTTGAGAGATACTTAATCCAATAAAAAAGAATGATCATGATCCGATTACTAGTTTCGGAGAAATGCGTGGACAAACATACATAGATATAACGAATCCATGCGGACGACGTCACGGGGTACCCATTTGTTTTATACGAAAACCTTCTCCAGAACGTAACAAATACTTTTCTGAAAACCGCAACAAAATTGCGGACAAACATACATACAAACATGCGGGTCAAACTGAGACGCTTCTTTTTTTTGAAGTCGGTTATAAAGATTACGATAAACAACGCCACTTAATCGAAGGATGTTTAGTTGACGAAGAAAATATCATCCAGCTCCATAAACCAAGCTTCATTTATCTTCACACAGCGACCCTTTTTTTTTTGTTTACGGGTGGAAACCTTCAAAAGGCGCCTGGGCTTTTGGGGAAAGACCAGAGAGTGTGGGATTTTTATCTCACTAAAACCACCCCGGTGATCACCATCAGCACTTGGAAGGGGCCCCGTTACCTCTTAAAAGACTCAGCGAACCTAGTCCTAGTCATGGAGTAGCCTTCAAATGCGGGAGAAACAACTTTGTATGAAGCCTGAATCCCTTTGAATGTAGAATTTATCCCTTTTAGAGAAGAGAGTTCCATAAATTACTTAGAAGAGCATTACAGAGACTAGAGAATCCGCGCTACATAATAGTATGTAAACATGAACACAAAACTATTACATGAAAACGTTATGCACGAATGTAAGAGTAAGCAAAACAGCGTACGCTCTAATAACTCCGTCAGAGCATGCCTAATGCCCGCATTGTTCTGGAGCGCGGCTGGACTCTTGAGGCTCTATTGTGCCTCAAATAAAATACTAAAACGTGACATATTTAGTTAAAAAAATACGCAATGACTTCATAGGTCTTTGGGTTAACCAAACAGTACCTACCTACATATTTATTCATCATACAAAATCAGAAATATCACCACGTACGTTTGGACAGACAATACAAACATTAAAATCCGATTCCGTCCGTACAGCGAGTCATTATGGAGAATGCCAACGAATTGGTAGATAGATAATCGATAAGTAATTAGTGAAGTGCGTTAAGCTCGCGTGACAAGATTCCATCATTAGCTTTACTAATTAATTGTTTTTTTACTACTTCTCCCACTAGCATTATCTTACAAACATTTCGAGCATTTGGGAAAGAATTAAAAGTAAAGGATAGAGAAAACCGGCCCAGTGCGAGTACTCGCGCATGAAGGGTTCCGTACCATTATCGCAAAAAACAGCAAACAAATAACGTTTGTTGTATGGGAGTGCCACAAAGTATTTATTTTATTGTTTTTAGTATTTTTTGTTATAACGGCAACAGAAATACATCATCTGTGAGTATTTCAACTGTCTAGCTATCACGGTTCATGAGATACAGCCTGGTGACAGACAGACGGACAGTGGAGTCTTAGTTATAGGGACCTGTTTTTACCCTATGGGTACGGTCCCTAAAAAGTTACTGTCTAGTATGTAAAGTCACGTTAAAAATAGATTCGTCACCTTAAAGCTGTGCATGATAACATAATCTGCTTTATAGTATTATCATAACGTCAAAATGTGACAGTAAAAATTAAATAAAACATAGTTAATTCAGGTATATTTCATAAAATGGCTAATCCATTAACAAGATTTTAGTTTGATGTCAATCAATAATTGATGATAGGTTTATGCTATGCTAGTTAATTATTGTTTTCTAGTGATTAAATATACTTATTGTCGTAGTTTCAAAAGATAATAATATATGTCATGAATTCATAAACGAAATAACTTGAAAAACGGCGAAGGTATAATCGTCTCGACTGTACTTGAAATACAGATTATTGTACATATTAGATAATTCGCAGAGCTATTTCAAACAAGTCATCATTATGACATGCGCATTGAATACTTCTCGCCTAACACCTCATTAGTTTGCTGATCTCCTTTCATCCATAGGTCAGAGATGATCGACAGAATTGCCGAATAAATGACCCATTTAATACAATCGTAAGTCAACGATAATTTATTGCAGTAATATAGTACCAATATTCAGTAGAACGGTCGAGGAAGTGACTTGCGTTTAGCATCATGATCTATAAGAGCGATTTACTCTCTCCCAAGTAAAATTGATGTAATAGCAAGCATTAATTATGTTATATGACCGATAGAACAGAATCTTAACCTGTGATTATTGCTCAATCATCTGGAATTCCATTCTAACAAGATGCGAAATAATTACTTAACTACAATGAGTCTAAGTGTAGGTGTGATGAGAACCGTGGAATTAATAACAGATATTCTAACGATCATTAAATATAAGTTATGCGGGAATTGTGTTACGAATGAGTGGGTCTAAATTAGATCCGACAAACAATAAACCATTAGAAATAAAGACATTAAGGATGCAAACATCAAATCAAATCATCAAATCACACAGAGTGGAGCAAAACGCATGATATACTTCTATTGTATACCCAAAACGCTCCATGTACAAGTAAAATTTAATAAAAAACCGGGACACATTATTATTTCATGCTACATAATTTATCTAGTAGTAGGCACGCTTCGATCGACAATCTATTGAACGCGTAATTATGTCACGACATTTTGCGAAAACAGCCCGATTCGAACAGTAAAAGGCCCTTAACTTTTGAACGGCTGAACCGATTCACAGCAAACATAGCTAAGAACACTCTTGATAAAGTCACCTTTCAAACAAAATAAATGAAATCAAGATCGGTTCATCCATTTAGAAGCTATGATGCCACAGACAGATACACATATACCAAACACACGGGTCACACGTCAAACTTATAGCACCCCGTCTTTTTCCGTCGGGGGTTAAAAATACTTGTATTCAGCTGTGTCCGGTTAGACAGAAGCCGACCCCAATACATGGAAAACGGCTAGGCAAATTGATTGTGTGTGTTTTCTGCCGGCCCGTATCCTGGCACTGCTCGGGAAAAGCCTACCCCCATGACTGCCAGCTGTTTCGATCCAGGGCTAGTGTCATTGGCTATTCATTTTGTCGAACTCGTTCCACTTAGCATACAAACAGTTTCTTTCAAGATGATAATCATCAAACGACATGATGATATTGCTGAAAAATATAGTGGTTACATAAAAGACGACAAAAGCACATCTGCAAAGCTTATTAATTCTTTTATTAAAAACGATAATCTCATTGACAGATTTCAGATAAGAAATAATAATTACAATAGCAACGGCCAAGGCTGCAATTTCAATTATAATAAAGCTTTAGGAATAGCAATATCCATTGAAACTCTAGACCGGTTAGATCATTATGTACACTGTTTCATTGATTTCCGGTCATTTATAAAGCGGAAAACAGTAACAGAAAATTATATTGTCAACCGTGTTACGTCTTCTGAGGCGCTATCCGAATTATTTTTAATATTTCGGATGAGGATCCAAAGACTTCAATAACGGCAAATCAAGGATGAATTTAATTTCTCTACCAAATAGGATCTGGATCCTATTTTGTAGAGAAATTAAATTCATCATTCATTCGTCTGGACGAATGCAGTTATTGTTATTATACCTCGTTGGTTGCTGATTCGATATAATTCAACAAATCTTTCGCATTTTTTTTTGTAGTTGGATTGTATCGATAAAGGTTATAACAATGTAGAACGATTTTTTCTTTATTTTCGCCTTCACCAATTAGTTAATATCTGTATCTCGATTTCTTCGTGAAGGAATTGTAAAAATATTGTGTCACAGATTTCTATCAACGATGCCTTTCACGAGATCGCCCGAGGAACGAGTAATGTCTGGAAATTAGATCATAATCTTCCGCACAAGTAGGAAATAGACACCTGTTGTGCGTCTCTTTCCTTCCACAATCACTTTGTATAGCGTTTTCTCTTTTGTTCTATTATTTTAACAGCGTATTATTTCATGGGCGTGAGTAACGTTATGAGATTAAATTGTTTATGCTTTCCCTTGGCATTCGAATTAAAGCTTACGTCATACCCGATTTTAATTTAATAATAGCGTATCGATAATAAATGTAGCATTTACTACCGTACAATTTATTAGTCTTTAACGAGACATATAACATACTTACTGATGAACGCGTAACGGTAGTCGTAACGTAGGGATGACACGTACCTGAAACATAGGAACGAAAGTTATTACCCAACATAATTTTAAACACAGGCCGGGTCAATCTGTTCCACTCACTACGGTGCCCGATCTTGGGAGATTCACATATGGAAACGATTTCCATTTAAAATTTATGTACTCAAAGATATTTTTTTTCTAATTCCAGATTCGAGATTCCGACCACACTTGCATGAGACGCTGTAATGCGTCGTAACATGCGGCCGCCGCGCCCGCACCCCGCACCCGTCATCCACCCCATGCGCAGGAGCAAGCCGCCAGACAGACACAAACGCACACTCTAATCATAAACAAACTAGTCCTAACAAAAAAACCAAAGCTAAGTTCAAATGCTGTGATATTGGCAACAGATTTGAACTGTGATAGAAAATAGAAAACGAAACGAAAATGGGCGTTCACGTACTTTTAGCGTCGACAGCCTTGAAGACTGTGAGTGTGACGGGGCTGTGGTTGATACCACTGCTGCTTGGAGCTCTTACATATCACAATTATAATTCCTACGATCCAGAAGCGAAGATATTGGATAAGGAGCAACCGCTGAAGGAGTATGACTTCGTTGTTGTCGGCGGAGGCTCAGCTGGAGCCGTGGTGGCGAGTCGCCTCAGTGAGGTTAAATCTTGGAATGTACTATTACTGGAAAGCGGTAAGTGATGATGCAAAACTTTAAAGTGAAACTTTTAGTACCAACTTACTGTCATACTACTCACTGCCTCATTTGCAAGAGAATAGGGAGACGTATTTAGACACATGAAATGTAAGCAAGCGGTTGAAATTCGATACATTTTTGTTTTGACTACGCAGCCGTCAGTGAGACGAGCACTTACGTTTGGTTGACTAAGGCATATTATGTTTAAGAAGTTATATAGTTTTTTTTTTTGTGATATTTGTTGCTCTTTTAGTGTTTTTCATTTGTATCATGCATTTTGCATCTGTAAAATATCGCATATATATCGCTTCATGCTGTTGCTCACTCAATTAAATAAGTAATAAAATAAATAAATACCCATCGATGATGTTCAAAACCAGCCTATTCTAAACTTTCAATAACTGTAAAGTCTACTTCAGTTGTCTCCAACTAATTAAACCAGTCACGGAGACAAAACTCAAGTCCACCGCGTACAATTCCAGGTCCAGACGAGAACGAGATAACGGACGTGCCCTCGTTAGCGGGCTACCTGCAGCTAACGAAGTTGGACTGGCAGTACAAGACCGAGCCCACGTCCTACGCCTGCCTGGGGTTCAAGAAGAAACGGTGTAGCTGGCCGAGAGGAAAGGTACAAAATAATATTACATTTACTTCATAAACATCGAATGCTCTTAAAGCCTAACCGTGCCTATTCTTTAAGCCATTGATTACGGCTGTAATTTGAAGATATTTGACAGTCGTTACAAGTAGTTAGAAGCAAGATAATCTGAAACCAGTCGTACCAAGAGATATCGTGTTAACCAGTTACTGGGTTGTGGTCAAACAGGCAGTCGTTCCGTATATATACTAAGTATTCAGTTGCACCCGGTTACGCCGAAGCCGACCACAAGGAATTTGGGGGAAAACTAGGCACTAGGCAGATTGATTTAATCAGTACCAAATTCTGGAAGAGTTGGCAAGCGAGACTTCTAAGTTGAACTAGGATTCAAGAAACACTGGACAATCAAAATAGTCTTACTATATCAGTTAAATACATTCGACACAACAGTAACAACAATATTATAATGCATTCGAAAGCTCCGTCGATATCGTTCCAAAAGCGCCTACAGTAAATGATAGAGCAACATGTTGCTAAAATATTCATTGCAAAGTTGTTTTCACAATTTTACGTTCAGAGTTTGTCCGATATCGGATATAAATGTTTTTGTTTCTTTTTTTACAAATCTTAAATATTACCACTATTACATTCCAGGTGCTCGGCGGCTCGAGCGTGCTCAACTATATGATCTACGTACGAGGCAACAAATACGACTTCGACCAATGGGAGTCGTTCGGCAATCCCGGCTGGGGCTACCAGGAAGTGCTCAAGTACTTCATCAAGTCTGAGGACAACAGAAACCCCTACTTGGCCAAAAGCAAGTATCATGGCAAAGGAGGATATTTAACTGTTCAAGAAGCGCCCTGGAGGACACCACTCGTCGCTGCGTTTGTAGAATCTGGGGTCGAAATAGGATACGAGAACAGAGACATAAACGGTGCAGTGCAAACAGGATTCATGATCGCCCAAGGAACAATAAGACGAGGCTCCAGGTGTAGTACAGCCAAAGCTTTTCTAAGGCCAGTTCGAACGAGAAAAAATCTTGACATATCATTGAATTCACAAGCAACTCGAATACTCATCAATCCTGTGACGATGAAGGCATATGGAGTAGAGTACGTGAAGCATGGAGTAAAACGCACAGTTTATGCAAGAAAAGAGGTGATATTATCAGCCGGTGCCATCAACAGTCCACAGTTATTGATGTTATCTGGCATCGGTCCTAAAGATCATTTGAGAGACGTCGGAATAAAAGTGCTAAAAGATTTACCGGTTGGGGAGAACCTGCAGGACCACGTGGGCGTTGGCGGATTAACATTCCTCGTTGATAAGCCTGTCGCGATCGTTCAAAACAGATTCCAAGCATTCCCAGTTACGATGAACTACGTAGTGAATGAGAGAGGTCCTATGACCACACTTGGTGGACTCGAAGGGATTGCTTTTGTGAACACAAAGTACGCGAACCAATCTGGCTTGTGGCCTGACATCCAGTTCCACATGGCACCGGCATCGTTCTCGTCTGATAACGGACAAATTGTGCGGAAAATCCTTGGACTTACTGATGAAGTATATGACACTGTATACAGACCGATAGCAAACAAAGACGCTTGGACAATCATGCCTCTGTTGCTACGTCCAAATACACGAGGATACGTCAGGTTAAGAAGTTCCAATCCTTTCCACTATCCTCTAATGAATCCGCGATACCACGAAGATCCTATCGACGTGGCTCGTCTAGTCGAAGGGATCAAGATTGCTTTAAAAGTTGCCAATGCGTCACCTTTCAAGCAATTTGGATCTCGGCTGTACATGAAGCCTTTGCCAAACTGTAAGCAGCATAGATTCATGTCGGATGAATACATTGAGTGTCAAGTGCGGACTATATCAATGACGATATACCATCAGAGCGGGACTGCTAAGATGGGTCCTTCGTGGGACCCAGAAGCGGTCGTAGACCCTCGGTTGAGGGTACATGGAATAGAAGGACTTAGAGTAATAGATGCTAGTATAATGCCTACCATAGTGAGTGGCAACACTAACGCCGCAGTCATAATGATCGGTGAGAAAGGTGCTGATCTAATCAAACAGGACTGGATGAACAAACGACGGTGACAGTGGGTGAACTCTTGTGTACCTTATAATTAGTTACCAGTAATGTAAGGTAAATTCTAGTATAATTTTAAGTTCCAAAGATTCCCATGTAGGTAATTGCATAAACGAACCGAAATAAATTTTGTAATTAGTATAAGTTTGATAACGCATGCTGTGGCACAAACGATCTGTATTAGTACCTCTGTGCATTACGGAGACTGTAATTTAAAGCAATTGTAAACAAGTTTCACCGAAAACTAAATACACAGAGATACATTTTAAGTTTGCGTAATAATCGACTGCCATCAATTTGCATACAATGAGCCTTCAGTAGAATCTGGTTAAATCGTACCTGGTAAATAAAAAATGTGCTGTAAGTGTACATTATGTAAATATGTGAAATAGGTAGGTAGTAGTTAACACTGTATAATAATACTCCTATTTATTTAGTTAGTATTGCCATAATATATATTAATATTCATAACATTACCGTAGCGAGGTCATGTTCGGATCATGTTCGTTGTTTTTGTTACAAATATAAATGTTTTATTATTGTTGTGTTGTTTTTCTCCCATGCAGGACTTCCCCATGCTGGTAGCAATTATTATGATGAAGATTGAAGTCACGTAGCATATCGTCATTAGAGCACAAACTTCGTGCATTAAATACCTGCCGACATGCAAAACCGGGCTCGCAAAGTTGCAAATGAGTTAAATCTACATGCGATGATGTGTGTGCGTGATAAAAATTTATTTGTATAGGACCTTTCCTGTTGTTTTCTCCTTGTTTCTGAAAAGTTTTTTTCTCATAATTAACAGTATCTGGGCTACCGAGCTTTGCTCGGGGGAAAATAGAGAACACGATGTTTTCTAAAAATGAAACCCAGGTAGATCGATTTATTCCCCCCCGAATCACCCTGCATACTAAATTTCATGAAAATCGTTGGAGCCGTTTCCGAGATTCAGATTATATGTATAGATACATATATACAAGAATTGCTCATTCAAAGTTTTTTTTATATCATTATTATATTATGTAACATGAATACCATGAGTTATTTATATTATAAAAAAATAGCTCATGATATGATGACGGCACAGATAGCCAGATAAAGGCTGCATAAAAATAAAAGCTCTCATGAGACTGCCGCGGTATTTTTTATTCTCTGTACATCTTCTCACGAAATTTATTTAATTGTAATGTATTACAACATTCCAATGTAATAAAATGGACTAATCTGTTATTTAAATGTTTAAATTATGAGTGACTGACTTCTAAATAACTGGTTTAATTGCTTCTCAAATTAGTTTTGCCAAATCGGACACGTGAGGAACATAAGACAAACAAGTTGTTATGTTTGTTACGCCACTTTTTGTAATACATGTACGTCAATCCTAAAGTAAAATCCCATAGCGAATCGAACAAAAACTGCATAGATGATTTAATACCACATTATTATATATTAAAACCGCAAATCCGCAGTACCCGAAACAAAAACTTATAATCTCTGCGATTCATCTCTGCCGTACATAAATGTATAGGACCTACATAAAGATTAGTTCAATGAATCTATCTTATTTCTCTATCTAATCTAATACCTTGAAACGAAAAATTCTTGTTTATACGTAGATATATTTATATAATCTGTATCTCGGAAACGGCTCCAACGATTTTCATGAAATTTAGTATGCAGGCGGTTTCGGGGGCGATAAATAGATCTAGCTAGGTTTCAGTTTTAGAAAACGTCGTTTTCTTTATTTTCACCCGAGCAGAGCTCGGTCGCCCAGGTACTTTTTAATTAATTTAAACTAAATAGGAGATTTCGTAAGAGAAAGATGACGACAAAAATAATAATTAAATATGATAAAAATAGGATTCTCCCAATTAAAGCAGTATTTGTCTAGACGAGCAGGTATTGTTTTCACGAGAAAGCAACCAGCATTAAATTTCGCACTAGAATTCTGATGGCCTTCCTCATGGCTTGTCCTGTAGAATTATAAGGTTTATCACTAAACATAATTTGTGAGATATTTATTACCTATAAGCTTCTATATTTACATTTAACAAGCTGGCCCCCGCGGCTTCGCTCTCATCAACTGGGTACCTGCCTATCTACCCCACCCTTCCTACCTACCTACCCCATTTGTTCAAACTTTTTTTATAGAAACCTTTCCTGTATTCGAGTTTTAGCGAGTCTAAGGAACAGCAATTATTTTTTCTTTATTATATTATGTAGATAGAAGATTTATTCACGACAAGGTTAACAGGACATGAACTTGGATCCTTATATCAGTAAGGCACAAATTTACATATTTTACGAATTCGTAAACTACTGATTAATAATGTTTCTTTTGTGTGGACACTGTTAAATATGTAACACCAATGACCAACAATATTCTATAGTCCTCGGACGATCTTGATAGATTTTATCAGAATGTAGATTTAAGAATAAACAGATATATAATAAGCTTTTAACCACTAGATTGGCCCGCATCAAACGACAACGGGACCATTGGTTCTACCGGGCTAGTGTCCATGGTTTACCCATGTTCCATGTATTATCCAAATCTTTTCGACCTTTGAGACGTGTTCGATTAACTTACAGACATGTAGACTTTTACATTTATATTTTTAGTAGGAGAAGGATACAGCCCTGAAAAATACGTGTCGTGGCGTGGCGCCTTCTGACGCAGCTGATTGGCTACAAAACTCGTTATGTTATTACATAGGCTGAAACAGAGTCGTTTGATAGTGGATCCGGCGCCACGCCACGCCACGACACGTAAGTTTGGTTCCTTAAGTACGATATCAAGATGTTTCTACACTATATAAATACGAAAAACTTTATTCCGTCAGTCACAAACACGAATTTCAAAATACCGATTTTAATCAGTCAAAATCAAAATTCATACTATAATATTATAACTGCGTAAATAACTCTGTCTGTCTGTTACCTTTTCACACTTAAACCGCTGAACCGATTTAGACTCTAACTCCAATTTATCATTCATTCTATTTTTATAATAAATTTCAATATTCTTAAGTATTATAATTACTATTCTCAAAACACAGAGTTTCAATAGATCGAATAACAAAAAATTCGAAACATCAAAAATACGAATTCCGGTTATTTGTACCGGTTAATTAGAATTCCAAAATAAAAACACCTCGTAAAACTGAATAGCAAGACAACTTAACACAATTGAGAGATTTTCTAGAGAAGTATAACATTATGTTGAGTATGAGGAGGTATATTTACAAATTTTTTGAGGTATATTCATTCAAATGTACAGTATATTAAAAGATCATTATACCATATAAAATTAGGTTAAATGAAATTTTATCAATAATTCATTATATAGTTTGATAGGTATATTTAAAAAAAAACATTAAATGAAATTAGGACATGTGATCAGAACTTTTGTTATTATTTCAAACGTAACACATTCATCTGGCGCTCGGCGGCCACTGCCGCGGCACGCTCGCTGCTTGCTCGCCTGGTCACAGTTCTAACCTAACCTAACCCAAGTGATTTACCAACAATAGAGGAGATCTGGTAATAATGGCCACTGTTCTAACCTAACGTAGTGCAAAGGACTCAATAACAGTAGATGGTACCCGACACAGGTATACATAAGGAGAAGAAGAAACCACGAAAAATAATATTAATACTCAACTATTAATAACAAACTAGACGTTTTTAAATTACATTAAAATTACTCATAGATTTTGAATTTATACGCGTAACTGAATATTACAGTAATTGAAGCGGAATCCTAATTTCAGCAGTTTATTCGAAGTACTGAAAAACGATAAGTCGTGTTTCAGACCGAGAACCCATCGAGCATTGCATTCTTCGAACGTATGAGAATCGGAAAACAAACAAATCGCATTTATTTATTTATAAATTTCGTGATTTTTAATAATACACTTTATACTTCTTAGGTATTATGCAATTCCGAACATCTAAATTCGGAATAACATTTTCACTATTTTGGGTGTGCCCGTTTCTTCAATGTTACAATACGTACTCGTATAACATCCGCAGGCTTATTACGTACGTTGCAAAAGCAAACGTCAGCTATTTTTGCGCAATAATTGTAGGTACTTCAATCGCGAACCCTAATTATGTATCAGCGATAGCCATACCTACATAGAGAGCAGTGGTGGCCCAGTGGTATCGGCCGCGGCTTACAAGTTGTAGGTCGTGGGTTCGAACCCAGGCAGGCGCTTTACTTTGTGTAAATTATTTCATCACCACTGCTCTCAAAACGGTGAAGGAAAACATCGTGAGGAAACCGGCATGTCCTAGAACCAAAAATTCGAAGACATGTGACATCCACCAACCCGCACTGGGCCCGCGTGGTGGATTACGGCCCATTCCCTCTCACAGAGAGGAGGCCTGTGTCCCAGCAGTGGGAACATATTAATAGGCTGATGATGATGATGATGATGATGATAGCCATACCATAGCAATTTTTCAACAGTGCCTCTATGGAACAATTCACCATCATATCAGCCGAAAGACTTCCACTGCTGGACATAGGCCTACTCCAAGCGTCGCCACATTAATCGGTCACGTGCGTCTCGCAACCAGCGGATCCCCGCAAACTTCACCAGATCACCGGTGGGAGCCTTTCAACGCAACGTCTTCCGGTTCGCGGTCGCCACTCAAGAACCTTTCTGTCCCATCGGCCATCCGATTACAACAATTAGTTAAATAAAGTGTTAATTTGAACGCAAGGTGATCGCGACTATGGCGAGCAAATTTGGCTGTCAAATTATGATTATTTATTCTGTTGTTGCTGGTATTTTTTTTCATATCAATTTATTCCGTAACAATTCTCATTTCATTCGTATATAATCCAGCATGAAACATTGACATTATCAGCATTATTATATGTAGGTACAAATATATAAGAATACATGCAATTCTATTTCAATTTTAAAATATTATTTCAATTTATTTTTTATAATAAAATGTAAATTACCATGCAAACAAGGAAGAACAAGGTCGAAAGCCAACCGCTCCCAAATTGCTAAGTACAGAAGTTTTCGAGCATTTGGTGTTTTTTTTTTTCAAAATAATTGTTTTTGACAAACAGCGAGCGATTAGCAAATCATTGTTTAGGTAAGCCCGATTTTTTTGACATAAAGCGATTGATCGCGCGAAGACTGCGCAATTATTGCTGATTGCTGTTTCATACGTAATAAGCCTGCCGGAACCCTTAGATATAAATTCAACTTTATAGTTTGTTTTTCTTGTTATCCCACTTATACATCCTGAGCTCTAGAAAATCATCTAAAGTCTAAAAATTACAATTCAAACCCGAATATTTTTGGGTTGGAATATTTTTTTTTTTAGCCCAAATTAGATATTTTATTTATATCTGCTATAAAAACTTTAAAATAAAATTATGGTTTTACCTGTAGTTCTTAATGTAGGCATATTTGTACAAAAAGTGCTTTGGCAGACGAAAAAAACAACTGATTGACAATTGTATTGTACCTGACTAGTATTACTAACGTCACACACATAGGATTAGGTACTTCCATCAATAAAAAAATCCAATTGAAATTAAAGTCTTAACTTATCTTTTTTGTTCAAATCACGTGATTTATGAATGTAAATAAATAAATTAACATTAAATTATGAAGTTTTAATTTTTACTTATCTAACTTCAGCCAAAATCTGCCTTTTAACATGTATTAATTATTGATACTTTCACAATGATTACCTATGCTGCCATCTATGATTTTTTTAGTACAAATATTTTATAATTTGTACGATTTGAGAGTAGTGAGATTGGTGGCTTATCATTCCTTTGTTTTCCATATTTTTTTTAGGGGTAGGTCATTTATTTTCCACATCCTAGCTGTATGGGAGAACCCCTTAAAAACATTTAAAAGTATTTTTTTTACAATTTGTATGGCTTCGGTAAACAAGATGCTTATACTGTAAAAATTTGAAGACTAGCTCCAACCGCTTGGCTGTAAAACCCGTGTGACAGACGACGCCGACAATAGGGTTCCGTTTGGACCCTTCAGGTACGGAACCCTAAAATGACATTATTTTATTTATACGTGAATAAAAGGTAATCCCACTTAAATCGCGGAATAACATACATACAAACATACATGTCAAACTGAGAACCTCCTTTTGAAAAGAAATCTAAGCAAAAGAAATGCTATTTATAACAATATTTAATCACCATTATGAAATGCTTATCAAACTATTACGGAATACACTTGATAATTCGACGATACGTGATCGAAAAAGAAAACGGTTGTGAACGTGACGCTGAACGCATATTGTCGAGTTGTGTCCCACCGGACTAGGCTGACAATGTGCTTCGGAACACGCTGGACACCCGCGGACCTTGGCACCAGGATCATTCGAGATGCAGACCACGACGCCATCTTTATCACGGCAAAAAGAATAAGTACTCGGTATGTTAATGTCTCAACATTCTTTTGTAGCTTTGTTTCGATCTATGTGACATTCCAAAGTCAAGTTATTGTGTAGTAATCGCCTTTTTTTAATTCTAATTAATGCAATAGGCAGGTACCCTGTAATTACTATTGCAGCCATGTATATTTCCGCCTTTATTAATACTGGCAGGTATGTTAAACCAGTCTCGTTTTTTACTTGCCAAAAATCGCTGACGCCAGATTTCTTTATCGTAAATAATCGATTTTTTATTAAAACATTACATTAGTTTTATAGAAAACTTTATGCTTTTTGCTTCAAACATCGTGAAACAATTATTGGGTAATCATTTTTTACCGCAAAGTTAATAGCTTTGTTTTCATCGTGTTTTGAAGAAAGGATTAAAATTAAAAACGTTTCTTATAGTCATTTTATTACAATAATTTTTCGCATCTCATTTGATTGACGTCATTCGCCAACCATTAAAATTCCTTTATATTTTACTTGATAAGATCTGCCAATACTAATATAATTTATTCATCTCTCTTAAAGATTAATGTCTAATTTATGCTTTATATTATTGTTTGGACAGCAAAAATCAATATATTTACTTACTAACTTTGTTCATGAACAAAGTTAGTAACAAATCAGCGCTGAGTCTTGACTCAGCGCTGATTTTATTTGTGAACCGACGAAAACAAGGAAGAGGCTCTCAATTAAACATGTACATTTTTATGTATGTATGGAACTATTATTGAATGAACACATTAATGAGAATAACACACTTTTTGGGGTGTGATATTACTTATTGACAATGAATTCACAAAAGTCACCCTGAACCACCCAAATCTAAATACAGAACAAGGAAGGTAAATTAAATAATTTTAAACATCAATATAATGTCCACTTAGATCTTGATCATAATCAAACCTTTTATCGTTGAGGCTTTTAACAGGTTTCGTGATAAACATTTATAATCACAGAACCAGTTGAAAAAGTTGAATGTTCTGAGTTCAAAATTAAAAGTTAAAGACTTCCCTCTACCCAAATGCAGGTAAGGCACATTGAGACCAAGTCTAATCGAAATGTCAATTATCAGCGTTTTTCTTTTGGATGCACGCAGAACAAGTCCCACAAACCTCTATAGAAAAGGATCTGCCGACCAGACGGGTGTTGTCGGACAGTTGTATGTGTTCAAATCGCGCCGAAAACTTTGTTTGCGCGATGCGGGATTTTGTGACGTCATGTCAGAATTTCGTTAGTGGCGGCGTTGATGCCACCAAAACATGTTTTAACACTCCCTGGATTTCTGAATTTATAATTTGATGTTGATGTCGAATTCTTCAAACTATTCGTTAACATGAAAACAGCAAATTCACTTTTAAAAGTTCGTGACCACTATTTGAGTCAGACTAAATAGCTCTCATCTAGAGAGAGAAGTCTAGTCATAATAATTATTAATAGGTTTCTCGTTTTTTTTTTTATTGGTATTTATTAGTCTATTTTATTTTTATACGTGTTTTATTAATATATATGTAAGTATATACATTTTCTTATGAAAGTTGTTATTATTAGATATTATTTTGTAACCTCTTCACAACGTTGTCCTTTTTAACCCAAAGGTTGACTGGTAGAGAATGCCTTGTGGCATTAAGTCCGCCTATGTACCACTATTGTACATGAAGTTTAAATAAATAAATAAAATCTGTCAATCTTTTGAAATTCAAGTAGGATTTGACATGATCTTTACTCTAAATTCTCCATTTTGAAACCGATCATCAATCAATTTGCTATGAGCCATTAGACACCTTTTATTACGCCATGCTTCAACCTTTGAACCTTCAAAGGGCTATACCTATTGTTATTCCAACATTGATCGAATTGCAAGGACAAGGATAGTTATACAAAAAACTTATCAATATTCTATTATCATTTGCATGACAAACGAGGAAGTGTAGCGTGACGTATTGAAGTGTCGGCAAGGATAAACTAATCAAGGTATCTACAAGTTTTACCTGTCTAAATTAAGTAGCATTTACCTGTAGGTACAGTCAACAAAATATGCAGCAAGCCATGGGTTCAAATAATTCTACGGTTCTAAGAAAACCAAAATCATGTTCATTATTCTCTTGCTCAACATATTTTCTTCTTCTTCCATATTTCTCTATTATTCATCCTCTCCCTTTTCCAGATATATCATCTTTCATACAGTCCATCCATTGTTTTTTTTGGCTTTTCCCATGTATTCCCCGTGTATGACCAACACGAAAGCTCGATTTCTTCTTATAAATGAATACGACGGTCGCGTGTTCGCGCGATGAACGCGTTGTATTAGGTCAGCGCCTAACACTCCACAGTGGTTATGCTTCATTATTATCTCTAGACTCCTTTATCAAATAGTTTTTATTAACCATAGACAATTGGTTAACCAACATTCAGTTTGTTTGTAACATTTAACAGTGATGTGCTCGGTTGTAATTAAAACACTGGGTGCATCTGAAAACTTTTGTTTACAGATGCACCCAGTGTTTTAATTACTAAGTAGTACTAGTACGGTACAGGTTAAGTACTAGTAAAACTTTTTTTTACATGATTCCCGTAACTTCGAACGTATAGCATTTGTTTTTGATGCTGAGTATACCCAGTTAGGAAATCAACTCACACAAGAACAGCTGTAAGGAGATTGTAAGGAAAATAAACAGTCTCATCATTAAGTCTTTTGGTCTGACAGAGACACGGCCAAGTGACATTACTTCATCTGGCGCTATGCCTTCGGTTTCATGGTCAGGAAGTGACGCGAGTGGCGTTTCGTTACTGTTGCAGTCTTATTAATCACTATAACATTCATCTATTCAATCCGCCATCTTTCTTTTGAGAAATTGTCAACGGTGTTAAGACAACTGGCATTGGCGTTTCGTTAACATTGAAGATGCTTATGTACATGTTGGATTAAAACAGTCCGCACAGTAAGTCCAGTTTTTGCTGATCAGCAGCTCAATAGATTAGGTTCCTACTATGAACCAAAGTTTGAATTCATAGGACTTAATTAAACGTAATCTGGGATATTTTTCATTAAGTCCTTTTTCACCAGAATTTTCCGATAGCTACAACCTCGGAATCTGTAAGTCAAGAGTGAATAGGTTACTTCTAGGCAAGCGTGCTATTCCGTCGACCACATCAGCTTACCATCCGGTGAGACAGTGGTCAAACGCGAAACTACCTATAATAAAAAAATATTTGAGCACACATCTGCCTATACTTTCTAGGAATACAAGCGTGATACTATATAATTTCATTCAGTAGATAGGTACAATATCGATGACTAATCTTAGTCCTTCGCAACCACCTAATAGCACAATGTCTAGACCAGGGATGACGAACCGTTTCACATTTGCGTGCCAAAAATTGTTAAACGAAATGTAGCGTTAACGTGGGACATGGCACCGATGTCTGAGAAAATATAACCAACAACAAATATTGGATATGTAAAAGACACCTTTCAACACCTAAATATATAAAATTTAAATTTATGTAATGCATGAAGCGTTTGCATTATCGGACATTTTTTTGAAGAAAAACTTGTGACTTCAGGGGGGTGACCATAAGCTAATTGCTTACGGTCACCTCACTGAAGTCGCAAGTTTATTTTGAGCAGTAAGTTTATTTTGAGTGTGCGTAAGGGACAAATGTATACAATTCATATACATGTGTCCCTTGCACACACTCAAAATAACCTTACACTAAGAGATTATGGTCACCCCCTGTTCTTATCTTCTTATTCCGTCCCTGGTCCCATTATTTGGTGTTGGGTCTCCTTACTTTCCTGTGTCAAGTTGTTCCTTTTTAGGTTGTCAATTATTTATGTTGTGCTTGCTTGTGGTTTCTCTCCATATTGAGCCGGTAAGTCAACAATGTGTTTCTGTAAATTTGGCCTGAATTTTCGTTCACATTTTTTGCCAGCCCTGGTCTAGGCTAGAATTCTATTACATAGTAGGAGTGATACAGTGCATAACTAAACACATCACTACTTATTGAACCGAGGCACAAACAACTGAACTTAATGACTATACTTTGTAAACGTTTCATGACAATCTGAGAGTATTACGTCGTTTGTCATTGTACACGAGGAGAAAAAGTAATTACAAGCTAATTAAATACCTAGTACAATTATGTAATCACAAGATATATAAAAATAACATCTAGACAGACAAAAATCTAGTGCAATTTCAGATCTTTTAGAATACCTACAGTTGTTTTAATTTAACAAACCTCTTCTTTTTAGGATTTCGAAGTCAACAACGAACCCTAATAGTTTCGCCATGTCTATCTGCCCGTCCGCAGCTTAACTCAGAGACTCTTAGTACTAGAAAGGTATAATTTGGCATAGATATACATATTAATCACGCCGACAAAGTGGTAATAAAAACATGTTATTTTTTTTACCTGTACTTGTACACTTAAAGTGGAGATGTTTTTTTCTCTCGTCTATCCCATGGCAATATTTAATATTTTTGAATGGCCTATCCAACGATAACCCCACTATCGTTTGATAGGCCATTCAAAAATATTACGGGTCTGAAAAAGATTTTTCTATTCAGGGATCCGTTTGAGTAAAATTAAGTTTTAAATGGCTAATTTTTGTTAGAGTCAAGTGCCCTGCCAGCTTTGCCTTTGTCACTCACTCACTCCTCACGAAATATAGAAAACTAATTGACGTATAAAGATGAAATTTGTAAGGGAGGTTCCTCAAGTGATGTAAGTGCGCATCTAGAAGGGATTCTTGGAAATTCCACCCTTAAGGGGGTAAAACGGGGGTTGAAAGTTTGCTTGAAATTTCTACAGTTTGAAAAATGGATACGTGAAATTAATATTTACGCTCTCGGTTGAAAAAAAAAAGAATACATTTATTTATTGGTTTTTGGAAATTCCACCCCTAAGGAGGTGAATAGATAGAAATTTGTTGGGCTTATATATTTGAAAATTGGCATAAATACTAACCTAAGTAAATAGTAAAGATTTTCATTATAAGTTTTTCAAAACTACTCCAGAAAGACGGTTTAGGGGGTGTTCAAGATTTTTGAATTTTACTGTACAGAGCTTCTTTTCATGATGATGAGTCTGCACTTAGAAGTGATTTTGGAAATACAACCTTTAAGAGGGTGAACTAAAAAGTCATCTGTAGGATGAAATACGGATCACGCGAACGAAGTCGTGGGCGAAGTGACCAGTAATATTATATTTGTCTAGGTCCAATACTTGCATAACTACCTAATGACATTGCAAAACGTTTCATTACTTGGACAAGTGCGTCTCGGACATCACAGCACCTTTTTGTTAGTTTTTCCTATCTCCATTTTCACTCAATAATAAGTTGAAGGTTTTCCTACAGATAAGATATGAGAGAAAAACGCGATAGATGCGCTTTCAGGGTGATCACCCTGACCCAAGCAGACGTGATCTAGTAGCCAATGACTTAATGATACATGATCTTAGCCTGCTCCAAGTAGGTCAGGTAAACAAGTAAATATACCTACAACTAATTGCTAAACCTGTATCATTGAATATATCGTCAAGACTTGCCTGAAATCCTGATCGTCATCCCAATGTCGTGTCTAATTCCCTTGTTATTATCGTTGGAAATATCGTCAGATGTCTGATCATTTATCTAGACAACTTTTAGCCCAACTAGCTTCAACCAGCGGTTTCACCCGCGCGGTAGTCGAAAATTATCCCGAGGGAACATATTCCCGGGATAAAAAGTATCTTAAGTACTATTCCAAACTATAATCTATCTCTGTGCCCATCCAGATCCGTCCAGCAATTTGAGCGTGAAGAAGTAACAAATACACTCAAAAACTGATAAAACATTAACACTTTCATTGTTCGGGTTCGATTCCCGCACGGAATATTTATTAATATTTATATGACCTACAGATGATTGTTCCGGCTCTGGGTGTTGTGTATGTGAGTTTATATGTTTTTAAACGCACCCACGATACAGGAAGAAATTCCTAGAGAGGGGCAAAGCATTAAAAAAAAAATATTGTCACCTCTTTTTTATGAAGTCCCTACTTGGTGCCGCATACAAGTCGTGACGAACATCACATGTGTCTCCGGCACTAAGTGTTTACACCTGTTTTCAATCTTCCGCTGAAATTACTGTGACGCATAAGGCTGAATGCTTAAGTTACATACAAAACCTTACATCATATCAGCTGGCATGGATCTCGCTACAGTAAAATCGCTTTGGAAATCGCGTGTCCTTTGTCCATGGGAGAATCCATATTTGGCGACATCAGAACCATTTAGTAGCTAAATAAGAATCGAATTTATGGCAAGCACGTTTTAAGTAATCTTTCCGTAAAAATATTTTGCTTGTTTAAGGATATACTTGTATCAAGTAATGTATCTATAGCTTAGCTTTTTAGCAACGGTGGCAGATTTAATGATGTCATGTATATTCTGCAACCACAAAACAGTCGTACTAATACGACGATGTATGAATTACAAGCAGTTTATTGCTAAGTATATGCTGCTTTGAAATATCATAAAATTGCTGCTGACAATCCATCTAGATAACACAAGAGCTGACAGAGCTTCAAGATCTTGGGAACAAGACTTTTTAAGGACACCAATGAGCCCTCGATCAAATAAGTCATCCATATTAATATTATAAATGCGAAAGTAACTCTGTCTGCCTATCTGTCTGTTACCTTTTCACGCCTAAACCACAGAACGACATTTAATGAAATTTGGCAAGGCGATAGATGGCATCCTGAGAAAGAACATAGGCTACTGTAAGTAGGAAAAAAATAATAAAGTAGAGGTAGAGCAGGATGGTTATAGTAGGAAGAGTAGAACCCTACTCTACTCTTCCTACTATAACCATCCTGCTCTACCTCTACTTTATTATTTTTTAGAGTAGGTAGGTATGTAGGGTAGGGTAGGGTATGGTAGGTAGGTAAATACGGTAGTTGGGTAGGTAGGTAGGGTAGCCTAGAGTAGATAAGGTAGGATAGGGTAGGGTAGGTAGGTAGGGTAGCCTAGAATAGGTAGGGTAGGTTAGGGAAGGGTAAGTAGGGTAGGTAGGTACGTCGGGTAAATAGGTAGATTGGTTGGTAGGGTAGATAGGTAGGTTGGTTGGTAGGTAGGGTAGGGTAACCTACCTAGGTAGCCAATTGACGGGAGCGAAGCTGGGGGGGACAGCTAGTATATTATAAATGCTTAAATAAATCGTTTGAAATTGAGAGCTTGTTAAACCCCCGATGTCTTAATCAAGAATTTAGTTCACTATTTGTCAAACTCTACTTTAGCCTGAAGTCTAGTCAAACTTTGGCATTAATCCAGCCCGAAATATAACATGTTCGAGCAGAGCATTAAATTAGGAGTGTAGAAGTTCTTAATCTGGTGTACAAATAATGATACAAGTTGCGTACATCATGGTAATTAGGTATAAATATTAAAGATACCTACTTAGCAAGTCTAGCTTGGTCTATTTATTTAAATGATACCTAATAACGTTCAGAGAGCACATAAATTGTATTCTTCTCCTTTCTCTGTCATATATTTGATATTTATTAGTATATTATATAGTATTGTATTTATGTATTTTATTTTATTATGTATAAGTAATGTTATTTATGATATATTGTACACTGACAGCCCTAAATTCATCTCCTCTTGCTCAGTCCATCCAAAGGTTGTCTGTAAGAGATTGCCTAGTGCGATAAGACCGCCCATTGTACACTTGTTTTTTTTTTTGAATGTTTGTCCTGTATGTTTTTTGTGGTGTACAATAAAGTATATAATAATAATAATAATAATAAATCTACATCTCTGATCTCACACTCCTAACGATTAAATACAAACGATGTGCTCAAGTAAATACATATCCGTTTCCATCGAAACTACGCAAACATGTGCTCCGTATATCTTAGCAGATCCTTATTTGTAAAATAATCAATAAAAGTGTCAGAATCATTTATTTACAACAAACTGGCTCCGATTGCGCCGCTTTTAGACTTGCTTTACGTTACGATAAAGTTTTTCTCAAATCCGCACTTGTGCGAAAATAATCGGCTAGCCGCTCTTATTCAGTGTATATACACTGAATATATGATAAAATGCATTATTACGACTTGCCCCTTTAAAAAATCCGAGTTATATAAAGCCATTGCTCACAATTTTCTGTTACAAAAGTACGTTTTACAAGCTTGAGTATTTGTCATTAGATTCTTGAAACCATAACTGGCGGCAATCCCGCCTCAGCTGCAACGACAAGTTTCCTCCAAGGGTATCAAAATGTGCTGTTGCAGCTTGACAATATATTCTGAAGTATGTTGATTTTATATTCACGTAATCGCTGGCAGGCAGAATTATGTCGTTAAAGTCATAAATGAAGATGTGAACATGTTTATAATCAATTACTCCCCATAATTGAATCAGCAGTGTATACTTAAAGCATCAGAAAGGATCACGACACGGTGTGAAATGACTGTTATCAAGCAATTGTGTTTTACAAAAAAAAAACATCTATACAAAACGTTTTATCATAAAAGTTTATCGCACGCTGAAGATAATTTTAACATCAGATATAAATATAGATCGTCACGACGATACATAATTTTAGTTAAAGGCTTTCGAGCATAAGGGAAATTAAGCGTTATTTTAATGCATGACAAGATTGTAAAAGAAAAAAACAACACCCGAAAACAGGTACCTCTCGCATCAGGCTTGCAATGCAGTGTATGTCACGAGCAGTGCGTAAAGTGCGTTTCTTTTTCTACATCCGCACTAGTGCCGAAAAGTTCGCGGCTGGCCCCCACCTATTCTAGATACCCTGATGAACAGAACAATATAAACAAAGTCTACGAAAAGAATAGAAGTCTTTTATGTTTTTTTTCTATAAAATTACAATTGTTAAACACTTTGTCTGAATAAAGCAATCTGGCGTTGATACATGGGTGGTTTGCCAACTAACCACATTATTATGCCGTAAACAGCTATCTGACGTCAAAAGGTCAATTATAAACTATAACCTGTCGGTGACAGTACCATGAAACTTGTATGGACAATCAGCTGAATAAGTGCTATCGCGTGTCTCTCATAACTAAACGGAAATAAATGACGTAAATAAGAAATAAATTCGTTTCAAGAAAATTATTTAGGTGCAGAGTTGAAGCGGACCCTGGCGGGGAAGTACAAACCCTACCTATTTTTCCTTAAAGGCCCTCCATTTTTTTTTTTTTAAATAATCAAGGCTGCCAAACACGGATACGGTTTAATTATGATTCAAACATTTCTGATTGAAACAGTTTAACCAATTTTGGTGATTTTTAGCTTAGAGATTGGACCTTGGAGAAGTAGATAGGATACTCGTTGTCCCGGCAGGCTTATTACGTATCTCGCAAGAGCAAAGCACTAGCGATTTTTGCACAATAATTGTTCTTTAATCGCGAATCTTATGTACTCGTATCAGCGATAGCCACACCATAGTAATCTTTCGACAGTGCTGCCTCTATGGAACAATTAGTAAAATAAAATGTTCATTTGAACGCAGGGTAATCGCGATTATGGCGTGAAAATTTGTCTTTCAAATTGTGATTATTTTTTGTCTTGTTGTTAGTCGATTGCCAACTGCTCCCAAATTGCAAAGTTTCTGTACTTTGTTGTGCGTTTTTAGCGGCTTTTTTTAAGTGTATTTGACGAATAGCGAGCGATTAACAAACGATTGTTAAGGTAATCCCGATTTTTATGACACTAAGCGATTGACCGCACGATTATCGCGCAATTATTGCTGATTGCTGTCTTATATGTAATAAGTCTGCGGGATATCAACGTTCCCTTAGGATAATTTCAACTCTCACGCTGACGAAGCCGCTAACAAAAGCTAGTCTCTACATTGTATCTGTTTTAAACTGAAGAGAGATCACCAAATATAACCAAAAAAAACCTAATTACTTTAGTCATTCATTGTAAATCATGGGGTTCGCAGTGGAAGATTAAATCCTTACAAAAAGTTTTTTATTCACGGCAGTTAAATTTTAAGTACCTGTGCGACCGAGCTCTGCTGGGTGAAAATAGAGAAAACGACGTTTTCTAAAAAAATAAACCTAGCTAGATCGATTTATCGCCACCGAAACCGCATGCATACTAAATTTCATGAAAATCGATGGAGCCGTTTCCGAGATTCAGATTATATATAAATATAAGAACCAGCTGTCCCACGCGGCTTCGCTCCCGTCAACTGGCTACCTACCTACCCTTCCCTACCTACACTACATACATGAATTTTGTGTAACTTTAACCACTTACGCAGCGCGCGCAACGAAAGCTCTCAAAAAGGAATATTTTTTCCTGCTTTTGCAACATTTTTCATTTATGCTCCGCTTATTGGTCGTGGCGTAATGTTATATAGCCTATAACCTTCCTCGATAAATGGAATATCCAACACAAAAAGAATTTTTCAATTCCAACCAGTAGTTCCTGAGATTAGCGCGTTCAAACAAACAAACTCTTCAGCTTTATAATATTAGTATAGATTCTTCGTTTAAAGGTATTAGATTTTTGTTTGATAATCTGTTGACTGATCTTAACGATCTTTTGTCATCTTTATCTTGAATCTGGTCAAATAAATATTGGCATAATATTTTTTAGTTTTGCATTTTGACAAATTTAATCGGCTGCTTTATGCCCTATATAGATTTCTTTATTTTTTGTAGGCAGGTGAGTCTATTATTATATGACATTTAATTATAAACCGCATAATAAAATATTAATACCGGCTTGCTAATTATATTGAACACGTGTAACAGTTTTTTTGCGGAAACCATATTTGTGTATACTAACATTAATTCGTTTATTATATAGTTTGGGTAAACCCACCGCCACATAATAATTATGGTAGTCTACCCATTTCTTTAACATCTTTAATGGATAACCATAGATTATATTTTGTTCTTGGAAGGATATATAGGACCGTACCGGTAGCGCAAAAATATTGTCAAATACTGTTAAGGGCCTAAGGAATGTTACCATTGTACGGCACTAAAATGGATTGTATCCACTTTAGTGGTAACATTCTAAAGCATACTCCTTAGTAAAGGCTAGGTTAAAAGGTCCATATAGTCCTCCAAAACGGCTTAGATGTTTAAAAAATACTTTTACACAGAAAAATTGATGGCTGGAATTTCTTCATAACTGAAATAGCATATGTAAATCAAATAATATTTTAAAACAAAATTGTTCAAAAGGTGGTTCAATATTGATATTTTGGCTCTGAGCGGGCGCACGGCCAGTACTGCGTTAACATTGGGGCGTATAAATCGCCTCAAGGCGATATCAATTTTTCTGTGTAAAAATATTTTGATTTAATATTTTTTTTATTTTTTTTAATGCAGATCAAGCTGTACTGGGCAAAAATCTAAAAAGACATGAATGCGATGATGTTTACTTAAACTGTGAGACATCATTAGATCCGCTATTTCCTTCAGTATGCCCCGTGACCAGTAGATCTCAAATAATACATTTTATACGATGCGTGAGACACGCAACATGCGCACGCACAAGCCCTTCATTATCACAAGGGACTATTCTGAACTGCGGGCACCCGTTCAATGTCTACTATCTAGGTCAATTAAAGGTTGCACTTGGTTAATTATTCCATGAGTATAGATAGCAAGAAGACTTAAGTATGTTACGAGACAGGGATATTCTTATTTTTATTGTACACAAAATAGTTCAAATAACTTGTTACGATGTTAGAACAACTTACGGACAAAGATTTAGCTAGGTGAGGCAGCAAATGAGGGTGTGTAAACTCAAATGTAAGACATTTTTCTCATAAGGCACTACATCATCGTTCAAAGCTCTACTTATCGTCTTTGTCTCGATAAAAGTGTCAAGTTAAATATTGAATCCACACTTCCACAGTCGTTTCAGATATCTCTATAAATGAAGGTCTAAGATCCGATATAAGAAATATATACTCTCATATGTTATGTATTGATGATAAGAAATATATGCAAGAAACAATAAAGGTTACCTGTTATGCCCCTCTGCCTAACTATGGAGTTTCCAGGTAAACACGTGAGTTAGTGTTATTAATGTACCCTCGTCAGTTATTTAATCGAATTAAATAACAAATGAAAGGTAATTTTATTCCCAGTCCAAACGTATTAGGTTGCATTATCTAAAAGCTGATTGAATCCGTGCTTGTTGGATTTTAGATGTAAAACATTCAGCGCGAGCGTTGAAAGTGCCCGAGTTGTGCGGAGCAACATAGTTGTGCAGAGGAGAAAAAAGACAATCTTTATTTTTTTAATTCCTTGTGGTATATTCTCTCAGCAAATGCTCGATTTTTATAAATAACCAATCGAGGTTAATCGAAAACATTTAATTATTAAATTATAGTAATAATTAAATGTATTCGATTAAAAAACCGGTCATGAATCGCGTACCGATGTTGTTAAATATAACAACATCGGTTCCCGATTCATGACCGGTTTTTTGATGCTCAGTTATCGGGATGTTAACGTTATTGACGAATAATCGACGGTTAACTGCTGTGATTGAATGAATGAATGAATCATTTTGAATGAATTTGCAACAGCCAACCATAGCAGATAACGCGTGCTTAACAATTTTTGTCAAATTATATTTAGCTTTCAGAAATTCGGTGTTAGCTAGGCAACCTATTTGCGATGTATCAATGGTACCTCCATTATATACATACATAAACTAGCATATATTCCTTACAGCGACCACATTCTTTATCATCGTTATATAACATATGAGGGTATATATTTCTTATACCGGACCTTGTACTATAAAATCACCCAGATAGGCAATAATGACTTTTTGATTAATTATGCAAAAAAAAAGAATGTGATTCTCGTTCTTTAAATATAGATCGACATCGACAAGAATAGGACCCGAGAACTTGTAATAAAACAAAAAAAAAAACTTTATAAAATTAAATAAATGTACGCAGAATCCGGTGATTGTTGAATTACAGCTTCTGTACTTAAACTACACTTACTGTAGGTACTCTTCCAGAGTTGCTACATCCTATCAATAGTGATTCTACCCTGACTACAGCTAACCACAAGTAAATACTTCTGCAACAGATGCTCTACTCTAGCTTTTCTTCTGATACTATAGTTTTTCTACTCGCATTCAATGTGTCCTAACCTGTTTTACTGCTATTCCATACTAGTGTGGCCTTGAAAATTTTTTTTTACGTGTCACACATCTTAAATTCGCAGACAGCGTGACATTTTGAAATAGAGTTCCTATTGTAACAATGACCCCCTTCGTCAGGTAGGATTTTGAAAAATTTGTCCCCTATGAAGTTCGAATGGAAGTTCGTTAGTTCTGCGGATGGAAAATCCCATCGGGCACAAAGCTTGATGTCAATAAAATTGAAGTATTTAAGCCAAAAAATAAAGCTCACCGCTGCGTTAACTTTCGTGTGACCGAAGATTATATAAATTTATAAAAAAACAGAACAACATACTTTGCTAAACCAATGTATTACCATCAGAGGAGCAAAACATTCGGGTTTTACCGACACAATAATAATACCTGCGATCGCCGATTAGCGACTTGATTCAGTATAATTCCACTGCATGCTTCTTTGCCGCAGATTTCCATACGATGAGACAACATGTTTTGTAATACGAAGCAAGTGTTAGTTACAAGACCTAATCATTAAGGCTATGGCAACCTAGACATTATCCGCCTTCTTATTAATCAGTTATTTATCCTTGAAGAACATGATCACGACGACAATTTTCCAGAATTTTCTTTTTCGTGGGTACTGAACACGCTCTAAAGGCCAAAAAAGGTGGATTATCATTCCAATGATATCCGCCTACAATAATATTCAGTTGGTTGCCAAAAACAAAAAACAGGTTTAATCATTTACTGTCAGTCCATGATTTATAAAGTGTGGTCTGTTACCTGCTATGATAATATATTATGGCAAATTTTAAGAAATTTATTTTCAGTGTGTTAATTTTTTTTCTTTTTGTAGCACTAACAAACCGGTGTTATAGTTAACTTATTAGTATACTTGCTTGGTTTTTTGAATTGAATGATACTTGAATAAATTGATACTTAAACCCACTCTACCAGCAGTCATAAACAACAATGTCGGCTTTCACAAATAATTGAAGGAGTAGTCTTAAGTACTAACCAACTATCAAAAGTGACGTATTCCACATTGGGCACCCGCTTTAACGGCACCTGAGTTAATGATACCACATTATTCCGCATACGGCATATATGGATATTTTTCGCAGGTGGCATTAGTGGAATAATTCATTATTTAAAATTTTATTCCACATTTGGCACCAACGGATCAATAGGTACTAGTTTTGGGACGTTTATTTTATATAGGACGTCAAAATAAAAAAAATCGATTAAAATCAGTAGAGAGTTTAATAACATGGTAAAAAATAACTTCCTCTTTAGCTTTTTAGTTAGATGTTGAACATTATAAGCAAACGCAAACTACCAGGAGGCCAGACTCATGAAGAAGTCTTAGTATTTGCGGTACTGGAATCATTACCGGTAAAGACTAACTTAAGTACTGCACTAGGTCGGTTTTTTTGTGGCATTTATTAACTTGATAATCCAGTTTCATTAAGTCAAGCCTGTATTCACCAAAGGGTTGGGCTGTTATGTTTTTGTCAGCCATCAACCGGGCACAACTCTAGACTCCGGGCTGCTACTAAGATATTCGAGATGGAAAACCCCAGGGATAGTATAGGATAGATGGACCCCCTTATCCGCACTTCATTTGGTCCGTTGTGCGTGCAGGCCTCCTCTCTGTGAGAGGGAATGGGCCGTAATCAACCAAACGGACCGAGAGCGGGTTGGTGGATATCACATGTCTTCGAAATTTTTTCTTATTTTTCTAAGACATACCAATTTTCTCACAATGTTTTTCTTCACCATTTTGAGAGCAGTGGTGATAAAATAATTTACACAAAGTAAAACACCTGCCTGGGTTCGAACCCACGACCTACAACTTGTAAGTAGCAGCCGTTACCACTGGGCCACCTCTGCTCTCTAAAAAACCCCAATAACATTGGCCAACCCGAGAATCGATCCCAGGAGCTCATGCTCAGCAGTACCGCTAGCGACCACCAAAGCGGCAGCCTATAAATCAATCATATCTACTTGAGACTTATAAATCGCTAGCTTCTGGCGGCTTCGCCCGCGTGTAAATTATTTTCTTATCCCAAGGGAACATTATGCCGGGATGGAAAGTAGCATAATTATGTGATATTCCAGACTATGTGCAGCTGGGTTGCCGTCACTCGAGCTTACATACCTATATTTATCGATTTAATACCATATAGAGTATTTTGACCAGAGATTTAAAAAAATTGCTGCCAATGGCAGCTATAATGCCTTAATTTTTGAGCGATAATACATAATCGTATCTTCTTTTATTCGGAAGATATGATATGGCAGCTGGGGTGACGTCAGTCCAGTTTAAACACGTTTTTTGATCGTAGTTTCAACACTTTTTATTCCTTATTTTTCTGACTATAGTCCAAAACCCTAACCTCACTTGTTTGCCTGTATTGAATGAGGAAGCTGGGATGTCGTCACTCCAGCTAACACATACTAAACAACTCATATTAACGAAGTTTTTGTGCAGCTAAATTAAGACTTGGAACTTTGATTGCAGCTATTATGCCTTATATAGTGGCATAATGTAGAATTATTGTATCACTAATGAGGAATCTGGGGTTATGCATATACCGCGATAATCATATTGATTTATTATTTGGTGATTTTGGCGGCCTCTCCAGTTTCGAGCCTATAGCTCTCGCTTGAACACCCATACCAATCTGCTCCGACTTCCGGTACCTAGGGTCGCTTGTCCAAGGGGATGATGAGGTGGACCAAGACGTAACGCACCGGATCAACTCGGGATGGATGAAATGGTGATAGGTCACTGGAACAACTCGCGACCAACCGGGACACCTCAAGTTAAAGGGGAAAATTTACAAGTCCGTGATTAGACCTGTCGTAATGTAAAGATCAAAATGTTGGGCTGTGAAAAAGAAGGATGAAAAGAGATTGCATGTAGCAAAGATGAGGATGTTAAGATGGTTGTGCGGCGGGCGTGACGAGATTGGATAAAGTGAGAGTATATTAGAGGCAAGTTGAAAGTTGCGCCAGTGGTAGAAAAAATGAAAGGAAACCGTTTGTCCTGGTATGGTCATGAGATGAGGAGGGATGAAACGCGTGTTACTAATAGAGTTATGAATATAAATGTGGATGAACAGGGAGGGGACGGCTAAAGATAATATGGATGGACTGTATTAGGAGTGATATGAAACAAAAGGGAGTCAGTGATAGCGTGACGGGGGACAGGACGGTATGGAAGAAGAAAACGTGTTGCGCCGACCCCAAGTAATATGGGACAAGGGCAGGAAGACGATGATTTAAACATAATAAAGTGTTACCAGTTTCAGCCCGCGCTGATTACCTACTTGTTCCTCGTAGAACCTTTTATAACACTGATATTCAGATACCAATTAAATATGATGTGAATACTCGACAATAAAAAACAAAATCATTTCAAGTGGCCACGCAAAAATACCTTTTATGGTAGACGCACGGCATCTTTCACAACACCATAGTTTTTAAATCAAATACCTTTAGACATTAGAGACTCAATGAACAGTAAAAATTTAAACACAAGCACAATTCGATCTTACCTTAAGGCGATATATACGCCCCAATGTAAACGCAGTACTGGCGTGCGCCCGCTCGATGCCAAAATATCAATATTGAACCTGCTTCTGGACAGTTTTATTTGCTAAATATTATTTGATTTACATATGCTATGTCATTTATGAAAAAATGCCAGCCATCAATTTTTCTGTGTAAAAATATTTTTAAACATCCAAGTCGTTTTGGAGGAGTATCCAAAAGTTGCGAAAAATATCGTGTTGCTAATTATTTTTTTAAAGCAAAAGTATTTGTTATACGCTAAAACCATGTTTAAAAAATAATGTACATTAAACAATAATCTTTTTTTTTTTCAAACTTTTTAACCTAGTTACTAAGGAGTATGCTTTAGAAAGTAACCGTTTTACGGCACTAAAGCGGATGTAGGCCCTTAATTTGCCAATAACGCAGACCACAGAGACCAAATAATAAAAAAAAGCTCGAAAGTGATAAGAAACAACTTGAACCGACAGTATAGCTTACGATTATACTCTACCCATGAGTAAACATAAACAACAACAACAACAACATAATTTGTGTCAGTCAAGAAATAAATAAACGTAAACATTCCAAAACCTAAAGGTATTCTCATTCATATCATTTTTCAACAATCGCATAACATATCTCGATAATATAAACAGAAAACCAGAACAAGCAGGTTGCCTGGTTGTTGCTATTGACCCTTGCGCTCGCAGAAGGACACCTGCATTGATATGCGTGTGCGTGGGTATCAAGGAAGTCACTGCGAACTTTTAGATGGACGCAACTACCTGCGAAATAAATCAAATTAATGAGGACGAAAGATCATCAAATAGCATCATCAGATCATTTCAGCAGATAAGAATATTAACTGGGTTTAACCTTGTGCGTTTATGGGTGGACGGGTTTGAATGCTATTTTCGGAAAGGTGCGATTTCTGTGACGCTAAAGGCGGTTAATCACTACACGTCCGTGTCTGTGACAGTAATCCGTGTCCGTGATAGTAATCCGTGTCCGAGATTTGATTACAGAGTTCATAATGTTCTGAATTATAACAGAATATGTCGGATAGAGTTCGAATGTAGTGCGACTGCATCGCAGGATATGTAATCAGGGTAAGGACCAAAACCATGTCTATCCTACGACTGCACAGCATGATTTTCTTCTTTTTCTTGTTTACGTCTTTTTAGTTACTTACACTTCTTAAGCATTCGTATTTATGATTTTTATAATTAACTTTTTTTTTTATTTGTCACTTTTTATTTCAAATTACTCAACAGTGTTGTATATTTTTACCCACGACGGATCAGAGACGGTATCTGCGTTTGGGGTGAGAGGATGTTTGTGCAAATCCATGTTGCCATTTTTGTCCAAAACTATCTACTGTTCCGATTTTATATAAATCCAATTTAATATCTATGCTCTCTAAACAGTTTAATTTTTTATTAAAAAAAATTAAAATTTTGAAAAGCTCATGACGGTTAAAAAGTAATTGAAAAAGGATAAAATTATAAAAAAAAAACAAGAATATCCGTCGGGGCTGCCATCACTATTTTAAATTTCATCTATATATAAAAATCAATTGCTGTTCGTTAGTCTCGCTACAACTCAAAAACGGCAGCACCGATTTTAATAATTCTTTTTTTGTTTTGTTCGCCAGAATACAGGGAAGGTTTAAAAACAAAAAAAAATGGGTAGGGTAGGTAGGTAGGTAGGTAGGGTTGGGTAGGGTAGGGTAGGGTAGATAGGTAGGTTAGGGTAGGGTAGGTAAGTAGGGTAGGGTAGGTAGGCAAGGTAGGGTAGGTAGGTAGGGTAGGTAGGTAGGGTAGGTAGGTAGGGTAGGTAGGTAGGGTAGGTAGGTAGGGTAGGTAGGTAGGGTAGGTAGGTAGGGTAGGTAGGTAGGGTAGGTAGGTAGGGTAGGTAGGTAGGGTAGGTAGGTAGGGTAGGTAGGTAGGGTAGGTAGGTAGGGTAGGTAGGTAGGGTAGGTAGGTAGGGTAGGTAGGTAGGGTAGGTAGGTAGGGTAGGTAGGTAGGGTAGGTAGGTAGGGTAGGTAGGTAGGGTAGGTAGGTAGGGTAGGTAGGTAGGGTAGGGTAGATAGGTAGGATAAAAATACAATGTATTCAAAAAATGAATGTTTGATGTTTTTATGGCAAAACAACGTTTGCCGGGTCAGCTAGTCGTAAATAAAAATAAGTATCATCATCAACTTCTAAAGGTCCCCACTGTAGGGGCACGACCTACCCATTAAGGTTGTAAATATAGCGCTAAAAAAGCTCCAATTACGTTACTATAAAACTACAAAACTAGTTCATTTAATGGCAGCCCCCGACGGATATTCTTGGGTTTTTAAATTATTTTATCCTTTTTCAATTACATTTTAACCGTCGTGGGTTTTCTCAAATTTTTTAATATTGCTTTTATCATACACGATTTATAAATAGATATTAAAGTCCTTATTGTATCATCTTCAAGTTCATTGAAACTTGCTGGACAAGTATTTATGCATAATGTTGTGATAAGAAACATCGAGAAAGAGTTTATATGCTCAGAAATAAATAGTATTCTTTTCTGTTATAATAGGGTAGAAGATAAAAAAAAATTTTTCAACACACTTGCTCATAAAGTAGCTCTAATTTCACCGCAATGAGGCACATAATGACACCTGTAATCAAACTGTGACTTTTTCATTGCTATTATTCACAAGTGAGTTATAGAGTTTTTTATTTTATTGGTTGAGTTGCCTTGTTCTTAAAAAAGTTTCGATACAAAAAAGATCGTGCTCAACAGTAAAAATAAATGAATGTACCTATTGATTGCACATTTCATGCAACTTTTTCTAATTTCAACTTGTACGTGTTTAATAAATAACCTTTCACTCAAATATAACTTTTGTTTTCTCTGTAATAAAGAAAACTTGAAATTCCCCATTTCGTACGTGGCTAAAACGCTATCCGCGAAAAGCCAAAAAAAGAAACCTCATTCTTTTAGTCTATGGCCGATCGCCATTATTAGATGCGCGCGCATAGGAAAACTGATAAATTTTGCCCAACATTGCGAAAAAAAATTCACAACTCGTTTTCACTATTGAAATTACAGTTATTTTTAGTATTATTTTCTTCACAAGTGCGTTGAAAAGCGTCGTATGATACACGTGGGTATTAATGATGACCGTCCTCGGCTCTTTTAAGACCCTCACCTAACGGCTCTGGTCTCAATGACGCCTCAGCGGTAATCACCAACATTACACACTTCTACCATAATTTACTATATTCCGTCAGTTACATAATCTAAAAATATTGGAAACTTATTTTTTTTTTTGCCACGTAAACAAAAAGTTACGATGATACAGTGCGTTGCAATATCGTGTGACGTCACGGTGTGCTTCACTTTATACTGACAAAGAGACGTCACCAGCCCACCACGACTGCGCCACTTTGATTTATCTTTGTCAATTTTTATTAATTTAGTAAAGCAAAAAATACGGGTCCAACATTATTTGATTAACTCACTAACATACTAAATAGAATTATCATTTTTCTACCCAGGAAACATATCTATTATTTGTTTTAAAATTGTTACCAAACACAATTTCAATATTGTACAATACTTTTTGCGGATCCCGATCGTTTTCAAATCATTCATAACTAGCTGCCGCTTGCATGGTATTAGTACTTCTCCCAATATTCTTTTAAATTATAGCATATGTGTTATTCTGATGAATAAGCTATATTTCTGTCAAGTTCCATCAAAAGCCGTTCAATAGTTTTTGCGTGAATGTGTGTAGTGAGTAACTAACAAACATTCATTCATCCATCCATCCCCACAAACTTTCATGTTTATGATAGTAGGAGATTCAAACTAGTTTTTCAGTTAAATGTTAACCGTTCTGCGAAATATCAGATGTGTCATTCACAGCATTGACACCTCCGAGGACATCGGGCATTCCCCACGTGCGAGCCTTTCACCGGTCAAATAAATAACAAGTTATACTTGCCACACCACATTTTTGCAACTTTTTGAAGCATAAAACTTGTAGATTTCCTACAATATAAAACGAGCTCAAATGTCGCTTATAAGGAATATCCCTGACCGATACATGGTATTACCTACTAGGAAGTCATGAATTCATAACAATATAATTAATAATCATTGGTCTTACTATTTACACGAATGCCGAAGGAGGGTAATGTGTATAGTCTATGTATGTATGTTAATTTGCAGGGACTTAAAAACAACTTCATAAAGGTTACAGAATTATAAGTGTAACATGTTAAATTGATAACAGAATCAAATATGTAACACTTATAATTTTTCAATGTGCTGACCCAAAATATTTACAAAAGTGTAACCGTAATATATCTGTAACAGATATATAAGTGTTAACAGTGTTAATAAGTGTATCAGGTAAACGCGGCGTTGCCAAATTTACTGTGTGTTTTATGGTTAATAAGCATTAGATAGCCGCAATCCAGTCGCCGTCTCCGTCATCATTATCATTTTATCAGCCGAAAGCCGTCCACTGCTGGACATAGGCCTCTCCCAAGCGTCGCCACATTGACCGGTATCGTATCCAGCGGATGCTCGCCACCCTCACAAGGTCATCTGTCCGAATTTTGTGAGGCCTTCCAACGCAGCGTCTTCCGGTTCGCAGTCACCACTTCAGAACTTTTCGGCCCCAATGGCCATCCGTTCTGCGAGCAATGTGTCCTGCCCACTGCCACTTAAGTTTGGCAAGTTTGACACGTGTCCGCAACAGACGTGAGAGGGAGTCACTTAAATAGGCTTAACGTGGGATTAATACAATCAATTTAATCCCAAACAACTTCAGAAGGTGCCAAAAAGCCATGTCATTTAATAACAGTCCTTCATCGGTGACTTCTATCTTTATCACAACGTGCTTTAGATATTATTAACTTACAACTCTACTTACCTTTGGCTTGTTTTTTCAATTATAAACTATAACATTTTGTGTTTTTACTTGAAGGTGCAAATAAACTATTTTATTCATTTTATTTATGTTTCCAAACAAAAAAAAAAACTGAACTGTTAAGTATATGTTATGTTTATAAGTAATAATGTTACAATGGTAAAAGACACGATGGGGTTGACATATTTGTTTAAATAAAAACCCCAAAACAAAAAAGAGAAAAAGAATAAAAGAGAATTGTACTGAGGTCCTCCATGGTCTCAGCCATGACCACTATATCGTTCGCAAACCAAATGTGAGTGATGTACTCGCCATTGATGTTGATATCTAGTCAAAGTCAAAGTCAAATTTCTTTATTTCAATTAGGCCACTAACCGGCAATTTTGAACGTCAAAATTTTCGTTTATAATTAATGATAATTGATTCTATCGTCCTAGCCCTCTCCAGTCCAGAACCTTGAAGAGATACAGAAGGATAGGTTCCGAGGTCTGATCCTAAAGACGAACTGTCATGCTTGCGTTTTTGTACAAACACTTAAGTCATCCTCATTTAGCTTTACGACGCACATGCACCTATACGAGCTGTGAGAGTTAAGCATCTGCCAGCGCCATGGCTGACTGACGACATTAAAATTTTACTTAGGAAAAAAGCAGCTGCGAAGTTTAGATTTAAAATTCAGCCCAACAACGTCAACAGGGAAAAATACGTGTCAATTAGAAATCAATGCAACAAGGTGTATAGGAACGCACAACGCTAACATATTCATAATTCAGTTCAAAACGGTGATCCAGCGAAGGTCTGGAAATTTCTTAAAACATTAGGTATCGGAAAAAAGTCTCATGACTCGGTTCCTAAAAACTTGGACTTCAATTTACTTAACGTCATTTTTCTACTTCGCCCGTATTGGATAGGGCCACCAAAGCTACTACGCTTAGTTATATTTCAAATCATCCGATACCTAATTATTCCCCTTTTGTTATAAGTCAATTCACTGCTTGTGATGTTAAAAAGAGTATTCTATCGATTACATCCAATACTGTTGGTAGTGACTGTGTCAGCCGTAAGATGATCATCCCCATCCTTGATAACATTCTTCCTGTCATCCTTTACATCTTCAAATTCTCTGTTCCTAGTGATGTCTTCCCACAAGCCTGGAAAGATGACCAAATTATTCCTTTACCCAAAAAAAACACATCCTGCATTAGTTGCACAATCGGGGCTCTACCAGGGCCACAGCCTGTGCTCATGCAAAACACGTGCTCCGAAGTATTTAAAATACAAGTTTATTTAAGTTCAGTCAAATACCACTTTTGTGTTTATTTGACTGCAATGGATCAATCAATCCTTTCTTTAAATAAAACCTCGTCCGGATGAGGAAGACAACCATCCTAATATCAACTGCTTACCACTTACAGACAGGCATAACCAAGTGGCCAGGATTCACCAGCAACTTGCTTTGAAATAGAATCTAATGGATTCTGAGGTACCGATAAGTAAGTGCCCGATCCAGTCCTCGAAAATAATCATGGCCCGCTGTATTGAGATCGGTCTGTCATCACTTCATAACTAATAAGACTTTTGTTGCTAATAAGTCGGATATAGTGGTGATAGACCGATTAACGCGCCTCACAATGATACCATCCCGCATGACGAGAACCTCGTGAAAGCTGAGACAGAGTAACAAATCAAGTATAGACTTAGCACACGAGGTTGTCGACATGTAGAATGTGGACTCGGCGATGTCCGATTGTCGTTAACAACGCGTAACGGCCTTATGGCCATGAGCCTCGACGACCATCTATCGCGGCTGTCATTGCGCGGTTGGATCAAGGGTCTGATACAGAAGGTAGTACTCCTCGATACGGCCCGCATTGTGAGGACGTTCCTGGAGTTCTGGAGCCCTAACCACCGATAGCTTAGACCCTGCTCAACACCGGCGAACCATCTTTTTATATTTTAAATGTTTTTTTATGACTTCTTTTTCATGAAAAAAAAATATTTAAAATTGTAAATAGAAAGTGTGTAGAAAATCAAATAAAAAGAAACTGTATCCCTATACAGAAGAAATTGAAAAACAAAGAAATAATTTGGATTCGGAAACGAAAAGTTCGAGTATGTTACGAGTATGTATATTAAAATAAATGTAATAATTAAATCATAAAACAATAATTAAAATAATGAGATCAGATTTAAATCACTTTCGTAATAAAAATTGTTTATACTTTCTTAACAATTTAAATTAGAAAAAGCTCTAATTTAATTAAGTGACTTTAAGATGGATGTTTAATCAATCAAATTGCGAGTTTCTCAATTGCGCGGTCTAAAGTCGGAATCGGAACTGAACCAATTTGTTAAAAGCGTTATTGTGTATGCGTGTGTGTGTACTGAAGATCGTCGTCGGCGTTGCGTTTAAGTCGCGCGTCGCCGCGTCGTCGCGCCGCGCGTTGTTACCGTAACGTACAGCTATACCTAAAACTATGCTAAAACTGTTTATTACAGTTACACATATTAACACTTATTAACACATAAAAGGTTACTGTTTGATTCGCAAACATTATTGTATCTGTTACATTTAAAAATGATTTCATATAAAACTGTTTTAAAAAACAGTGTTAAAAACACTTATTACGGTAACAGTTTGAGTCCCTGTTTGTATGTATCCGTTCTAAAGACCAAACGAGTTGACGTTGATTTTGATGATTCTTCTTCGCGTCAATTGATTCGCCTTAACCTTGCGAGTGTCACTGGCTACATTAAAATTGGAAAAAAGAAAAATGGCGAATTTTGGGCGCCATATTGTGGGGACCAATTATTTTATTCTTCCTAACCCATCGTATGGGGGTATCAAAATAAAGGTAAGGTGATTTTTTTTTTCGAATACGAAAACAAAATATTTAGCTAAAAAGTAATATTCAAATAAAAAAAATATATCGACTGCTTATGAAGCGAACTAAAAAGACGTAAACAAGACGCAAGAAGGTTTTAGTCAGCCAGCTCGCGAATATGTATCCTGGGATTGCACAGCATGATTTCCTTCATGTTTATGTCGTTTTAGTTCGCTTTTTAGCAGTCGGGTTTTTATGAATTAACTTTTTTTCTAAATGTTACTTGATCATAATGTCAGGTTTGTACAGATAAATAAAAATAAAAAAAAACTGAATCACACCGTCATGAAGGTTAATCGTTCGCTTATCCTACGCATATAAACTAGCGTCATTTTTAACCGACTTCTCAAAAAGGAGGAGGTTCTATGTTCGACATCATGTTTGTTTTTTTTTTTTTTTTTTTGTGTATGTTCACCGATATCTCCGTCAATTGTGAACCGATTTTGAAAATTCTTTTTTTGATTTTTAGAGTATGTTTCGAAATTGGTCCCATTTTAATTTGGTGAAGATCTGATGAGGAACTTCGGAGATATACAGCAGAACTCTTCAATAAATGAAGGCAAATCTCTCGGGATTGCTGCAACCGCATGTCTTTTTATTGTTTATACCATTTCATAACATAACATCACGCCAGTACGCTCTAAAGGGGTACACAGATGTGTACAGTTCACCTTGAAACACTTTCATTTCACAGTTTATGATCAAGTTTCATGGCATTCAGTTAATCTATTCTGGCATTACTACCTCACTAAAGCAAGTTGCTTAATAGTTACAACTAAAAAGTGAAAAATAAAAAATCTTTTTTACAAAAAAAATACTACCGACTTCCAACTAAAAACACTACAAAGTGAAAAATAACTTTCTTTTTCGAAGTCGGTGTCTTTGGTAGGTACCAATTTTTTTCGTTATGGACACCGACTTCGAAAAAGAAAGTTATTTTTCACTTTGTAGTGTTTTTAGTTGGAAGTCGGTAGTATTTTTTTTGTAAAAAAGATTTTTTATAATGTTACTAGCTGTTGCCCGCGACTTCGTCTACGCAGCATTACTTTTTTATATCGCACCATATTATTATAGGCGTATGGGCCACCTTACTTGAGAAATTATTAGTTCACCATACAAACTTCCACCCCCCTGTACACTCAATAGAGGATGATTTCCGGGATAAAAACTATCCTATGTCCTGCCGAGGGTCTCAAACCATCTCCATACAAAATTTCATCTCAATCGGTTCAACGGATTAAGCGTGAAAAGGTAACAGACAGACAGATATACTTTCGCATTTATAATATTTGTATGAGCCATATACCAGGTTAATTTTCAAAGACTAGCCAATTTTTTTTTCCGGGCATTAGGTATCAATCAAAGAAGTTTTTATGCAAAAATCAACTCGCAAAAAAGAAAAAAAATAATCAACCGTTCAGTACATATTTGCCCGCACTCGGCAAAATGTTATTGAAAATTGACCTGGTATACTCCGGCCATTTAGTTCGGCGCAGGGTCACTTTGGGGCACGACAAGCAAACCTCCGCTGGCTCGGTACTGGGTCACTTCGAAACCGAGCGGCACCAGGCACAGATTTACGTCATATGACATCCTAAATTAATAATGTTATTATTGATTAGGATACCTAACTAATCTTATGTGGGGGCGTTAATTAAAACAGTTGGATAATAATTCAAAAAATCAAAAAAACCCGACTGCTTGAAAAGCGAACTAAAAAGATGTGAACAAGTAGAAAATCATGGTGTACAGTCGGAGGATAAATATTCACGAGCTGACTGACCAAAACCAGATGTATCCTCCGACTGCACAGCATAATTTTTTACTTGTTTACATGTTTTTGGTTCGCTTTTCAAGCAGTCGGGTTTTTTGATTTTATGAATTAACTTTTTTATTTATAACTTTTTAGTATTTTTATTTCGAATTAGGGACATTTAAACATATAAGTGTTCCATATTTTTGAAATCACCTTAAAACCCTTTATTTTGATACCACACCCGATAGGTTTGGAAGAAAAAAATATTTGGCTGCCACAATATGGCGCCCAAAAACCGCCATTTTCCAATTTTAATGTAGCCAGTGACACTCGCAGGATTAAGACGAATCAATTGACGTAAGAACCATCAAAATCGGCCGACGCGTTTGGTATCTAGAACGCCACATAGGAACAAACATACATACATACATAGACTGATAAACACATTACCCTCCTTCGGCAGTCGGGTAAAAAACTGACATGTTGGAGCCAATTTTTTTTTAGGTTGAACACGCGGGCTTATTAACTTACCTACAATGTTCAATTTTGTTTGGCTCAACAGATAAAGTAGGAGCCTTCGTAAAAGGTACCGCAGGCGACCTATCATCCCTGATCTTTTCACTTAAATGATATAAATATTAAACCGCAATTTAAAATACTACCGAATGTATAATTTAAGTCATACAAATCACGTTTATTATAGGAACTATTATTTTAAGAGAGTTACTGATGTTCAATAAAAGTCACCGTGGGATAAATTAAGCTGGTAAAATAATATTCCAAGACGCAGGACGAAAACAGTGGCCAATGCAAAAACTGGTGTCTGCTCTTGATTTCAGATAGAAATACAAGCTACGCAGAGGCGGCGCGCGCTAGGCGTAGGCGACGTGGGCCATCGCCTACGGCCTCGCACTCGATTTATATTGACTTCGTCTTCGTAGCATAAGTACTTCAAATAGCCATTACATTTTAGGATTTAGGGCAGACTTATTTAAGAAAGTGGAAATTTGAATGGTGAACCAATATTCACCATTCAAACTTTCACCTCTTTAGGATAATAATTTCTGGGATAAAAACTATCATATGGCCTTCCTAAGGATTCAAACTACCTCCATACCAACGAATCAGCGGTTAAAGGGTGAAAAGGTAGACAGAAATACAGGGTTGCTTTTGGATTTTAAATATTAGTATGAATTCAATAAAATTATTCAATCTTATCCTATCCGAGGTGGGATGCTAAAATATTCGAGCTCACTTCCGCTGCCTGAATTCTCTTGGTGCATTATATTTTCTGCAAGAGAAAGACGGCAAAACTTACCCTTAGTACTATATTAATGCTAGTTCTTGAATTATTCTCTTTATTACTAAGCTTTTTCACGAATAAAAATAAAGTAATGAAAAATATGTGTACGTTATAATTTTTTTTAAAGTAAGAATGAAAGTTAATCTCGCCATTGGCGGTGCAAAATTTTTACGAGCTCACTTTGCTCGCTCCTGCGTCTCTGTACCGTATTAAGCACCAATGGATAATTAAGCAGAGTTATGCTAAAAAGTAAACTGAAGGGTAACGTACGCTGGCTATCAATTTTACTTAAAGTCTATTTATCCCTTAATTTTTTTCGAAGAATCCGTTTTCTTGCGTCGTCAGGGGCCTCGCGAAATGTACCCTGCCCACATCAAATTTAGATCTGGCGCCGCCACTGAAGCTACGTGTGACGCATTTATTTATTTATTAAAACAAAAATGTACATAGCCGGACTTAAAGCCTAAAGCATTCTCTACCAGCGCTTACGAGTATTTCCACTAGAATTGCACGTGCCTAAGTACCCTTCCCCATATTTCCAAAGAATTGTGACCAAACTGAGTTCAAGCTAGAGCATATACCGCGATCATGGTATTGCAAGTCATATCGCTAACGTGCTCCGCCTTAATGCAGCAAATGATGTGACTATGTCAAAGTACATGTTCGTAATTTACCCTTTTCTATAGACTAACAAGGCATTAATGCCAACTACCTGGCCTCGGAATATTTATATGCTTTGTGCTGCTAAGTTGATCATTTTATATTACTAGTAACGTCATTACGAGTATAACGGAAGAATAACACAATTTTCTAACCACTTACTATGCGTTGCAGTACTATACATAGGTAGTACATTTTATATTGAAGTAGGTGAAGTCGAAGTCCAACCTTCATACCTGTGTGGGCAGAATGCCAACTTCGAACAAGAATTACTTAGGACCAAGACTCATTGACGTATAAAATGAGCTGCATTCATTAGTTTTAAATTCTGTATTGAATATTGACGACACGGTGCACGGTGCAACAGTGGTTGAGAGACCGGCTGCTGCGCTGCGTGTTGCGGTTTCGATTCCCGAACGGAACAAATATTTGTATGACCTACTGATAGTTATTCCAGATCTGGGTGTCTTGTGTATGTGAGTTGAAATGTTTGTAAACGTACCCACGATACAGAAATAAATTCCTAGAGTGGGGCAAGGTTTTTAAAAAAAGAAGGAAAAAAGTAAAGAATATGAGTTAAGATTGAATATGAATTTGAATTTGATTATCTAAATATTGCATAATGTTGTATTATAATATAATGTTGTATTTATTTGTGTGTGTTAATATGTGCTCTAATATAGGTTATTTGGTACCTGAAATAAATTATTCTTCTTTATATTATTAATTATGCAATTAATGATAGCAACGTGGTCCTTAGATAGGTACTAATATTTATCTTGAATTTTATGTCTGTGTCTACACCTACGTGTATGCAATATTTTTACCACCTGTAGGAACAGTCAGCTACATCTGCCAACAAACTGTTTTACAGTTTGGCAGAAGTAATATTTTTTGTAAACTATGTTTGGTACCTTCAATAAACGCTTTTTCTTTTTTTTTTCACTGAGCAGAAGGAAACTGTCACCATTAATTAATGAAAATCAAAATATAAAAATAACCGACTGCGTAAAAAGTGACATTTAAATAAGACTAAAAAGAAAAATTAAAACCATTCGTTCCCATTATTGGATTTAAGGTGGTCTAGATTTTTAATACTTACAGAATTCTAGACTACCGGACTTGTTTTTCTCTTCAGTTTTATTTAAAGTTCACGTTTTACGCAGTCGGACTTTAGATGGTTTTATTTTACAGTAGGTATTTAATGGTGTGGTATTTGGGTTATTATATTATGCTCATTATTTTTCACATATGACCTGTTATACGATTAAATAAAAAAACACAGCTTTACACACACGCAGCTACACACAGCTCACACAACACATACACACACAGGTTTTTTTTTTGTTTATTTGGTATAAGTATTGAAAACATAAGTGATGAAAATGGTTACTAACTTGTAACTTTAAATCGTTATATTGCTAAACGATCATTCGTCATGAAATAGTATTAAAAAAAACTTGAAGACGATTTTTAAATACTTATTCAATGATATTAATTATGATACTCCATTTCAAATATTTCATCGACTTAGCTTTTCCTTTTCATATATTTTTTTATTATAGCTCTATATTTTTCCGCGGGCGCCTTATATATACTCGTACGATGGCATTTTTTAAATTTTGTTTTTGTTTCAACAAAGCGTATCACTCTTCGCCATGCGACACATAGACTAAAGACTATACGTCCCAATTAGGACGTATTCGCGTCTTCAAAATGCGCGCGCTCATAACATATCTGTTTACTAGAATAACATTGCCTACATCCTATATCACTCCCTCAACTGGGACAAAATAAACGAATGGCAACTATCCGGTTACGTTTTAGGCAGGAGAACGTGCTAAAGTATTAGACATACGCTAGAAATACATAACTCTCCTTCTGTAGTCGGTTAAAAATAAACTTTTCATAGCGATTTTTAATAATAAAATACTGGACGATGACAAGACGCTGTTTATAAGCTGAAGAGATTGGATGGACTTATTTATTTTAAGTGCAATGACTTGGTAAATACCATCGGTACCATATCCTTATTGTTTTCCGGGATTTCGTATATAGCTAGACCCTTTTGTTGTGTCAGCAACATCGATCATGGTTTATAGTCAACTGCCTAATATTATTCATTCTTCAAACTGTCTCTTCAAGGCGTTTTACATATTCATTATTCATGAATGCTATCTCGCCCTTAAAGATTAATAGTCACCAAGTAGGTATTTAAAATTCGATAGCGAAAACAACAACATTGATATTTTTTATACAGCTGTATTTTAACGTAACTATTTTTTCAAACATTTTACTTTTTTTTTCTATTTTTTTACTTTCAACTATTGGCATGATAAGCCAAGGCTTTTCATGCCAATAGTTTGAACATTAATGTACGAGAATAAGCAAAGCCGCAGGAAAAAATTGAGGGATTGTGAGAGTTGATATGGCTCACCTCCTAGTTGGTACTGAGTTGACGACTTAATTCACGGTAGAGACGACATGGTACCGCAAAAAAACTGTGATAAGGGTAGGTGGATGGTGAAGAAAACAAATGGTAGAGAAGTGTCAAATGGTGAACAAATGGTGGCGAAGTGTTAAATGCTGAACAAATGGTGGAGAAGTGTCAAATGGTGAACAAATGGTAGCGAAGTGTCAAATGGTGGAGAAGTGTCAAATGGTGAACAAGTGGTGGCGAAGTGTTAAATGGTGAACAAATGGTGGACACTTGTCCCACATTTATTTTCTTCACCATGAAAAACCAAACGCAGTTGCACAGCCTGGTGTCACATCCGTATTTGGACAAACCATTTCGTACAAGTTATGTGTAAATTATGCTGATTTATGTCCATTTCCGTTCTCTCGTACTCTGATTAATAGGAAATGTGGACAGAGAGCGCCGAATGAATTGGGTTGAATAATAATAATAAAAAATGACGATGTGTTTTGTATTTTTCAAAAATTTTCTTCACATACGAGTATTATAAATTTTACTGTATGTCGTAGCAAAAAACTTTTATTTTTTTTTTTTCGAAAATCGGTGAAATTTTAAAAAGATCCACCTGACTACGAACGGGTCACGATTGGTCGCCATGTTGGTGACGTCATAACGTTCAAGGAACTTCACGATAATACAGTGTCATCTACATGTAAATTGACTAAAAACATCCAAAAATTATTATTTATAACAGCAAATTTTATTTAGTCATGTGTAATAAAGGATTCTAGGCTAATTTCAATAATATGGGTATATATCTTTGTTTTCAGTTGATAGAATATCTTTTATATTGATCCAATATTGGAGGAAGAAATAGGCGAGAGCCAAACCTCGTATTACGACTTTTTATTTAGGACTAGCTGTGCCCGCGGCTTCGCACCTCTCAACTGCCTACACTACCCTACTTACCTACCTGCTTACCCAACTTACCTACCTGCACAGAATATTATTTACTCTAGGGAGAAGAAAATCAACTTCATACAAAAAAGTAAAGACATTTTTGCTACGCGCCATCTAGTAGTACTCCAAAACAACACACCAAACGAAAACATAAAAAACACCTACCATAGCTGGGAGTCGAAACCATAACCTTGGGCGTAGTAGGCCACCGCGTTTATCATTAGGCTATCCGGACAGGCAGTAGCGACGGCAAATTAACGAACCACATTGCACACAACACGTCAACGTCACCATTGACATTAGTAGTATGATTAGAAACAAAAACCTGTCATAAAACGTATTTTTTTGTCTCGTGAATTAGGTCCTGAATTATTATTTTTACTCTAGTCACACCTGAAGGTAAGTCGTTGATTCGGGGTATAGAGTTAACACCCCCTGCCTATAAGATCTCGCCGAACTTCTTGGCCGCCCTGAAGTTGGCTACAATGGCTGCGCAGTAATAAATCTCATACTAAACAGCACCGTTTCGTGGCATGCGAATCGGAAAACCATCTTTAGGGCGGCCCAGAATTCTTTCAATAACTATACCTGCCTACCCTACTTGACTTGATACCTACCCTACCTACCTACCATTTTTTTCTAGTGTCATTCAGCCACGGAGAATCTTAACACCACCATTCAGAAAATGACGTCAAATGCATAACGCCATGAACTGTCCGTGTATCTGAATTGTGTGCGTTGTGATATTTTACTTCTTGAACATTTTAAATTCATCTTACTTTTGATAGAATGAACCGCTGCCGTTTGCGATGAAACAAAAACTTAGTAATACTTTTTTATGTATAAAAGTTACATTCATTGGTTTCGTGCACATTTTACGTGATGCGTGCACAAATAAACAGACAAAAACTCCAAAAATGCTGGCAATGGATTCTGTTAGTTATCTTTTAACACCCTGGCTATTTTTTTGGAAATATTTTCGATGTACAAAAACGACTTTTTTCAGATTTATTGATATTATTCAGTCGGATGTCTGCGACCGCATTTCCTCTTAAAGAACATAACAATCTCAATAATGGGACACACTCATTTTGCGAATTTCATTGCAGTCATTGTCACATAAAATTGGAATGCATAAATGGCGATAAATATTTTTTTTACGAATTCACAATTACTATTAACATGGGAATGGTTAATAAGTTTCAAGTTGCCGAACATTTAATTGTATTTATATGGTATTAAAGATTTCACATGGCTATTCAAGATTTAAATTAAGTTATAAGTATTTAATGTTGAAACTAACTAATTAAACACACGTATTGCCTACACATATGCTCGTAAATCGGCAGAATATTTAGAAAATTGGCCGATCGCGTCCTTGACCATAACTGTGTATCGAGTGCTTTGAAATTATTTAAATCGATCTACCAGAATGCACGATTTAGGTAACCACTTTGATTGTATAGTTTGATTCATTCTTTACCTTTTTCACACGCTTTTTTTGGCTTGGTCTGTTAATACTATGAAATGCGAAAGTTTTGATGGATGGATGTTTGTAACTCAATTACGCCAGAACCTATGAACGGATCTGGACGAAAATTGGCACACAGATAGATTATTTTATCCCCGTATAATGTGGCGGAAGAAGCTAGTTATTTAAATATGAGTAACTTTGAATAGCATAAACGAGTTTTTTTTATAGAATCGGATTCAAATAAGGATTTCTACGATGATCAAGCAAATTCACATGATTAAAAAATTATTCATAAGAAATGCCTGGGTTTTCGTATTCGCACGGAAGCAAAAAAACAAACATCAAAGCTCAAAGTTGACTAGTAAGTAACAAAAGGAAATATAATATTACATGTGATCGTGAAAAAATCGCGGATGACTCAGGATAAAATAAACAGACCATGATAGGTCAGTACGTAGAGGATAAAATAAGACACTTGACAAAAATCAAACATTATTTTAGGTCGGCCATTCAAAAATTATCATCACTAACAAAAGTGTTGTCATTATTTTTGATACATCACTCGACCATGTAAATAAACAAATCGCGAATGAGTCAGGATAAAATAAACAGACCATGATAGGTCAGTACGTAGAGGATAAAATAAGACACTTGACAAAAATCAAACATTATTTTAGGTCGGCCATTCAAAAATTATCATCACTAACAAAAGTGTTGTCATTATTTTTGATACATCACTCGACCATGTAAATAAACAAATCGCGAATGAGTCAGGATAAAATAAACAGACCATGATAGGTCAGTACGTAGAGGATAAAATAAGACACTTGACAAAAATCAAACATTATTTTAGGTCGGCCATTCAAAAATTATCATCACTAACAAAAGTGTTGTCATTATTTTTGATACATCACTCGACCATGTAAATTAACAAATCGCGAATGAGTCAGGATAAAATAAACAGACCATGATAGGTCAGTAAGTAGAGGATAAAATAAGACACTTGACAAAAATCAAACATTATTTTAGGGCGGCCATTCAAAAATTATCATCACTAACAAAAGTGCTGTCATTATTTTTGATACATCACTCGACCATGTAAATAAACAAATTGTATCGGTACAAAAATATTTACTAAGTTACTTTAAAACAAGGAGAATATGCAAGTACTAAACAAACATTATTAGGGCCTAAACAAATCGAAGGCTCTGTTTGCCGTGAACTTCACCATTAGCACTTGAAAAACGCGAGAAAACATGCTGGGTTCGCAACTTCGCATCATACCCGACACCCGACAGTTAAGTGCAGACCTTTCAAAACACAAATAACCTAGCTTTTTACTTCGGCTTCGCCCCCGTGCTCTCTCCCACAGGAGAAATACATTTTCGGAGGTGCAAAATAGCCTACGACCCTCAGGCATAGTGTAGCTTTATATTATTAAAATAGTTTTTGTTTTTGAAAGTACCCGCTTCATCCAAACATTAACTCTTTATAATATAACATTCTTTTATTGAATCTAATCTAAATATTCTTTTTAAAATTATTTGCATATTAAACATAAAAACATAACTCATACAACATTATTATTAGTGTAGCTGTAGATTTATTGAAAACAAAAGCATTATTCGTGAATGCCCCATGCCCGGCAAGCCAGTTTCTTGACGCAGTGGAAAAATTTTGTACTGCCCTAAATTAGGGTTGCCATCCGTCCGGGTTTCCCCGGATTTGTCCTAATTTAGAAGGCATCTGGGGAGCGTCCGAGCGGGGTTTTATTTGTAGTCCGGATTTTAAAGTCTTCAAATGACCACCGCGGTCGCCGCTTTTGTTGAGTAGTATAATTTTGAAATAAATGAAAACTGTAGGACTGCTAATAGTTCCTTAAAACTTTAAGAAGTTTCTGTTTTCTTTCTTATTAAGACTAAATCTAATTTAAAATTGTATGAAAATAAAAATAAATATTTATAACCTGTACAACTATATTTTAAATAACTTAGAATATAACTACTCTGTTCAAATGTCCGGATTATAGGTTCCAAAATCCGGGGCTTTCACGCTTCATGTCCTGGTTGGCAGATTTTAGAGATGGCAACCCTACCCTAAATGCTCAGGATCCTTTAATCTTAATGACACATTTATCTAAAACTTAGCTGGTTCTATTATTAATTAACATCTTTGTTATCAGAGTTTTCCATTAAAATTACTCATCAAAGATTCAACCTACATTAATTGTAAAAATCATGTTCTTTGCAATAATTACATCAATTAGATACATAGCTATTCCACTTTGCAAAAATAAGTATAATTGTATCTATATAAGTTATTTGTTCGTAATAATGAACTGGTTTCTCCTGGTGGTTAATTAACATATATATTGTCAAGTTCAATTCAAATAACATTTTCATGATTATTACAACAACAATCAGATAGGAAGGTAAGTATGGTAGAGGTCAACTGACCTCCACCATACTTACATTCCTATCTACCTCTAGCTATCTACCATTTTCTTTGTAGGGTCATTCTTCCGCGATGAATCTTAACATCGCCATTCTGAAAATGACTTCAAATGCACAACGTCATCTATCGAATATGGAGTTCAACTGTCCCAGTATCTGAATTGCGTGTGTTGTGATATTTAACTTCATAAACACTTTAAATTCATCTTGATAGAGTGAATCGATTGCGTTGAAACAAAAACTAATTAATATTTCAAGTTACGCACAATTTTTATGTATAAAACTTATCTACATTGGTTTCGTACATTTTACGTGATGCGTGCACAACTAAAGTCGTCACAATCTAAGAAGTCCGTTGACTTTTACATGCCGCGATAACTTTCTACGTAAGAAAAGAGATTGAAAAATCAAATTCATAATCCTAATTAATTACTATGTTACCCATACACTATGATCATCATAAAATACAAAGCGCATCAAGTTTAATTATTATTAAGTATTTTATAGCTGTCAGAACGGGCCTTTAATTTTTTGACAACTTTAAACAGACAAACCGACAAACAGACAAAAATGTCAGAAATGCTGGAAATGGGTTCTCTTCGTTATCCTTTATCACCCTGGCTATTTTTTTATATTATTGATATCTAAAATCTACTTTTATACAGATTTATTACATGTATTGATTAGATACCTATCAACGACAAAAATAATTATACAATTTTGGAAAATTCAACTTACGCTATATGAAAAACCGGACAAGTGCGAGTTGATCTCGCGCACGAAGGGTTCCGTACCACTATTGCAAAAAATCACGTTTGCTAGGGGCTAATCAAGGGAGCCCCTCTTGAAAATTTATTTTATTCTGTTTCTAGTATTTTTTGTTATAACGGCAACAGAAATACATCATATGTGAAAATTTCAACTGTCTAGCTATCACGGTTCATGAGATACAGCCTGGTGACAGACAGACAGACGAACTGTGGAGTCTTAGTAATAGGGTCCCGTTTTTACCCTTTGGGTACGGAACCCTAAAAACTATGTGCTTTGTAATCATTAGGTAGGTAAGGACCTACGTTAATTAATTTGTTTTCAAAATAATATGCCAACTCTATTATTTATCAAAAATAACAGATATAAAAACTTTTTTACAAAAAATACTACCGACTTCCAAATAAGAAAACTACAAAGTGAAAAATAACTTTATTTTTGGAAGTCGGTGTCTTTCGTAAGTACCATTTTACTGCGTTATGGACACCGACTTCCAAAAATAAAGTTATTTTTCACTTTGTAGTTTTCTTATTTGTTTTTATGTTTCACTTTTTAGTTGTACCTACCTAATAGGCAAGTTGTTTAGTAAGTTACCTTAACGACAAAATTAATAACCCCAGTATCATGCAAATTGAACATAACCGGTGAAATGAGAGATCTGCGTACCCCTTAAGAGCGTATTGGCGTTATTTTATGTTATGAAATGGTATAATCAATAAATAGACATACGATTGCAGCAATCCCGCAAGATTTGCTTTTGTTTATCGAAGAGTTCTGTCGTATATCTTAGGAGTTCTTCATCTGATCTTCACCAAATTAAAATGGGACCAATTTTGAAACATACTCTTTAAAACAAAAAAAGAATTTTCAAAATCGGTCCACAATTGACGGAGATATCGGTGAATATACATAAAAAAAAAACACACGAAGTCGAACATAGAACCTCCTCCTTTTTGGTAAGTCGGTTAACAATCCTTTCATAACATTGATCTTAAGTACGGCAAAGTAAATAAAACAATTAAAATTGCAGCTTCGAATCAAAAAAAAAAGTATTACAGCACAGATTTTAATGTAGTAACGACCGCATTACATTTACATAATAAACAACACCGCTTGCATTCAAAATAAACTGCTAAATAATTTTAAGTCAGCTTCGTGATTTGCGAACTAGAGAATAAAATATTTTACTCGCTAGCAAACTAAAACAATAGATTTGTGAATTATCGCTAACATTAATTACGAGGCGGTTATTGTTCTTCACAATAACTATTTTTGTGTGGATATAATACTCGCAATATAAGTCGTAGGTCAGTAAAACTGGAAATTAATGTGCAAAAACAAAAGCTGATTAATACGCCAGATTGAAGCAACGTAAATCTGGGAGAGCCTTACAAAGTCTTCCACTAAATAGTAGTTTATGCAATGGTCATATAATAGGGGTTATTAAAACACGAGCGTGGGTTTATCACATGAAGCGAAGCCGAATGTGATAATAATAACACGCGAGTGTTTTAATACCTAATTATATTCTGTTGCATACACTATTTTATCTTCACTCATACAATAAAACAAAAGTGGAAACGGATAAAATATGTGGTATGGCGGAAAATATAGATTCCCATTGCGCATTGACTTTTTAATTTTAATAGAACACTTTTACTTTTTAATATATTGGCGCTTAGGGTCTCATTGAATTAATGTAGAAAAGTAGTGTCATTGTTTATGGAGGCGCGCGCTGCGCTAATTAACCCACTTTCGTGTTTTAATAACCCCTATTATATGACCATTGCATAAACAACTATTATGATGCAGTTGTTTGAAAATCGAAGAAAACTGTTGCACTGTAATGGTTTTTTTTTTTAATTTTACCTATCCACGAATATAAAGTACGTGTTTATACAATATATTTTGAATTCATATTTGGAACATTACGTGTGAGTTTTGATAAAATATATTATAAAATTTCAGGAAACCAGTCACTCTTTAACAATGAACGTCTTTCACACTCACTACCCATTCAAAAACTATAAAAAAATATAAAAATAGGAGTCATTAGAAATATACAAATTTCACTCAGTACACAGTAGCAGCACTGAAATCTGAAATGCAGCTGCCTGCTTCCGAAACTTGTAAGCTTGAAAGCTTACTTATGAAATTACGGTCTCACACTGTAATTTTTTTTAAACTTAAAATGGTCTTAACAACGCCATTAAAACTATCCGAACACGAGAAAAACGTTATTGTGTCAGCTGGACATCTGTTCTACTTTCCAAACCACTGAAAAATTACTAAGAAGCTTTGTCTTGCAAATGAACATCGTCCCCGAAATATTGAATTCGTAACCATTTTTTATTTTTGCTAACGGGGACAGACATTCAAAAGGTGCCAAAAGGGTGGGGAAAAGACCAGTGAGTGTGGGATTTTTACCTCACTGAAACAACCTCGGTAATCACCACCAGCTCATAGAACGGGGCTCCATGACCTCTCAAAAGACCACTCCGGCACCCCCTCTGTCGACATTGTAAACTAGGAAATACCTTTGAAACACTTTCCTTGCGAACAAACAACAAATCCACGTTCAATGTCAGCGAAAGAAAAATGAAAACAAGTACTCAACGAGTCGGAACATCTTCAGAATTCAGGTACGGTATGCGTTCAACAGGTGTACTTGAACGCGAGTAAAAGAAAAGGTCACGGGCGGGTGTGCCGTAGTGTTTTAGCCCACGTCACTTTGCCGGTATTTTGGCGTCGTCGACTGAATAAAACATGCGTAGCGCTTCCCTCGCGCAGCAGTGGTGCGTAAGGAGCGTCGATCCTGCGCCGCCTGCGCGTCTTGTGCCCAAGTGGTCAGTAGCGCGCTAAATAGAACGCGCAGTGTGTGACTGTACCTGATCTGTGTCGTGTTGTGTATACTCTTTGGAAATTATTGATTTTTAAAAGTAAGTAATTAAAGAATTAACACAATTATTGGATGTATCCCATTTTAGGAAAGTTATAAAAAAGGACTTTATTTTTATAATAAATTCGAATGTGCTTATTTCAAAATGTTCATCTGAAAACTGCATAAATAAACTGAAAGGAAATGTCTCTAAATAAAATTCCCAAGTACGTTTCTCAAAAAGTGGTTTTTAATTTAATTAAGGCTCGTATAACCTATGTCCATTTATATATCAATAAAACAATAATGGAATTAAATCAAGACAAGTAGGTACAAAATCATAAGAGACCAGTCAAGGATGTGATTGAAAATAAGTACCTATCTACAGATAAAGGTCCCTTAGAAAACTAATAAGTATTAACTTTAATGTGATCATATTATTTTATCATAGACAACTAATGCAACCAAATTGGGAACAAGTTCAAGGTTTGCCTGTCAAGTTTCATTATGTACGGTACGTAAACTAATAATGATATTTATCGTAAATGAAACGGTGCAAGCTGACTTCTCTTAATCAATTAATTTCTGTTGGTAATGACCCGTTCGTTTCTAACAATAACTGCATAGCTGCCGTTTCAACTCAGTCACACATTAGTTATTTTTTAAACATGTTTGTGTGTTCTATCCCTAATGATTTTTTAACTATGCATCGGTACATTCGCTAGAAAAAGTTTTTGTTTACATTTTCTTAAAACTACGATATAGTTTTTAAATAAGCTAAATAATTATGAAAACAAATTAAAAGCAAGATCTTTTGAAATTGAGCCCATTGTAAAAGCAGCAGTTTTCTGCTCTCATGTGCAACCCAAATCCTATCCTATCCTACTGCCTATTAATATTATATATAAACTAGCTGTGCCCGCGGCTTCGCTCCCGTAAACTGACTGCCTAAGTGCCTAAGTAAACTGACTGCCTACTAAGCATGCTACCTACCCTACTTACCTTTCTACCTATCCTAGTCCCCTGCCTACCAATTTTATTTCTAGGGTCATTCTTTCGCGGTGTCCGAGTATCTGAATTGCATGTTGTGATATTTTTTTACTTCTTGAACACTTGAACTTTTGATAGAGTGAACCGATTGCGTTAAAACAAAATCCAAGTAATACTTCAAGTTACGCACAATTTTTATGTATAAAAGTAATCTACTTGGTTTCGTACATTTTACGTGATGCGTGCATAAATAAACAGACAAAAATTCCACAAATGCTGGCAATGAGTTCTGTTGCTCATCCTTTAACAACCTGGCAATTGTTTTTGGGACATATTTTCGATGTACAAAAACGACTTTCCTACAGATTTATCATATGTATTGATGCAAATGTTCGAATGTATAATTGTTACTCAATCTCGCCAGAACGGCAGAACGGATCTGGATGAAATTTGGCACAGAGATAGATTTTAGTCAGTCCAGTATAATGCTCCCTTAGGATAAGAAAACAATATTCACGCGGGCGAAGCCACTGGCAGAAGCTAGTAATAAAATATACCTACCTATATTTTTCTTACTCCTTAAATTTTGCCCATATAAAATGCAGTTTAACAATAATATAGGCGGAAAGGTACCAACCCTGTCCTGTAACTATAATCGTGACAATCTAAGAAGTCCGATGACATTTCTCATTTTACATGCCACGATAACTTTGTACGTAAGAAATTGAAAAATCAAATCTATAATCCTAATTAATTACTGTGTTACCCATACACAACAACGAGTATCATTCGTAAGCATCAACATTTCTAAGTATTTTTATAGCTGTCAAATCCGACTTCGATTGTCAAGTTGTCAACCAATGAAATCCTCCAATGGAAGCCTTAAACCAGGTAGGCAGTATGAAATTCTATTTGAGTTATCAAAAAACCAGGTAGGCAGTATGAAATTCTATTTGAGTTATCAAAAAACCAGGTAGGCAGTATGAAATTCTATATCAGTTATCAAAAAACCAGGTTGACAGTATGAAATTCTATATCAGTTATCCAAAAACCAGGTAGGCAATATAAAATTCTATTTCATTTATCAAAAACCAGGTAGGCAGTATGAAATTCTATACCACTTATCAAAAAAACAGCCTTGTCTTTTTGCAAGGTTCACGATCAGGAAGGCAATGTCAGACTAGCTTAAAAATTAATATAAATTTTTAATTATAATCCGTTGTAAAACATTAAGTCATAGAATAGGAAAGTATCAAATATTACTTTAATAAGTTTATTTAAAAACAAAACTATATACCGGCCTTCTGGCAAATATGCAAAAATCATCAATGACTAACTTTCAAACAAAGCAAGCAAATCTGAGGTTTCGTTTTTTTTTTCCAGATCCGAGAACCTCCCAATTTTATATTCACAATATATTATGAAATTTTTTGTAACTATTAATGTATATTTTTTTTTAAGGCCAGTACTAGCAATTTATATACCTACTTTTAGGTGACACTAATATAAGGGAAATTATTAACCGAGCGAAAACTATAATGAATGGCCGACTATTATACTAAGTAAGTGACTATTTATCCGGTTTGAGTAATACCTTCTAGGAGGTTTTTGTGAGCTGCGGCAATAATATTATTACATACCTTAATTGTATTTGGGGTCCTATTTTTCTATGTTAGCATATTATTCTTTTGAAAATAGTATAAGAACCGAGGAGGCGACATCGTTGTGCAGCGCGCGAGTTCGGATGTATTCGCGTTTTCAACGCATTAGTCCAAGAGCGAGCGAAGCGAGCTAGGGAACTTAAGAGCACCCCGGCACGGTTAGGTTAGGTTCGAAGGGGATGACGGGCGCTGAAGTAAGCGAACTTAGCTTCCGTCATCTCGTTCATGTTAGGTTACTTAAGACCCTGCAGCCATAAAAAGCAGCCCCGGCTCCGTCAACAAACTTTTTTTTCAAGTGGCTGTTTTAAACATTTTTATTCGCCCACTGTTTGTCGCCCACTTAGTATTTCAGTAAGCCATATTCAGCATTTTTTACACCTTAAATTTGAATTAATTTTCGCTCGTTTAAATACTTAATACATAATGTAATAATACTGATACAAGATATTTTGAATCCTAATTATTAGGTAGGTTTGTTTATTGAAGTTCTCGATGGTACTCAGTAAGTTAAAACCGATTATTTTAACCTACGATTGAACCATTACGATTTACTTGGTTTTGATATATTTATTTAAACTGCGTGCCCAAAGCCTTTAAGCCTTAGGCCTTCTCCACCAATCAACCAAGAGTTATTGACCTAATAGAAGGGCTGAAAAGCAAGCAAATCATAAAGAAATAAATTACATATTTAAATAAAATGTATCGCTGAAGTGTCTTCTTTTTATACTCGAAAAATAGAACGGCTTTTGAGGAATAGATAAACGCGGGAAACAGCTAAAAAGAAGAAGAGGCAATAATGGAATTGAATGCTTATTTGAATGAAAAAAGAAAGGCAAAACCTTAAAATATGAATTTAGGTACCTTTATAATTTCAAAGACAAGAGAGTAATGTAAGTATTAAATATTCAAATTACGTCTAGACGGCATTAATAATATACATACATAATTATGTATACATATTTGTACGTCGAAAATTAAATACCTACGGATAAAATGCCACTGTTCAAAACATCGAAAATTTAAATATCGATTGCAAATTAAAATTGAAAATTGCTATACCTAAGCCAAAAATATAGTGGTCAAACGCGATTACAAAAAAACAGGAAATGTCTAAGATTAAAATGCCGATTGATTAAAATATCAACTGATTAAAAATGTCGATAGTCATTATACATATGTTCAAAATGTCAACATTTAATACACCTTTGTTCATTATATTTACGGTAAAAATTCCTACTCGTTAAAATATCGAACAAATTTTGATATAATTATTACGTGGTATGAGTGGAATAAATGTAGGTCGATTTGAAATTGTCACACTCTGCCTGATTTTAATTTAGAGTAGGTAAGTACGATACTACGATATTTCTGTCTGCAGGGTCTAAAGTAACCTAACATGAAGGAGATGACGAGAGTTAAGTTCGCTCGCTTTGCTTGCTCACTTCAGCTCCCGTCATCTCCTTCGAACCTAACCTATCCGTGTCGGGGTGCCCTAAGCTTTTCTAATGATCCGGGTTTTCGCAAAATCCGAATTATCAAATTACCCTGTGACGTACATAATACATAAATATCGATTATAGGACATTCGAAACTCTTTACTTTCGATATTTAGGTCTTTCGACGTCACTTTTGAAGATAATTAGATTTTAGATAATATATTGGACGTAAGTTATCTAACCACTCGACATTATCAACTTACATTATTTAAATTTTCGGTTACATGGTCATTCGATATTTAAGTTTTCGATGTTTTGAACATTGATTTAATTTTCGACGTTTAAATATGTACCCATAAATTTATCACAAAAATCACAGACGACCCATAGCGATATACAAACTACGGACTAAAAAAAGAAATAGCAAAGTAGAATAGCAAAATAGTGTCGATGTAACATACAAGACTACAACATTCCAAATTCAAACCACAAAAAACGTTATTGCTAGCGTGACGTCATTATATTCGCATTAAATTTGCCGATTATGTATCAATTAACCATGGCCTTGACCGTTCATAAGGCTTGTCGCACGGCAGTTTCGAGCCACAAGCAATATATATTTTTTTGTTTATAAATTAAACCAGTTTTCGAAACTTGTCTATAGTTCAGTCCTTTGAGTTTCCAGCAGAGATCTGTTTCTGTTGGCATGATCACATAAAATATAAGAATAGCCCATTTTTTTTACTGTGGAACATTAAACTTAAAAAAATCTAGGTAAATAATGAAGAGCGAATTATTATTTATTTTTTACCCGACTGCCGAAGGAAGGTAACGTTTTATCATTCTATATATGTATGTATACATCTGGTTTTGGTCAGCCAGATCGCGAATATGTATCCTCCGACTGCACAGCATGATTTTCTTCTTCTTGTCTTTTAGTTGACCTTTTAAGCATTCGGGTTTTTAGATTTTTTGAATTAACTTTTTTTTGTATTGATAGGAATCTGGCATACCCTAGAACCAAATATTCGAACACATGTGACATTCACCAACCCTCACTGGGCCCGCGTGGTGGATTACGGCCCATTTCCTCTCACGGAGAGGCGTGTGTCCCAGCACTGGGATCATTAAAAGGCTGATGATTATATTGATAGGCTGATGTTAAGCGATGATATGGTCGACGCAATAATAAAAATAATTAAATTATCGTTTTGTATTGTAATGGTTTTGTTTTGACGTTACACCCTAACTAAAGATAATTAATTAATCTTAGTAAAACAAATTAAAAACCGTGAAGTGCTTATTAATACTTTTTTGTAACACCTTTAAACGAGTTTGTACCTCTCCTATTAAAAACTAACAGATCGTATCCTAGGTTAACATCTTAATACTCAATTAAATTAATACCTAATTAAATCATCTCGAAGTTTATTTACTGTAAATAATTTTAGCGGAATGATGCTATTAATTAAAATTTAAACCAATTTCAAACCATCGTGTCTCCTTGCGCCGAGCTCTGGAAATGTGGCATAGTCGTATACTAAGAATACACTGTCTGCTTGAAACTGTACCTATCTATAGGTAATAAAAGCAGTCAATGGATAGAACCACATTGTTTAGGGTTCCGTATCCGAAAGGTCCAAACGGAGCCCTTTTGTTGTCACTCACGTGTCCGCATGTCCCTCTTCTGTCAAACAGGGCTATACAGAAAAAGGTTAGGGCCAAAAAAAAATGTTTGGCCTACTGAGTAGATAAATACTGTAATTTTTGTTTTGAAAAATATTGGAATAATGAATGAGAAGCCACCTAAGTCAGTTTTTTCTACAAAATTGTGTTCCGACGAATTTTTTAACTTCCGATTGACCTTTTTACTTGAAATTTGGTGATAATGTAACGTATATTTTACAAACAAATACCAAAATTTTTCTTTAAAGTTCCCTCATCCTTCCTATTACAACCAACTTGATTTTACGGTCGGCCTATATTCTACATTTGGTACGGAATCCTAATTGTGCGAGGTTCGACAAGCGCTGGGCCGGTTTTTATAACAAGGAAAAGGTCACAATATCGTGTTTGTTTTTTCTTTACTTTGTTTATGCACATTGAAGATCTGCTGTTTCTAGTATATTCCTTCTTTAGCAACATTATGCGCCTTACAACACTCAAAAGCAAATGCTTTTTCTGAATTCCAGGCAGCTTGACAGGCTGACACAAAAACGCGCTCTGGGTCTATCCGTGTACAAAACCGCGAACACGAGTCGTGGCATTATACTAAGCGATGGTCGTTTTGCGCGGTTGAAAAGAGTACTTTATTTCTTAATTGTTTTACTTTTTTTATTATATGCGTGATATTAGGTTCGAATGAACTCATTTTCTGCATATTTTTCCATAAAGTTCAAGTCACATACTGTAACTTGCCGAACAAAATAATTTAATCCTGTACAATGTCTCAAAGTGAGGAAAAAATTCTCAATGTTGATCTGGGTTCTTTTTTATGGTCGGAAGAAGAAAGATCAGTCTTGTAAGTGACCAGAATGTCAATATTAATATGTTACAATATATTTTTCAAGTATTGGGCCTTCTCTATATGTAATAGAGGCGTTTGCCCTGCAGTTGGATAGTACTACGCTAGTATTTAGTACGAGGCGGTCACGGTGACATCTAAAGTCTACTTCATGATCCAAACCCGTACGCAAAATACGCGCTTAGTTGTGGAGTTGCGGAAATAGCCCGTCGAAACTAAACCAAGTCCCATTGACGTCACTCAAAGTCAAATTTGTCAGTATCATATTAAAGTTACTAAAGAAAAAATATAATGTAAATATTGATGCGTTAAATATTTAAAATTTAAGCAGCAACCGAAGCGTAGATGACTTACTAGTCTGCCGACAGACGTCACACGAACTGTCAGACATGCCTGTCAAAGTTAACGAACTAATCAAAATTGCAACCTTGACAACCTTGACTTCTAGTTTAGTAATAATTATCCAATATACGCAACAATAGATTATTAGTAAGTTATTGGATAATATTTCGATGTAAAATCGGGTAGATAACAGGTTGCATAGTTAAATTTGCGTAATATTAACAATATAACAAGGTCTTTGCGCTACAAACAGAAATGTCACCATATCGGATTCCGGTCCTCACATGTAAGTTTATTATTTATCAACATTTTTAATAATCACATAAATATAAAGTACTTGGGCGACCGAGCTCTGCTCGGGTGAAAATAGAGAAAACGACGTTTCCTAAATATGAAATCTAGCTAGATTGATTTATTGCCCCCGAAACCTCCTGCATACAAAATTTCATATAAATGGTTGGAGCCTTTTCCGAGATTCATATTATATATACACGTATATACAAGAATTGCTCGTATAAAGGTATCCTCCCGTACATTACCATCTTTATCTAAACATGATAGTCCAAATTCTTTTTTTCTTAAGTGCCTGTTTTGTAAAGACTTCAATTAACTACGTCATTCATAGGTACGTCAAAACTGAGTAGTCACAGAGAAACTAATAGCTAATCTTTCATTAAGTATACAAAGTTTACACGTAGGACAAAAAATGACATTTGACCAAGGACGTCACATCCTAATTATCATTTTTGACAGGTTTATTGTACACTTCTGTCACATAACTAATAAATATTTCAACTGTGACACTATGGTGACGCCGTACATAAAAAAATAGTATACGGTAAGTCCAGTAGATAGACATGTATTCTTCTTTGAATAACAATATTATCTACCAGCGGCCCGCCCCAGCTTTGGCTGGGTTATAGATACAAATTGTGTAGCGTATATCCATCTGGAATAATGTACCTTTCAAAACGTGAAAAATGTATTCAAATGGGGCTGTGGTACCGGAGATTACCCTCCACATAAAAACAAACACACGGCGCCCTCTGATTATCAAAACAAAAAACAAAACAAAACAAAAATAGTTTATTTCAAATAAACCTTAAAGGTACTTTTGAATTGTCAAACAAACAAAAAAATATGACTCTAGTTGCAAATTCGCAAACGTCAGTAGATCTCAATGGAGAAGAATTTGCAAGAAACTCCACGGACACTCTTTTCCATCAGTTTCAATTACAAGTTTTTGGTTACATCATTCTTGTTAAAAAAAAAATACATATATGTGAGAACGATGCAAAAAGACGTGCACGTAAAAGCGTCTAGAGTAACAAACAATTTCAACATAAAAATGCAATGACAGGCCGAGGCAGCTAAGTTATGACCAATCCCAACTGATGGCGCCCGTTCACGAACATGACGCATGGATCGGCACCACTCAGCTCAACCATTATGGAGGGAACCGAATGATCCAACACATGTGCCACCATCAGAGAGAAATTAGAGAGAGCATGACACACTCAAATGCCAGGGCACACAGAAGTCAACCAACGACACATAGGTAGATTTACAGTCGGAACATAGTACTCACACATGTGCTGTGCAGTTATATAATATATATAACTATAAAATATATATAAAAATATATATATATATAAAATTAGTATACATTTAAATTTCCGTATAAACTGGCGTAAATGATACTTCAATAATCTCAAGATAAAGACAACGTAAAGCCTAATAATCTGCAGTAGTTGGACCCATTGGCAGGAAAAAAGGTCCTCACTACTTAGTCGATTTAATCAGAGAGACATGCGAAGGCCCAATACTGGCCACTTTAGACGCCAAGTCACGCAAACATTTTATGTATTCTATTGTTGTAGACAGGTAGGCATCGCCAACCTTGGTGATCGACATCGACTTTGAATCCATAACAACAACAATGAAAACACTATCATGATATTCTGTTAGAAAAGTCTCGTCTCTTTCCGCTCCGGCATTATCCTTAGCTTTAATATTTAATATTGTAACCGCGTGAGACAGCTCAGGAGTCGACTTCCGCTTTAACGTTGATAGTTATAATTCCGAATCAATTTTGTTAAAATAAACAATAATTTCAATATGAATATGACTGTTCTATCAAATATAAATTATATTCTATTACATTGTTTAATGAACTTTTTTGAATTTTTCAGATGAGGCATCATCATCGCATGCCCAACCTGGCGACGGCAACATGGGTCCTCTTCGCTCTACTACTTCCAACAGAAACACAGTTCCTCAACCCAGTCACATCATTCATGAACTTTCTGAATGAGGGCTCCAATCAGTTGGATAACGAACCACCGGATCAAAACAACATGCTGACCGAATATGACTTCATCATTGTTGGAGCTGGCACCGCAGGTTGCGTCCTTGCTAATCGACTGACCGAAATCGCAGACTGGAAAGTTTTACTCATTGAAGCTGGATCCAACGAAAATTTTGTTATGGACATTCCTATTGTTGCCAATTATCTGCAATTCACATCAGCTAACTGGGCTTACAAAACAATGCCGTCCAATAAATATTGTGCAGGATTTCAGAACCAACAGTGTAACTGGCCACGAGGAAAAGTGATTGGAGGCTCTAGTGTGTTGAATTATATGATATACACTCGAGGGTCGAAGCCTGACTATGATAGCTGGAAAGAAATGGGCAATGATGGTTGGGGCTGGGACGATGTTCTTCCATATTTCAAGAAAATTGAAAACTACAACATACCGTCATTCAACGATTCAAAGCATCATGGAAACAGTGGCCACCTCAATATTGAATACGCCCCGTTCCGCACAACTAAGGGCAAAGCTTGGGTAAAAGCAGCACAAGAAATGGGTTTTAAATATGGAGACTGCAACGGAGCAGAACCATCAGCAGTGTCGTTTCTTCAGCTGTCAATGAAAAATGGTACTCGTCATAGTTCTAGTAGAGCTTACTTGCACCCAATCAATGGAAGAAACAATCTTCACGTGACTAAAAGCAGCATGGTAACTAAACTTATTTTTGATGATACCAATACAAAAGTTATCGGCGTGGAATTTGAAAAACAAAACAAAAAACATAAAATTTTAGCAAAGAAAGAAGTCATTCTATCCGCCGGTGCTATTAATTCTCCGCAGTTGTTAATGTTGTCAGGTATCGGCCCAAGGAATCATTTGGAGTCGATGAAAATCAAAGTCGTGAAAGATTTACCTGTCGGATATAATCTTATGGATCACATAGCCGCTGGTGGACTTCAATTTCTTGTTCAACAACAAAATCTATCTGTATCGACTTCATACATTTTAAATCACTTAGATTTAGTATTTAAATGGATGAAGTCACACAAAGGCCCACTTTCAATCCCTGGTGGATGCGAAGCTCTAATATTTATGGATCTGAAGGATAAGTTCAATTCTACAGCTTGGCCAGACATGGAACTGCTCTTTATCTCTGGTGGATTGAATTCAGATCCACTGCTACGTCGCAATTTCGGCTTTGACGACCAAATCTTTACTGATACATACGGACCTTTAGGAAGATCTGATGCTTTTATGGTCTTTCCAATGTTAATGCGGCCTAAATCAAAGGGAAGGGTTATGCTGCGGAGTAGAAACCCAAAGGCACATCCGGCATTAATTCCGAATTATTTCGAATATCCCGAAGACTTGCAGAAAATTGTGGAAGGAATAAAAGTAGCTGTGCAAATAGCAACACAGCCGGCTATGAAAAAAATTGGTGCAAAATTGTATGATGTACCGATCGAAGATTGTTTGAAAGATGGTCCTTTTGGTAGCGATGCTTACTTCGCTTGTCAAGCACAGATGTTCACCTTTACAATTTATCATCAAAGTGGTACTTGCAAAATGGGAATAGAGAGTGATCCCTCGGCCGTGGTCAGCCCGAGATTAAAAATCCACGGTATCGAAGGCATTAGAGTGATCGACGCCAGTGTGATGCCAGAAATAGTGTCAAGTCATACGAACGCTCCCGTTTACATGATAGCTGAAAAAGGAGCAGACATGATAAAACAAGACTACGGTATATTATGATAGCACACATCCGATGCAAAGAGTATTTATTAAATAAAGCGTACCTGTGATTAAATTCTAGCTATAATATTTTAAGAGTAGGTTATGTAGTGTCTATTGATGTGCAATTTTCACAAATTAATTTTGATTAAAATAAACATACAAGAAAATCAGCACAATCCCATTTTTGTAATATTCCATAATAGATAAGCTTTTAAAAAAAGGTAGTCAATATTTTATAACGAGATATTTTGAATCAGTGAATAAAATATTTCTTACCTATCTATTAATAAGAGTGAAGAACATTTTTATGAAAATAAACCAATTTACTTTTTTGTAAACGGTTTCACCCAGTTAACGAGACATTTAAATATGTAACTAGAATTTAAGTAGATATCTTATTATGTAGAATGTGCAAAAAAAAAATTATTTTTAATAGGTGGCAAAAATTGGTATTGGATTTAGTTTCACCCAATGAAGAACATTATTTTACGTTGATATTTTCAAAATATTTTTATCATTATTTATATCATGTGTATTGTAATGAATGTGCATATATTTAATCAATACATTATTAAATAGTTTCAATTAGTTACGTAACTACACCACCTCGTAAGCGGGTATTTTTTAGTTATAAAAATTAGCAGCGAGATATTTAGGGTAATGGATGAAAATGGGGACCACGAAAGTAATTGATATACAGGAATGTCAATGTAGCTATGTAGCTACATATAATTGTGGTTGTAAATGTAATAATATGAATGAACATACACTAAACACCAGAAGGGAGAGCGTGACAAATTATATCAACTTTAGTAACTCAATAAAGTGACAAAATATATATTGAAATAATTTAACAAATTTCCAAATACAAATCTGTAGTTTTCTTAAGCTTTCTCCTGACTCCTATAATTATCTTGCCAAAATTATGCATCGGAATTCATAATACCACCCGCCCAATTTAAGTATGTCCCTGATGTATTACTTTAAAAGCTACGCAGGCAAAAGCTTGCCAAACTTCCGGCGCGTAATTTTCGCAGATCAGCCTCAGAATTTATAACAGAATAAATTTAACCAAAGTCAATCGCTGCATAATTATGAGACTCGAATTCGAACAAAGCAGTGAAAGATTATAAGAGTGATGACACAATCACTCTCGAGGATCAGGGATCGCAGTATGATGTTGCAAAAGAGATCTATAAGAAAACTATTTATACAATAAGGCATTATACTATTGTATAAATAAATAGGTATTATGAAAGATCTCTTCCATAAACAAAAAAAAACATTATGAAATATTACAATAAAGAACATGAACGTTATTAAAGAAATGTGAACCACAAGACAGATAAAAGAGAGATTCCGAGAGTGGAACTACCCAATCAGAAAATTCCGGTAACATAGTCCACTTCTTTAGTAAATGAGTTTTAAATGATTTTATCAATACTTAAACATATTATTTTTTTCGAATTACCTACGTCAATGACTTTTTAATTAGATATTATAAACAACTTAACGGTGCCAATTCGTCGATATTCTGCTCAGTATTCATTTGGTTATAGTGGAAGGTGTGTTTTTAGTGATTATTAACTGAATCCTAAGCGCTTGTGAGGACGAAGATATCGGTTACTGGCGATTAAGCTTCATAATAAAAATATAAATCCCTGGATATTTGAAGTCGCGAGGACCATTCGCGCATATTTCAAATGGTACGTACTTTTTCTCTATCATCATTAGCATAATTGAAAATGTTTACTGTTAAATATCCAGCAACTCCTTCATAGTAGATAGTCAGTAGTAAGTCAACAATAATAAAAGCAAGCTCAATATTAAAAAAAAAATCCGTGTTCAGAGTAGACAATCTCAGTGGAGGTAATCATTTTATCAAGCTTTAATTTAACTTGCCTGAAAGTATGTGTCATCATTTGGCAAAGGCTATTGCGCTTTATGTTAGTAGTACAAAGATAAGTTGATTATTCATGGAGAATAAATATTACTAAAAAGTTACGCCGCCTTTAAAAGATTCTTAGAACCAATTTGTACGAACAATTTTTGTTTGATTATTCCAGATGAGCCTTGATCATCGCGTGCTATTTTTCGCAGTAACAACATGGATGTTATTTATCCTCTCGCAACCAATCGAAATACAGTCCGCGAGCCCTTTTTCATCTTTTATGAACTTCATGCGAGACGAAACCAATCAATTCGATAACGAACCGCCCGACCAAATGAACTTACTGTCTGTATATGACTTCATCGTAGTTGGAGCCGGCACAGCAGGATGCGTGCTTGCAAATCGATTAACTGAAATCCCGAATTGGAACGTTTTACTTCTTGAAGCTGGAAGTAACGAAAACTACATAATGGACATTCCTATCTTAGCTGGATACCTCCAATTAACTTATGCTAACTGGGCTTATAAAACGATCCCATCTAAAAAATATTGTGCAGGATTTGAAAATAAACAGTGCAACTGGCCACGTGGAAAAGTAGTCGGAGGTTCCAGCGTATTAAATTATATGATATATACCAGAGGAGCAAAAGCAGACTATGACAATTGGAAAGCAATGGGCAACGATGGATGGGGCTGGGATGATGTACTTCCCTACTTTAAGAAAGTTGAAAATTACAATATCCCAACCTTCCATGACCCGGTGTATCACGGACATGGAGGCTATGTCAATATCGAATACGCCCCATTTCGGACAAGCAAAGGCAAAGCATGGGTCAAAGCAGCACGAGAAATGGGTTTTAAATATAGAGATCATAATGGAGCCGACCCATCGGGTGTGTCGTTTCTTCAGCTATCAATGTTAAATGGTACTCGTCATAGTTCTAGTAGAGCTTATTTGCACCCAATAAATGGAAGAAAAAATCTTCATGTATCCAAAGGCAGCATGGTCACTAAGCTTCTTTTTGACGATACTAATACTAAAGTTATTGGCGTGGAATTTGAAAAGCAAAACAGGAAATATAAAATATTTGCAGATAAAGAAGTCATTCTATCTGCTGGTGCTATTAACTCTCCGCAGTTGTTAATGTTGTCAGGTATCGGACCAAAAGATCATTTGGAATCAATAAGAATCAATGTTGTTAAAGATTTACCAGTCGGTTATAATTTAATGGATCATGTTGCTGCGGGTGGTGTACAATTTGTAGTGCAACATCAAAGATCAAGTTTTTCTTCGGAATCCATATTAAACAATATAAGTTTAGTATTCAAATGGATGAAGTCGCACAAAGGTCCTCTGTCCGTTCCTGGAGGATGTGAGAGTCTAGTGTTTATGAATTTAAATGATAAGTTCAATTCTACAGGCTGGCCTGACATGGAATTACTCTTCATTGCTGGTGGCTTGAATTCAGATCCACTATTACGCCGAAATTTCGGTTTTGGAGACCAAATATATCAAGATACATACGGACCTTTAGGGCGATCTGACACATTCATGATCTTTCCTATGTTATTACGTCCTAAATCAAAGGGACGAATCATGCTACAAAATAGAAATCCGAACGAATATCCGGCACTACATCCCAATTATTTCGAGTATCCCGAAGACTTGCAAAAAATTGTAGAAGGGATAAAAGTAGCCGTGGAAATATCAAAGCAACCGGCAATGAGAAAGATAGGTGCCAAGATATACGATGTACCGATCAAAGACTGCTTGAAATATGGACCATTTGGTAGCGACGAATACTTCGCGTGTCAAGCCAAGATGTTTACATTTACGATATACCATCTAAGCGGGACCTGCAAGATGGGAGTTGAAACTGACGCGACGGCTGTGGTCAGTCCTAGATTAAAAGTCCACGGCATTGAAGGAGTGAGAGTAATCGACGCTAGTATAATGCCCGATATAGTGTCAGGTCATACAAACGCTCCAGTATATATGATAGCTGAAAAAGGAGCAGATATGATCAAAAGTGATTGGGCTCATTTTAATGACGATATATTAGATATAAATAGAGTAGTGTAGTATAATGTTCGGTATAAGTATAGTTATTATTATTTAAAGTATTTATTTTAAAAAGTTCACCTGTGATATTCTAGAAATCAAGCATTTTTATAATGTTTTACCATATTATTATAATAACATCAATGTACGATTAATTGACTTACAATTTTATTTCGTAATATCATTGTTTTATTCAGGACAAAATAACAATCCCCAGGGTGCCACCGAATCCGGTAAAGAGGGTCCGTCCTGGCCAATTCCCTGGCCCCCAAGGTCGCCTGACCTTACCCCACTCGACTTCTACGTCTGGGGAAGGGCGAAAGAGTTGGTGTACGCAGAAGAAGTACCAACAAGGGAAGTTCTAATTAACAGGATCCACGCCGCATTCGATACAATGCGCGAGGAACTGCTGCTTAGAACGGTGACCGTGGAGATGAGGAAGAGGTGCCGAGCATGTTTACAGGTCAATGGTCATCAATTTGAACAAAATTTGTAATTAATTAAAATTAGTAATTAATTAAAATTTGTAATTTAATGACATTAGTCATTACCAAATTTTTTGTTTCATTTGCCATCCTTTTACGATCGAACACATTTAATTTTCATTAGTTGAAATTTTTGCTTGAAGTGCCCTAGTTGCGGAAATTAATTAATAACTTTAAAACTAAAAGTGATAATTACACTTTTAGCATATCGTTAGAAAGGGCATGGACTGAGGATGTTTTAAAAAAATCAGAAGAACTCCAACCCTGTTAGTTTTTTTTTAAACCCCATAGAAAGTTGCCCTTAAAATTATTTCTTTACCTTACTACGGTACTTCAGGCCCCATAACTTTTCTTCTCCACAATTTTCTGGTGTAAAATAATTTTTTGCAGGACCCTAAGACTCTAACGATTAAAACAAGACCATTAGCCGACCGGTCCCATGGATAGATTTTGAGCTACAGGTAGTTTTAGTCAAAAAATCACAAAAAAGTCAAATAAAAAATAAAAATAAATTAAAAAAAAACCTTGAGGCCAAGGTCAATATAATGGGCGGGGGTAGGTAGCAGACTATCCCTAGTTTCTACCCTAGGCGTATGTACAGCTCCCTTCCAAACACCCTGTATATCAAAGATATTTGATATGGTCTCAAATAAAAGATTGATTCTTCTTCAAGAAATCTCTTGAAAAAAATAAGATCTTTCCCAACAACCAATACGGCTTTAGGCCTGGAAGGCCTACCGAAGATGCCATCATGGATCTTTAATATATACAGATACGGTTTCGATCCCTATACTGATAACCAAGCTGGAGGCGGTTGGGTTGAGAGGTATTGCTTAAGACACTTTTAAGAGTTACCTCAATGATCACTCACAATGTGTCATTACATTATTATAACTACATTAGTTATCTAAGATTAAAGCTGTGTTTTAACCTTTTCTAATTTCTGAATAAAGATTTATTATTATTTTGATACACATGGACTGTTTCTTAGCTCTTTGGCTAGTTTATGCTACATCAACGGGACAGAGCCAAGTCAATGTAGCGTGTGGTGAATTTTTATAATGAAGAAGAAGTGTTGTGAACTGTTTCATTTTCTTCAATTTGCATGAATGTCAGAATACTGCAATTGTACAAAATTGCGGCTTTTTGAAGTGTAATGTAAATTGAATCTTTTATTAGTATTCCATTTATTTTTTATATTAACATATTTTTTACATTTTTAAAAAATATTCTATAAAAAAAAGCTTTTATTATTATTATTGATGGCAATATTAGTAAGGAGAGCCTTAATTTCGGCGTCCCACAGGGCGTCCTTGGACCAACTCTCTTTCTTGTCTATATAAATGACCTTTGCAGAATATTCCTCCCTAAATTCAAAATAATAACATACGCTGATGATATGGCTCTGCTCATCGAAGGACTTTACCTTAGACGGGTCATGAACTGGTAAATTAAGTAATCTTTTAACCCTAAATATTGAGAAAGCTAAGTTTGTTGCATTTGGTTTGAGGATACCTTCGCTGCTCTACTTCACTACTACTATCTTTTTCAATTCGTACTCACATTTGTAATCCTAGCCAGGAACGAGGCTGTGACTGTAGTAGGATTGCACGAACGCGAAACATCAAATATCTTGGCATAGTAATTGACGAAATCCAAATTTGACACGAGCACATTGCGGCTACAGTTGGTAGAGTCAGAAAGATATTGTAAGTTTTTACATATTTGAGATATATAGCAAATCGAAAAACTCTAAAATCAGTTAAGTTTGCTCTCGTGCAGTCTATTCTGGGTTACTGTATACCGGCTTGGAGTGGAGTGGCTAAAACTGCAATGCTACGCTTAGAAAGAGCTCAAAGATCCGTTTTAAAGGTAATGCTATCCAAACCTATCCGCTATCCCACTTTTGCAATGTACAGACTCTGCAATGTGCTCACGGTCCGACAATTTTTTGTAAGACAAGTTACTCTTAAGAAGCATGAGCAACTGTCTTTTGATGTCAAACTTACCAAAAATAAACGTAGATCTGATAGAGTTTGCAAATCCTTGCCGCGGAAAACTGTACTGGCAAGCCGCCATTTCTACATGTAAGCTTAAATATTTACCCTCTTCCGCTACGTGAATGTAAAACCCAGATCTGTATGTACCTACAAAGTCGCATATATGAGGAGACTGAAAATCTTCTTAGGGTTTTGTCGTAGGGCCCGCTCTTCCACCAGCAAATTGATATTTCGTCTACTCACTCTCACTCACATACATACATTACTGACTCCCTCATTCACACATTTTCACTCACATTCACACATTCTCATTCACATTCACAAACTTTATAACATACCCACACTTACACGTCTATCTCATATTGATTAATTGAATGAATGAATGATTTTTTTTATTTTTTATTTTGTTAAAAAATTAGTTTTTGTTTTGATTTTGATTCTAATATTTGATTTTGATTTCTTAAATTTTGTGTTTTGTTTTAATTTTTATTTATTGATACTCATTTTATTCTGCTAGTTTTTTGTATATGTTTTTGATGATGATGATGAATTTTGATGATTGAATATTGATTTGGAATTTTGTTTTAATTTTAATTCACTGAACTGAACAATTCATTTAGTTTTAAAATGTTTGACTTTATTATTTAATAGGTAATTTAATGTTAATTTATTTCTCAATAATTAATTAATCATTGTAAATTTAAATTTTGATCAGTATTTTAATTGATTTTTAATTTAAATTTAGTTTGGAACGTTGCATCTCCCTTCTGGAGGTGGGCGTTAATGGCTGCGACTGAAGAAAATTGGTATAAAATCAATATTTCTGTGATCATGTAGGGTTTTTATTTTTTGCACAGTACTTTCCGTTAGCCTGCTCTTCAAAATAGCAATGAAATTAAACACGTATCGTAAGTAACTTCATGGCTATTGGAATTGCTTACTGTTAGACCAGCCTACCCTATTTCTAGAAAATTTGCATCGTGAAGATATCATCGCAGGCATTTCGTTAATTATGTCAATACAATATGATTTTATCTTACAATGTCTTTTTCGTATTTATGTAGACTATTAAGCTGTTCAGTGATAATACAGATGGTTACTGACATATTAAAATGAATAACATTAAGAACAATGACTCAAACGCCTTACTGAATTTGAAAGCAAGACGAAGCGACGGCGCTTTTACTTTTAACACATTTGGTGCAAATTCCTACATAAGAACATCTAGACAGGCATTACAACAGATACCTATGTTTTCCTTATGTTCCTATTGTTTGTAAAACCATCATAAGTGACAAAAACATAAGAATCTGAACAGTTATAGTATCGTAACTTTGACCTACGCATACTTCAGTTTCGACGCCTAGTCATTACATTCTAGCAACATAACGAACAGTAACAAGTTAGAGTCAACGGCTAACGTATGAGCTTGCATACTATGTTCTGAATGGCTGCGTCGACGAAGCATGTTGCCGTGGCAAACATAACATTTGAAAATTGTATTTGCCATCGACAGAGAAGAAGAAGAATAGTTATATATCTGAACTTTTGAACTAAGCGCAACGCCTACTCGTTATGTTCTGGTAAGATAATGAACTGCTACATTCTCATCTCATCATTCTGCTACATTCGAGTACGAATACTAAAGTTCTTTGAGCATATAACTCGCAATGAAACTGAATGGAGCGTCTTGTAATCCAAGGCAGAATGGAGGGCAAGGGTCGCTCTCCGACCAGATGGGCAATCTTATTAAAAACATGACCAAAGCTTCGATGACCACATTCATCCTACTACATATTCACATTGCTGAATTGTGTCCAATAGAACAGAATGGCTTCTCCATGGCAAGAACCATCATGCTTAAGGACCCACCCATGACCACGACCACTCTGCCAAGAGTGCCCGACTAAAGAGCAGAAAAAGAAGAAGATTCTCCCTTAAGTATGGGGTTGCAGTATTCTGAGTTATGGTATCTGAACTGTGAACTAAACTATCTACGCATACGCCGGTTTCGACGCCTAGTCGTTATGTGCTAGCAAAATATCGAACATTACCGTAAACACCAGATGTATGAGCTTGCACAATTTTATGTTCTGAATCCATACTAAAAAAAAACAAATACTAGACGATACTAATATGAGTTTAATAAATGCAAAAGTCTGTTACGTTATCACATCTAAACTGCAGAAAGGATCTTTAAGAAAATTGACGCACGGGTAGACTACGACGTGGATACTTTATCATACCGGTGACTTAAGTTCTTTTAGGAAAATTAAACACTTTTATATTAGAGTTACCTGCGCATGCGCCGATTTCGACGCCTAGTCGTTCTGTTTTAGCAAAACAATAAACAGCAACATTCAACTATTAATAGACTTAAGTATGAGGTCTGAGTTGAATTTCAAATGTGCCATTTTATGACATACATCATTTCAATTTGAATGTAAACTTGTTAAAATAAGTAAATAATTGGAGCAGAGAAATCTAAACAGATCAAATAGTCCAACTGCATATTATTTTAAAACTTCTCAAACACACGTCAATTTCAAGATTCTTCGAAGTATTTTCCTTAGCAATAGGTTATCAACTTGTCATTTTTATTACTAGGCACACCCTAATGGCTAATAAAATGACAAGTTGATATAAGGTTCTTAATAACTACCAAAAGCGTATAATACGTTTTTGAAATTTAAAAATGTATGAGTAAAACTTTTCGCGCTATTATCGGCATCTATCTAGCCTTTCCCCAAATATTTGTTGAAGTCGACTTCCAGTCAAACCGGATGATGGTAAGTACCAGTATTTTACAAGGAGCGACTGCCTATCCGATCTCCACAAGTTTCTGAACTCTGTTATTGGGTAACACGATACTCCTTAAATAATGGTTGTCAGACTTCCGACTTATCGTACCGACTTTCTAAGATATACTAATAACTGCCGGGACCAAGTGCTTCATGTGCTTTAATCCTCTCAGAACCATAGGATTTTAGGAGGTAAAGTAATCATTTTAACTATTTAGGATGATCCATTGAGTGTCTAAGAACATATTTTTAAATCAAAATACAAAAATCAGAAAGAGTGTTTTTTTTGGGACATAGATGTCCCTATGGTCGATGATCGTATCTTTAAAGATACGTTCAGGAACTAAAGTAATGTAAAATAACACCAACCCGTTTCTTAGTTTTTCACATCTTTTAGTTTGGGACATAGTGCTGTCACAGTGGTGCGAAAAAGCACAAAACAGCAGCAGCGATGAAACTAGTACAACACTAGTATTTTCGTAGTTGGCGCAGCGCTGCGCTCTAGGCTGTATCCTTAGAGAATAGCACTACTATATCCACGTAGTCGTCAAAGGGGGGCACGAAGGGTACACGGTATGTAATGGATGATCAGTTAGTAACCCATCCGTGATCCGATCTCGGCAAGCGTTGCTTAACCATAAAGGTCTATCGAAACCTGCAGCTATTATTACTAAGCCATGTTTACGTAAATCAAAGACTAAATCATAATTCGTGATTAGACTTTTGAAAGTGGCGCCAGGCCAGTGACAGAAAGTTCAAAGGGATTATGTAGTTTGGCTTGGTATGGGGTTGTCATGTGTGGATGTAATGAAAGAGAAGGGAATGAACAATAGGGTGACGGTTGACGAGAGAGAACGGTAGAAGAAAACGTGTTGCGTCAATCCCAAGAAGCATGGGACAAGGGCTGGTCTCTTAATACCAAAGTTCAATATAATTATGTAATTTATTTGCTGATTTCTTTCTTATAGATACAACGAGCCAAAAAAGACATTGTATAAAACTTCACACTTTAGAATCATAGCTTATACTAATTTAGCTACTAATTTCTAGGTTTATTTACCTACCTACTGGCTAAACTTGTCCCTTCGTTTACAAACAGTCATCTTATTTGAATACGCCCTCGCATAGCCCTCGCTAACCTAACCTCGTAGGTGCAATAGAATAAGCATTAACCCTGTTTGCTGCCAAGTTTATATGAGCATTAAAATTAGTTTGAACTTTAATATTTAGCAATGGTAAAACCAAATAAAATATTCAATGTTTAGTGTACAATAAATAATATTGACATATTGACATTGAAGGTGACATGTAACGAAAATGAATAAGAAGCATATAATAGATGGCAAGAAAATTGTATCAACATATAAGATAAGCAGATCAAAGGAAAGATGAGATTACAATACAACTAAAAGCGGTGTATCTATCCCAAATGAATTGAGAGAATGGCTGAAAGAGAAGATAATGATGTACATAGAACCGCGTAATAACTACAGTAACATAGTAAATAATAAATACATCATTAATTACAATGTTACTGAACCAGTCCATCCGACATTTGTTTATACACGAGTAATTGCATTAATTATACCTCATTCATAAACCAGAACTAGCTTTGACGAAAATAAAAAACCACAGACTAAGCAAACAAACTAACGACGAAAGGAATACATTTGTATCATGATGATAACTTATTATAAGGGATATTGAGTTTGATTATGTTTTAAGAAAGTAAGAGGCTCTAAACAAGTGACATTCGATGTCAGCGAAGGCGACAGTCGAAATGTCAATATGTAAGGGATTGATCACGTGGTTTTCAATATCGCTTGTCAATCCCATACAATTTTGCCTTTTTTACAATCGCTATTGCCACGCTTTCGATAACAGAATTTTAGAACATTCTAGAACATTCTATCAGGAAAAACTATTGTCAAAAGTCCAAAATGTCAGGTAATAAATAATATTAGTATTGACCACATGACATTTTATAAATGCATCGGTTCGACGAATCCATACAATATTTGGCACAGAGGCAAATTCTGAACGAGCATACTAGAACAGGTTAGGTATAACTTTACAATCAATATTTTCTTGCGATGAAACGGACTACGTTTAAAATAATTATAGCGAAAAGGACTGGATATTGAATGCTAGCTGAGATGCCACTTAATTACGATAAATGGAGGAAAAACAGAACTTAAAAACTAAACTGAAAATTAAAATGTTATAACTCTAAGAGCAGACAGGATGTTGCTATTCGAGCGTGTTTTATATCTCTTATCGGATTATTTCACACACCGCTGCACCGTTAGTTTTAAAAGAATCTTGCAAGAATGTAAAATCTAAATCTATAGTAAACAAATAATTTCAAATACAATAAAACCCATCAAAATTCGTTAGTTTACAATATTCGAGCGTTTTTATGAAATAAAAGTTTATAATCTCACTCCATTTACGAGCACTATGCGGAGTTCGCTCACCATAGAACCGCGGTCACATATCCATACAAAATGTACCTAAAAAAATGTACCTATTGAAGAATTATTGTCCACTCCGTAAAACAATTCGAATCGTATCGCTGGTACCCATTAGGATGCTTAGTTTACATAGCTTGCAGTGTGCAAACAGGACTGAAAAATTACATCAGCTAAGATAGCATAGTTTAGCTTTATTGAGGAGGTACAGTAAAGGGTCAAAAGTGCAGTCATACTCTCCCAAAACTCAAATGGCTAGTTTTTGTAGCATTCCACAACTGGTTTAATATTTTGTATAGAAATTAAAGAATAGATTATATCTACTAACCGCGAAAAGTTGAAATTCTGCTGCCTACAAAAAATTGCTTTTTCTGTTTTGGTAGAGTATGACTGCACTTTTAACCCTTATAGTACATAGCAACAGAAACCTCCTTAAAATTCACCTTACTGGGTAACCGGTAAGTCCGGTTTTAAATACTATTTAAAAATATTATCGACAAGTTCAATGGTCTTATTTTGGGCAGTTTTTTACATCAATTACTAAAGTAAGATAAAGTGCATTGACTCCAAAACATTAAAATATTTGAACTCAATGTTCATATTGACTCGAGCAATCGAGCGTCAGCTCGGCTGCACGTTGACGTTCAACCTTTTCGAAAAGTGTCTGTACCTGTAACAAAACAAAAACAATAAATTAGTAAATTCGACATTGTTTTTACATTTTTCTATTGTTTCAATTCAAAGTCAAAGTCAAAACATTTATTTCAACTAGGCCAGTAAGCAGCACTTTTGAACGTCAACAATAAAAATTTACAAGTTATAATAATTCATTCTACCGCTAACTAACAACAAAAAAGCTATCGAGAATCACCTTCTTACTTATGAAGGTTGTACTTTCTATTCGTTCTGAACAAAGTTACGAATATGTGTCACATTGATATAGTCGAGCTAAGGTTAATATAAAGTTAGGCTGGTTTTTGTAGCAATTGTATGCGTACGGTTACCAAACCATGCCATTTGATATTAATCACCCCTAACTTCTGTTACGAAATCTCAACTCGAGCGTTGAAACATAATAAGATCATGTATAGTACTCGCCAAACTTATTGGCCGCACTGAAGTTGGTTTTCCGATGCGCAAGGCACGACGCGGTGCTGTTTTTACCTGACTGCCGAAGAGGGTAATGTATAAATTTATCAGTGTATGTATGTTTGTGGCGTTCAAGAGGCCAAACGCGTTGGCCGATTTTGATGATTCTTACGTTAAGACGATATATACACCCCAATGTTAACGCAGTACCTATTAGCCGTGCGCCCAAAATATCAATATTGAACCTCCTTTTGAACAGTTTTGTTTGCAAAATATTATATGATTAACATATGCTATTTCAGTTATGAAGAAATTGCAGTCATCAATTTTTCTGTGTAAATATATTTTTAAACATCCAATTCGTTTTAGAAGAGTATCCAAAAGTTGCGAAAAATATCGTGTTGCTAATTATTTTTTTAAAGCAAAACTATTTATTATACGAAAAAATCATGTTTAAAAAATAATGTACATGAAACAATAATAAATATTTTTTTTCAAGCCTTTTAACCTAGCCTAGTTACTAAGGAGTGTGTTTTAGAAAGTTACCGTTTTACGACACTAAAGCAGATGTAGGCCCTTAATTGATTCATCTTAACCTTGCGAGGGCTACATTAAAATTGGAAAATAGAAAAATGTCGGATTTTGGGCGCCATATTGAGGGGTTACTGTTTTTTTTTCCCACCGTTTGGTTTATCAAAATAAAAGGCTTTAAGAGGTTATTTCAAAAATATATAACACAATTATATGTTTAAATGAACCAAATTCGAAATTTTCGAAAAATAGGTATGTTAACTAAAAAGTTAAAATAAAAAAGTTCATTCAATAAATCAAAAACCCGACTGCTTAAGAAGCGAACTAAAAAGACGAAAATCTAAGAAGAAAATCATGTAAAATCGTTATTTAGATACATATCCCTCATCAATATCAAACAAAACTAAAACTTTGTAGAACAAAAACTTGAAAATATTAAACTTAAAAGAGGTATGTAACTTTTTTTTTTGTTGGTCAATAAAGTATATTCTATTCTATTCTAACTCAAACCGCTACATTCTCCTTACACCAAATCTTCAGTAAGTACCCATCTATAAAATGCTTCGATCAATAATATTTATCGAAGCTAAAATGCGTTGAACGATTTTCACAATTCAAACTTTTTTCATTATTATAAACTTGTTTTTAATTTTGTTGAAACGTTTTGCTATGCAAAACAATTATCTCAGCTCTTAAAAGTGTAGTTAAGTGATTCATAATTATTCACAAATAAAATCACTTCTCAAAACACGCAAGGTATAATGTTTAAAATCGTAACGATAGCCAGATGGTCAAAAGCATTATGACGATGAACTTAAACTATTAACCTAAATATGATTTGTCAATTTTAGAGGGCAGACAATTCATATATTCCAACTCAAATATAAAAAAGACTTGCAAATAGTTAAGCAATGAATTGAAGAAACAAATGCAAATAATTTTATTAAAACATACAAAAGCATTAGCTGTCGGCAGTCGGATTCGGCGCCAGGGCGTAAGATATTATATACCGCAAGCTCGACTAATGCGCCACGGAAAGGATTGTTATATTAATAAAAAACATAATAATTTATTTATTTCAGACAACAAAAAGGTCACACTGACAAAATAAAATACTTACTTACTTTACTTATTAGCTAAATTTATGCTTCATATTCCCCGCAACATTAAAATGACAAGAAATTGCAAGTGTGTGCGTGGACAACGGATTATTGTGAAGCAAACACTAATAAATAGGCGAATAAATACACCCGTTGATTCTACGCACACGAAACATCTATGTTGGTGTGCTCTGCAAACCTATCTGATTTGCTTTGTGTACTTGGATATTGCGCGAATAAAATTTATTGGGGAATTATTTTGTAGTATTCGTACATAATGGTAAGACCGTACGAAGGAAGCACGATAACTTTTAAGGTTCGACATTTTTTATATATTGACGATAATAACAAATTTGTATCGTCTATCAGTCCCAACACAGTATCAGCCATAGATTGAGTATGTTTTCGCTATATCTATGGTATCAGCTATATGCTACGATCATTGTAACGTCACACGCGCTCGTGTTTGTTCGGGAACTGTCAGTGTGTTTTCGGTACTGGATTCAAAAATTAATTATAGCAAAAAAAATAAAAATTATTTTGTCATAAAACTTATATATGATCTAACAATTTATTACAAAAAAAAAACATTTGTTAACGAGACATGGTAACCAAAAACCTCGTTATTTTTTTTTATCTCTACTAACCTCAGCTATCGCCTTGTTGCGTTTGATCCACGATTGTTTGGCCAGCCTGTATAAAGGTTATTGATAGAGCAGATTGTGTCAGTGGTCACTGGTCGGCAAGCCCGCCAGTGAGTAAGCGGTCGTTGGTGCAACACAGTCGGACTTCAAACACACCGTAGACCGTAGTCTGTTTTGTACGACCAGAATTTATCCAGTCGTTAATCAGTGTTTCCTTGGATTTTCTTGACCGCGTAAGTTTTTATTTATATACCAAGAGATTTTTTTACTTTATAATAAGGTTTTATTAGAATGAATTAGGTACAGTCGATAAGCTAACTAAGGCTAATGAACTTAAAGTATAAATATAAATAATTCGGAAGTAAAGAGTTAATAGATCCACGGACCACGTGTTGTTATAAGTTTTGCTTTTTTTAAAAAAAAACGTTGCCCCACACTAGGAATTTCTTCCTGTATCGTGGGTGCGTTTAAAAACATATAAACTCACATACACAACACCCAGAGCCGGAACAACTATCTGTAGGTCATACAAATATTTGTTCCGTACGGGAATCGAACCCGCGACACGCAGCGTAACAGTCAATCGCTCAACCACTGCGCCAACCGTGCGCCCAATAAGTGCGTCATTGCATACCTATTTATAAAGTAAATAAAAAAAGAAAGAAACATTAAGTGCCTAAATATAAAGCCCTTTATGAGGTCTTTAACTTGCATGTGGGGACCACTGCAGAGCTTGATCCGTACCTAAAATCTCGGCATTCCTAAACAGTTTTGTAAAATTATTTATAGAAGACTGGAATTTCAGGTTGTGCATTGCACGATGTAACACAAATATTTCATTTTCAATATTTCAAGTCATTCATCCAGACAAAACTTTCCTAAGCAAGCTTTCTAAAGCTGTTGCTTACAGAAGCACTTGGCCCCGTGGTCTATCCAACAGGACCTGTGCATTTTTCTGGAATAAAAAGTAGCCTTAAGGCACTACGAATTCGGAAAGAAATTATTAATCGGATCATTACCTTACCAGAGCTACTACAATGTTGCCTCTTAATATTTAGTTATTTCATAGTTCAAACACACAAACGTACCTGACAGAGGCGGACTTAATGCCTTAGGCATTTTCTACCCGTTGACCTTTGGGTGATGCAGAGACAAAAAGTGGTAGGTGTAATATTAATAAACTCAATAGACGATCTACTTAAACAGTTAGTGGTAGCAGATGATTGGAAAACATTATCGCAGTGACGATACTACTGTCAACTTCTTCTACTTTATTCCCTGAGTACCCCGATCCTGGAGGCTCCCGTCCCGGAGGACCCCGAATTATTTTTATCTTGATAAACTCAATTTAAAGTCAGTTTAGCTTAAGTACCGTCAGCAGATATGTTAAATAAAATTTTATTACTTAACTACTTGCTTGGTTAAGGTAAATATTATAATTAGAGAATACAACATAGAGTCTCCTAGAGCAATCACAGGTTTTAATTATTATCACAAAAGTTCATTTTTCAATAAAGAAAATCAAAATAATTAAAAAAATACATTCTCATGTTCCGGCATTATTTTTATAATGTAGCATAGTAAATAGTACGATATGTTTAAAATTATCTTTTAACATGCAAAATCAGTTTCACTTTCTTTTTTTACAATACAGAAAATCAAAAATGCTTTTAGAAACTGATAATTAACTTTAAAGTCTCAAAACATGCAAAAATGAACTATAAAAGTAATCAACATTAGTAATAAAGTTTAAAAACCAGCCAAGTGCGAGTCGGACTCGCGCACGAAGGGTTCCGTACCATTATCGCAAAAACGGCAAAAAATCACGATTGTTGTATGGGAGCCCCACTTAAATATTTATTTTATTCTGAGTTTACTATTTTTTGTTATAACGGCAACAGAAATACATCATCTGTGAAAATTTCAACAGTCTACGTATCACGGTACATGAGATACAACCTGGTGACAGACAAACAGACGGACAATGGTCTTAGTAAAAGGTTTCCGCTTTTACCATTTGGAACCTTAAAAACGAAATATTTACGTTTTTTTCTAAAAACATACAAAATCAACAATATATTAAAAATCTTTATAAAAACTATAAAACAATTAACTTTAAAAATAGTATCTATATATGAAAATATCAGTCTTTTCAATTATAAATAATGGAAGAATAAAACGTGCTGCGCCGATCCCAAGTAACATGGGATAAGGGCAGAATGATGATATGATGATGATATTTTATTTATATTTAATTTTATATTGTTAAGCACACAAACAGTACAACTGCTTAAAACCATCCAAAAAAGAATACATTTAAAGTCAAAATTACATAGCAATCATACAGATTATAGATATGCATGACATTTACAAAATTCAAAATTTATACTACAACTAAACTAGGTAAACATCACAATATATCAGTTAAGAGTAATGAGCATTAAGAGTTTGAGTCAAACTCTTAATTCTCATTACTTTATAGGTTGTGTCTGAATGTTATGAACTTCATTGAAAAGACATCAATAAAACTGTCGAAAGAGATGAACCTTTCATCATACAGCCTTGCCATGCGTGTAAACGGGCTATTAAATGAGTTATTTAAAGTTGAGGATGGGATATCAAATATATGATGCTGATGCATACTACGTTGGCTAATCCTAAAGTTAAAATAATTTATCAATGGTGCATCGATAGAACTATTTATAATTTTGTGAAGAATTAATAGGTCAGAATTATTTCACCTTTCTTTTAAACTTATCAATTTGAAATGTTTTATTCTATCTTTGTATTCCGGCATAACTTTCGGATGCCATTTTCACGCATAAATACCGTACAAAACGAGTCTGAATGGATTCTACGCTATCTGCATAAGTAGAATAATAGGGAGACCATGTAGTGGAACAATAATCAAGGGAGCTCCACACCAATGCACCATAAAGCAGAATAAAGCTGAAAGCTACTGTTATTACGGACCGGCTTAGACATACAAATTATAAAGCCAAGCATTTTTTTAACTTTGGTAACCATACTATATAAATGATCACGAAAAGATAGAGATGTATCAAAAAAGACTCTTAAGTCACGAATGACAGAAACTCTGCCATGATAATTTCCATCAATAAGGTTTTTAAATTTAATATAATTTATTTTATTTGTAAATGTTATGTATTGTCATTTTTTAACAATAAGCGACATCCCATTATCAAAACACCATTGCTGGAGAACATTAAGATCAGTGAAAGTTTCATACAATCGTTGAAATCTGATGTTTTACTATACATTTTCAAATCATCAGCACAGGCTAGGTAATCGCAACGTATCATATCCAACAAGTCGTTAATAAATAACAAAAAGAGCAAAGGGCCCAATTTCGTTCACCTGAACTTGGAGTATATGGTACAAATTCGTAGCCCACTAAGGTAACAAGCTGAGAACGATTACTTAGATAACTCTCAAACCATCGCAATAGACAACCATGAATTCCAGCATGTTTATAAAAAGAATCGAATGATCAACCCGATCAAAAGCCTTTGTACAATCTGTATATACAGCATCAACCTGACCCCTAGCCTCAAAGGTATATAAGCAAGTTGGACAAAGTAGAACGGTTGGTAACAAAACCATTTTGCCTATACGTGACGTATAAGTTGAAAACAAAAGAAAAAAAAAATGTAATCATATTAATTATCGTGTTCGGGGTTCTCCGAGACGGGACCTCGGAGATCAGGGTACTCAGGGAATAACCCCTTCGTACGATCTACACTAACTTCTTTATAGTATTAATTTAAGTGAAGTCAAACTGCAGCGAATATAAAGCTAGGCAGAGATGTTCATGTTACCCTATGCAAAGTGTCTGGAATACAAAATACTTTTAAAATAAGTATTTCAGATACCAGATACAAAATTCCTTTTGGAATGGTGTCTGAAATACTAGATACAAAATCGGTATCTTTTGAATACTTTATAAAGATAAAATACTTTTGCACGAAAACATAATTTTATAGAGTTTAAGTTTATGTTTACATGAATTATTTATGAATATATTAGTTGATTGCGCAATTGTGACAAAATATTATATTTTCAAGATTTTAATTGAAACTTAAGTAAAACTAGTTCTGCAAACATACACATACAAGACGTAGCTGACATAGATGACATTTGTAGAAAGAAAGACTAAAGAGTTACCATATATCAATTAAACCCCAGACTAAAGTTTCAAGGGCGCGTTCAGTTTAATCTATGGTGGCATTAAATGAGAAAAATGCATTGGTAAAGTATTTTGGCAAACATATTATTTACGAAATATTAAGATAACAAACGAAATGTACTTACCTATCTAAATACAAGATACAAAATGAATTTAAAAAAGTATTTTAGATACCAGGTGAAAATAATTATGTATCTTGTATCTGTAATTCAGATACATGTATCATTGTAACATAACTACACTATAATGAATATTAGTGCAGTTCAGTTCTAATAACGAAGCAATAAATCTGGAAATAGTCGCAAATAACCGGGCATTGGTATGTTATTTATTACAAGTTTTATAATATACTAGCTGACCCCCGCGGCTTCGCTCAACTGGCTATCTACCTACCCCACCTATCTACCCTTCCTACCTACCCACCAACCTTGCCACTACCAAATAATGAATTTTATAGGCAGAATTTTGCTAATTTGGGTTACATTATTGCATTTTCATAAGGATATCTAAAGTCTTTGAAAATAATTTATAGCCTATGTTACTCTGGAAAAATGAAGCTTTCCATAGGCGAAAGAATTTTTAAAATCGGTCCAGTAGTTACTGAGCCTATTCGGTACAAGCAAACAAACAAACAAAAAAATCTTTCCTCTTTATATGGTAATATGGAATAATATGGTATAGATTGCCAATATGGGGTATCTCAATAAACTCATTAAATAAATAATATGTAGGTATTAATTCAATACAGAGCTGCACATGACATTATGGATGATGGTAAGAGAGAGAGAGAGAGAGCGAAAATAATTGCGAGTGAGCAAGGTAGTAAAAATACTCCGTTCCAAATCTCACAAACTCCGCACTTATTTTTAACAATATCTGTTAGAAAATAACAAACTACTAATCTACAGACTCTGAGCAAGTTACAATTTGGTTAACATGTCGTTTCCATCTTTGACCTTCTACATCAACCATGTATGTTACCCCTGGTACGGAGTCTTGTAGAATTATTCCTAAAACCCATGGCTTTCTGCCTTTCCTGTGGTCTCTGACCATAACCTTTTGACCTATTGGCCATTTAATTTCCTTTTTCCTTGATCTCTTTTTTCTACTACTTCCTGAATAGTGTCAGACAAGGGACGTAATTATCAGAACCTATTTCTGATCTCTCTCCCCAACATGATACGTGTTGGAGACACCCTATTATTATACTGTGGTGTGCTTCTATAATCAAACAGAAACAAGTTGATGGCTGACATAAGGCTACTACCACTTTCTTTTATTTTAGTTACAGCTGATTTAAAAGTTGCCACAAACCTCTCTGCTGCACCATTGGTTGCAGAATGATAAGGTGCAGTGAATGTATGCTGAATTTGGAATGTCTTACAGAATTCCTCAAATTCAATTCGACCGTTATCCGACACTAAAAGAGCTGGGTAACCAAATCGAACGAACAAACTTTTAAAAATTTCTATTGTACGTGTACTGGTAATGTTCGACATTTCAAACGCTTCTGGCCGTTTTGAATAAATATCAACAATTACTTAATACATTTTATTGTAAAATGGTCCACGATAATCTGCATGGTATTGGCCATGATTTCTGAATTTTAACAGGAGTCTTACTATATTGTAAACCCACTTTAAACCTTTTTGTCACCCGCAAAGGAGCCTCTAACATGTGTTATTTATTACATATAATCTTGCTTTCGTATGTGTGTTCGACAACATCTAATCCATTTTTCAATCAATTCCTGGCATCCGATTAAGCTAACTTGGCGTACTTATGTAACTTTGGAAACATTGAACTAATATTGTACTATAGAGCTGCACCTGTAGCCAAGTTGACAATTTACAATCGATAACGCTAGTAGAAAAGGAATCAATGTATGGGAATGAAACACCTGAACGTTAAGTCACGTAGTCAGACCATACAAATAGAAGGCGTTAGCGATTGTAGAAAGAGATTCGATACGAAACGTTTGTAACTTGGCTAGAGCGGCTGGTCGCATTATGGAGCAGATCGAACAAGATAGCACCATCGTTTTTGGGCTCATTATACCTAGTACCTGGACGACCAAGCTCTCCTCGGGTGAAAATAGAGATTACGACGTTTTCTAAAAATTCAACCTAGCTAGATCGATTTATCCCCCCCGAAACCCCTAGCATACTAAAATTCATGAAAATCGTTGAAAAATTTAAAAAGTTTTCCACTATTTATTTATTTTTAGTGTGTTTTATTATATAGTAAGGACTTAATTCATTAAAGCCTACTTGCACGAAAAACTTAACTCGTTACCCAGTTGCTAACGCGAGGTTAAATCGACAGTTTGTCATACAATTGTCAATGTAACCTTGTGTGTCTTAGGCCCAGTTGCACCTTCTGACTCCTGAGTCAATGTTAATAATAAAATATTGTTTATGGGAAAACTGGTCTTGCAACTGGTAATAATCAGACGAATATTCGTACACTTAATTACTTTAGGTACTTTTTTCAGCTTTTAAAATACAATTATGTGTACGTTATTATTCGGACTTTTACCTAACATAGCTTTGGCCTTACAACTTCTGAGCCAAATGGTCATAATAACGTTCATTGCGTCAACCTTTAGCTTTGATTTCCATGACAAATAGAAAGTGGAGAAACACTATTAATTAATTCATTCATCCGAAACATGACGCATGGCTTCTTCCATATCAAAATACGCCCCAGCAAAATTCTGATTTCAAAATCTCAAGATCAAGGTACAATTAGGTAACAAATTTGTTGATTGATTGTATTGAAGTGGGTTGATAACTTACCAAACGCATTGAACACTCAACCACGCGCTTGCTAGACTGGTTTCAAAGTTATTTAAAATAACCTAAATAATCTAGCGTACTCTCGTTTGATGGCTGAATATAAGGCTGTACGAGTGTACGTGCGCCACTCACTAGTTCAATGAGAATAATGTTGTAATAAGATCTAATTAATAAGTGCACTTTAAGCATGCGAAATGCGGCCTTCAGCGTAGACAGTGTAATACTATCAGTGCAGGGAGTCACTCAAGCTTGAAGAGGATTATTCTAATTTTGGTGTATTTCCCGAAGCGCACCAAAAGTATTCCTCAAAACGCACCAACGATGAAACATAGAGAACAGCATGAAGGATTCGTAATACATGATATCGGCGACATATGTTACGATACATTGTTACGATATTGATTCAACTGTCCTAATCCATACCAATATTATAAAGAGGAAAGATTTTTTTGTTTGTTTGTTTGTTTGTACCGAATAGTCTCCGAAACTACTGGACCGATTTAAAAAATTCTATATACTAATAAATACATTATTCTCGAGTAACATAGGCTATAAATTATTTTCAAAAAAATTAGAGACCCTTATGAAAATTGCAATAATGTAACCCAAAGTAGCAAAATTTTGCCTATTAAATTCATTATTTGGTAGTGGGTATGTAGGTGGGTTGGTAGGTAGGATAGGTAGGTAGGGTAGATAGGTAGGTAGACAGCCAGTTGACGGAAGCGGGTCAGCTAGTTGATTATATATTAAAACTACCAGGAAAGCAGGAATGAACTGGATCTAGGTGCTTAAGCAAATGGCTATTTAGCTCAATAATGATAAAAATAATAAGTAGTAATTCGCTTAAGCACCTAAATTCCAGTTAATTTCTGCTTTCCTGGTAGTTTTAATAAATAATCAATTAGGACAGTTGAATTTTAAAACGTCTATCGATATCATTTTATTACGACTGCTCTTCTCTATGTTTCATCGTTGGTGCGTTTCGTGGAATACTTTTGGATCGCATCATTTGGTGCGCTTCGAAGAATATTCCCTAATTTTGACGCATTCAAAATCCATCATCGCCTGGCCGTTTTCCAAACTGTGTTCGGGAAGATTTGCAGTCTGACCAGATGCACCATAGTATTTTACATGGTGCCACTGCCTATCTGACCTCCACAACCCAGCAGCATGGTAACACGATACTACTTGTCAAGACTGGTGTCAGATTTCTGGCTCAGGCTATCTGTAACGACTGTCAAAGATCTACAAATGACATCCGAATCCAACACATTATTTTAACATTTTAGTATTCTTTATAGGCTCGCCCTTCACAACTATCTCACCTGGTGGCCGACAATAGAACACGCTTGCCTAGAAAGCACTTATTCCCTTGACTTAAAGAATCTGGGAGCTCAGACTGGCAGAAAATTCCACTTCTAAACATGTTAAGTGTAGTTAAAATATTCTTATCTTTTATTCTTCGAAATATTTATGCAAAATCTATTATAACAGTAGAAGTATGCCTAAAGAAAAAGGCATTGCCTGAAGCAAGCGCGAGCATGATAAAAAACTTACCGATGACGGAATGCGGTCAGTTAGAAGGCTACCTAACATGCAAGTACCGGTCACTAATTCACGCTTAATCATGATTAACTCTTGCAATCCAGAGTCCGGATTTTACTAATGCATAATTCGTAGTTAGAAATGTAGGAAGATGCACAACAAAATAGATTGCTATTGCAGATAAGGAGACAGTGTGTTGGCACTACACATGCAATAAATGTTCTCGTATGTTTATTTCCACCTCTGGTAACAAAGACCAATGCAAGTCATAAGGTCTGCCAGCTGCGTCAGAAAACCATATTCTCCCACCTCTGGTACAACTCCGGGTAAATTCTCTGGCAGATATTTCCATACAAATTCTGTTTGGTACATTTATGCATGAATCTGGTTCTTAGTGGGTCTTGTGGTGAAGGCGTGCTTAATAACCTTAACAAGACATACTCGCAGTACATCCAAGGCCTCCAACGTGATCAAAATCGTGTTGCAGTATCTACCCAGGTACTCTATGAACAAAATAAAAACAAACGATAATTTTGATTTAGCGATAAGTTCAGAAATACAAGTCATAATAGTATTCAATATAATCTTCGTTAGATCATGAAAGAAAATGTAATAAAAAATCTTTTTTACAAAAAAAATACTACCGACTTCCAACTAAAAACACTGCAAAGTGAAAAATAACTTTCTTTTTCGAAGTCGGTGTCCATAACGAAAAAAATTGGTACCTACCAAAGACACCGACTTCGAAAAAGAAAGTTATTTTTCACTTTGTAGTGTTTTTAGTTGGAAGTCGGTAGTATTTTTTTTGTAAAAAAGATTTTTTATTTTTCACTTTTTAGTTGTACCTATTAAGCAACTTGCTTTAGTGAGGTAGTAATGCCAGAATAGATTAACTGAATGCCATGAAACTTGATCATAACCTGTGAAATGAAAGTGTTTCAAGGTGAACTGTACACATCTGTGTACCCCTTTAGAGCGTACTGGCGTGATGTTATGTTATGAAATGGTATAAACAATAAAAAGACATGCGGTTGCAGCAATCCCGAGAGATTTGCCTTCATTTATTGAAGAGTTCTGCTTTATATCTCCGAAGTTCCTCATCAGATCTTCACCAAATTAAAATGGGACCAATTTCGAAACATACTCTAAAAATCAAAAAAAGAATTTTCAAAATCGGTCCACAATTGACGGAGATATCGGTGAACATACACAAAAAAAAAAAAAAAAACATTCATGAAGTCGAACATAGAACCTCCTCCTTTTTGGGAAGTCGGTTAAAAACTGAGCGGGGAAAGTGCTTCCGTAACTATGGTACCTACGTTAGCTAACAGGTAAGATTATAAAATTAATAATAAACATTTTTTTTTTTAAACAAGCTTTCTTCGTTTCGCAAACCCTTTCATTTGATACCCATATCATGGCAGTGCACAAAAAATAACTAGTCCGCCATCTTGTGCCGTCCGCCATATTGGATTTAGAATGACGTCACCTAGCTAAGCATGCATTGTTATTCAAACTAAACGTGTATGGAAAATTTCATCTTAATCAGTGGAGTATAATTGCTTTAAAATTCAGGTTAAATAAAAGCTTGTAAAAACGCTTTGAACTTTAAAATTCCCCAAACTCCTTTTTTGCCATAAATTAATTTAAAAATAATTTGGGCCCATAAAACCAAACTATAAGATCTCATTAAACTTTTTCACATACCTACAACAATTCCATAGATTCATTAGTTTGATTTCATTCTTATTTAAGAAGATGAGTTGACTTACTTAACCGAGTACATTGATCTTTGGATTACACAATACACAAAAAAAAAATCGCGTAATGTATTACAAAGCAAAAAAAATGGAAACTTTTTATTTTTTATTCGATACTTCCTCCTATTATCCGCAGCAAGGCAACCGTGGAGTAATGTAATGAAATTACAGAAGCCTTTGCAATCAGAGTCTTTATGAGCCTACCGTACTAACTGGAGTAGTGCATGTTGCCCAAAAATAGGCATCGATGTCTACCTCTGTAGGATAATTAAGAATTGCGCAGTTGGCCAGTTACAACAATAGGGATGTTTCCTGGGTAGAAAAATGATAATTCTTTTTAGTCCAAAGTCAAATCTATTTATTCAACTAGGCCAAAAAGCGCCACTTTTGAACGTCAAACAATTAAAAATTAAAATTTACAAGTAATATTTTATTTTTTCTACCGCGCATTCGGAAATAAGCTACTGTGCCGAATGCACGGTAGAATTTTTTTTATGGAGGACGCACAAGAAACTCCATAATTACTCGTTTTTAAAAAAATATGAGTTTTATAATATATATGTTACGGCTAATACCCGAAGTGCGGCTACACCTAGTTTTAGCCGGTTAGAACTAGGTGTAGCCACGCAACATAGTCGACGGAGCCCCGCTGCGCGGGGCTCCTATTTCCGTCCGCAGGATCTAAAGTAACCTAAGGGGTGCCCTAAGCTCCAACCGGCTAATACTAGGTGTAGCCGCACTTCGGGTATTAGCCGTAACATATACATAAGTACATACATTCATAAATTTATATATGTGAGGATGATGCACCCAGAATAGAAGTGTCTCGGTCCCATAGGTGATCACTGGCAACACACACTGGTCAAAGACTTTTGTCTTGAGACACTGCGGTAAATTGGACGAGAAGATACCACGCAACTTCCCGAACGCCGCCCAGCCGAGTCGGATCGGACGGTTGACCTCTTTCTCGAAGTTGGACCTACCCAACTGGATCGTTTGTCCCAGGTAGACATAATCGTCTACAACTTCGAGTGTAGAGTCTCCGATCTTGATAGGAGTGGGTGCTACATGGGCGTTCACCATGATATTGGTTTTGTCCATGTTCATTTTAAAACCCACTCTTTCGGAAGCTTTACTGAGGTCATCGAGCATTTTACTGAGGCTTTCCATGGTCTCAGCCATGACCACTATGTCGTCGGCAAACCGAAGGTTGTACGAAGGAGTGATGTACTCGCCATTAACGTTGATGCCTAGGCCCCTCCAGTCCAGAACCTTGAATACATCCTCCAGCGCAGCAGTGAACAGTTTCGGAGAAATGACGTCTCCCTGTCTCACGCCACGCTGGAGAAGGATTGGTTTCGAGGTCTGATCCTGAAGACGGACTGACATGGTGGCGTTTTTGTACAAACACTTCAACACCTCAATGTACCGGTAGTCGATCTGGCACCGTTGGAGAGACTGCAGTACAGCCCAAGTCTCGATCGAATCGAAGGCTTTCTCGTAGTCCACAAACGCTAAACAGAGAGGCAGGTTATACTCTTCGGTCTTCTGTATAACCTGCCGCAGCGTATGTATGTGGTCTACGGTGCTAAAGCCTTTTCGGAATCCGACTTGTTCGGGAGGCTGGAAATCATCAAACCTGCGCGCGAGACGATTCGTGATGACTCTTGAAAACAACTTGTAGACATGGCTAAGAAGTGAGATGGGCCTATAGTTCTTCAGCCGGACATTGTCGCCCTTCTTGAAGAAAAGTACCACCACACCCCTGCACCATGCCTGTGGCGTTTTGCCCTCGAGTATGACGGAATCAAACAGCTTCTGAAGGGCCTTAAGGACCGGTTTTCCACCCGCCTTCAGGAGTTCAGCCGTGATTCCGTCATCACCCGGCGCCTTGTTGTTTTTAAGCTGTTTCAGAGCCATCCCAATCTCGTACAGGCTGACATCCGGGATATCTTCGGTATAGTGACGGGTCAATCTAGCTCTTGGGTCGTTTGCTAGACTCGCAACGGGCTTGCTGACTGATGTGTACAACTGCCCATAGAATGTCTCGATCTCCCTCAGAAGCTCCGGTTTGGCGGATACGGTCCTGCCATCGTCGATCTTCAGTTTCGTGAGCTGGCTCTGCCCAATAGCCAGATCCCTTGAAAAAACCTTGGAGCCTTTATTTCGCTCAATCGCGGTTTTAATACGCTCGGTATTAAAGCGGCGGAGGTCTCTTTTCAAGGATTTAGAGATCTGTCTATTGAGCTGCCGGTATTTGCACGCCTCATCTGAAGACTGCAGGATCATCTCACGCCTCTCCTTCATAAGCTTGAGGGTAGGATCAGAGATCTTTTTGTTTCTATCTGTACGACGGGTCTTGAAAAACTTAGACCCGACCGTATGGACAGCTTCCACGAACCCGTCGCTATATTCGTCCACTGAGCTACCTAGGCACTCGAAACGATTCTGGAGTTCGAGCTGAAAGCTCTCGGGGTTTTGGACCTGGATCTGTGCTGGACGGAGCGTGGACTTCATCAGTCGAGACCTTTCAAGCTTAATATTAATGTTCAATGTGCCTCTTACCGTGCGGTGATCGCTCCCGGTTTTTACCGAATTGATCACAGAGACATCATTGAACATTTGCTTCTTGGTTGACATGATGAAGTCAATCTCATTTTTTGTTGCACCATCGGGGCTCTGCCAGGTCCACTTCCTGTGTTCACGCTTTTAGAAGAAGGAGTTCATCATATAGAGGCCCTCCTTCTCCATAAAACTGGCCAGTAGGTGACCCCGGTGGTTCCGACGTCCAACTCCAAATTGCCCCACTTGCAGCTCATCCTCGTCTCGTTTGCCCAGTTTCGCGTTGAAGTCCCCCATGACAACGGTGAAGTGAGTTTTGAAACCATGCATGGCTCTGGAGATATCCTCATACATGGTCTCTACCTCGTAGTCGGGGTGTGCCGAGGTTGGGGCGTAGACCTGTATGACCTTCAGCGAATATCTTGAGGATATTCTGAGTATAAGGTACGCCACCCTGGTCGACACACTCTCGATCTTCACCACGTTGTTCACAAGGGACTTGTGGACGATAAACCCGACACCACCCTGGGACTGCCGGTCACCCTCTCGGAAATAGAGCAGGTTACCGGATTTGAGGATTATCGAGTCCTCCCCTTCTCTTCGGACTTCAGATAACCCTATAATACTCCATCGCAACCTGCTCAATTCCTCTTCGAGTTCGGTGATCTTCTCGTCGGTCCGAACTGTGCGCGTGTTGTATGTTGCCAGGTCCAGTCGTCGGTGATTGTTGGGGTAGCCGGATCTCGTCCGGAGATTCTTTGCACCCCTTGCCATGCCGTAACCTCGATCGCTACCGTAGTCGAGGGTAGGCAGGCTGCCGGGTACTAGGGGCCATTTTTTATTTGTTCTTTTCATTTGGGGGAGTTTTGCCATAATCGCCACGCTTGGCAGGCGGGTTGGCGATCGCAGTATGGTTGTTACAGAAGCACAGAGAACGCTGCTGCCCATTCTCTGGTTTGTCCCTTAGTCGCCTCTTACGACACCCACGGGAAGACATGGGATGGTGAAATTCTTAACGTCCGGCACCATACGGAACAAAGCAAATATAATTATGTAAAATACACGGAACAGTTTGTGAGTCAAAGTCTTAAAACAAAAAATAAAATAACTATGAATAGATAAATAAATTTGATTTTGTCTACACTAAAGATGATGTATGTACTTCCCTATGTAGCAGAACCAGCATAATCATCTAATTTGTAATTTGCTTGTTTACAAAGTGTGCTTTTAACTAAAGTTTTAAATTTACTTTCATTTAGTTTTAATATATCACAAGGTATTTTGTTATAGAATTTAATACAGTACCCCATGAAAGATGACTGTACTTTAGCTACTCTATAAGATGGTAGATCTAACTTATCTTTATTTCTCGTATTACAATCCGTCAGTGAGATTATGTAATAATATTGGACACATATTTTTTGCTTTACCAAATCTATAAAAATGTACAAAGTTAAAGCGCATCAAAGTTCAGAGGGGTGACGTCACCAATGCAGTATAATGTTTACTAGCGGCGTGACATCACACGATATTTCAACACATTATATCGTCGTCACTTAATGTATACTTGTCAAAAAAAAGACACAGGGCCAATATTTTTTATTATTCTACCATGATTCTACCTGACGCAAAAAATAATTTTTCAGTAAACTACTCTATTGTATGCGAATTTCCCTTTTGTCAACTCATTAAAATTACCATGCAATACAAACACCCGTCCAAAACTTTTTATATGCATCAATGCTTGATTTGCATCTCAAGATTTTAGTTATGAATCTCATGAATACTAAAATTGTTGTCAAGTTTTTGCAGAACCTGATTGATTTTATCAATTTGTTTTCTTTCAGGAATGTTTAAGGCATGTTGCAAAAGGTGATATGGTCGATACTGATATTTTCGACGATCATCGATCAGAATCGAATAATATGTCAGAATAACGTATCGTTCATACAGAACCCGATAATTAATCTGCTGATGCAATCAGCGGCTCCTAACTACACGCCACGGAACCCTGGAGACCTGTTCGATATATTAAGGGACAGTTATCAACTGCCCAATGGTGAGTGACTTATTTCGAGTGGCGTATTTCGAGTTCTTTCATAAATGTAAAATGTATTTGGTTGCTATAATCCCCATATTCTTAATCCTACAAACTTCGAATTAGGTACCTGCAATTATCTATTTTGAAATGGCATTTATACTAAAAATATCTGTCTGGTTATGACAGTCAAGTTTTAATATTGCTATATTTTTTTGTTATTAACCAATAAAGAATCATTTTAATTAAACCTAAAATAACCTGCTAAAGTTATAAAAGATTTGGCATTCTTACATACGACGGAACAATCAATCAATATGATTTTTATCGCTTTTGTCTCATATTGATCTATTACTGTTTATTAATATTTAACTCTATATTTAGCTGTAGTTAACTTATTGTTTGGTTAAAATAAGACACTAGTAAAAAACGTGACAATGCTAAAATAAAGACATTATCACGTGTTTCCAGGGCTGTTAAAAACCGACAAAATTATATATGTTACGGCTAATACCCGAAGTGCGGCTACACCTAGTTTTAGCCGGTTAGAACTAGGTGTAGCCCGGTTAGAACTAGGTGTAGCCACGCAACATAGTCGATGAATATACTGAATGTGCACCAAAATATGTTCATTAAAATATGTCATAACGAGCATCTATTTAACAACTGTTGCAAATTTGTAAAAATAGTAATACACCTAATTTTAAAAACAAGCATTTATGTTTTTAGTTTTACTTCAGATAATGCACTGCAAAATGTATAGTACTTTGGCAACATAGTCGACGGAGCCCCGCTGCGCGGGGCTCCTATTTCCGTCCGCAGGGTCTAAAGTAACCTAACACGAACGAGATGACGGGAGCTGAGTTCGCTCGCTTTGCTCGCTCACTTCAGCTCCCGTCATCTCGTTCGAACCTAACCTGTCCGTGTCGGGGTGCCCTAAGCTCCAACCGGCTAATACTAGGTGTAGCCGCACTTCGGGTATTAGCCGTAACATATATAACACGATTCGATTTTTGTCAGAGTCAACTTATTTAAACAAAGTTTCAGAAAACCGTCCTGGTCAGATGGTGGCTCCGCACTACACAGACTTTGCACAGACTTTCATCAACTTTGTGCAACACAGCAGTACAGACAAATGTAGGTGTATCAGAAAAGTCAAAAGTCTGCTTGTATGTCTGCGTATTTGTCGGCACCAAATACTTAATTATAAAATACCTATAGTTTACGTCGCTTTCTAAACAAAACGTTGTTAATTTTTTTGTTACGTTTGTTCTAACGAAGTTCACTTCGATACTAAACGAAAATATTCGGCAAACTAAAGAGAAAATCCAAATCAAAACCAACGAAAAGTCTGCGCAAATTATATTGTAGAGATATCTCCGTGATAATTTATACCTACGCAGATATCCAAGTTTGTACCAACAAAAGTCTTTGTCCTATAGTGTGGTAGGTCCCATTAGTTTTGTCTAGCTAGTTAGTGTTAAAGTATAAGTGACTTATACTACTCTGTCAAGAAAGTACCGGAAAAAATCAATAATACACAAAATCCAAATTTACTTTATCACCTTCAAAGTATGCTCATTGAGAAACTACACACTTACGCCAACGAATAATCCAATCATCAAAACATTTTTTAAACGCTTTTTCCGGAATCGAGTCCAGATCTCGCTGCGAATTCTGCTTTATGTCTTACCTCTACCGAACGAAAACGGGTGCAGGGAAGTGGAAATTTGGGATTAGGAAAAAGAAAGAAGTCGGCTGTAGCCATATCTGGTGAATTAGGTGGTTGCTCGATGGTATTTGTTAAGATTTTGGTTAAAAATTCGTTCACAATGATGGCCTTGTGCGGAGACGCATTATCGTGGTGCAAAATCTAAGAATTTTCTTTCCACAAATCTGGCGGCTTTCGTCTAATTTGCTCTCTTAAACGCCGCATAACGCTCAAATAAACCTTCCGGCAAGAAATCCGAGTGCACAACACCGCGATATAGTCAAAGAAAACAGTCAAAACGGCTTTGACTTTTGATCGACTTTGGCGTGTTTTTTTCAGTTTCGGTTCAGTTAGAAGGCGCCACTCCGAAGCTTGTTGACTAGTTTGCATGTCAAACTCGTAAACCCACGTCTCAACACAACGCGTTTCGTGAATGTTAGGTCGGCATTTACTCGCTCTAGCATGTCCTCAGCGACAATTGAGGAAAATTCAGATCTTTTGGGACTAGCCGAGCGGCAACATGTTACTTTCATACCCAAGTGATTACTTAAAATGGTACAGACCGAGTCGTGAGACACAGAGCGTTCTGAGGCTATCTCTCTCAAGCTTGAATGAGGATTTTCAGTCACTATTTCCTTCACTTTTGCGATGTTAACTTCAGTTGCAGACGTTGATGGCCTACCAGAGCAAGACAAATCTTCCATCACATCTCGACCGCTTTTGAATGCTTTGTACCACTCATGAGCACGTGATTCACTGTAAGCCTTCTGTAACATTTCAGTGACTCAGAACACGAAATTCCGTTGGCGATGCAAAATTTAAGAAAAACTCTTTGTTCGATGTTTTTGTTATGAAAGTTGCAATACTTACTAGATATGATATAAATAGCAGATGTAACTCAAACGCCGCGCTATAATGGAAAATAGTTGTGCTAATCTATCAACAACAAAAAAAAACACAAAATATTGAATTTGGAACAGTGATATTCTAGTAAACAGATACGTTACACACTCACAAAACTACAGAAAAAAGTGATCCGCACAGCAGCGGCAGCACACATACACACTTTTCATTCATCTGACATTTCACTACAAGTCGAAAGGGATGGCTTGATATAACCAACAAGAAAAAAAGAGACGGCTAGTGTTTGTCACTTGCGTGTGAATGTAAACAAACATTATTCTGACCATAAATGTTTTTTTCTTTTTCTAACCTCTAAAATATATTAGTGTAAAAGAAAAAAAAAATTAGTAAACTTAGGTGTATTGCGTACTTACATATGGTATGAGATCCCTTCTGTTTTATTTACTTTGGTATCTAAATACACACGATGGCATATTTTCAATTTTGTTTTTGTTTCAACAAAGCGTATCGCTCTTCGCCATTCGTGATATAAACTAAAGACTATACGTCCCAGTTGGGACGTATTCGAGTCTTCACAATGCGCGCGCTCATAACATATCTGTTTACTAGAATATAATTGATTTGGAACCATACACAAATCATCCATTTCCAAAACATTTTTGGCTGAATTTATAACTAATTGTACAGAAATACGCATTATAGACGTCACATTTCAAGCCTGTACGTAAAAAGTGACGTTTAAAGATTTCTAAAAAACGAACTCCACTTAGAAACGATTTTTCTCTCAATTCCAGGTTTAAAATCGCCTCTACCAGAGTACGACTACATAATCGTGGGCGCTGGTTCCGCCGGATGCGTCCTAGCGGCCCGTCTGACCGAAGACCCCAGCGTTAATGTCCTCTTGCTGGAAGCTGGTAGACCTGAGAACTTCTTCACCGACGTCCCTGGCATAGCCCCGTTTTTCCAACGCACGGAATATGCTTGGCCCTATTATATGGAGCCCCAACCGGGCGTCTGTTTAGGTAAATCTTCTTATCTCATTTCCACTCAATGCTGACAGTAGGTCTCCGCCATTGTACGCCACTTAACCCGGTTCTTCGGCTTCCCACATCCAACTTTGACCTGCCTATGAAAACTATGAAGCGTCAATGGAATTATGATTCCAGTGTGAAAAAAGGATAGTGCTATTCGTCCCATGTAGTCCCTTTCTCTCACATAAAGGAATCATGATGACATTGACACGTCATAGCAGATCATCATCATAGAAGGTAGGCAGGTCGTCGGGCAATCCGTTTAATGGTCTGCCGACGCTCCTATGGCCAGTTCTGTTATGGTTAGTTCGCTCTATCGTTATAATTAATCGTCGTTCGTCGTTAATTTAGAATAAGCTGAACGTTATCAGCAAGTAAAAAGGGGGTTTGAAAGTTTGTATTAAAATCTAATTTCTTCGCTTATTATTCTTCAAACTTGGCACAAATACTAACCTAAATAAGTAATAAAGGTTGTTATAATTAGTTTTTCGAAACTACCCCCAAAAGACCAACTAGGGATTGTTAAAGTTTTTTTAAAGAACCTTATTAAATGGGTTAGTAAAATATAAACTTGGCATAAATACCAACCTACATAAGCAATAAAGGTAATCATTATTAGTTTTTAGAAACTACCTCCAAAAGACGTTTAAGGGGATGTTAAAGTTTTTTGAAAAAACTTATTTCTTGGGTTAATTAACTAGAAATTTTACATAAATACCAACAAAAGTAAACAATTAAGGTTGTTATTATCAGATTTTCGAAACTACCTCCAAATACGATTTAGCGGGTGTTAAAGTTTGCTAAGAATCTTACTGCACAGGATTTCGTTTTGGATGTAGGGTTGTCTAGGGTAGCACTAAGAAAGAATTTTCGGCAATTCAATCTTTCAACATCATCATCCAAAACACGTTCAATGCTGGGCATATGCCTCTCCCAATCGTCACCGCTAAGGACCGATCAGTGTGATCGGTCCTTAGCGTTTTGCATTCATCGAACTCCCGCAGCCTTGACCAGGTTGTCGCTCCACCTAGAGGGAAGGGCCTACGTAGCGTATTCCGGTACTGGGTCGCCACTCCAGAACTTTCAAGCTTTAAGGTGGTGAAATGGGGAAATTTGTTAGTATGAAAAATCTAATTCCTTGGGGATAAAATAAATAATCAAAACTCACATTTTTTTTTTAAAACTATACCTCCGAAATAGTGTTAAGGGATATTAAAGTTTTTTTGAGGAATCTTACTGCGCAATCTGACTAACATAAACGAAAAATAAAAAAAGTGAAGAAAATAGTGAATAACATGTTTGGGTTGTTAAAAACTCGATGGGGCAAAAAGGGATTATTAAGTTTTTAGGGCAATTACTTTGTAGGTTATTTAGGTAGTAACCTAAAATTTATTATTCTTTGAGTCAAGTAACGAATCATCCTAAACCAATAAACCCTAGAAATCTACGATATCCAATAGCTTATTTTTGGTCGCCTTCACTAACTGCATTTAAGAAAGTCATGTGTAAAATAAAATATCACGCGAACGAAGTCACGGGCGGAGTGCTAGTCTAATATAAAAGACTATAATAACTTCGAAATGTGTTACAATCAGTAACTTTATTGATCTAGCTAATGGAAGCGCGTTGTGTGGAGCGTGAAGAAATAGCTTTTAATCGAATAAGTGTTTACATTCCTGTTCAAAAATAGAAAATCTTTCAGAGCATGGCTGCATTTCAACCACTATCACGACTGACTACATGAATACAGCTTACGCAGAACCTGGTTCATAACAAATAAATGTGTTTCTTTCTTTTATTACAGGTATGTTAAACCAAAGATGCTATTGGCCGCGAGGTCGAGCTTTAGGTGGTACCAGCGTCATCAACTACCTGATCTACACCAGAGGACGACCTGAAGAGTGGAACAGAATCGCAGCCGCAGGAAACTATGGCTGGTAATGAGTGCCCAGCTTAAAACGTATTACGAATATCATCATTATTTCTCATCTAAGCCGTCCACTGCTGGACAAAATTTTTTCGCTAATAATATAAAAGGCTAAAAATGTTATTTTTAAAATACTCATATTACACCATAGTTAAATCTGACTCAAACAAAATAAAGGCCGATATACTTAAGAACAATAAAAAGCCTCGCTGAATTGCATAATTTATTATAATTTGCTCCACTTGTTTTATCGCGTTGTAAGCTTGACACGTCATATTTTCCAACATTCATATGACTTAATATACAAATAATAACGCAGTGCATTGTCTTCTTGCAGGTCATATGAGGAAGTTCTCAAATACTACATGAAATCGGAACGTGCTAATTTAAATGGTTATGAAAATTCCCCCTACCGAGGCAGAAACGGCGAAATGAATATCGAATTCGTAAACTTCAAGTATGTTATATAATCATTATCAGACTATTAATAAAATCAGGTCATATCATAAATAATGGAAATCATGTATTTCCTACCGACATCGCTGTAAACAATTAATGTGCATATAAAACCGCATAAAACCGGGTGTATGCCGAATACCAATGATTTAATTTACGAGACCCTGATCGAGTAAACATTCTGCTTATGTCTAATACGCATTAATAAGCAAACACAGTATGACGAATTCACCGTTCCGTGTATGTTTTACAAAGTCTTCTGCTTATTGAGAGATTTTATAAATATATAGCAGACTTGGAAAAGAACTTTTTAAAACTATATTTAATTTTCACTTTTTTCAGGACGCCGTTAGTAGAAGCCTTCCTACAAGGAGGCAGAATTTTGGGTAGCCCTACAATAGATTACAATTCTCCAGAGGAACTCGGATTTGGATACGTTCAAACGAATACGAGAAGCGGCAGAAGACTGAGCGCCGCAAAAGCCTTTTTACGGCCCAACAAGAGACGACCCAACTTACACATACTACACTCAACAACTGTGACAAGATTACTTATAGACAAACATACACAAACTGCTTACGGAGTAGAATACGTCAGAAATCGATTGAGTAATAAAGTGAGGGCGCGAAGGGAAGTAATACTGTCTGCTGGACCGATAGCCTCACCTCAGTTACTCATGCTATCAGGAGTTGGTCCCAAAGAGCATCTTAGGAGTCATGGTATTCCCGTAATACAAAACTTGCCTGTCGGTCGAACGCTTTATGATCACATAACGTATCCAGGATTAATATTCACACTAAATGATACAAATGTAGGCTTCAACGAAAATAGAGATGGTACTGTTCAAAACTTGTTGGAGTGGGTGCAGTTCGGTGATAACGTAGTCTCGAGCCCTGGCGGTGTGGAAGGTATCGGGTACATAAAAACACCATTATCTAATAGACAAGACAGAATACCAGACATTGAATTAATAAGTCTTGGCGGTTCTCTCGCGTCAGATGGCGGAGCATCAGGGAGCAAAGCAGTGCGACGAGGAATGATGATTTCTGAAGATTTATATGATAAAGCTTTTGGAACAATAGATAATAAGGCAGCGTGGAGTGCATTTCCTATGCTACTGCATCCTAAATCAGTAGGCTATCTTGAGTTAAAAGATAAAAATCCTTTTAGTCATCCTCTACTTTATGGTAATTATTTAACGCATCGTATTGACGTAGCAACAATGATTGCTTCAGTACGATATGTGCAGGCATTGGCTGCAACGCCACCTTTCCAGCGTTTTGGGGCAAGGTTGCATAAGGCCAATTTCTCGACGTGTCGTGGGATGGCTTTCGACTCTGATGAGTACTGGGAGTGTGCTTTGCGCACACTTACTATTACTCTTCATCATCAAATTGCGACGTGTCGTATGGGCCCAGCTACCGACCCACTGGCAGTGGTTGATCCCGAATTACGAGTTCACGGTATAAATAATCTTCGCGTCGTCGACTCTAGTATTATACCTCGGACTGTTTCAGTGCACACGCATGCCCCAGCAGTCATGATTGGCGAAAAGGCTGCAGATATGATAAAGTTCACTTGGAGTTAGACAAGACTGTTTACAAGTAATATAAGGAACACAGTGATATTTATAAATACCTAGTATAATACACAACTGCAGCCAAAAATATGTTACAATTAAAATAATAAATGTTTGCTCAACAATCTTACCAAAAAGTTTTTTTTTTACCAACTCTTTGTCGCTCCTTTTTGCTTGTTCGACTACATCAATCGTTATCCGGCCTGTATCTATAAAAATCTCGAAAGTGTTTAGTTTAGATTGATTAGCAGAAATTTAATTCGAATTTTCTATGTACTAATTTATAATTTAACACACCTCTGCTAAACACCGTTTATATTTTAATAATTAAGACCCACTAACTCCTGGTACTCCTAGTTCTGGTATTCCTGGTGGGCAGGGCACATTGCTCACAGAACGGATGGCCGATAGGGGCAGAAAAGTTCTGGAGTGGCGACCGCAAATAGGAAGACGTTGCGTTGGAAGGCCACCTACCAGGTGGACCGATGACCTGGTGAAGGTTGCGGGGATCCGCTGGATGCGGGACGCACGGGACCGGTCAATGTGGCGACGCTCGGGGGAGGTCTATGTCCAGCAGTGGACGTCCTTCGGCTGATACTATGATGATGATAAATTCCTGGTAAAGTTCAGCATTTTGAACTATACGAATAGCATTTACAGTTACATCTGATATAACAGTTACAACTGGATCCAAAGTAGAGCATACATGACCAAGTACACCTTGAAATTCCTTGTTATGATCTTTAAAAAGAAACCGGTAGATACAGCATATAGCATCTCAGATTTTATGTGCAGTCTAACTGCCTAAACAGGATTACAGTTCAAGTGGAAACGTTTATGACTAGTATAAGATGTATCATGCTAAAATAGAATAAGATTATTCTCTCACGATTTTAGTTTTGTTTTCTAGGTACTTGTTGCACCATTTCTTGTAGTGGTAATGCATATTTTGAATGGAAGTGTGAAATGACGCCGTGTATCCTTGATCGGAGCTAGTGACAGAAATATTGAAAGGGAATCCTCCGCCTTGGTATGGACGTGATGAAGATGGATGGAAGATGAAAGTTAGGTATGAATATAAATGCGAATACATGAAAAGGGACAGGGAGAACAAAGAAACAAAAATTAAAATAGAATGAAGAAAAAATAATGAATGAAGGGAATTGATGTGAATGAAAAGAGAGTTGGTGATAGTGTACAGTTGACAAGACGGAATCAAAGAAGAAAACGTGTTGCGCCGACGCGAACTCTAGCAAGAAGAGAAGGATAAGAAGGTGATGACTAGACGTGAAATTAAAATAGAATGAAGAAAAAATAATGAATGAATGGAATTGATGTGAATGAAAAGAGAGTTGGTGATAGTGTACAGTTAACAGGACGGAATCAAAGAAGAAAACGTGCTGCGCCGACGCGAACTCTAGCAAGAAGAGAAGGATAAGAAAGTGATGACTAGACGTATCATTGAGGCTGTGGCAGGCAAGGTAATCTAGAAAATAAATACGCGAATTGTCGTCTCATATTCTAGACAAAAAGAAAGAAAGAAAACACATTTACTTGACACAAACCAGAGCACACATCAAAAACATAAAAAAGAAAACAAAAAAAGTTAACTAAACAACAATAACATAAAAAAATGAAAACAATATAAAAGTAACATTGTGTATCCCACGGGGCTGCGCCAAATAAGACCAGTTTAGCAAAGTGTCGGCAACTAGTGCCCGACGCTGATTTTCAACTGGACCTGGGACCGACGACGTGACGGAAGTAAAAGTTTACATAGATATTATCTAAGAAGAGGCTCTCCTCGAAATCGTAACAAATCAAGGTAAATCTAATAATATCTCGTCGCCATTGTTTGACTTCTGGTGTGAATAACTCTCAGACGGAACTTTTGGTTGATAATAGTTTCTTGTCCAGCCTATGAAATGTAGGCTACGAAGTTGATTGGTTTTCTGAAATCCTGCGAAACGTGTAAACCTCACATAACATGCAAGTTGCAACAAAGCAAAATACACAATTTTAGTTTAAGTATACTATTGCGAGTAAGTTATTATTTTTCCCATTATTTTTATGAGGTAACACGATAGCAATTTTTCTTTAAATTAAATTAATAAAAAAGTTGTTTTCCTTGTGATAAATGATTTTATTTCTGTAAGTTGGTTTGTACAAACACTTTTACATGTCGATCATATTTTTTAAAACTAGATGAGGTCGGCTTTTCCTATCTGACTACTCTGAGAAGAAAGGCCGAAACAAACTCAGAGGCCACAGTCTCTTTTAAAGTCCAGACAAAATCTTGGTTAGATCATGTGAAGACCATGTAGACTGATGTCTGAAATGGTCTTTTGAAGAAAGAACCAGTCAGATTGAGTGATAAAAATACATACATACATAAATCATTATTACCAATAGAGGAGTACGGAAGAAGAGATGTTTCGCCGACCCCAATAAACAGGGGCAAGGCCAAGAGAATATTGATGAAGTATCATAAATCATACAGTAGTAATTTATTAGCACTGTAATACGATAACATAACGATTATTTTATCGACGTATATTTATTTATTTATTTAAACTTCATGTACAATAGTGGTACATAGGCGGACTTAATGCCACAAGGCATTCTCTACCAGTCAACCTTTGGGTTAAAAAGGACAACTTTGTGAAATGGATAGGTACAAAAAATATTTAAAAATTACAATTTGTATACGAAAATGTATATACTTACATAAATATTAATAATACACATATACAAATAAAATAAACTAATAAATACCAATAAAAAAAAAAAACCAGAAACCTGTTAATAATTATTATGACTAAACTTCTGACTCTAGATGAGAGCTATTTAGTCTGACTCAAATAGAAGTCACGAACTTTTCTTTTAAAAGAGACTTTGCTTTCAGCCTTTTTTATGCCAAAGGGTAGCGCGTTCCAGAGCTTTATTGTTGAGACAGCGTATGAATTGGACATAAAACCGGTGCGGTGTGAAGGAATTTGGAGGAGTAGATTTTTAAAAGCTATATAGCTGTATATGTTTTAAAAGTCTCCTTTTATGGCTAGCCTTTTATTACTAAGGGTCGGCAACCTGCAGCATTTTTTTTTACATTATAGGCTCGCGCTTGACCACTGTCTCACCTGATGTTAAGCGATGATGTGGTCGACGGTGAATCATGCTTGTCTAGAAAGAACCTATTCACTCTTGACTTAAATACCCCTAAATTGTAGCTGTCGAGAAACACAGACTCCGGCAGGGAATTCCACTCCTTAGCTGTACGCAAAATAAAACTGTTACCAAAACGTTTTGTGCGTATGGGTAGGATGTCCACCAGCGTTATTGCGAAATGAAGAATTTGAAAAATCGACCAATCACATAGACAGAAATCCACATCGAATCTTTCATTTCGCATGTGATTGGTCGATTTTTCATACTCTTTGCTCTCTAACTTGCCGAATTCATTACGCAATGAGGCTGCTGGACTTACTGCCAACCCATATTGAACATAAGTGGTGATTTATGCTCGTGCCTTTTTGTATGAGAAGAGGCATTTGCCCTGCAGTGGGAACTGTCCCAAAATCGCTAGCTCTCCTTTTTATTCTTCGCCAGACGTGTCTGTGCTGAGTCATCGAGACGTTCATATTTTCTGGGCTGAGAGGGGTAACCATAAGCCCATACAACAAGGTTATTTCGAGTGTCCGTTAGGGACAGATGTATAAGACTTGTAGACATTTGTCCCTTTTGCCCAGTCGCACCACGGTCGTTATGAAACGTCTTGGTACTAGGGCAGGTCGTTTTTTATAACAGATATCCAACTCAGCCAATCTGCTTACCTAGTAGTTCAGTTTACCTATAGAGCAGTCATAACTTTACTTCAAGCAGGCTGAGTTTTTATATAGAGCATAAAACCTGTTGGTCATTCATAATTAAATTAATGATCATACAACGTGGTTTACGCTCTATACTTTATAAGTACAATAAAAATACAGGACGAAGTTTTAAGATGGGATTGCAACTACAGTCGTCATCATTATAGAGATGATTTCTTCGCAGGCAAGTTGTGGTCACTCAAACTATTTATATGCCCAACTTGTATCCAATAATACCGTTCCAGAACCAGTTTTTTGGGCAAAGTTCGATGACTTTTAATTTATTAAAACTTGAAAGGACGAATACCTTTATCCTGTAATACTCAAGGTTTTTAAGAAAATCAGAATTACCAGTTTTCTATATATAGCACTTATAACAGTGAGTGCAACTTTTTTATGAGCTCTGTGTATTTTGGTCCCTCCATTTTTATTAGCACGGGTGCGAATTAAAACGGTTTACCTGCAATATTTATAAAAAAAACATGATATCAGACCAACAGCAAGTAGATAGATAAACCATTTATTAGTGCATACAAAAGACAGCACAACACACAAAATCACAATTAAATTATTTTAATTTACATTTGTGTGTATGGAGGTGGCAACATACAAAAAAAAAGGAAAAAATACATAAGACCCTGAAACAATGTCAAAAACTTGTAACAAACAGCTACATCTATTAGAGTGCCTTTCCATCAGCGATGTACGAGGAAGCTAAGCGGTGCGAGGATACGTAGCGCACTGTGAAAATGTGGGACTGTTTACACAAAAGCTGTGCGCGATGCTTAGCTACATAGCGAAACTCAGTTCAGCTGAGTGGAGCGAAGAGGCATAGCGCGCGAGTAAATACATTCCTCGCCCAAATTCCTCGCACACATTCCTCGCCCACATCGCTCGCAAACATCTCTCGATATTTTGTATGTAAAAATGCCTAGCTCTGCTAACCCTTTTTGATCGTCCTAGCTAGGAAAATGAAATGATCCCATTATGTGGATTCATCGCGCACCGCCTTGCTACCGCACATTTTTGGTTGAATAGCACTGTAAAGCATGTTTGTGCCGCGTTCATAAATTAATTTTGAAGGATTTAGTTTTGTAAATAAGTATCTTGCCGATACAAGTGCTATTTAAAGTGCATTTGGCATTCAAATCAGGCGGACTCACGCGTGAAGTGCCTCTTTGCAAAATAAAAAGAAACAATTTGTAAAGTGGTTCTCTAACGGTCAATAAATGTATTCAATTATTTTTTAACCGTTGAAGTAGAAATAATTCGGCGAAGGAATATACCTAAGTACCGGTGCGCTATAAGAGTCCATCTCCTTTAACGGTCAGCTATACCTACTTATAATATCTTCACGCCGCACACTTCTATACTCAGATCCCGCACTGTCAACACTACCATAGTCTCTCAAGACGTCGACGTGTTTACTTGCATTCGCTGTATATACTTAATTTTCAAAGAGCAATGTGTTAAAATTTGAAAAAAAAAATGTTATACAAGTGTTTGTTTATACTGACGATATTGTCGATTGGAAGTACAACAATCAGTGACGAAGAAGCTATTGTAGAAACAGTGGGTGATGATACTGGGGAATCAAGAAATTTTGCCAATAATGATGAAGACCATGCAGATCAGGAAGGCAGAAAAGGGAGTTTGCTGTATTCCTATCGGCAAAATCCTATCATCAACATAGTGCTTCAAACTGCAGCCCCTAACTATGTGCCCAAACACCCGGATGATATATTTGATTTTCTGAGGGATTCGTTTCCTTTACCTGGAGGTGAGTTTAATCTAAACATTTTAGCGTAGAGTTCTGAATAAATACTCAAAATGATTATAAAAACTAACTCGAACAATTAACTTTTGAGTTACAACTAAAAATCGTTGCCAGTTTAAGTTTTCAAAATAAATCAAACGCACTCAATGTTATGAACGATAATGACGAGCATGCAATTAAATTTGACCTGCTTGACTTACCTTTTTATAAAACTCAGAATAAATTAAATGAATTAAAGAAATACAGGATTAAAAACAAAGAGCCAGAATAAACTGTAAGTAAAAAGTTACTACATGCGTTAGAGAGAACTTGCAATACAACGCAGTTGATGTAAACATTGTAAACACAATGTAAGAAGCTATGCATTGTAGGCTAGCGAAAATCTACGTGAGAATTGAATTATTACTTTGTTACATGTAGGAATGCCACTAAAATGTGGTAGCCAAAAAACCAAGGTTATCATTACGAATTTAGTCATTCTAATTAATTCACGGCATTATTCTCGATATATGATCTGATCAACAAATTATAAAGATATTTTTACAATACGCCAGCTTGCTTGTCTTACCTTCCTTTAGGAACCCTTTAGCATAGACTCGGCCATAATCAATGCATTAAAACGTATGCATTAATACATGATATCATCATCTTCATTTTTATCATTATCTCTCAAACTATCCTAATTTATTTTCAATGGTTTATCAAGATTCTACGCAGTCGATTTTGAACAGCAATCAACGATAAAATTCTTGAGAACGACATTGCTAGGATTAAGATAAATGCTATTGATACACGATAAGAAAATGTTAAAGCAATTAATCTAATCAAAAACACGATTGACAAAATATATCGGTTAGTAGGCATCTAAAACTTTCTTTGATTAAATAAGTAAACACACGGAAGTAGGCATTTATGTCAGTGTCACGGACATAGAACGAATTCGCAAGGGTCGATAAAATCGATTTATACCATTAATAAAAATGCGAATAGCCGGCAATCGAACGGGTTTTCATAAATTTATGCTTTTTCCAAGTTCGTACATAATTCTAGTTGATTAAGCAGTTCATAAGAAATCAATAAAAATATTTTCAAATCTTGACAGAGGTCAAACAAGTTTTTCTGCAGCGCTTTCTATGAGTATAGTACGTATAGTTTTAGTATAGTTTTTTTTTTTTAATTCTGACAGCTTAACGTCATTTTAATAGACATTTAATACACCATTATATCTTGATGTTTATTTATGTCGCTATTCATCCTAGTAACCAAATTAATTATTGAATATAATTGACATAGTTATTCAGCTAAAAATAAAACTTTAACGCCATAAAATTCACCTCATTTTATCGATAAAAACACCTCATATAAGGAGTGCAATCACCACACCCTCAAAATAGACCAATTTTAGTACCGGACTTACTTATTATGAAATAGAAATAGTCTAACAACCATAACTTTGGACTAGGTCTCATAGAAGCGTACATTTAATGTTATTTTTAGGGTCATAGCATGGATAATCTAAAAAATATTCAACTACACGTAAAGGGTTACTCTACACTGCTGGTCTAATATGACATATCACATAATCCCTGTCCACGCATTAAAAAAACATGCCCGCTAGTTTCTGGACTACTTCCTTCGAGTAACGTTTTTGGTAAAAAAAAGGGCTTACAGTGTGTGTAAGTGACAGATGCATACGACTTGTATACCTCTGTCACTTACGCGATCTCAAAATAACCTTACTCTAAGAGCTTATGGTTACCCCCCTGTTCATTTACAGGCTTTACCCATTCTCATTTTGTATTTTGACTTGCTCAAAATACGTTGGGTCTCCATTTAGTGGTAATTAATGTTGCGGACAATCATTATAGGCTAGAATGTCATGATGATTATGCTCTTAATAGTTAAGTTCTATAATTTTCGGTTTTCAGGTCTACAAGCCCCGTACGACGAATATGACTACATAATAGTGGGTGCAGGATCGGCAGGGTCTGCTCTCGCTGCAAGACTTTCAGAAGATAAGAATGTCACTGTTTTACTGCTAGAAGCTGGCAAGCCAGAGATGCTACTCACCGACATTCCGGTAATGGCACCTTACTTCCAGTCAACAGACTACTCGTGGCAGTATTACATGGAATATCAACAAGGAGTTTGCACTGGTAAGTTATATCATAACCTATACATTCGGTGTCAGCGCCAAAATCCAAATTCGCGATTCTCCATATTATTCATTTTACGAATTCTTTAAAATACGCAACATTATTTTTCCTAATTATAATTTTTTCAAATTCTTGTATTGCCGAATTCTTAGGTTTCTTCATTGTTTACTGTCCTAATACCAAAATTTTCCGAATGTGTACAGTTCGATAACAAAAGGAAAATAAACCGATTGTCATACATTTTTTCATCTGATAATCAAACTTAAAATCAAAACCATTTATTTCAGCAAACAAATCAAAGAAAGAAAAAGGTCTAGAGCAAAATATAAACTATATACTACGTATGTACGTGTATAAAAAGATGGGTGAAAACAATTCATTCCCTTTCAAATATTTTCTGAAATAAAAAGGAACCTGTTTTTTTTTAAAGAAGTGTTATGGTTCACATACGAGTATCAATACTGTTACTTGAACCAACATGTTATAATTTCTTAAATATTCTTCAGGTGATATTGCGCTTTTTAATAAATCATCAATGACTTTGCTCCGTATGTATTTGGCAATTTTTAATTATCTTTTCATAATATAAAGGCCTTTGCCCAGCAGTGGGACAAAAGGCTAATAAAAAAATATGATGCCACTTTTTTCAGAAAATGTATGAAAAAGAATAAATTACTTCTTCCTACCTTTTTATTTAAACGGAAGTGCCAATCTTCTAAAGCGTTGGTTGTCCTATGGCGTTCACTAGAACAACTCCACAAATCAAAGCAGATTTTGGTCATCCATAAGTTAAATTGTGTGTGGAACAAAATCTGTTACAAAGTTTTTATTGTGATTGTACTTAAATGTGGAAAATACAGAACGTGGAATAAAATGGAACATGTAATAATGAGAAAGTGTAAATAAATGAATATGAAAAATTCGGAACATGTAAAAATAAGAATTCGGAAAAATAAGAATATAAAGGATTAAGAAATTGGACAATTTAGACTTCGGAAAGCATCGCCGACATCATACATTCATGGCAATATTGGTAATTAAAACTCTTTTAAAATTGATTGCACAAAACAATGCTTTTTATTATAATAATAAACCATCCTATAGTAATGCCTCACATTAAATTCGACAACGTTTGCTTTTACGAGCAATAAAGTCTGGGTTAATCGAAATATAAATCAAAGTAATACCAACGAACAAATAACAAATATTCCATTAAACTTAAGGTCGAACAACGCCAAATATTATTTATCAATCTGATATTCCAGGCATGCTCAACGGGCGCTGTTTTTGGCCGCGAGGCAAGGCTGTCGGCGGGACGAGTGTCATCAACTATATGATTTACACCCGAGGAAGGCCTCAGGAGTGGGACCGTATCGCCGCAGACGGCAACTACGGATGGTAATCAACATTGATCCAATCCTAATATAGAAAGACACGTGAATCTGCATGAGATGACAAAACAACAACGGGAAGTCCGCTTTAGAATTGAAATTCATGTCACTACGAACATAATGCATCTTTGAAATAGCACAAATCGTTATTGTAATTCATACTTGCATCATGCACCCATATAGATATATTCTAATTGTTGCAGCTTCTGGTAGTGGACCAGAAGCTATTAATATTAATCAGTATGATAATAGACGTGCATTTGTTCGTCAGCTAAGTGAACATAAATATCTAATATAATATGAAATCGGCTAGTAAGAAGCGTCATTTTGGACATTGAAACCAAATGAAGGCTTTGGTAGAGTTTATTTATATCTGGGTCAATCAGAAAATGAACACAACACACAGACTTCATCACTAAAGGCCTTGTTGCACTCATGTTATTTTTCTAGCTATTTCAAACCAATATTGTTTCCGAATCATCTTTTTGATTCTTGCAAAAGATTGAAGTCAGATCATAGGATATAAGTTTTTAATTCGACTACTTAATTAAAAGGTTTCCCCACGTCAATAGCACGAACTAATTATACTTGTTAAGCATAATGGCAATTACCTAGTTAATTATTTCGCATGGATCCATTTGTATGTATGAGTTCATACCAATAACATTTAATTACACATTTTCAGGTCATACAACGACGTTCTGTACTACTATATGAAGTCTGAGAAAGCATCATTAGGCGGTTTGGAGAAAAGTCCCTTCAGAAATCGAGACGGAGTTGTTCCTGTAGAGTTCGTACCGAAAAAGTAATTATTAAAATATTATATTATTTATATAATATGAATAGACTTAATTTTACAATAAATTATTAATTATTATTATACATACACAAACACAGACACACACTCACCACACACACCATTAGTTCCATGTTGACAATATCTAAATACAACGATGTAATAGGGAGGACTTGAGTTCTGAAATACAGGTATAGGCTTACTTTAGACTACAGATGTCCCACAAATTACAATATTTTTCACAAAACATCTGTCAACTTCAACAGCTAATGAGGATGTAATTTGTGGAGATACATACATATTTATTATTATTATTTTTTAATACAATTAATCTGAATTTCATGTATCTATTTCCATCATGCAAAAAATTTACAATTTAATAAATTTATTTTTTGTTCCCTTTCAGAACCAAATTAATAAAAGCTTTTCTGGAAGCTGGCCGAATCCTTGGACATTCTACTATTGATTATAACTCGCCGCACGAGTTAGGTTTTGGATATGTGCAGGCAACCACAATTTACGGTCACAGATGCAGCGCTGCTAAAGCTTTCCTACACAAACACAAAAAGAGACGCAATTTACACATACTGCCCGAGAGCACAGTGACTAAAGTCTTGATTGACCCGCAGACAAACACAGCTTACGGTGTAAACTATGTCAGGAAAAGGCTTAAGTCTACAGTCAGAGCACGTAAAGAAGTAATACTTTCTGCAGGACCGATTGCTTCTCCTCAACTACTTATGCTATCTGGCGTCGGCCCCAAAAGTCATTTAGAATCACTTGGTATTCCTGTATTAAAGGACTTGCCAGTCGGACAAACGCTTTACGATCATATCTGTTTCCCTGGATTAATATTTGAACTGAATACAACAGGAGTGAGTCTCAGTGAAGCTAGGTCCTTGAATATTCGAGAAGCAGTCGCATGGCTGCGGAACGGTGAAACTGATTTATCTACGCCCGGAGGAGTAGAAGGTATCGGGTACATTAAAACGCCGTTATCAGATGACCCTGAGCCTGTCCCTGACATAGAACTAATTAGTATCGGCGGGTCTTTGATTTCTGATGGTGGACCGGTGGGAAGTAGAGCTGTACGGCGGGGCATGAGAATAAGAGAAGACGTTTTTGATGAAGCTTTTGGAGAGATAGATAGAGTAAATAAAGACAGTTGGAGTGCCTTCCCTATGTTGCTCCATCCAAAATCTGTGGGCCGAATAGAATTAAAAGATAGTAATCCGTTTAGCCACCCTCTAATGTATGGAAACTACTTGACAGATCCTAGAGATGTAGCAACGTTTATTGCAGCCTTTCGTCATGTCCAGGCGCTAGTGGCGACACCGCCTTTCCAGCAATTCGGAGCTAAGTTACACAGAGCGGAGTACCCATTGTGTCATGCAACGGTGTTCGACTCCGACGAGTACTGGGAGTGTGCGTTACGTACTTTCACCGCGACCCTGCACCATCAGATAGCCACGTGTCGCATGGGACCTGTGGGCGACCCACTTGCTGTCGTGGACCCTGAGCTGCGAGTGCATGGCGTGCACAGATTGCGAGTCGTGGACTCCAGCATATTACCGCGCACCGTGTCCGCACATACACATGCTCCGGCCATGATGATTGGAGAAAAAGCAGCGGATTTAATAAAATGGACATGGAACGTACTCAATAAAGCTTAAACTTAGTAAGTTTATAGCAATGAGTTGCAGTCAATAACATGTATGAAAATAATAAGGAAGGCGTAGGAAATATCTGTTTTAAGATTAATTTATGACCTAGAAATATATATGTCTTTTATTTTCTTAAGTACAATCGATAACGAGTATTCTTGACAGAACAAGCCTAGCTTAGAAATGGAGATAACAAAAATTAAATGTCGTTCGTTGGTAAGCTCATCACTTGAGAAAGACTGGACCGATTTGCACATTTTTGTAGATTGGATGAATTGCTCAGAAAATTTATAAATTAAAAGTGATTTTTCAATTAGATTTTTGTATGAACTCAGACAACTTCTGATGGGACATCTCGTTGAAGTTTAGTTGCAGATCTTAGATTAACCCAATGTCCATGTAATGATGTTTATCTGCAAGCTTAAATTCCAAAGACTCAAAAGAAAATAAAAAGTAAATAAGATGCAAACTCATTAGTTTTATTTCCCTAAGACATAGCTAAATTTTACTAAATCTCGAGTCAAAATTATTGCTAGTTGTCTTACGTTAGGAGTTTCATTTTAGCAACTTATTTGGATCAAGCATATTCAAAGCTTATCCTGATGTTTAGATAGACGATCCATACACCAGCCCGGGATCCATACTGTCTCAGTCCGCTACACATGCACATAGGATAGGATCTTTCTTTTTGTGTCAGGATGTGGCCACCTCTGGTGTCAGAGTTAATTAAGCCACCTACGGGAACCCCACAGGCCTCTGACTTGGCTATTTCTGACTTACATTAACTATATAAGTAAGTCTGAAATAGCCAAGGTTTCCTCACGATGTTTTCCTTCACCGTTGCCTGTGATGTCCAAGATATAGGATAGGATAGATCGACCCCCTTTTCCGCACTTAGACTCCTATTTGGCCCTTTGTGTGTGCAGGCTGTGAGAGAGAATGGGCCGTAAATCACCATTGCAGGTTGGTAGATGTCACATGTCTTCAAACTTTTGGTTCTACGACATGCTGGTTTCTTCACTATGTTTTCCTTCACCGTTTTGAGACCAATGGTGATGAAATAATTTACACAAAGTAAAGCGCCTGTCTGGCACGATCTGAAACTTGTAAGTCGCGACGGTTACCACTGGGCCACCGCTGCTTTGCCAGCCATGCACATATTAAAAGTTTGAATATTTAGAATATGCTGAACTAGGCTGCTTTCCTCGTAACATTCTCATATTTTAATGTTTTGTTTTGTCTTGAAATATTAAAAATCAACCAATGGATTTCGCGACCTTGGGGAAGGCCTATATCCAGCATTGAACATCTTTCGACCGAAATAATGAAGATGATATAAAACATACTATACTCCATTTGTTTAGGTAGTTAACTAAAGGTAAACAATCTTGATATGTCTTTTTGTATAAAATAAATCGTATAAAAGACCAACAAATATTATTTAAATTTAGTTACTTACCTAACATCGGTTTAAGTAAATATCTAATTGTAAACATTTTTAGATTCAATTTTTAGACATTTTTTTAGATAAAAGACATGTTAAGATTGTTTACATTTAGTTAACTACCTAAACAAATGGAGTATAGTACTTAACTGCATCTCGTTAGACTCATAGCCGTCACCAACATAGGAAGTTAGGCAAATTGAAGCCGCTTGCCTCTACGTATACGTAGGTTCTTCACTATTGTGTTTTTAGGACGAAGAGGATCTGACACACATTCTCAAGAGATAAACCGGAATTAAGTAGTAAAGAAAAACCGTTAGTCATTTATTGATGCAAAGCTTTAAAACTGATTTATTGACGAAGATTAGATGTTACTCACTGTAAATAACAGTTAGATGAGAGAGACAATAAAAAAGGATTGATAGTTTGAAAACAACAAAAAATTGCTATAAAAAATGCAAAAAATTGTCTAACACCTAATCTGAATTATTGTCGTGCAAGCGACACGAAGTAGAAGATAATCCATCCCATAATTTAAGTAAGCTCTGGTTGTCAAACCCCTTCATAAAATGACTACTTAAAACTTGTCTCCAATAATAACAAAACCATTTAATTGTCAATCTGGTGACGTTAGCAAAACGCCTTAAACACTTAAATGGCTTTTTTATTTTACTCAGTTTTGATCATGAACCTGCATCATTATGTGGCAAAAAACATAAGTATAAGGGTCGACGGACTCTCCAAGACTGTAGCCATTTCGAACATACGAGCATGTACGGTCAGCAAAACAAATAGCGGTCCTGGCAACTCCTTCAAAGCTTTTATTTTTTGAGATACAATCAATCTGCTTTGCCTTTTCGCAATGATGCACCTGAGTACGAATATTGTTTCGTGGAGATACTGTCTATATATCGAGAGGAGCTCGTGGCTGAATAAAACTGCTGCACGGGTCGATCTTCAAGGTTAAGCAAGGCTTGTCGAGGTCGGTCCGTGGATGAGAAACCATTTTCAACATACCGAGTTTCCTCCGTGCCTCGGAAAGCACGTTAAGCCGTTGGTCCCGGCTGTCATTTGAAGATCTTTGACAGTCGTTACGAGTAGTCAGAAGCTTGAGATCTGACACCAGTCTTGCCAAGGGGTACCGTGTTACCCAGTTACTGGGTTGTGGAGGTCAGATAGGCAGTCGCTCCACGTAAAACACTAGTACTCAGCTGAATCCGGTAAGACTGGAAGCCGTCCGTAATATAGTTGGGAAAAGGCTCGGCAGATTGATTGGAGATACTGTCTATCTGACCACCACAATCCCGTAACTGGTTTACATAACACGATACCCCTTGGCATGAATAGTGTCAGATTGAATGGCTTCTAACTACCATAACAATTGTCAAAGATCTTCAAAGGTCAGCCGGGAGCCCAGGACCAATTGCTGAACGTGCTTCCCGAGGCACGGAAGAGTCTTGGTATACAATGTACGGTCACCCATCAAGTTACCCACCGCGGCAAGCGTTGCTGAACCTTGAAAATCGACCCATGAACTCGTCTGTCGAGCATCTCCAGGGTTTATTCGCCAGTATTATTTGTTTTGCTAATATTTCTTTTTGCTGTTTATTATTTTGACTGTACCTAATTCCGGATCTTTTATTGAAACAAAACGAATTCTTAAAACCAGTTGAAGCTTGCAGACTGTTTAAAATCAAAAATAATGCTAAAGCGAGATGGTGTAAAAGGAGTTAGGGACTTTAGCGAACCCAAGGGCATTAATTAAAAAGAAACATTTATTAAAAACCCTTTAACACATGTTTTAATTCAAGGTTACTAGATTGTAAGACAACGCAATGTTTGATATCAACATTCGAATTCATGAACTAGCTGTGCCCGCTTCGCTTCCGTCAAATGCCTACCCTACCCTACTTACCTAGACCTGCCTATCTAACCTACTTACCTACCTATCCTAACAAAATTGCTACCTACCCTAGTCCCCACCTATCAACCAATTTTTTTATCTTGTGTATTCTTCCGCGGAGAATCTTAACACCGCCATACAGAAAATGACGTCAAATGCACAACGACATCTATCAAATATGGAGTTCAACAGTCCGAGTATCTGAATTGCGTGTTTTGTGATATTTTACTTCTTGAACACTTTAAATTTATCTAACTTTTGAAAGTGTGAACCGATTGCGATGAAACAAAAACTAAGGATTATACTTCAAGTTACGTACAATTTTAACTCGTACATACGTTAGTACAAGTAACTTTTAACAAGCCAAGTAAAAATAAAATCTTTTAAAATAGCAGAATCTGTCGGCAATTGATAAGTGTCTGAAGCATTTTAAATGGCTCAATCATAGCGGAAGATTGTAACAATACGATGGTATGACAGATCTCCATTAATGCACACGATTACGAACGCGATAACGCACAAGCACGCACGAAATTACATTACTTATGTAATAAATACTGTAGAGTATTTTGTAACAACATACATACTCGATAACCTTGCAATAAATAAAATTTGGTTACTGCATCAAAAAATGCCTCTGTTATTAAAACGATCAGTTTCAAATAAAGTACCGGTAAGAACAGTCCGTTATGAAAACTTTTCTTTCGCTGATATTGTTATGTCTACGCGAACCCAGTTCAAGTTCATAGTTCTCAATTCCTGTATAAAGAAAAAAACTCAAAATAATATCTTTAACAGTTAAACCGGTTAATGCAAACATCTAAATCGCAAGCAGAGCTCACAATTATCTTGATCACGGCCAAGAACAGTGTGATACTAAATAAAGATAGAATGAAGAATAAAATAATATTTTTAACATTTTTATTGTTGTTACAAAAAGGTACAAGTTCCAATTATGATGACGATACGTATGTGTCGATTGATGAAGAGGAATATGCTAGACCAAGTGCATGTAGAGGCTTCTGTGATGAGACTAACAGTAGAGAGAAAAGGTCTAATTCTCCGGTGAAGAGTCGGATCGCAGACGCAATGATGAGCATTAAGACATTACCTTTGAACCCAGATGAACCAGACTTCTTTTCGTTTTTAAGGGATCAATATGAACTACCTAAGGGTGAGTACGCATATTTTGTAACACATTATTTTAAATCAGTCTGTGCAAGAAGTTATACAATTTCTTGAATGATTGATTTTTTTTAGATTATGAGTAAAAATGCATCTATTGTTATGAGTGTTACAGTAATTATGAGACTCATTTTATATTTTGAGACATTTCACCGGTTCTGTTATTTTTTATCAGCATTGTTTATTTGTGTGTGACTGGTGTGTAAAAGTTTATAGTGAAAACCTTTCTATTTTGCATCATAATAATAATACAGTCACATATTTGATACAGGTCTAACAAGGCCTCTGCGAGATGGCTTCGGACCCTGGCACGCCTTTGAAAGGTCCGGAAGCCCAGGGTCCGAGATTAACAAAAATACCGTAGAAAAATCATCATTTTTTAAGCATTCACTGCTGACTGCTACTGAGCTTAGGTCCTCTCTCAATAGTCACCGATTTTCTAGATATATCATGATTCGAACAATCCATCCCAAGTTCCAAGTCATTTATAAAACAGACCTCAAAAAACGAGGCGTTTCTTAATTCGACTGTATGTTTGTTACGCGATTACTCCGCCAATTATTATGAGTAGATTTAGATGTTTTTTTTTTGTTTGAAAGAATATGTTCAATTTAAATTTTGTGAAGATTTGAAGAAGAATTTCGAAAATAAACAACAGAACTCTTCAATAAATGACGGCAAATCTCTCGGGATTGCTGCAATCGCATATATTTTTATTGTTTTTACCATTTTATAACATTAAATTACGCCGGTTCGCTCTAAAGGGGTACGCTGATGTGTATAGTTCATCCTGGTAGCTGGTACACTCTCATTTCAACGGTTATGTTCAATTTCATGTTATTCGGGTAATCTGTTCTGACAAAACTTTTGGCATTATAGGTACTTTACTATAGAACTTGTCTATTACTCGTATGTACCACGACTAAAAAGCGAAAAAAAAAATACAACCTATTCCCAAATAAAAACAGTAGGCAAAAATAACTTCGTCGGTGTTCCTGTTTTTGTGTCTTCGTTTTTTGACAGTTATTTCGAAATCGGTTGTATTTTTTATAAAAAAAAAGTTTTTATTCGGTTTTCCTCGCACTGGAATGCCTTGCAGCAATTACACCAATGCAGCACGATCGTATGATAAACTGACTATAAGTCCAGTTTTCCTCACGATGTTTTCCTTCACCGTGTGGTGTAGCTTTAATTAAATAGTAGACAGATTGGTGATATCAGCATTTTGTCGCCAATTCAACAGACTCGAGGACTGTTGCACGTGCTTTAGACACGTCAATATGTGAGACATAAGAGGTTACTCTTATGTCTCACATATTCTCACTAATCTCTAACAGTAATTTTAAACTCAGATTCTCAAGTAGTTATTATATAAGCGCCTTCATCTAACGGTAAATAAGTCACAAAGGAAAATGACCGCAAAGTCAATGAACTTGAACCTAATGTTAAGGTTTTATACATTTATAATGCACTATTAGCTTCTGCCCGTGACTTGGCCCGCGGGAAAAGTATTTTTAATCCCAATTATACTTACTACCATACGATGAAAATTATTCAATGTCCTAATCCAGGTCAAATTCTAACCGTGTGTTTCATAAAAATCTATTCAGCGGTTTAGACATAAAGACGTAACAGACAAATTTTCGCATTTATAATAATATTATAACTAGCTTCTGCCAGCGGCTTTGCCCGCGTGAAAAGTGTTTTTTATCCCAAGGAAACATTACACCGGGATAAAAAGTAACGTATGTGCTATTCCAGAATATAATCTATCTCTGTGCCAATTTTTTCCAGATCCATTCAGCCATTTTAGCGTGATTGAGTAACAAACATACATCCACAGTTCCACACATTCAAACTTTCGCATTTATCATATTGGTAGGATTATGGATGATAAAGTATTTCATTCTGGTCTTTGTTTTCCGTCAAAGAAATAACCCGTTTTTAGTCCCAGTATTTACGTCATTGCAGATAGGTACTATTATTTATTATGTATAAGGAATATTTAATTTTTGATTAAAATACTATTGAAAAAGGCCAACTTCGCCGGCATTTGGAACACAATGAATACTGGTATTGATATGTTTAGCGGTGTTAGTCCTATTCTGAATGCATCTAAATTAGTTTTTTCAATTTGAACTCATGTTTTATAATTATAATTTATCCATTGCGTAAATTATAATTATATTTTCATTATTTGGAATCTAATGTTTTGATCATTTAAGTATAATATTGACTGTAACTCATTACTCAAATACGTTTGGATATTTGTGCATATTTCTAGTCTTTATTGAAACAGGTTTGTAATACTAGATATTTATAGGAACTTGCAGCTATCTATTAATACCGACATTTATATAATTATAATATTTAATCAATCATGAAAATCCTATGGATCAAACCCGGATATACTAACAAGTTTTTTAATAGATTAAATTACTTATAGGCACCAGCTGATGAATCAAGGAAGTAAATGCCTCGGTCACATTTTTCGAAGTCATAGAGTATTTAATGGACGAATAATGTAATCCACAGACAACTGGTATTATGCGAAGGTTAGGTAAAGCGCACACCGCAGATTTTTAATCAGGAATATTTAATCTTATTTGGTCATTTTCTCCAATGACGGCGAACGGCCGGCGCCTGAACTTTATGCCTATGAGGCGGGCTATAATACAAGGTTTAACTAAAATAAATAAAAACCGCTTTAGGGTCATTATTATGAACAACTTTTACAACAACACGGGCATAACGCTGAAATCGATAAAAAATATAAATTTGTTGAGTTATGCGACATAAAATGTACCTATTAAAATGAAACAGCTGGTTCCATAGTCAAAGTTGATTTAGATTTTCAGTTATATCAGTAAAACTCTCTATATTTTTAGGTCTATTAGAGCAGAACATTGCCCGATCTCCCTGACAATAGTCTGGAACATCGGACACGGGTCTTCCCAAGTTTGCGCATCATCGATATGGCGGCATTTGTTTTATCAGGTGTCTTTATCAAGAAATTAATAAAGCAAGTGTATTTAAATGAACTTGATAAGAAGCTATTTTGGGTCAAATTCAGCGTTTTCATAACCGTTCCTAACATTAGTTATAGAAGTTAAGTAACTTGTATATGTTAGGATAAGCGCATATTCGACGCAATCTTGTAATGAATGATTTGATACAAATGAAATTAATAAACTCTAAGCTAACGCCTACCGTTTAGTATGGTGTGTGCAGACGCTTAAATGTAAATAAAAATAACAAGATCATAGCTTTAATGTTAGAAGTCGAACCGGTTTTGCACGCCTTATATCTACCTCGCTAATTGTCTTTATTATTGTCTATTTCAATTTTTAATGAGTAAAAAAGAAATACACGGAAGGGGAAGAGACCTTGTAAAACGCACTATATTTGACTGCCTATTTTTTTTGAATTGTCTTTAAATAAACATGAAGTCAGATATTGCTAATTTGTTCTTGCAATCTTACCCGTGTCAAATTTAGCATTGAAAAAAATTACGCGACGACTTTTGTACATAAATAGTTCAGGAGAATGCACCACCAAGAACACTTCTTCAAAATATCGTATTATCATAAGCTATTAAAAAATCGATTCTTTTTTATATGATATGTTTTTCTTATTATTGGGAGAATTCATTATGTAATTATGCAATGCGAAAATTGGCACGTGTAAGATTTAAAGAATAAAACAATAAATAACACTTAAAAAAAAACTAAAAAACTCGCTTTAATAGAAAACCAAACTTTTTACTTTTTAGTTCAATCTCTAATCCTGAAAATCCTGACAAGGATAATGGGACAAAATTTATTATCGCACTGTCATCGGTCGGATAAGTGTGCAACATTTAAAATTGATCCGACATTTTGAAGGGCATACTCACGTTCAAAGTTTCCGTTACATTGATACATAGATACGTACCAAGTTAATAAAAGCGAGTTCAAAAGAGCTGTATATGTTTAGACGTAGTATCTCTAAGGAAATGCATAAACCTTTTATAAATACGAGCAACAAAATAACTCATATACATATACGCATATACTTATTGTTCAGAAGCTGTATGATGTCATGGACGGACTTTTAATTGATGATTATTAACACCATCAGATGTATGTACGGTGTATGATGTATGTGTGTTTTAGATAAGACTCGGGTATGAAATCTCTGCTTTGCTTAATCAAAATCCAGCAAGAATGAAAAATCGTAATCATATTTTTAAATCAACCATTTCGATAAATTTCAGGTTTCAAAGGACCTCTCTCAGAATACGACTTCATCATCGTGGGGGCAGGATCCGCAGGAAGCGTGCTAGCTTCTCGCTTGAGTGAGGGTCGGAAGGCATCAGTGTTGCTCATTGAGGCAGGCCGAGGGGAATCGCTGCTGACTGATGTACCGATCCTGGCACCCGTGCTTCAACAGACCGACTATGTGTGGCCTTACGTCATGGAGTATCAGCCAGGAGTTTGCACAGGTACATTTGTATAAGTCTTTATAACGCTATGTTTTCGTTTGGTTTTGAATAAATGCGGATGGATGGAGAGGAAGAGAAGACCAGAGATAAGATGGATGAATTGTTTGAGTCAGTGATAGCGTGGCAGTTAATAGGACGGAATGGAAGAGGAAAACGTGTTGCGCCGACCCCAAGTAACAGGGGACGAGAGCGGACAGATGATAATAAAGCTGTGGTTTAAGGAGTTCTGGTTATAATATTAAAATTACTATTATTATAATGTATATTATAGCTGTTCAGATATGCAAAATGCCTGTGTGAGTATGGTGGTTACGATTATTTTATGATAAGCTAGTTCCTTTGAATTGTAGCCCGATTTTCAACTTGCTCACACAGTTTGTTTTCCTGGAAGTGGGTTTTTTATTGTAATACACTATCAATAACTACACAGGTACAGAGTACAGCCCATACAATCCATACTTAAAAATACTAATATTATAAATGCGACTGTCTGTTACCTTTTCAAGCCTAAACCGCTGAACCGATTAAGAGGAAATTTGGTATGGAGATCTAGCTAGATCGATTTATTGCCCCCGAAACCCCCCGCATACTAAATTTCATGAAAATCGTTGGAGCCGTTTCCGAGATTCAGATTATATATATAATCTGAATCTCGGAATCGGTTACGAGATATATAATCTGAATCTCGGAAACGGTTTCAACGATTTTTATTACATATATACAAGAATTGCTCGTTTAAAGGTATTCGATAGATAGACGCAAGGCGGCGCGCATACCTACAATATTATCATTGTGTGATGTATAAAAGGCTATTGGAAGTACTAATGCTATGCAAACGAAGTCGCAGACAAAAGTTAGTAAGTATAAAAATATACGTATCCTTTGTCTATAACTCCAACCAGTGTAGAAACTGTGCCAGCGTTTTCAGGTGCTGCTTACATCTTACTAATATTATAAATGTGAAAGTTTGGATGAATGTGTGTGTGGATGTATGTCTGTTACTCAATCACGCCAGAACAGCTGAACGGATCTGGATGAAATTTGGCACAGAGATAGATTACCGTCTGGAATAGCATATATGCACTTTTATCCCGGTATTATGTTCCCTTGGGATGCTAAAAACACTTTTCAGCAAGGCTAAGCCCCTGGCAGAAGCTTGTTGGCAATAAACTACGAAGCAAGCTTGAAACTTTGGTAGTCAAACTTCGGATGCTTTGATATTTCTAACATCTTATTTACGATATCCTAAGATAAAATATAAATATGTAGATTTATATTTTGTCTTTTTGTATCTAATTTTAATATATTGTGTTCATCGTCATCGTTTGTGTTATGCAACAATATTAATAAAAATTATATTTAATAAATACTTAATTGATTTTTTTCATCAGCACTTTTAGTCCAATCAACCACATAGTCCTGTAGAGGTATTGGTCATAACTGAAACCAACTTTGCATACGGGGCATAGCCTTCTCAAAAGATGTTGAATTGGCATCATTGGTCCAGTTGATGACTGTTTATGGCATTGGTCCAGTTAATAACTTATTGATAATATTAAATATGTTGAGTGTGATAAGCTCTGGATAAAGTTCAATGATAGGTTTAGAAGATTCGATGCGATCCAGCCTTTCCCTATCTGGCCTGATAAATGCTTGAGGGTGAAATATTGTATCACGTTTGAATTTCACATAATTAAACCCCATCCGGGTGGATGTGAGTTATCACATCATTTCTGTTAGGAATAAGAGGCCGCCTTGTTACTTTTTCGGAGGTTTTGTGCAAGGAGGTTCAAGCATGACGGCGTTGACTTGTTAATGCATGTGCACTTGTTAGCTGAAGTTAGAGTAAATATCGGAGAATCCGGTAATTCGTTTGCCATGACTTGAGCCTTCCCCTTGTAAGGGAAGGACCTCAGATTAATTCCTCTGTTAGGTAAAGGTGTTAGGTAAGAGTGATTTTCCTTCCAAAGTTGAGAATAGCTGCGCTTCACATGATTCTGCGCATCTATTCGTAGGGGCGTAGCTCATGTAGAGGTTTTCCACATAGGACGAACAACCTGTTCGGCCGCTGACACCTAAAGCTGGCAGTTTGGAAGGAAATTGAATACAGAATATTTGAAATATATCGAACGCGTGTAGTATTTTGTTTAGCGGGGACTTCTGTAAAAGCCGCCTGAGGGCAGGCACGTTGTTGATTCAATACAAGTTAAAAGTAATTTCTGCTTATTATTTGAGCTCCCTGAGCTACGCCCTCACAGTCCACACATAGAACCACATAGTCTAATCCCGGGATTACTCATCAAAAAGCCCGTAATCCCGGGATTTAAAAACATGCTCTGGATTTTATGCTTTAATCGGAGTCAAAGACGAGGTTATCGCAACACAAAATTCAAACAAACTACTCAATGGAAATAATTTTGAGAGCCGTACCAAAATAATCTAACATTATTAAATGCTTGGTTTTCAGGGATGGTGGATGGGAGGTGCTTCTGGCCTCGGGGCAAGGCAGTGGGTGGCACAAGCGTGGTCAACTATATGATCTACACCAGAGGCATGCAGCAGGATTGGGACAGGATTGCCGCCGCTGGCAACTATGGGTGGTGAGAAAACATGTTTTTTTTTTTATTAATTGCGAGCAGTGAACACTTCATCATCAGCCTAGTAATGTTCCCACTGCTGGGACACAGTCATCCTCACTGTGAAAGAGGTAATGGACCTTAATCCACCACGCGGGCCCAATGCGTGTTGGTGGAAGTCACATGTCTTCGAATTTTTGGTTCTAGGACATGCCGGTTTCCTCACGATGTTTTCCTTCACCGTTTTAAGAACAGTGGTGGTAAAATAATTTACACAAAATAATGCGCCTGGCTGGGTTCGAACGCACGACCTACGACACGTAAGTCGGGGCCTTTACCACTGGGCCACCACTGCTCTCGTGTCTCGTGTAAATACTTACTATATCACATTATGGATGTGAATGTCTGTGACTGTGACGTACCTGAAAATACGAAAATTATTATTAAACGTTTATCTTCTTGAAACCATAACAGAGAACCAGAAAAGGAGGAGTTTCTCGTTGACTGTTTAGTCTAAAATGGATAAATGAAAAAGCTTTCTGGATAGACAGGACCCATATTTAGAGCATTCGTTTTTGTTTGATTTTGATGGAATTTGCTGCAGTGTTGAGGCTTGGCTTGGGTTTTAGAATTTAAAGAATAGAACAAACAGTTTGATGCTGTAGCGAGGAGTACCCTTTTTTTGGGTTGCGGTATCATCCAATGACTTCGCCCGCTCTGGGTGAAGCGGTATGTCAAACTTTTACTGACTAAAACCCACCCGTGTTCCTTCAGTTGCTTGAGCCAGGGCAGCGGTAACTCTTCAATTTTCTAAAGGTACTATTATATTTAACACGTGCTTCAATCGCCTTACTTTACTAGAACTCTGCCTCTTGAGAGTTTGATAAGGTTATTTTCTACTAAGCCATCAAAGTACACTTCACCGTATCCGGTGACTGCATTCCAGACTAAATTTATTTTATTTTGTTAGCTCTCTATATTCAACGTACCAATGACCAGCATCCCATAACTATATTTCAGACGTATCTTGATAAAAATAGTGATCCTTTATCTCAAGTATTTTTATCCATTACAGGTCTTACAATGAAGTTATGCAATATTACATCAAGTCTGAACGCGCGGATCTGAAAGGACTGAACAACTCGCCGTGGCATGGACGCGACGGCGAACTGTCCGTGGAAGACGTACCATTCAGGTCATTATCAGTAGTCATACAGTCAACAGACACTTTATTATATTGTTTGTAATAGATTATATCAGGAACTGTACAAATATTCGTCATACATACGAACATGATAAGTACCGAAACATATGACACGATATGATAGTACTCGTAATATCAGCAGTCAACATTTAAGTATTTGGATGCCACAAACATTCCAAACGTACTAGTTTCCTCTTCCGATCATGAGTGCATCATCCCTCACCGAGTAATCGGATCAGTCAGGATATATTTATGTAGAGTTGAAGACGGGAATATTTTTGTGCAATAACCATATTATTTGTCGTCTGACAAGCTCAACTTTTATTGCAGTTTTTTATCAACGTTTTGTAGCGTTACGATGGCCTAGATCCTAAAATAGGAATTATAACATCTGCGCAGCACACTATAGAACTGTTTTAAAATATAATTTTAGAAGCTCTTTTAAAACGTGTGTTGTAATGACATGTTTTGTTTTATGTTTGTTACAGGTCTAAGCTCTCCAAAGCATTTTTAGATGCAGCTAAACTGTATGGACATCGCAGAGTAGACTACAACAGCCCCGATGCATTTGGATTCAGTTACATTCAAGCAACTCTCAGTAAAGGACAACGAGCCAGCAGCGCCAAAGCGTTCCTTCACAAAAACAAGAAGAGGAAGAATCTTCACATATTAATAACGAGCAGAGCTACTAAAGTTATTATTGATCCTGTCAGTCGGAACGCAGTTGGAGTAGAATTCCATAAAAATGGACGAGTGTATCAAATTAGAGCCACCAAAGAAGTGATACTGTCCGCTGGTCCCATTGAGTCACCTCATTTGCTAATGCTTTCTGGGATCGGACCAAAAGAGCAACTAAAATCTGTCGGAATACCTGTGATACAAAATCTGAAAGTAGGTCAATCTTTATATGATCACATTTGTTTTCCTGCTCTGGCTTTCACCTTGAATCAGACGAGATTAACACTAGTCGAAAGGAAAATAGCTACAGTACAGACTGCTGTCCAGTTTGACCAGTATGGTGACGGTCCTATGTCTTCCTTGGCCGGAGTTGAAACAATTGGGTACATTAAAACAAATATTTCCAATGAAATCGGTGACTATCCAGATATAGAACTTCTCGGATCTTGCGCGTCTTTAGCTTCTGACGAAGGAAACATCGTCGCCAAAGGAATCCGAATGGCTGACTGGCTCTACAACGATGTTTACAAAGAAATAGAAGACGTCGAAAGCTTCACTGTATTGTTCATGCTGTTGCACCCCAAATCTAAAGGTTATTTAAAGCTGCGATCTAAAGATCCCTACGAACCACCGAGTTTATACGGAAATTACTTAACTCACAGGCAGGACGTCGATACAATGATAGCCGCAATAAGGTACATCATCAAACTTATAGACACGCCACCGTTCAGAAAATACGGAGCAACATTACACACAAAGAAGTTCCCTAACTGTAAGGAATTTGAATTTGGCAGCGATGATTATTGGGAGTGCGCTGTACGAGCAGTGACTGCGACGCTCCATCATCAGATAGCGACGTGCAAGATGGGTCCAATTTCAGATCCTGATGCAGTGGTAGACCCAGAATTGAGAGTGTACGGTGTTAACAACCTGCGAGTGGTCGACAGTAGTATTATTCCGAGGACAATCGTAGCCCATACTAACGGGCCAGCCATCATGATTGGGGAAAAAGCAGCCGATATGATCAAAAGGACTTGGAACTTGTACTGAAATAAATAAATTAGAATCAAATGAGGATTTTGTCGAAGGTTGACTTTATTCTCATTAAAATGCCGCCGATACGATATGACAGTAGAGTCATTTCGAAGCCAAATGTTGTCTTTATTCAAGACAAAACTCGTTGACATAAGTCTATCAAGTTTATTAATTCCTTTAGATAAAGCGACGAGATAGTTAGTGTTTAATGCTAATTTAATAGTTTTCGTCTGTAAGATACGTAATATTTATTTAATTAAATACATAGTTTAATTATAAAACAATGATCTTTCAATCTGACCTTATATTCACTGCTGTTTAGCCTGTTTATTATTTTGGCAATTAAAACACAAAAACTTCAACTATGCTTCAACTAGGATGCTTGAATTGAAATAGGTAAAAAATTGCTTGCTGTGGTAATTTGCACGATGTCTGTGCAGATGCATTGTAGGAAAATGCGTCATAGACGCGAAATAGGAGGAAAAGAAAAACACAATATGAATTATTATGACGAGACTGGACAATTACTAGTAAAAACAGAGAACATACGTTTTGTAATTATAGTCGTGGTGGCCCAGTGGCTAAGACCTTACCACTCGTACTTGAGGTCGCGTGTTCAAATCCGGACAAGTACCAGTGTGACTTTTTAACCGACTTCCCAAAAAGGAGGAGGTTCTATGTTCGCCATTGTGTATGTTTTTTTTTATATATTTTCAACGATATCTCCATCAATTGTGGACCGATTATGAAAATTCTTTTTTTGTTTGAAAGAGTATGTTCCGAAATTGGTCCCATTTTAATTTGGTGAAGATCTGATGAAGAACTTCGAAGATATACAACAGAACCCTTCAATAGATAGCGGCAAATCTCTCGGGATTGCTGCAATCGCATGTCTGTTTATTGCTCATACCATTTCATAACATAACATCACGGCAGTACGCTCTTAAGGGGTACGCAAATCACTCATTTCACCGGTTATGTTCATGTTTCTTGATATTCGGGTAATCTATTCTGGCGTTATAGAACAACTTATAATTATTAAACAACTTGCCTATTATGCAGGTACAACTAAAAAGTTAAAAATAAAAAAAAACTTTTTCAAAAAAATGCTACCGATTTCCAAATAGAAAAACTACAAAGTGAAAAATAATTTTATTTTTGAAAGTCGGTTACCGCAATAAATTGGTACCTATGAAAGACACCGACTTCCAAAAATAAAACTATTTTTCACTTTGTAGTTTTTTTTTTGGAAGTCGGTAGTACTTTTGTAAAAAGTTTTTTCAAATTCATATGTACTTTCTATGTTTATTTTGGACATCACAGACAACGGTGACAAAAACGTTGTGAGAAAACCTGGGCTTGTAGTTATTGTAAATCTGAAATCGCCAACCCGCAATGAGTAAGCGTGGCGATCAATCTCGTGCCTTCTCTGTTTGAGAAGAGCCAGGCTTTGACCTTTGCCCTGCAGTGCAGAGACAGTTACAGGCTGGTATTACTATTTTTATACCTTTTATAACAAGCTCGACATGGCCTACGGGGCCAACGGGAATACACCGTTCAATTTAGTTTTCTGAGATTATTTTTCGGAAACTCCTTGAGCGTATGCCCTTCGACCTCCTAGGACCTAGCTAGCAACAACAAATATACGTATTTTCAATTCGTCCAAAATTCTCCCTTTATGTATGACATGCTCTAATGTCAATTTCCAATGTCGTAAAACACGTTCCTTGGTTAAGAGTAGGATGTGGTCGCATTGATAAGTTACGTCCTATTCTGATTATTATTCTAAATATTCACGAAAGAGCTCATCTATAAATCATTGGATACTATCTTTTTAATTACCATCACAGCGTATTTTTTTTTAAACCCGCTCTTATACTTCGATATTTCCTGATGGTAAGCGATGGATGAGATTGACTGAGATTTTACGTGTTAAAGTTTTTGTTCAATCCAATTTACAGAAATTATATATCCACGCAACAACAAAAATATCATATACATCTATACATATAAAATGCTTTGTCCTGACTGACGGATCAACGCACAGTCTAAACCGCTGATGGTAGAGAACTGAAATTTAGAGCGTGTGTTCGTTCTATTACTTAGGCATCCGATAAGAAAGGATTTTTGGAAATTCCACCCCTTAGGGGGTAAAAAAGGGATTGGAAGTTTGTATAAAAAATATAATTCCTTGGGCCAAAATTTTCGATACTTGGTACAAATAGTAATCTAAGTAAATGATAAAGGTTGTCATTATTAGATTTTCGAAACCACCCCAAATGATGATTTTGAAGTATGTATGTAAGAATCTGATGTATTGGGTCAATAAAATTGAAACGTGACATAAATATCAACCTAAATAAACAATACAGGTTTTCAATATTAGTTTTCAAAACTACCCCCAAAATATTATTTAGGGGTTGTTATTTTTTTTTGAAAAATCTTTTTTTGTGTTAATAAACATGAAACTTGACATAAATACCAACTTCAATTAACAATGAAGGTTATCATTATTAGTCTTTTGACGACGACAAAAGACGATTTAGGGGGTATAAGTGTTTTTGATTAAATTTATTTCTTAATAAAATTGAAGGTTGACATAAATACCAACCTAAGCAAACAATAAAGTTTCTTATATTAGCTATTCGAATCTGCCCCCTAAAAGCGATATTAGGGGTTGTCAAAGTTTTTTTGGAGAATCATATTTGTTGGGATAAAATACTTGAAGCTTGACATAAGTACCAATCTACGTAAACAATAAAGGTTGTCATAGTAAGTTTTTCGAAAAGCTTGGGGTTAAATTAGAATCTTACTGGACAGGTTTTCGTTTTTGACTTAGGGTTCTAGGGGAGCACTAAGCAGGAATTTTCGGAAATTTACCCTGAAAGACCTGGAAAGAGGGTGAAAAATGTCAGAATTCGTTTGTGTGAAAAATTTAATTTCTTGGGGATAAAGTAAATAATTGACATTTACATAAAACGTTTTTAAATCTACTCCCCAGATAGGGTTAAGGGGTGTTAAAGATTTTTGAGGAATCTTACTGCGGAATTATGCTAAGAACGAACTAAGAAAAATTGAAAGAGAAGAAAAGAGTGAATTACATAATTGGGTTCTTCAAAACTCCAGCTTCACCGGGGCAAAATGGGGTTATTAAGTTTTTAGGGGAGGATTTTACTTTGTGGCGGTAGCCTAAAATTTATTCTTATTTAAGTCAAATAACGAATCGTCCCAAACCAATAAACCCTGTATATCTACGATATCCCATTTTTATTGATTTAATAATAGCTTATTTAAAGTCGTCTTCACTAACTCTGCCCTCGTAATTGAAATCACAGTAACTTCAGTTACTGTGTTTAGACTTGTTTTAGTTCTTTAAAACCACGAGACCGAGCGCTATTTGGGAAAATTTTCGGTTTGTATGTAGCTAGTATAGTTATCGAGATACGGTAGATAAAATCACAGTATTTTGCTAAAAATCAAAACATTTTTAATAAAAAACACAGTAAGTAAGAATGTTTAGGTTTGAACACAGCAATTTACTGTTTACTGTGGTAAAATATGTGTTTATGTATTTTTTGAAATATGTTTTGCTTGGTTATAACACGGCATCTTCAAATACTGTGGTTTTGAGTAAAACTTTCGTAAAAGTTAATTCATGTTATAAATAAATTAATCACAGTATCTCAATTACTGGCTTTAAGGTGCCTGCAGTTTCAATATTTATTTCGAAAATACTAAGCTTGACCACAGTAACTGTTGATTTACTGGGTTTTAAGCTAACCTTTTGCTCGGAACGGGGGGTAAGCGGGGAGTTTGTAAGATTGTCTCCCGTGCGTGCGCAATGCGCCGCGCGGCGCATTCGCGCGAGTGACCTTGACTTGTAACTATGCAATGCTTGTTTCAAGGTGAACTGTACACATCTGTGTACCCCTTTAGAGCATACTGGCGTGATGTTATGTTATGAAATGGTATAAACAATAAAAAGACATGCGGTTGCAGCAATCCCGAGAGATTTGCCTTCATTTATTGAAGAGTTCTGCTGTATATCTCCGAAGTTCTTCATCAGATCTTCACCAAATTAAAATGGGACCAATTTCGAAACATACTCTAAAAATCAAAAAAAGAATTTTCAAAATCGGTCCACAATTGACGGAGATATCGGTGAACATACACAAAAAAAAAAAAAAAACAAACATGAAGTCGAACATAGAACCTCCTCCTTTTTGGGAAGTCGGTTAAAAATTTCATCATAATCGCTGAGGATAAATGCTTGGTTGTGTTATAAGATTTTTAATACTTTAATATTATAATGAAGTTATTCTGTAAGAACCCCTCTGCAGGTAAAGGCCTCCTCCAAATTGAGCCACTTTTCTCTGGATTGCGTTGTTTGTATCCAGTTTGGACCCGCTGTGCGTTTAACTTCATCCTCCCATCTGTTGCAAGGTCTCCCTTTCTTTCTTTTGCCCACTGGCCCCCTCCATTCTGTCACTTTTTTGTCCACCTTTGATCTTGCAGGCGTGCTATGTGTCCGGCCCACTTCCATTTTAATGCAAGAGCTTGTGCTAAACCGTCTGTTGCTTTTGTGATGTTGCGTATTTTTGTATCTGCGATAGCGATATAGCGAGCATTGCCTGTAAATAATTTGGCCGTCGATTTATCAACCCACATTAATGATGATGGTTGTGACTAAAAAAATGTGATTAAATTGTTTTTGTGTACTGAATGATTCTAGTTGTTGCATTTATATAAGAAGTTTGTTTTAGTTGTTTTTTATTTTAGATGTTGTGTATTTTTAGTTTGGAAAAAAATATTATTGATTTATTACTGATCTACAGAGCGATACTTGTATGAATAAAATAAGTATCTAATTATTTTTGATCTCCTTCGTCTTGTCATTTTTATCCAGATGAATAAAGAATTGTTATGTAGAACTAAAAAAGAAATTGATCTTAATTTTAGCAATTAAAACTTATAAGTATTAAATATGTGATTTTACTGTAAGAAGATTTAACTTTAAGTTACAAATGATAAAAAATAAAATAAGTATAAACACATTCCATTGTTTAATTTTATCTTATGTGATCAAAATAGGGTGATTATTTTTTAAGTAATTATACGAAGGCTAACCTAAAACAAAGTATATTTAGGTACTATAATTGCACCTTAGAGTAAACCTTGTTACAAATTAGTCTTAAACACAGCATTTTCACTTACTAGGTATTGATCTAGGTAGTCGACTCTTACTATTATTAACTTTCAACCCAGTATGTGTAAAGTTACTGTGTTGTGATGTCACTAGTGTTAGTATCTTTACATGGTTAATACACAGTAATAAGTAAAACTAACCTAGACCACAGTAACCAGTCAGTTACTGGTATTTTGCTTAAAAAAATATAATTTAATAAATTATATTCTTATTTTATAACACATTATCTAATTTTATTAATTATACAACAGTAATATTATATATATTAAATTCTGTATATATATATATACAGAATTAAAGCTTTAACTATTTTCTATCATTAAGAAATGATTTTTTCAACCTAACTTATATAGTTTGTTCATAACAAAACGATTTAACAATTAAACTTTAACCGCGTTTTTTACAAAACGTGATTTTCGAAGTTACTGTGTTTTCAATTACGAGGGCAGAACTGCACATAAGAGACATTTATAGGATAAACGAAATAACGCGAACGAAGTCGCGGGCGAAGTGCTAGTATACAATAAATGTCAAGCAAAAATAATTAATAAATAGTACCTACTCTTGTTTAATTATTTCGAATTAGATAATAATATAACAAAGGCACTTACTGATGCAATTTTCCGCAATATTTTGTAAGTTAGGTGGTCTATACAAGTAGGTACCGGGCAAGTCATACTAATAATCCTAAAGGCAAAATGTATTAATTTCCTTCTGTGTTTTCCTCGTCCACATCTCTAAAACATTCATAGGTATTTGAAAAGACTGCAACAAAACTAGATTTTCTGACCTTCCTAGTCAAAAATAAACAACGATATCTGTCTACTGTTTTTTTTAATAACTTATTGATCTAGTCCCCGCGAGCTCATGCTGTAATGACCACTGCAAGGACAAAACTCAATGATAATAATACACCGTAGCGTGAATGCTTGTCGTATCATTAGTTCTAACTATGGTTCGTATTCAAACTGAGTAAGTTCTTCTCTTATAGGCTATTGTATTATCTATTTCGAAGGTTACTTCAACTTCGTGAGAAGTTGAAATTGGAGGCGAAACTGTAGTCTCCCAGAATTACCACACTGACGATGGTTTAGCTCGGTTCGGTGCGAGCAGACGGAAGACTAGCTGGCGGCTTGTGTCTAACTAGATGGACAGGTTAATAGACGAGAAGTCATATGACGAGCCTGGGTAAGTTGAAAACAATCGAGTCTATCTGGAGATAGACACAACTGTTTTCAACTTACCGACGCAGAACGTTTCGCTGCGACAAGTTGTCAAACAAAACGGTCCTGGACTCCGTGGGATACTCTGGTCGCAAAATTTATTCAGTATTATCCGAACTTCTATTTTCTAATATCGGAACTTAATCCAGTTCCGAAATTTTATTTTTTTATTGTAAATAGGCTCGCGCTTGACCACTATCTCACCTGATGGTAAGCGATTATGTGGTCGACGGTGAAGCACGCCCGCCCAGAAGTAACCTATTCACTCTTGACTTAAAGACCCCTAGATTGTAGCTATCGGGAAACACAGACTCCGGCAGGGAATTCCATATTAGTAAATAGACAATGACGCAGTAGACAAATTAGCTCAAAACACATTGCAATGTGGCACTATTTAAGACGACGACAGTCGCCAACGACCTTGAGGGAAAAAAAACGCGCTCTCGTTTCACACCCGCGAGACCCAAAATTCAATTGATTTTTGTACTTTCCTTATTATTCTATGACTTAAAAAAGCCTTAAATCAAAATGTAGATGGTTAAATTGTATTTTGAGATGGCGTCAATTTCATTAAAATACGCCCGGCGGTTTTGGTGCGATTGTCGTTTTATGTCCGTGTTAGACATAACTTTACAAATTAATTACACTATGTTATACGAATAAAATTCAAAATTTTCTTAGATCAATTATTAAAAAAATAGTCTAATGTGCCATATATTTTTTCCAAAAAATTACGACTAGCCGTTTAGGGACAGGGGTGTCTGCGCCTTAAGGGATTTATTGCTGATGCGTGATGCGAACTTCAAATTAAGCATTTTTGTTGGTGCTAATAATTAAGCATTTTTGGTGGTGCTAATTATTTTAACGAAATGCAGGTTTCCTGTTATTAATGCGTCTCAGCAAGACGAGGATATCTCTATTTTATATTATAAAAAGTTTCGCAAAAAAGAAAGGTTTACTCATTATTAGATACTATTAGTTTCTTCTTTCTCTATATTTTAGTGTCGTAAAAAGTTAAAAGAAAAGCTTGTCAGAATAAGATTTTATAAAATAAGGTCTTTTAGATCACATAAAAAACTTCAACTACGATTAGGTAACTGGAGTGATCACAAGTAACCAATGCATCAAATTATGGTCTGAGCTAATGACCCTGGCTGGCTGCAAAATAATTAAGATCAAGATTAAGATCGGCTAGTCGCAACGGATTGCTATGAATGAGTAAATCGAGACTAAGACAAGTATGCGCGAGTGAGGGGTAAGATAGTGCTGTGCACTGCGCTTTAATTTAAATTATTTTCCCGATACGATGGTTTATCTCCGCTTAGAATGACCGCCATGGAGTTAGGAGTTACCCTGACCGACTTTAACGACCTGATTTGACTCCTTACTAACCAACTGAGTACCTACCTATAATAATAATTACGCATAGGAACTGGTAAGTAGCCCACCCAATTGTATTAATAATAATATACATTACGTACTACAATAATACAAAAAAAAAATGCATATTTATTATTCATAGATGGATAACAATGCGAGTCGCCGAAAATATGCATACCTATCTTTAATGACCTCAAATTTTAATTCAGCGAATCAGTTATATTTGCTGCTTGCCAAAAATATGCGCGAGCGCCGTCAGAATGAGATAATTGTAGGAAGATATAGGCACCTATATGCAATAATTTTGGGCGTGGACTCTTCAGATTTTTCACTCGTAATTTTTATCGTATCTATGACTAACTTGTACTATAGAATGGATTGGTAGTTCCTTCTTTTGGCTATATAAAAACTTGCACAATTGTTTGCAAATCTATAGATAGGCAAATACAGCAGATCCGAGATAAGAGGTTATTTTGTAATCAGTAAGACAAAACAGGATATGAACAATACAAAAAATTACATTTATTGTTATTTCGTTACATAGTATGCTTTTTGGCGCATTGGGTTTGAACAACATCCAAAAAATCAACAAAACATAAACATTATCTTAAACTAAATTGTAATAAACAGGCTTATCAGTATTTACCTGAAACTATTAGCGCCGCATTCGGACCCACGGTGTATACATTGCCCATTTTTCACTACGAGTTCAAAGAAAACGCACAAAACAACACTATGTTTTTACTTTAACGAAAAAAACAACTTTCGCTAAATCAATAAATTTAACAAACAACAATGAATGAAATGAACGAACGATATACTTGATTACAGGATTCCATAGACAACATACACTGAATAAACATAAAGTTGTGTTCATACAATCACGTGTTTTTCATGTTTTTACTCTTGAAACGATTAGGACTTCTCAAATTGTACGGGATCACCAAATAAAACTAAATGAAGCTATTGTTATCATGCATTGCTTATGGAAGCCCTTAGAGCATATTTCAACACGATCTACTTGAAGCGTCTCGGCCGTGGATCAATCGGCTGAGTGCTTGAGTAAGGTGCAACTCTATAAAGTCTACGTGCTAATCATAGACTAGAAATCTATATTGGCTATGGAGAGAGTAACGTTGTAAATGGCGGAGGCATTGTGATTGTTTGGTGAAAGAATTTGAGCTGCTGATGCGAATTAACCAAAAGCAATCATAACATTAACTAATTATAAATAGTAAGTCTTCAAACATTGTCTCTTTATTTCTTTTAGAAAGCTTAGTAGACGTTTAATGGATCAGGTATTATCTTCTCTGTCATGTAATCTTTGTATTACTCACAATTTTTTTTACTTCACAGATAGAGCGTGGTAATTTTATTTAAAAAGATGTCTGATACAAGTGATCTAGATCGTCAAATCGAGCAGCTTAAGAGATGTGAGATAATAATGGAGGCCGAGGTTAAGGCGCTCTGTGCCAAGGCCCGCGAAATTCTGGTCGAAGAGAGCAACGTTCAGCGGGTAGATTCTCCTGTCACGGTAATTAACCTTTCTCGTATCTTTACGATTCTAATGAGATCAACACTGACAAATACCTATATTTGCGATTCACAGAATTAATTAAATAAGTATATCTAAATAAGTAGTTAGTTTCTGTTGTTCAATGTTTTTCAACATAGAAAAATACACTTGAGATTCTGTCTAGCTTTATTCAAGTCTTGTGTTTTTAGCTTTATTCAAGTTTGAATCTTATCTATCAAGCTATTCTTTGCTAGGCTGATTAGTTCGTAAAATGCTCTTCTAGTTTCTATATACCTAAGTTAATAGAAACTTACACAAACACTTAGGTGTTATGTCCAAACAATAAGTTCACTTATTATTTTTTTGTTTCAGGTTTGTGGTGATATCCATGGCCAATTCTATGATCTGAAAGAACTGTTTAAAGTGGGTGGTGATGTTCCTGAGACCAATTATTTATTTATGGGTGATTTTGTAGACAGAGGATTCTATTCTGTAGAGACTTTCTTATTACTACTTGCTTTAAAGGTAATCTTAAGTGATTCACAATCACATCTTATACCTTAAATTCTTTCACTGACAAACAATACACAGCCTTAACTTGTACAGTACTCTGCAATCTTCTTGGCCGCTCTGAAGTTGACTACAATGGCTGTGCAGTAGTATATCTCATACTAAAATAACAGCATGAGATGCCAACTACATCGGAAAGCCAGCTTCAGAGTGGCCAAGGAGATTGGCCTAAAAGCATGTCACTATGTACAAATATTCCTTATAATAAAGGTTAGCACTACGGGAGGATTTTTGGAAATACCTTTTTGTAAAGCGAAAATAGTTTAGGCAACTTTATAACTTCATAATTTTTGCATGGGAAATCCTATTGGGCACAGGGTTTGTGACTTACTACTGTGATGATGGCAGTTACTCTTCATGCAATATAACTACAGATTTCTCTTTTGTGTTATCTACTCCAATGCTAATAAAGTGATTTTAATCTTTAGAAAACATAACCTTATAATCTGTTTAACATAGGTCCGTTACCCTGACCGCATCACACTAATCAGAGGCAACCACGAGTCCAGACAGATCACACAGGTGTACGGCTTTTATGATGAGTGTCTTAGGAAATATGGATCTATTACTGTATGGAGGTAAATTTTCATTTATTTTTTTTTCAAAATATTGCTATTCATCAATGTGTCTGTCTTCAGCATCATGTTAAGAGCCCCAGCAAAACTACAGCCTTCTTATTGACTGATAGTTTGGTTGAATTGAAAAGTTACTACCGTATTGTTATAATACATGTTGTGCACTTGCATACTTCCTCATACTGATTAAAGACCCAACCAAATTATCGTCCAATAAAATCGCTGTAGTTTCCGGGTGCTCTAAATGAATGTAAATTATTCCTTTTTAATAAAAAATAAGGTTATATTTGTAGAGGTAACTTGAAGCCCACACCTATCCAAGCAATACCCACCGATGAATCCATAGATTATTTTTTTCTTTTTAAATAATGTTACTGTTTTGGAGTACAATATTCTATCTTTAAATCTTTTTATCTACTCTCATGCATAATTGCGTTAATATTGCCACCTCAATTACTATTTTTTAAATTGAGGAGAGGACATAATTGTTAAGCAGTAAATAATACTTGCTTCCTTTCAAATATCATCGATATTGTTCTGGCCTGCCTTTGTATAAAATGGCTGTTTGAGTAACATCTGAACAGACAGACAGGTCGAAATTATAACAGTTCTGTTTTGTATTAACATATCAAATCTGAATGTATGCAGGTATTGCACAGAAATATTCGACTACCTATCCCTATCGGCAATTATTGATGGAAGGATATTCTGCGTGCACGGTGGACTCAGCCCATCTATACAGACACTAGACCAAATTCGCACAATCGACCGCAAACAGGAGGTACCTCATGACGGACCCATGTGTGACCTGCTCTGGAGTGACCCTGAAGGTTTGTAACCATCATAATATTCCTTTAAAATTTAAATAGATCAACATAAAAAAACTTTAATAGTGCAGCAGTGGAAAATGGTATGTATAATCTCCGCCATGTAAGTTTGCAAGATTTTTACGTAGGGGGGATAAGCGCTATATAGAGCGAACCGAATGTGGACGCGACGCGATTGGTCAGTCGATCCGTGTATCAACTGACCAACCAATCGCGCGTTCGGATGGTTTCTGCGCCCCACTTCACCACCAAAAAACGACTTCTGGGCATTTAACGACTCTTGTCAACTTCGTGCCGGGGATTATAAATATTAATTCTTCTATGGATGTTATAACATACTGTATAACCAATTCAATTAAATATTAAGCTACATACATAAACTCGCGCCATTTTCTCGTGGGGATGAGCAGAAACGACAGAACAGCTGCTATGATTCTGACATAATTCTTTTGCTTCATTTACTTTCATACAACTCGTGTTAGACGCACGCTGGTTGTGGTTGTGAGTACAACGCACCATTCTAAAGGAAATATATACAAAAATTCTTGAGCTAGTCTGCCAAGCCATACTACATATATATTACAAATCTTCCTCGTATCTTTCAGACACACAAGGCTGGGGTGTATCGCCACGCGGCGCGGGCTACCTGTTCGGCTCAGACGTGGTGGCACAGTTCAACGTATCTAACGACATTGACATGATCTGCCGCGCGCACCAGCTCGTCATGGAGGGCTACAAGTGGCACTTCAACGAGACCGTGCTCACGGTGTGGTCGGCGCCTAACTACTGCTACAGGTCAGATTTTTAATTATTGATAGCCTCGGTCAAATACCACTACCTCACCTGATGGTTAGGCATGATGTGGTCGATGGTGAAACACAATTGCCTAGAATTAATCTATTCACTATTGACTTAAATATCCCTTATTCAATAGAGGTTGTAGCTATTAGGCCATAGACTCTGACAGGGATATATCTGTACTCTGATATCCACTATTTATCTGTACTCACAATGAAAGTATTCCCAAAATATTTAGTGCGTAAGGGTGGGCGGTCTTGGTCTATGATTTTCTAAACTTTCAATTTAAATTAGACTATTTGGATTCTTTAATGGGCGAGACAAAACCAGCTTTGGAAGTAGGCAGTGGAACCAATCCGAACCAGTTTTGTTATTGTGGCCAAACCCTCTTGTTTTAGATTTTTTTTGCTTCTTTTTCATACACCATTATTCTTAATGCGTGCTTTTACACGTACTCGATCGCGTTAACGTAAACCTCAACTTGTACTCAAACTGATGTGTAGTCTGGTTTCAAAAATGGAAAAAAAAAACACTATATGAATTACAAAAGTAAACGTTTAAAAGCTCGCACTAAGCCCTCAGAGGCTCAGTGTGATTGAAATTTTTGAATCCCCTGTGATGAATATTTTATTTTGTTTATCAATTAACATAACGATCGGTTTTCTGTACACAGATGCGGCAACGTGGCTGCAATATTAGAACTGAACGAAAACCTTCAGCGAGAGTTCACAATATTCGAAGCGGCGCCGCAAGAGTCGCGCGGCGTGCCGTCGAAGAAGCCGCAGGCCGACTACTTCTTATAATGTTGCTTACAATAGACAATTGATACATGAGCGAGCGACCCATCTAGTATTATGTACGGTTTTCTTGTAGTGACAAAACATTTCATGTGGAGATAATTTAATTGTGATCTTAAGACTGGTGTTGAATTGTAAGTTGAATGTGTTTATGTTAATTAAGTCATTGAATACGTGCTTAATTCAATAACTGACTCAGTTCGCCTCGCGACGCGAGTTGGTAGCCATGTCGGGTCTTCCGACTGCCGAAAGAATTGGTATACGAAAACGAGACGCGAGTATCACACTACATTATACCAAAAACCCCGCGTGTGGACGTGTCGTGGCGTTCTAAAGACATTTGGACTTAAAATCAATGGTTTAGTACAAACTTTCGAGTCCCCCAACTGAATGTTAGTTAAGTTAAATCCTCTCAAGTAAATAATTTATGATGTAATCTTGACTTAGTGTAATTAATCCATTTTGGTACTCAATGTTGAACACAATACTTGGAATTACAGGCATTTCTTTTGATTTGTGTTAGTCCTTTCAAAAGCTAGATGGCATTTTACCATTTTTAAACTATGCCATTGATTAATTTAATATTTTATTCATTGTAATAAGTAGGTGACCAGTTGATATATCATTATTATTATATTTATAAGTATATATGATTAGAAACCCGATAGTATGTGACAAACAATGAGTAGGTTAAGCCAAGTGTTCATTTGTAACAGCAAAAGCATAAGCGCAGATATATATTTCGCGCCACGGCGCGCTAGAATTGTTAGCAAAGTAGTATGTTAGGTCCATTGACCTCTTACTGTATTGTCAAAGCGTTATAGTTTACATTTATAGAACTTATCTTAAATACATAAGTAAGAAGCATTAAGAGAACTTGTCGGCCTCTAGCGCTTGCCGCTGACTTTACATAGATCAGGTACATAATAATGTGATTTGTGACGTCATTTAACACTGCCGTTAACTGTTATTAAGTAATATTAAGGAGATTATAAAATATACCTAAAGTACGCAAGAGATAACACATTTTCGTATTGTAGACATATTGTTAATGATCTTTACAAATTGATATAGAAACTAGTGCAAAAAAGCAATGTTTTTTATTAAAATAGTTTCAAACATTAAAACGATTCTAGATTTTTGGTACTAGTAGACAATTTAAAGTTCTAAAGTACTATTTATAGCTGTGTTATTGAAACTTTAATTGTTTTAGGAATTTTTATAAAATTCCTGTATTTAAATATCCCACTAGGCAATACACCCAAACACATTGTTAAAATTCCACTTTATACCTAGAAGACAATCCAAATTACATTTATATTTCATGCTTAATGTACTCTTTCGGGACTATAATTATTATTATGTCTATTTTTATCTATTACTATAATTAGGTAAATGAAGATGGATAGTTTGAATAACTGGAAACCCTATTTTGTCAACTTAGCACACCTTATTAATTATTCGGCTTTGCAATGTGATTGTTAGATATATTCGCATTAGTTTTGATACAGAATAAAAAGTAACTAAAATGTGATCTCATTGTTCTTGTTATGTTTAAATTCAACACTTGTAACTCATGGATGAATAATGAGCGCAAGGTATGGATTGTTAACTTCGAAAAATCCAATAATGAGTTTACAGTTCACAAGAAATAGTCGCATTACTATTTCCTAACATCCAAACACCTTCATTTTTGTGGTGTTTTAATCATACCTTGCGTTTATTCAATTGAATCAGTCCGTTACAGATGACCAAAAACAAACAATAATTTTTTAGTACTTCTACTGATTTATTCAAGGACAATTCAATCTGATTTGCCTATAAATATATTACTCTGAATTTGTTGAAAATGCTGTTCATTCTTTACGAAAAATATAACCAACTTTTGTACTCCTACCTACTTCTTTTTATACTCTTAATTATTAAAATGAAATGCCATCATTAATCTGTATTTTATTTATTTAAAATATATTTCATTCAACTACTTATACATATATTAACACTTATTTTGAGGTAGCAAAATCATCCTAAAAACTATATAAAATCAGGTACTATCAACTGAGGTCATTTGTTATTGATCTACACAGTTCAGGAAGTATATCACCACATTTTGTAGACACTTTAATATCTACAATGTCATCAGCTCTGGTGGGGCCTATATTTAACAGAGCAATTTTCTTATGTTCATCTCTAGCTTGTAAAATTATTCTATAACTTGAATAAACTGTCAGGCTTGAACCCAACACAAATACAGCATCACTGGAGGATACTTTACTCCGAACTGCCTCCACCCTTGCCTTTGGGACATTGTCACCAAAGAACACAATGTCTGGTTTCAATGGGCCTTCACATTTTGGGCAGAGTGGTGCTCTAAATTTTTCCACTTGTTCCTGTAATAATTTTAGAGTAATCATGAAGTCATGGTAATAAACATTTACAGATAATACAATATCCATAACAATATGAAACACATACTTTGGGTAAGTCCACATCACCATCAGGCCTGATCATGGTAAAGCTGTTCTCCATGTAAGGGTTATTTCTCATTAGTTCAAGCTGCAGCTCCGCCCTGCTTATTTCATAGGGGCACTTTAAACATTTCACTATATACCCAGTGCCATGCAGTTCTATTACGTTATTTGAACCAGCCTTGTGATGTAGATGGTCTACATTTTGTGTCACAATTGATGTCACCTTTCCAATCTGTAAGATAAGGGCAACAAACATATGATTGATTCTATATATTACTGTCTACAACAGTTAAGTCAATACACAGTGGATTGGATTATGATAAAATTAAGTAGGTACTAATAACACAACTACCTTTTCTAGTTCTCTTATAGCAAGATGGGTGTCATTTGGCTGCACAGAACTGAACTTTGGCCATCCTATGAAATTCCTGGCCCAGTACCTTTGTCTGACTTTAGGATACTTCACAAACTCTTGGTATTGTATGGGCTTGTGGTTGGTGCGAGCATATAAACCAACTTCTTCTGATCTGTAGTCTGGAATTCCTATGGAAATACGCATACAAAATATGAAATACATGAACTCGAAACAATAAGTATTTTATACAAGCACAGCAATTACCAGATTCCGTGGAAATACCAGCACCAGTCAGTATAAGAATGTTTTTGTATCTAGATAAAAAGTCTTTTAAAACCTCGATATCTTCATGCTTTGGTGGTTTATGCTTTGGAACATATACGATCTGACGAGTAAACTGTTTGATACTATTATAAAACGTAATTCTGTGCATTTTTTTTATTCCTAGCTGTAATTACTAAAAATAAATAACACAAAAATAACCACTATGTACAGAGCACACGTCAAACTGTTTGACATTTTATGTGTTTGATTACGCTTCTATGCTTGTTATTGCTATCCAATGAGATAGGAAAACTAGGTTTCTTTCTAAGTCAGTGTTGCTATGTCAATGTCATGTCATGTCAGTCATTGACATTTTGAAAAAACCAGCTGTTTGTCAAATAAGGGGAGGTAGGTAGAGATGGGAGTTTTCAGTTTTTTGCGCAAACGGTTATGTAACCGATATACAGTTTTCGTATCGATATCGAAAGCGGTTTTCATATATCGATATCAGTAGTACAGTTTGCAAAAGTTAACATGTTATTTAGATGAGCAAACTAACAACTAATGCGAACTAAAGCAAACGCAAACTCACACTTTTACAGTTATAGACAAATGGTAGCTGTATTAAACAGTTAGTTTTGGTAACAGGTTAGGTTTGGGTGGTCAAGCGCGAGCCTATAACAAATAAAAAAATGGTTTATGCTTTTTAAGCCATCCTTATGTTTACGGGATAGAACTCAAAATCGGTTGAACAGACTGTAAAAAGGGGTTGTAAAAATTTCTTATTATACCAATTCTCGCACGCAAGTAGCGGTTTTAATTCGCTACAGTATTTGCGGTATCGGTTATTTTGATATAGTTATCGATATGATATCTAACACATATCCGATATAAATTACGTTTTGATAAATCGGACCCATCCCTAGAGGGAAGTAAGTGTGGTTCCACCTTAACAAAACTCAACTACCTATACCTTTTGAACAGCTTTTGAACGTCTCCGGTCTCTTATTAGTGTAACCTGTGGTGTAACCATCATCATCTTCAAAGAGTTAAATTTATTTATTAAATGCTCTACTGTACATCTTAAACTACAACTATAAAAAGAATCTTAAAATTAATACACATACAATACTAATTCAATCGAGTCAGTTGATTTATGCAGGCAGGCACGGGTGAGTTCCACTTAGCGTTTACATTGCCTAAAATCTTAATCTTAGCCTAAAATGCTCCTTCAGCAGCCGTTTTGACATGACGAATACCATCTTTTTAGAGTGGTTGTGTTTGCGGCAAACGACAACCCATCGTCTATATTTATTTATTTAATACTTCATGCACACAAGTACAGAGGCGGACTTAATGCCTTAGGCATTTTCTACCAGTCGACCTTTGGGTGATGGAGAGATAAACAGTGGTAGGTGCAATAATGAAAGTGTGGATTATTTAAATATACATATTAACTATAAATACAATATAATCATACCATACATATTCAAAATAATATATCAAATACATAAATATACTTAAACATTAGTAGTAATAGATAAATAATTGGAAAACATTAGCGCTGTTACGATACTACTGCCAACTTCTTACGAAGTTACGAATATGCTCGCGAACTTTAACTTTGAAGGTTAACCGGTTGGTTGCCATCCTGATTTCCTGGGGGAGCGCATTCCATAGAGAAATAGATTGAACGAAGAAAGAACGGTGAATGAAGTCAGTGCGGTGAGTGGGACATTGAAGAAGGCGGTTATGTGATGACCGTAGATTTTTACAGTGGTTGGCGCAAATGTATTGAAAGTAAGGGGCCAGATAACTAGGGAAATTGGAAGAGTCGAGAAATGAGAACAAGGTAGTTAGTGCCCTTTGCTCTCTGCGCTGGCGTATGGGCAACCACTTTAGAAGTGATCGATGCGCAGATACATGATCATATTTACGCAAATTGAAAACAAATCGAATGCAGTAATTTAGAAGACGATCAAGTTTGTTGAGAAGATCAGCATTCAGGTCGTAGTAGCACACATCACCATAATCGATGATAGGAAAAATTAAGGTCTGCACAAGCATTGCCTTAGTGTTGATTGGTAATAAATTTTTCAACGATACAGAGCCCGCAGCGTTCCAGTGACCTTCTTACTCACACTAGCGATTTGAGTACGCCAATTAAGAGTATTATCGATGTGCAAGCCCAGGTCCTTTACATCAGTGCTGAAAGGAATAATCTTACTGTCAAATAAAACAGGTGGCAAAGTTGCACCATCCACTTTAGCAATGTTTCGATGACTCCCAAATATAGTGGGTCGAAGTGAGCTTTGAGAAATTTACAAAAGACACTGACAATCAAATGACATTTCAACATGACGGCCGTAGTTCCAATTTTCGCCATTTCACAGATAAGTTGGTAGGACTGTACTGTTCTATCACTTCTATGCATATGTAACTTGACTCCTATGTCAGTCGGTATGAATAATTGTAAAAGAAAATCACCAATCAGATCCAAGCCGGGTTTTTATATTTTCAAGCTCGCTTCGCTCGCTCTTGTAACACTTATAGTCTTACTTATAGTCACGTTTAGTAATTTAGTTGTTTTATTTTGGGGGTGCTCAATAGAAAACCGCCCCGGGTGCCAAACAATGCTACGCCGCCACTGCCTAAAACAAAACGCTCCATATTTCATTCCACTTGAGTTTACAATAATTATTGTAAACTCAGGTGGAATATGGAGCGTTTTTGTAAAGCTCGGCAATAAGTAGAACGGGAACAACTGAGCGAGATTGTCTTGAGTGCATAGTGGAACCTCAGAGTGGAACGCACCCGTTTTCTATCTGTGTTGTTATGTTGTCTTGTCCACAGCATAGAAAAAAAATAAGGTCCACAGAGTACATTAAAATAAAGGTATTGTCAAATGTAAAACTATTGTCAAATAACACACATGCCAAATCAATTTTCTTATTTTTTACATATTTTTGGCTGGTAGAATAACAAGTTTTTATTAAAAAATAGTAATTGAAAATGACCTTATTCAGATTAAAATCTGCTCCATTTGTGTTAATAGAAGACGATTGCAACAAAAACATATTACCTTTACTGCAAGAACTTGTGCAGGATGAAAAATCCATCAATATCATTAATTATGAACAACCTAGCAGCCTCTGGAGAAATGTCTTCAAAAGCCATTGCACCGTGAATTACTACGGTGAGTTTGATACTGAAAAGTATAATAAATATGTAAGTGGTAAATGCTCATTGATAGTAGATTCAATAAACCAAATGGTTCTTAGTATGGGTTGGAACAAGTGTTTGAAGTACTTGAAACAGTTACAAAGTGATACGAATGTAAATAGATTAGTACTTATACTGCACAGAGACTGTTTACCACACAATTCCAAACTACAAATACATTTAAATCATTTGGTAAATGTTGTGATAACATTTGATAAAACTAATCCGCACAAAGTTTGGATTAAGCTAAAGAAAGGCAGCAAAATTTTAAGAAGCGAAGAAATAATGTCTTATGATTGGAAAGCATCAACATTAGTACTAAGTCCTGTTATAAGACAGGAGAAAAAAGAAGAGGAACCTGAAAAACCACTGCCTGCAAATCTGTCCACATTCAAAATAGAAGTAGACCAAAATGAAAAGATACAGAAGTACAACTTGAAGCTACCATACATGAGTAAGATCCATGAAGGAGAGAGTAAGGTCTACTATGAGCCAGATGCTGTGGATGACTGGGATGAAGAAGACCCTGATGAGGATCTTGATATTTGAATAAAGTATAAATCAATACAAAACCTTTTTTTTACCATTATTCAATATCAATACATTTCTTCTCTGCATAACCTGAATCCTTTGTAACCAACTTCAAAAAAAATTGTCCAAATCTTATTTTTTTTGATAAAGATTCCTTTTACACCCTATTTGTCATTTCGTAAAGCTTCATTTAAAATTATGTATTAAACAAAGGCCACATATCAGATCTAGATTACCTTTAGCATCCCTATACTTGTCAGTTCTGAGATTTTTATGCTCGATCCTGGGATCCTAAATTTGGAAAACAACAAAAGGACCCCATATAAATTAGTCCTTGTGTTTACTAGATAAATTAAAAGAAGAGATCTATAATAAGTACTTTACTGGATGTATACTCATGTTAAGATATCTCTAGAAGCGATCGTCCACGGCGACTTTTACGGCTGCTTAAACTCGACTGCATCGCTACTTTTGGTCGTATTTGGAACGCGGGACCGTAGATTCTGCATCGCTTCTGTATTCATGCAAAGGCGCGACTGTATACTGCAACGTTCGTCAGCTGATATACCTAATATAATACATACATTTTCTAAAAGTTTCTTGGTAATGACCACCACTTGATCTTTCTTTAATGGGGGCAACCAATATTAGGCTGCCTGTCCACTTGAGCGGAGCGAGGCAACGGAACGGAGTTGCGGACTATCTGTCCATAGACGAGGAGCTAGGTAGCGGAGCGGAGAGAGAAAGAAATGCGGAGCGGAGTAGCGGACTGTGTTTTATCATACGCGGCGCTCGATTCTCCGCTCCGTCTCACTGCTCTGTTGCTCATCTCCGCGGCCGCGCTCCGCGTAAATATATATAAATTTTGAAATCCCTGTCCACTAAAGAGAAGCAAATTAGATTGGTTGGCTCCGCGCCTCTTTTCTTCGCTCCGCGCGAAGTGGACAGGCAGCCTTAACGTTGCCCACGCTTACGCTGTGGCTGCTTCCGCAGAAGCAGCAACAAAGACAACACGACACATGGCGTCTCTGTCCCGTAAGTAATCACTGGTAACACACACTGGTCATAGAATTTCGTCTTGAGACACTGTGGTAAGTTATACGACAAGATACCGCGCAACTCCACGAACGCTGCCCAGCCGAGTTGGATTCGACTGTTGATCGCGCTCGGCTCCGTTCCACGGCGATAGATTGATCACCATCTATATCCGTGGAACGGAACCGAACGCGATCGATGTACGAAAAAATAATCAGTATAATCTGTACAGTAAGTCGGCACGGTTTCTTTGTATGGGATGAGACACCATTGGACCCGACTAAATCTGTGACTTGGCGAAAAATTTCGAATTATTAGCGGCAAAATTTTGATGAAAACAGATTTTCGCAAGGTGCCCTAGTTTCTGAGATTCAAATGTGTACGTTACTCCATCCAGAAAGTATCTCCTAGAGATATATGAGTAGAATGTATAGTTGGTGCCTTATCTGCTGTAAATGTGCCCCCACATAAAAAATGTGTGCCCCCTGTCGTTTTGAAAAAAAAAAACGGAAAAACGATTCTTGCTGGGGTAACGTTTTTCTAGCAGGAAAATTCTAAACGAGTGATCGGAGAGAGAAAAATTATGCATGGCCAGAGAGCTTATATGTGTGCCACTATGTGCCCCCAAAAATAAAATGTGTGCCCCTTCAGATTTTCGAAATATTGCGTTTCCTGCTGCAATAACGTTTTGATGAATCGTATATCTCTAAAACCATTGCATGTGCCCCTGTAGAATCAACATACACGAGTAGCTCTTAATGTGTGCCCCTGTGTGCCCCAATTAGATTTAAGAAAATATTTATAGTTTTCAAGTTATCGCGGTTTTATGAAAATCCGAAAAAACATCGCAGCGCCTAAATGAGACAAGACAAGGCATAAGTTCGCTGAAAACTGTATTCGGTCCTTCTTGACGCTAATAATAACCATACAAAGTTTCAAAACGCTTCATGCATGCGTTTTTGAATAATCTTGCTAAAAGTCAAAACGATGGTGTCATAATTTTGACGGCAAAATACAAGGAACTGGCTAAATCTCAGATGTGTAGGTGTAAACCAAAATCATGTGCCTTTAGTCAAAATATTGAGCTTGGAATGTTTCGCATGAAGTAAATATAAACAAAAAACCAAATTAAGTAAACAACGGCTGGTTACCTTACCAAATTTGAATGACTACTAAAAAGCGACGGATTCATACATATCGATGACCTTCTTTATTTTACTCACTAACCGGTTCACACGTGTTGTGCCTGAGTACACTGAAGTAGAAAAGTAATAAATAATAAAATAAAGTTGTTATTGGATTATGTTCTACTAGCCGTTTCTATGACCTTACACATGATTAAGTACATTATAAATAATAGACTAAGTGCTATTCCAAGGTAAGCTATCTTCTCCATTCTAAATTTCATTAAATTACATCCAGTAATATATGTGTGAACGAAAGAAATACATCCAGATATTTGCCATTTGCTAGGTCTTTGACCAAAAATTTGATTGGTCCCGATGTTTAAAAAAAATATAGTTCATGAAATGTATGATGAATACCTACTACTACTAAAAAGAGGTGGCTCTTTTTGTTTAAAAATAAAAAGCTCGTATTTGTCTTTATATATATATGTTACGCTCTGATTACAATGATTACAATGATCTGTGTTGCAACAACGTGTTTCCATTTTGTATGTCGTATTACGTACCTATGAGGGATTTATAATTATTAACCAACGATTATATTAAAGCTGATGTAGTGTCACATAATTTTGATTTGATGATGTTTTAGATATATAAGTGTCATTCCACAGTCAGGTGATAATGTTGTAACATATATGGGATAAATATGTTTATTTATAGCCAAATACCACCAGGTAATTTGTACACATCCGATGTTTACATTTATATCTTTATGCGGTTTACTATACTAACACACTTTATCTGAATCTTTGTATAAGCAAATTACTCGTAAGAGAATTATTTATCTGTGATTTCAAATTTAATATTTTTTTATACAATACTAAACTTATTCTTAAAACTGATCTGTGATTTTTTGTGATGCGAATTTGCTAATTATAAGTTAGACTTAGATGAAAAACTGATCTGTGATTTAAATAATAATGACTACACAACGTGCAAATTATTTCTAATATTTATACGTAGGAAATTTGATCTGTGAATTGATGCAATAATTACTTTAAGAATTAAAAATAATGGTAGAAAAATAATAATTTCCACATCAACAAGCTGTTTCATTAATATAGTCACAAGGTGCATTTAATATATTTTTTAATTAGCCCCCAAAACTTTTGAACGCAACTGTACGGACAACAGCTTAGGTATAATACGTCCAATAAAGAAGGTCATCGATATGTATGAATCCGTCGCTTTTTAGTAGTCATTCAAATTTGGTCGGATAACCAGCCGTTGTTTACTTAATTTGGCTTTTTGTTTATATTTACTTAATGCGAAACATTCCAAGCTCAATATTTTTACCATATATTTTTGACTAAAGGCACATGATTTTGGTTAACACCTACACATCTGAGATTTAGCCAGTTCCTTGTATTTTGCCGTCAAAGTTATGACACCATCGTTTTGACTTTTAGCAAGATTATTCAAAAACGCATGCATGAAGCGTTTTGAAACTTTGTATGGTTATTATTAGCGTCAAGAAGGACCGAATACAGTTTTCGGCAAACTTATGCCTTGTCGCATTTAGGCGCTGCGATGTTCTTTCGGATTTTCATAAAACCGCGATAACTTGAAAACTATAAATATTTTCTTAAATCTAATTGGGGCACACATTAAGAGCTACTCGTGTATGTTTATTCTACAGGGGCACATGCAATGGTTTTAGAGATATACGATTCATCAAAACGTTACTGCAGCAGGAAACGCAATATCTCGAAAATCTGAAGGGGCACAGATTTTATTTTTGGGGGCACATAGTGGCACACATATAAGCTCTCTGGCCATGCACAATTTTTCTCTCTCCGATCACTCGTTTAGAATTTTCCTGCTAGAAAAACGTTACCCCAGCAAGAATCGTTTTTCCGTTTTTTTTTCAAAACGACAGGGGGCACACATTTTTTATGTGGGGGCACATTTACAGCAGATAAGGCACCAACTATACGTTCTACTGCTATATCTCTAGGAGATACTTTCTGGCTGAGGTAACGTACACGATTCAAATTGGGCCAAGCTGGGGAGATACTCCCTCAGGTGGACCTAGAAACGCTTTTGAACCAGTGACCGACTGATTCCGACTAATTAGCGACAAAATTTAGGAGAAAACAGATCTTCGCTAGGTGCCATAGTTTTTGAGATTTAAATGTGGCCAAGCTGGAGAGATTGCTCCAAGATCGGCCAACAATACATCCTTCTATCTTTTGAACCAGTGACCTACAAATTCTGATGTTTGGCAACTAAATATTTCTGTTTTCAAAATTAAAATCCCTGATGGTGGCCAAGCCAGAGGGAGCCACACCTCCCAACAGATAGTTTGAACGTACCTACGATTATAACTTCATAATGAGGTTATTTCTCCAGTTTGGCATATTTGGGTATCACCTCAAATTAAAGTTACAACGCCACATTTCAAGGGTATGTATAGTTTTAGGGTAATTCCCCATTCACGTCAAGTGGATTATAATATTATGAGCAATATGAGGTGATTCCCCTAGTCGTCATATTTGAGAATCACCTTGAAGGTATTGGGGGCTTAGTCGTGACTGCTGAAATGATGATTTCTATACGGCTATACCGGCTCAATTTTTCTTAACTTAATCCTCGATTCTGTGTGTGTGGATGAATGATATCTATTATAGTTCAATTTGTTGTGTGTTCGGGAATGCGGAACTGGACTTGGCATTGGATGTTTGAGTCAGGTGTTTTAGACAAACCCTCGGTTACAAAGAATTCACTTTTTATTCGTTTTTCTATGTTCTGTTACAATTTTGCGATTTTTTTTCATTTCTTGGCCACGTTACTTGCCATTACATAATTATGTAATAAAGTAGAAATTCAAGTACGTGCAAGTTAATTTTATTAATGACACCGTAATTACATCACCATATTATCTCAACTCTTAAATTATGTATCATAATTACTCGTTCAATGATTAATTTTCATGACCTAACAAACTAAACAATTAATAAATGAAAAAAAAAAACAAATACAACAGAGAATCGGTTACGAACCTCTATCGACACAATGCTATATTTAAAAATAAAATAATTATTACAATAAATCAATCAAATTATGTAATACATATAACCAAAAAATGAGGAACAAAAAATATTTTTCTTCCAAGTCTAATTTCGAAAAATTAATTAATATTATGCGAGCCGATATCGTATGTACACACAAGCCCGGATAAATCTTATAATGAGACAAACAATACATACTAGCAATTTAAATACTGCGGATTAATCAAGTGACGCCGAGCGCAGTCCCCGGTCTCGAAAACGAGGCGGGCACTGCGCAAAAACAATAAGAAGCTATCTTTCGATATACATAATAAAGCTAACAAAATATACGATAAAAATGATTTACAACCTCATATAACCTAACAAAATGTCTGCAGTTTCGTATAGGTACAATTTTATCGCACTGCATTTCAAAGGAGACAAGAGACTGCTTGTTAATATCAGGGCACACATAGGGGTCGGGCTTCGGGACGATACATATACACACGGGACCGGGAGTGAGAGTACGCGGTATGATAGGTTTGCTAGAGCGCTTATTCGCCGCCCTTCAGTTCCTTGAGTCGTTCTTCCCTCGGCCGCGCGCCGCCGAATATCGATTGCGTCTGACTGGTCGACGCCAAAGAGTTCACCGGCTCTTTTACAGTCCGTGGCGCCAGCTTCAACTTCGGCCTGCCTGACGTGTCTGGAAAAGAAATAGTTAGGGAGCTGAGGAGGGACCAGCAGGTGATCTGTTCATCGAAACTACACTACACTACTCACAGCTCAATCTAGTGAAACGAATGACGAGGTGCAATCTACAACCTTGCAACATTACAAACAGACGTCAGTTATCTCACTCCCGTTTCATGTTCAGGCTTCTGTATATTGAACAAGATGCGAGCATAACCTTGATGTGCTATTTTTATCTACCAATTTAAATATCTATCAGAAATTCTACTCTAGATTGTAAAAAAAATGTTGAACTTTTGTATGGTCTAGTGAATACAACAACAACAAAAAATTCGTGCCTGGCATGCAATTTGCTACTTTACGAACGAAAAAATGCTAAATAATTAAAATCTACGATATACATAGTTCCTCAAGAGTGTATCTTTACGAATGGGTATTGACGTCTGCACCGCGTACAGATCACTTTTAAAAATCTTACCTGAGCTCCCTAACCAAAATACACTAATTAGAAACACAAACAAAACAATAATACTAATATTATAATAAAATATGGATAGTTGAATATTCCATGCAAATTTAGTTATGGTCCTTGCAATTCACGTGCGCGAGTTACCAATTGATATTTATATAATTTTCATAAGATATAAATTGCAATGATTGTCGCGCGATCGTGTATTGTAACAACTATGCAAGGAAAGCGTTGAAACTGGACAGGACCACAACACTTATTGATCCTACCCGCACTGCGAATTTAAGATGCTGTTTAAAAAATCATAAGAATGCGTTAATAAAAATGATTTTATTCACAAATTCGTACTAAATTTATTCAGTGCGAGTAAGATGTGTCGTAGGTTGCTTTCAAAAATTCTTGATGGGATGATAGCGATGTTTTTTATTCTGTACTGGTCTAGATATAATCAGTTACTACTTAGCAAAGGAAAGGTTTGGTGGCTTCTAGTCCATTCGCCCAAATAGTTCTGGTATACCCGAATAGCGTGCAGCTTAGTACAATATACAGGGTGTCCCTGAAATCGACGTCATGCCGTAAATGGGTGATAGACCAAGTTATAACAGTTCTCAGAAAAATACGAAAAAATATCTATCTCATGTTTTTAAAAAATTATGTTCACTTTAAAAATTTACTAAAAAAATCAATCCCTGTAATGGTTCTTTAACTCCAATTGCTACAAATCCCATAATTTATCTAATTTTTTTATTATTATGTAATCTTGAATAATGCTTGTGTAGATTTTTGCCTAAAATTTAAAGCCAACTCCTCCTACTTAGAAGAAAATTAAACTTTTTCAAAACCAAATTATTCAAATTTACTGTTTCGCCCAACTTTAACTGACTGTACTGAAAAAAAAAAAAAAATAATAATTGCCGTCGAAGGAAGGCAGTTTGAACATTTATTGTAATAAAAAAAAATTTAATCTGATAATTTGTTTTTTTTTTCTAAGATGAGAAAACTGGTCCTGACTTAAAGTAAAAAGGTTGAGTCACTATCATAACTTTGCTCTTAAATTACGTAACGTCTCTATCGAACTAGAAACGGAGTTTAGCAAAGCTTTAGGTAAGCTAAAGTCATTTTAAGGAAGTATGGACATTTTGTGTAAAAACCGAGGATATTTACAAAAAAAAATTTGACCAATTATTGAAAACGTAATCTAGCAAGTGTTACACCATTTTTGAATCCTTATTAAATGCGCCAATTTTTCATGTTACTTGCCAAACTAGCGTAGTACATTTTTTTTTCAGTACAGTCAGTTAAAGTTGGGCGAAACAGTAAATTTGAATAATTTGGTTTTGAAAAAGTTTAATTTTCTTCTAAGTAGGAGGAGTTGGCTTTAAATTTTAGGCAAAAATCTACACAAGCATTATTCAAGATTACATAATAATAAAAAAATTAGATAAATTATGGGATTTGTAGCAATTGGAGTTAAAGAACCATTACAGGGATTGATTTTTTTAGTAAATTTTTAAAGTGAACATAATTTTTTAAAAACATGAGCTAGATTTTTTTTCGTATTTTTCTGAGAACTGTTATAACTTGGTCTATCACCCATTTACGGCTTGACGTCGATTTCTGGGACACCCTGTATAGCTTGTTTCGCACATACGACGGACGTGTTCGTCGTAAAAGGTGCCGTAGGCGGTACTATTAAAGCGGATGGACTGAAGAGCAGGGCAATAAACATGAAGCAGTAGTACCTGGACGCGACGGCGGCATGTCTTCGAAGTTGCGCGGGCGCGCGGGCGGCTGGCGCGGGGCGGGCGCGGCGGCGCGGCCCCCCATGCGGCCCCAGTCTCCCGGGCGCGGCTCCTCGCTGGCGCCGCGCGAGCCCCGCCCCCCCTCCCGGTCGCCCCACCGCTCGCCGCCCCCGCCCCCTCCTCGCTCGCGCTCTGCAACCACCGTATCTAATATTTAGGAACAACTTGATTTTGAATTACTGTCATACGTTGTGGTCCACAACACACTGTCACCAGTAGGGCTTACGTTACTCCGAAACGTTTACAGAACGCAATGATCACGCACGAGATGTTAATACGTTACCCATTTTTCCAATTCGTGATCGCGTCCGTTCATGTTATAGATCCGTATCGCGCGACTAGCGACAGTTCTACCTACCGTCTTATTTTCTAACCCCACGATGCACTACCAGAGTTTTAGTGAGTATTCATATTGACGTCACAACAATTCTGACCAACTTATTTGTCACATATTTGCACGTTTTTCTTTCTTGGCCGAACTGGAACTTCGTCTCGACTAAGTCAAAGTAAGCTCAACATACCGAGTCCCCAATACTTCAGTACAAAACTGAAGAGGAACAAGCTATAATGGTCGCATACCTTACTCCCATTGGAATTAGGTGAAATGTTGGCAATTATTGTGACTGCAGGAACAATCACTTCAACTTGGAAAGTGTAACTCAAGGGATTTTCACTGTTAGTGTAAATGACTCAAGCCACTCGAACAGCACGCAAAACGATATAAAATAACTGAGGCCCAGAAACCACAGACAGGAATTTCACAAAACGTCCACAATGACCAAACATTTTTTTAGTACAAAATAGGTGAGTATTAAATCAGAAAACACAAAACTCCCTATGAGTCAACAGGGTGCTTGGCGATGATGAGTAAAAGGTAAATCATACATTAAGCGTGATAAAATCCAGATCCAAACAAAATGATTGTACATACAAACCAGTAATAATGGTCCCTTTATGACTTAGGAACAGTAAGCAGGCAGGTTGTGGTAGTTAATTATTCAATGTGTTTGTACCCACGTGTTTAACATGCCAATGAACAGTACACTGCACGCAAATGAGTATTATATGATCATTTTGTATTTACTGTATGGCCTAACATCTAAATAAGTAGTTTTTGCCAGCAGCTTCGCCCGCGTGAAAGTCTTAATTTATCCAGAGGTAACATTCCCGGGATAAAAAGTATCCTATGTGCTATTCCAGACTATAATCTATCTCTGTGCCTAATTCTGGCGTGAAGAAGTATAATACACACAGCAGATCTTTGTGTCTCTGAATTGGCTCCAAGATCCTGCACAGTTGCTATTTTTGTTGAAGGTGAAGATAGCATTGTATAACTGTCTCTTTCACTCGCTTACGTTTGTTGCATCGTCCTATCTCGCTTACTCTACGCAGTATACTCGATAACAAACTGTTGCTTGCGCAATGTTTGGCAGCCAACTTCAGAGACTCAAAGATCCGCTGTGACTACTATAACGACCACACAAACTTTCGCTTTTATAATATTAGTGTGATTTTAAGGTTGCCTGTCAACAGTGCTGAGTGCTGACAAACAACTTGATAATTTTGCATATGATCTTCTAGTCTAACTGTTATCAGTATGTATGATCAATGTATTAATAAAACTGTAAATTAGTGTAGTTCCCAAATTGTTGTGAATGATGTTAAGAAAGACCAAACCTTGGTTATATTAATGTTATTATCCAAAAATTATTAATGACTAGCTTTCCCACGCGGCTTCGCTCCCGTCAACTGGCTACCTACCTACCCATCTAAACCGTTTACGCAGCGCACGCAACGGAAACTCTCAAAAAGATTTTTTTTTTCCCGTTTTTGCTACATTTTTCATTTATGCTCCGCTCCAATTGGTCGTAGCGTGATGTTATATAGCCTATAACCTTTCTCAATACATGGGCTATCCAACACAAAAATAATTTTTCAATTCCAACCAGTAGTTCCTGAGATTAGCGCGTTCAAACAAACAAACAAACAAACAAACAAACTCTTCAGCTTTATAATATTAGTATAGATTAGTTTGATTAAAAATAAAATTGAACCAAACCCCTTACAAAAGGAAGCTGTTTCAATACCTTGAATTTTTCAGTACAGTATGTGATGAATCCCCAAATGTTAGTAATGAGTTGATGTTACCATGAGGCAGCCCTCCACCCTGATGGCGCGGCGCACGGCGGTCGAGCCCGTCGAAGTGGTCGTACGTACCGCGGCCGCCGCCGCCCCCGCCGCCGCCGTCCCGCCGGAAGCCGCCGCCACCGCCGCCAGCACGGTTGCCGTCGCGCCCGCCGTCCCGCCCGCCGCCGCCGCCGTCTCGTCGACCGCGGTCGAAGCCTCCGCCCCTGTCACACCACCGAGTTACGACACCATACCATGCTACGACAACACCACGGAGTACTAAACAAATTCATTGCATTTTCAGAACATACACGCAGGTGGGAACATTGCTCATTACATCGAGACGTAGTCTTATGACATTCACCACGTCTTTCACTGGCAGGATTATCTTTCCTCAGTTCTGTTCATACTCGCAGAATTAATTAATAATTGAGTAGGAAATCTTTTTGCACTTCATATGTTTAGTACTTCGTGCGCCACTTTCAGCGAGGTTCAGCGATGATTCTTGATGTAAATTAACCGGATCAAGTAAATATTATAGTTCTCGACAAACATCTTGGCCGCCCTGCTACAATGGCTGCGCAGTAGTAAATCTCATACAAAAACAGCACCGCGCCGTGCCTCGCGCATCCGGTAAACCAACTTCAGGGCGGCCCAGAAGTTTGGCGAGGCCTATACTAAATTATGTTGACCCCACTAATTGCGAATCCAAGAATATTCGCGGAATCCCGGTAAGTTTACCCCTGAGGTAATACATGGCTACTTGTCAATTTCTTTACAAGATACGTAACCATTTTGTAGACCAGAGTGGCGCAGTGGCGTAGTGTCCGCTGACAGGATCAAGTCAGGTTCGATTTCCACATCAATACAATATTTGTAATATCTCTGGAGCTGTTGTGTATGTGTTATTGACACCCACGGAATGCTACTGTGGGCCTATAAATTTCAAACATTTATTATGAACAGGTTCATAACAATTCCACTATAAATCTAGTAAATAATTCTTAACACCTGGTTCAATAATTATATGTAGCATGATTAATTTAAGCATTTTGCCAGGTGAAGGTTTGCTCCAGTTCTTTTATTAAAACCTTATCCCAAAAGTCCACCATTTGATGTTTGATTTTATTTGTGAAATAGCATTACTAGTCACAAGTTTCTTCTTTTTAAACTACTAAACCAATGCAAAAATATAGTAAAAAAAGGTCAGATTCTTACCTATCATTTCTCTTTTCTTCAGCCACATCAATTTTAATAAACTGCCCGTCTACATTAAGAACACCATTCATCTCAATTGCTTTGATCAAGTCTTCGAGATATTCAAATTCCACATAGCAGAAGCCTTTGAATTTATCTGTTTCTCTGTCCATAACCAGCCTCACATTTTTAATTGCCAAGTCCTGAAACAATCATGCATTGTTGTTTAGTAAGAGAAAATCTCTAAAGGATCCATCCACCTTTGATTAACACTGGGTTCTCATTAGCTTAGAAAGTAAATTAGTGTTATAATATTGTAAAGAATTCATAGATAAATAAGCGTTTCATAATTTGTTTAGAAAGATATACATGGGTTTACACTGAATTTCAATTATGGTGACCAATCTGAGCAGAAATTAGCCATCGCATATGCAGCCACAGGTGCACTCTCTGTTGCCGCACTTTTATAGTCCTATGGGACAGCAAACCGAAACAAACGGAGAGATCAGGCTTAAATCCAGTGGCTTAAAATGCTTTCCGAGGCACAGAGCATCATACAGCCAACTTCTAATCTCCAGTCAATACAATGAAAAAATCTCTGTTGTTACTGCAATATCAAATGCCTTACAAATAAAAAAGCTAGTTTTTTTTTTTGTTTAGTATAATTTATCAGTTTGGTTGACCTCGGTATGCATGAATCAATCAGTTTGTGTTGCAAGGTATTTACTACTAACAAGTTTGGCCTCATGATATGTGCGAAAATGTAGATTACTAGTTTGATAACTGCTTCAATTGTTTTTAAAGTATAACAATAGAGCTAAACAATGATTATGATATGTTTAGGCTTGACCATCTTAAGATTTAAAGACTATATATCGTAACTCCAATCCAATATTGGTGTACAAATAAAAGTGTAGTAAGAGCTGTTATAACACCTCAGGAAGTATAATATCACTAGTGACCTTAAGACTATCATCCATTATAAGAATGGAGATGTGTTTACAATATCTATGTAAACATATTATGTCATGCCCCACTAGCCCAGTCTCATGGGTTAATATCTACTATAATAGTTAATGTATACCAGGCTTCAAGAAACATTCATTCATTCACAGTCCCTGCCTGCTTTTCAGTCTATAGTACTCTACAGTAACATAAAATTCAGTAGGTATATAAGATAAGCAAACATTCCTTATTATTAGCAGATTCTTTAATCTACGTTATTAGTTTAGTTGTATTAAAATTATCTATTTTATGTGATACACAACATTCTAGTTGCCATGTTAACAAATGAAAGATTCATAAAACCTACAGTTAAAATTTAAAAAAATGTTTTCATTTGAGTAAGCATGGTCAGTAATACTTGATTGTTTGCTGTATTCAAAGATGCCTTTGCCCTTTAGTGGGACATTAACAGGCTGGTATTATTATTATTAATTAAAAAATTATCAAGATATCCTAATTAAATAAATGATTTGTTATGCAGACAATCAAGTTATTTGTTAAGCAAACTGTCTGCAAAGCAATGAGATATATTTTATTTATGACATTCAAATACATTTTTATTAAATTAAACTGATTGTGTGTCTTAACTTTAAATTATTTTTCAAGGAAACGAAGAAAGGTTAAACATGTTTACATATTTCATGGTCATGCAAATTATGCTAATTCAGAATATTTAATGTTTGATTTTTGACTTTCTGACTCAGTCATGATTCAATTTTGAATTCAGTTGAACAGCAGACCACTTCAAGTGTAACAACATTGATGTCCGTGATACCGCGACATCTCATACACCACAAACAGTGAAGCCAAGACAATACGAGGGTAGTAATACTTACAGGGAAAATCCTATTAATGTCGCCTTGAATAATTCCTGAGGGCAAATTCCCGACGTATGCCTTGTAGGGAGGCTCGGTAGGAAGAGGGCGGCCGCCGAGCGTTCTTCTGCCGCCACCGCCACCAAAATCCCTGAAAAAAAGCACCACAATCGTAGGTAATTCATAACCTATAAAATATGAATCTCGCACTCCCAACTCCAAACACATGGTCACAGACACTTCGTAGCACCTGATAACATTGAAGAAATAGATATTACTTAGTAAGTATAGGTAAAAACCCTATTTTCATTCAATGTTATCGGAAAGCAAAAACATGAACATTTTTTCGATAAGAAATGCTCGATCCCGCGGCATTTATGAAAATAACGAATAAAAACCTTTAGCGCGCACTGTACACTGCAATCAAACATTATTTTTATAGTATTCTATAATAAATACCTGGGATTAACATCATCGTATCCACTTCGACCTGCCATGTTTAGAAACATGGAGCACTAAAGGCGCGCGCATCAATCTTTGGATGCGACGAAGCGATGATTTTTTTCGCATAACAACACTGAGCAAACATTGTCAACTCAAAAAAAAAGTTTGCAATTTGTCTATGTTTATGTGTTGATTTATGTGCAATTAATAATTGTGAAAATGAAATGACGGAATTATATTTACAATATATCTATTTGTATTGAATTTCTTGTACAAACCTACCACATACTATTTAGGGGATACGTCACGTTTCCAAATATACGAATTCCATTCTATATTTAGTTTATGGATATCATAAATAATAAATTATTTTTAGCTTAGCTTAGCTTAGCTAATATTAATCAAACAACAGTTAAAAAACCCCATTTTGACGATACTCAGATTCAGAACCACAAAGAAATAATTTGAAATTAACCAGTACCAATACTTGTACTGGGTAATTTCAAATTATTTCTTTTCGCACAAACAGTGGTATTCTAGGAGCACGCCCGCACTTTTCAAATACTTCTCCTAATCGCTAGGTTTATATATTGTTATTTTTATGATCGATAATACTGGGTAGACTACAGACTAAGTGAACAAGCGAACCAGCGCTTGTGAGTAAAAACGGAGAGCAAAGCCGGAGCAGGCCACTAGTATTACAAATAACGAGTACACGTCTATCTATCTTTACTAATATTATAAAGCTGAAGAGTTTGTTTGTTTGTTTGAACGTGCTAATCTTAGGAACTACTAGTTGGAATTGAAAAGTTCTTTTGGTGTTGAATAGTCCATTTATCGAGATAAGTTATAGGTTATATAACATCACGCTACGACCAATGGGAGCGGAGCATAAATGAAAAATGTTGCAAAAACGGGCAAAATTATTCATTTTTGAGAGATTCTGTTGCGTGCGCTGCGTAAACGGTTTAAGTTACGCAAATATCATGTATGATGGAGTTGTTCTCCTTTAAAAGTTCTAAAAAAAGTTCGCGACGGCTATCTTTTAAGATTGACTCACTATAATCTTTTTTATGGTAGTCAAATTTGTTTATTTGCGACATTGAGGTATTAATGTACTATTTGCGAAGAAATCTTAATTTCTAATGTCAGTCACCACACTAAAAGATGTCAAAATAAAATGAGCGAGAACGTAAGAAAAAAATACCTAAGAAAGATTAGGCAGTATGGTTGAAAGACTATAGCCTGCTAGACTGTGACAGTGACACTGACAGTTACGTGACAATTGTATTGTACGTACGGCACGCACCACGGCACGAGTGGCGTAAAATGTGCGGTCCATGTGGATAATATAGATTGTTGTGATAGTGATACTGAATAATTATACCAAAATGAAAGAAGAAGCCGATTCTAATAAAGCTCAGACGGAGAATAAAGTGACTGCTTCCGTTTTAGATGCGTTTGATCTTCTCAAAGCGCCAAAAGATGACGCTAAACTTCTTGGAGGAAGTAAAATCATATCACAGTTGCACGGTAGTGAGGTTAGTTTCTATACTACAAGTTTATGTTATATTGTTTTCAAATACTTGAAAGGCAGAGCTGACCAAGCTGACCTCAAAATCTTCACCTTTATAGTCCTTGCGAAGTCGGTGTTATTTTTACTTAAAATACATAACACAGTATTTGTAAAAACTACATTACACAATTGTGTACAACATATCGAAAACCGTTTCTAACATGTGGCGTTTTACTGTTTAGAATGAAAAAGATCTCCAATACGTCCTCAAGAGGCTCGTAAGAAGTTTAGGCGCCAATGTGCCTGACATGAGGACTGGATACTTCGCAACTCTGGTGGCATTGCTGTCTAACTTTGATAAAGTCACTATTCCGCAAGTGTTGGAACTCATCAAGAAAGAGCTGCATAGCAATGGCTCTTCCAAAAGTGTAAGTATTATTAGAAGTACATATCATCTTTGTATTGTCATGTTAAACTTGATGCATCATGCATACTAAAACTTTATAAGTTTACCCAAAACTTCTCAAATAACATGAAATTGATGAACAAAAATCTTTATTTAAGATTGTATTTCAATAGTATTTTTAGGCATCAATATAATTTAGAACTAAGTGTCCAACATCTGTAATGCCAGCAAAGTGCCATGCATTAAACATGTTATACATTTTCAGGAAGTTGGTGATGTTGCTCTCGGTCAGATTTTAGTTTGTGGTGCAGTTTTCCGGTCTGGACTGTTCCTCAAATGTACCAGTGAAGAGCAGGCCCAAGTCATTCAGCTGCTGGTGACAGCTGGCAAGAAGAAGTCTTATCTTAGCACTGTGGCATACCTTATTCTGCTTGATTTTATCAATGGAGTGAGTGAATGTTAATCTGTTTTGTTTTTGCAATAGAAATTACAATAACTTATATTTTTTTAAACGCCCAAATATGAAACTTGAGACAAGATCACAAGACGAAAAGCTTGCAAAATAGTACAACTTTCATAATTTTAGGTGGATGCAGAGCAATTCGCCACAATTATATGGCCTCTAATAAAACAAGACTTCAAGAAAGATATTAAAGAGCACACATTGGATTCCCTCTACTTTTTGATGATGGTCAATAAAAAGTTCCCAGCCAAAGTAAAGTTGCGGAAATTGATAGGAGTTACTCAAATACTCTGTGAAGACAACATTCATACAGTCAGTGAGAAAATAATGGTAAGTGTTGTGACCTGTTTTTAACTATTTACAGAGCCAGGCCTAAAGCAAAGCCAATATGTGATCTAAATCACATTAAAATGATTTTTGGAATCAGATAAAAAATATTATTATTACTATTACAGACTGGAATTGATTTCAACTCAATTGGACATCCTATCTACAAAGAAATTGCTACAGAAATTGCCAATTCACCACATTTAAAAGTCTTCTGGACTTCAGGCATTGATAGTCAACTGGTGAAGCATAACAGAAACAGAGAATTAGTGGCAATCAACATACTGACCACTGTTCTTAATAACAACAAAGAAAATGTGGATATTATACCAGAGTTGATCAGCAGAAATTTCTTTAAATTGTTCATGGACTGGTTCAAGGGACTCCAAACAGCAAGCAAGATCAGAAGCAAGAGAGATGATGAAGATGACAACAAAATCATGACCAAAAAACAGAGAGAGCTCCTCAATGCTTTAGCTAAAGCATTAAAATCAGACAAAGTTGATGACACCATAAGGGTTGAGATATTACAAAAACTTTTATTAAATCCTGGCGAAATGAATTTCACTGAGATTACTGGCAATACTATTGTTAGATCAATCATTTCTGATTTAAGTAAAGACGGAGTGAAAAAGATGGCTAAATTATTTAAAGGTGTACTTTTGAACACATCTAAGAAACTAATCAAAGAAGATGTTGAGAGGAATTGGTACAATAATGAGAGAGTGAAAGCGGCTGAACTCATTTCATATTTGGTGAGCCATGAAGCTGTCAAAGATGACACAGAGTTCAAGCTGACCTACATGAAACTACTCATGTGCTTTGGCTTCTTCAAAGTTGGAGGTGATGAGACTGTGGCAGTCAGCAGTGAGTTATCAGGTAAATGATCACTTGCAAAATTATCACAATTAACAGTATTACAAGTATATCTTGGCATAAAACTGTATTAGTAATTGTTCCTAGTTTGTTGATGACAAACAGACTCTTCATAGTTAAATACCTTGCCTGGCCCAGTATTCAAAGAAAAAGTATTTATCTTAGTATTACTACTTAAGGTGACGTTATTTGGCAAGAACTTGTTAATTGCTGGTTTTTTTTTAAATAATTTTAGCCTTATCTATATAAGACTATTTTTTAAATATGTTATTATTGAATTCTATCATCTTGTAGATATTCAGCAATATGAGTAAGATGGCTGAGGACTGTTGATTATATTTCTGAAAACTTGGTTGATTATGAAACACGTTATAGAAAACAATCTCTATCTTTTTTTTTTGACCTCATTTTTTTGTTTTCCAGGAGCTATCAAATCATGCTTCTACCGTTGTTTCACATCCCGCTTCTCGAACGTCGACAATCTAGTCACTGTACTGTCATCTCTGAGCAGCTTTATTTGTAGCATTTTACAAAAAGAACAAGTCAGAACGAAAATAGAGAAACAATTCCCTAAAGAGAATATGGATTGCTGGGAAATGCTCATGGAAGTCTGTCAGAATATAGAAAAGAATGACACTAAATCTAAAGTTGATAAAGTGTTCCTTGTTCTGCTGTACCAGCTTGGACTGTTTCTTTTCTCTGAACCTGCTCATGTTAAAATAGCGAGAAGTTCAATTAAGGAACTTAAAAGTTGTTATGAACATTACAGAAAAGGCAAGAAAAAGAAGTCGAAAGCAGTAAAAGAAGGAGATATTTCAATTGAACCAGAATGGATTGAAGTGTTAGTTGAAGTTTTGTTGTCTATATTGTCAGCTGAGTCAAGTGTCCTCCGATCTGTAGTACAATGCGTATTTAGATTACTGTGGGAATACTTGACCCCATCATCAGTGGGGCAGATAGTATCCGTGCTAGATCCCGAAAATGAATCGAATCCCCTTACGAATGAAGACTCGGACTCAGAAAATGAAGGTGACGACAATGAAGCTAAAGAAAATGGCAAGGAGAGTGACGACGAAAGCGAAGAAGAGGAAGAAAGTGACAGTGAAGGTGAAGAAGACGACGAGGACGGCGATGATGAGGAAATGAGGACGCCGGAGCAGTTGAGACTAGCCGTGCAGAAGGCGTTGGGCTCGGCGGCTCTTGAGTCTGATGCAGAAAGTGTTGATGCCGATATGATTAATGAAGAGGAAGGCAAAAAACTCGATGAAGCTTTAGCGGAAGCCTTTAAGCAGTTCCATCAAGGGAAAGGGAAAAAATCCAAGAAAGATCGTAAAGACAAAAAGGCTTTATCAGATTTCAGAATCAAAGTTCTTGATTTAATCGATATTTACTTGGAAAAAGATCCGTCAATGGATATATGTCTCGGCATGATTGCGCCCCTGACAAGGTGTCTCGAGTTCTGTATCCAAGATGGTCAGTTTAATGAATTGGAGAACAGAGTCAGAAAATCAATTAAAACTCTTGCTAAAGTCAGAAAGTTCTCATCTGTAGATGATATTGATATGGATATCCTTTGCGATCATCTGAAAGCAACAATAGATAAAGGTGCTAGGAGCCACTTCTTGTTTCAAGCTCTTGGTGACGTCATTACATTTTTTGCAACATTCATAATAAATTGTTCACTAAAGATCGAAACAAAAACACCTAAATCACCGAAAAAGAGCAAGGTTGCCTCGCCAATCACTGAAATTTTCAAGGAATCCTTGCAAAGTTACTTTCAGAATCGCAACTGTATGCTACCAATCATATTCTTTCACAATGTCTTGCAGACAGAATGGATCGGCAGTTACAAACTTGTGCCGGTCATAATAGAAAATGTTTTTAACAATAACGTTAGGCAATTCCGCCGTAACGAAGGGTTGGAGTTAATTGCTGGATTTTATCGTTCTTTGAAAAGGAACAAACCAACTTCTGATGTAGCTCTCAAAGCTTTAGCCATCTTAGAGGCTGACTTCCGAAGAATGTTCATAGAAAAACTTACAAGTGATACAGAGTCTACAGTTACAAATAACTTCTTTGTCACACTTAGAAAGTTAATAAATACTATGCAACAGTTCCATGAAAGCTGCCATGTTGAAACTAAGCTAATTTTTAAAGAGTTACTAGCTGTTGTAGATGCATGCAAGCCTGCTGTGAAAACAAATACGAGTAAACAAGTACAGGGAAATCAGAACCAACCGAAAAATAATAAAAAGAAATCAAAGAAGAATAAAAAGAAAAGAAAATTCGAACAGATGAATGGGGATGTTGAACCACAGCAAAAAAAAGCAAAAAAGATTAGCAAAAGTGAATAATTTTACGATAGATAAGTTTAAAATAAGCTTGAATTTTGTAATAAATTACCAACAAGATTTTTTGTGTTTATTTTTCAATGATTAAGTAATGCCTATGCGTATGTCATTCTAAGCTACTATCTATAATCCCAGTTGACTTGATAATTTTACTAGCCATAGTCGTCTGGGCCAATACTGCATAAAGGGTGCTAGTTGCGAGGGATATAGTATCCATAGTAGCTCGGCGAATTTGGAGAAATAATAATTGTAGTCTTAAACCTACTTAATATGACTAGCTGGATAAAGCCTAAAACTTTGGGCCACTTCTCCCCTAGACTAAAATGGGGACAATACAGGAGCGGAAGACTGAGGCCAGCTATGGGCTACAGAATGTATTGAGAGATTTAATATCCTGATTGTCTGACTTTCAACATTTCATACCGGAGTTGTGGAGGACATGGTAGTATTTCTAACTGTGATTCAAGTGAAGCATATAAGCTGATGTAGGTATAAATAACTCGGAATGACTAGATCAGATATTTTTAAATAAAGCGGAATGTAATAGTTGTTAATAATTAAATAATCTAATAGATGGCGCCACACGTTTCCGGAAAATGTTGCCAACTGTGCAAAGTAGGTGCAGAATAAAACAGATTTCTGATCATATTTTAATATAGCGCACTAGAGAATTTTATCGTGTACCAGCTTAAATTGCAAATAGCTGACTCATAATAAGAATGTGCATACCTCATTGCCTTGGTAGTTACAATATTAACAAACAAAATCTTAGAGGTTCATCACATTTTATTGTTTACTTGTATACGGTTCTAAAAAAATGCATTATTAGAGAAATAATCATACTCAACTTAAAAAAATGGTTATAAAAGAGACTTTTGTTTTGCAATTAACGAAAATGTTCGCGTCTATTGTCTTTGCTTTTTCAATTTCTATATAGTGGCAACTCTCGCTGCCTCGCCGGAAACAAGCAGTAACTCATATGTTTCACAACCTGCTCAAAACTCAGCCAGCCATCTTTTGTGGAAAAATCATTTGTTTCGTGTCGTCAGGGTAAATTTCACAATTGTAATTAATGTCAGAGCCACAGTCTTCGCTTTTATTAAAAAAGCAGCTAGCTGGTAAGTGTATTATTCGTATCTAATGATAATGAGGCTTCACGTTTCATGCTTGGGCCGTCAGACTAGTTATTCGAGCATTCATTGACCTCAGCGGGTCGAATTTTGGGTATCTTTGTGATTTGGATGATTCTGTAAGTTTGGAACTTCCTTTGTAATGAACATGTGGTAATTTTGATGGTTCTGGCGAAAAATGGACTCGTTTTAATAAAATCAATATTCGCAGCGATGACAGGTGTTCGTGCCAAAGTCAAACGAACGAGTAAAATAACTATTTACAATTATATTTACAGTTCACAGTTGGCAAAGTTTCGCGTTTCTTACAGATACGGTGTGTAAATGTGTAAAGAATAATCGCGTCTCTCAAGTAAATTAGTAATTTTCTACTCATTGTTTTCAGAACTGAACAAAAATCCAGTGGAAGGCTTTTCTGCTGGGTTGATAGATGACAATGACATATACAGATGGGAAGTTCTCATTATCGGCCCTCCAGACACATTATAGTAAGTAGCTAACATTAATATATTCATGTGATTACTGAAAACAATAGTTAACCTCATAAGCATGGTGTTTTTATTACCAAACAAAATAATTACAGTCACAGGTATGATCATTGATCAGCTCATGACTGTGCATTCTTTATTTAGATAGGAATGTTTCTAAAGGCAGTTAACTAACAAGTTATATTACCCAAAACTACCAAGCATTTAATGTTACATGTATGTATGTTTGTAAAAGATATTTACTATTTGATAACATTATATGTGGTTTATGCAATGGTATGTATGAGTCAATCTTAATTTTGCTACAGTAAGCTGTGTTACTCATTTTTCAGTGAGGGTGGGTTCTTCAAGGCACATTTACATTTTCCCAAGGAGTATCCTCTGAGGCCACCACGGATGAAATTTGTTACTGAAATATGGCATCCAAATAGTAAGTAATATTTATCCTTAACTAAAAGAAATATCAAAGTTCAGGTAGTGTTTGCTAAATACTGAATGACACTGCTCCTCCTGATTAAATAACATCAGCCGCATGGTGTGATATTCAAGATTAAGTAATACTTCCAGAGGTTGATCTGTGGGTGTGTCACTATCTTAACATACCGAGATTCTTTTAGTCTCTAAAAGCACATTAAGCTGATAGTCCTTGCTGTCATTTGCACATCTTTGATAGTCATTATGGGTAGTCAAAAGCTTGGCAGTCTGAAAGCAGTCTCGCTAAAGCGTTATAGTGAGTGGTATAGTCCTCATCAAACTTCTGGGCTGCCCTGAAGTTGGTTTACCAGATGCGCGAGGCACACAAGTTTAAACCTTAGTGGTTTTTGCTTGCTATTTAATACAAATGATTCTGTACTCTTTTGTATAATTAATAAAGGAAAAAAAAACCCATTGTTAATTTTCTTGTAAATTTATTGATTGATTCACCATCTAGATTTCATAATTAGTCACTTTTTTAGCTTAGGTGTAGAAAAGCCACAGATTTATGCAAATATAAAAAAAATGCAAGATGGCAATTTTAAATAGTTGCTTGCCAACAATCAGCATTGTGCAGTATGACTGTTTTCCTAATTTCAATAAGTAATAAAAATTTGCTGCTGCTACGTTAACTCCATTCAGTTATTTCTTAGTAAATGTGAGCTACAAAACAACTTGATTAAAATATATTATTATTTTCAGTTGAAAAAAATGGTGATGTTTGCATATCAATATTGCATGAACCTGGAGATGATAAGTGGGGCTATGAGAAGGCGTCTGAAAGGTGGCTGCCTGTGCACACAGTCGAGACCATTCTCATAAGTGTTATTTCCATGCTGGCCGACCCAAATGATGAGAGCCCTGCTAATGTTGACGCTGCGGTGAGTGAAGTGATGTCACTTTATTTATTTTAATTAGTGTAGTAAAACTTATAGGCATGTATGTTTTTTTTTTAACTTTCCAAGCCATCCATGCTGCATACATTCAAGTAAAACATGTGCAATCAATCAATGTGATAGCAAATATGACTTCAGTCAATGAAGTTTTGACAACTGCACCATGCACAAGTCGATAGTTGTAGCATGTCTGGGTCTGTGTGATGAGTAGACTATGACAATGATCCTGGCTGTTGGACGATTTTCTTGCTTGTTGGTCTGACACATGATGTTGCCAGATACACCTCAAGTTATTGAAGTAGTTCATGTTTCATGTGTAGATATTATGTAATTCATTGCAAAAATACGAATGTTAAGATTATTCAACCATAATGAGAGGTTGATTTGTAGTGTAGTTGAAAAAGTTTAGAAAATGCAAGTTCTATTTTTTGATGTTTTAGAAAGACCTTGAAGTTGGTAATATTTAGCTTTAACCTGCAGTAGAGAGATTGAGATTTTGTACAGAGTGGTCCAATGGTAGACATTGGTTATAAAAAAAATATAGTGATGTTCCATTAAAACAAAGCACATCTATTTTTGGAGAAATAGTTAGATTTTTGCATTCTTGCTTCACTAATACGCAATACTATCTTTTAATATAATATAATGAATGTCCTGGAGCAATACTAAATAACTACCTATGGGCTACTGTGTGTAATATAATTTACATCTAACCAAATAATTATTGATAGTGTTTACAATCCTTTAATTTACAAAAAAGTATTATTTTGAAAAGCATCATACTGATACTATACTGTAATTGTAATTGTAATGCATTGTAAATGTAATTTAGCACAGTAGTATCACTCAGAGAAAGGTTGGACCTGTGTTTCATGTTTTGGATTAGACATTCAATGAGTCACCACAATAAAAAAAAGTCATTTTGTTTCTGTTATTAACTACTGAAATAACTGAAAAATGCTTATTATACCATAAACCTTGTTCTATCCTATCAAGTAGAATAAGGTATGCATTGAAAGTTAAGTTAAATGACTTAAAGTTTTCTTCTAGTAGATTATTTAGTGTCCAAACATTTAGTTTTACCCCTATAGTAACTGTATGTGTTTGATATTAATAAGAATTTGTTTTTCCACAGGAGACTCACAATGTGCTTGTTTGATCTGCATCTGTAATTATTACCAATCTCATTAAACTGTTGTTTACATTCACAGAAAGAATGGAGAGAGCGATATTCGGATTTCAAAAAGAAAGTTGCGAGATGTGTTAGGAAAAGTCAAGAAGATTGTTTTTAGGAGAAAAAGGGGATTTAGATCACAAAATATTATCATTGGAAAAGGGCCATGAGACACGATTGTACCAAAACCACACTATATTGAATAGTTTTCACGCTAGGTCGCTGCACGCACCAACCCGTATTTTCCAAACACGACCCGCGTACGCCATTAGTAGAAAAGTGCTCATTCTGTTTCTTTTTACAGAAAGAATGGAGAGAATCATATTCGGAGTTTAAAAGGAAAGTAGCACAGTGTGTGAGAAAGAGCCAAGAGGATTGTTCCTAAGTAACAGTGCCCTTTTTCATTATTTAGTTGGATAGTGAGTGTTTGGTGATGCAGTTAGGACGTTGTTGAGAGCAGGCCTCGGCGTGACTCATAGTGCGGGCCCCCCCACCCGGGCCAGAGACAATATTGAAATTGATTTAAAATAAATACTTATTGTAATTAAATGGTATCGCTGCCGTATTTTATAAATAATAAATTAAAATAGAATCCAAGGTCTTTTTTCATCTTTTTTAAGACATTGTTATTATAATGAAATATGTATGGTAATTTTTTATAGAAAAACAAATCTGCATTTTGTTGTTTTTATTTCCTATATAATTACAAGTTTGATCTCTGTATAGTAGAACCATGAAGTAATTTAAACAATAATTATTTATTACGTATCGCGTTTCGCTATTGTATAAATAAAGTATAAACATTCAAGAACATGGCAAAATTAATAAAAAATGTAAAATGAGCTACCAAACTTGTACTTTGCATGATAATAATTGTTAGTTACCGACTTGATGCGATGCATACCTATTGGTAGCTTTTATAACGTCGCTTCTCTGAATTACAATTTTATTCTAGTGTAGTTTAATACTTAATTATAATTTTTACTGAATAAATATAACTTTTGTAAACTAATCATTGTATCGATTCTACCTTGCCCTATATGCACATATGAATAAAGCACAGGTTGATAAATTGCAGATGTTAAACTGTCGCAAAGCGAACGAGTGTGGTGTGCCACACCCAAGTCTCCAAATACTTTTGCTCAACGTTTCTACTTGGTGGGCAGACGATAGGCATATTATGAATTGTTTGATACCTTTTTAGTTTAGTTCATTACTTCTCAATATTGTCAATTATGTTTTTTTACAATTAGAAAAAAAAGCTTCGTTACCATTTTGGATGTGAAAATTATAATACCTAGTTATAAAAGATGATAATGAAAACCCCTCATAATCACTCGATATCATCGAACATTGATTTGTGACGTGTGTATAATACTTTTCCCTGTGTATGTATATTTTTTGCTATAAAATCATAATGCAGTGATAATGTGATTTTATTTGTATTAACCTATTGTATTGTATATGGGCTTGGGTATTGTAATTACCAATACCTAAGCCCAACCCCAGGTGCTCTGGACCCTCACTTGGAGCATTCGCCTGTAATGTAACGTCACAGAGTCGAACATAACATCAGTGAGGGTGAAGATCCCCATCATAACAATGCGCAACCTGTAATGGGTCTGACGCAGAATGTCCACTTCGCAAAATAGCACTTCTCAAAATATTCTTTGTAAAAAAACTTTTTACAAAAAATTCTACCGGCTTCCAAATAATAAAACTATAAAGTGAAAAATAACTTTATTTTTGGAAGTCTGTGTCTTTCTTTGGTAGTACCATTTTTTTTTTTGCGAGGACACCGACTTCCAAAAATAAAGTTATTTTTCGCTTTGTCGTTTTCTTATTTGGAAGTCGGTAGTATTTTTTTGTAAAAAAAGCTTTTTTTTTATTTTTCACTTTTTAGTTGTACCTACCTAATAGGCAAGTAGTTCAGTAAGGTGATAATGGTAATGGCAGAATAGATTACCCGAATATCATGCAACTGAATATAACCGGTGAACTGGACACATCTGCGGACCCCTTTAGAGCGTACTGGCGTGATGTTATATTATGAAATGTTATATTCAACAATAAACAGACATGCGATTGCAGCTATCCCGAGAGATTTGCTGTTATTTATTGAAGAATCTGTTGTTCTATATCTCCAAAGTTTTTCATCAGATCTTAACCAAATTAAAATGGGACCAATTTCGAAACACATTCAAACAAAAAAAGAATTTTCAAAATCGATCCACAATTGACGGACATGCATAAAAAAAACATACATGAAGTCGGATATAGAACATCCTTCTTTTTGGAAAGTCGGTTAAAAAGTACTTAATCACGATAAGGAAATGGTTGATTACGTATTCTCAGTAAACCTCAGCTACATATTATTTCACACGTAATATTTTTTAATTTAAATACTCCAGCCATTCATTGTAATATGCTGTGCACTTGTATCGTATTGATCACGCTTACAAAGAATACACAATATTTATCATGTCAATTTTTACATGTCTACCTTTTTTATTTAATATAGGCTCGCGCTTGACCACTATCTCACGTGTGGTAAGCGATGATGACGTGGTCAACGGTGAAGCACGTTTGCCTAGAAGTAACTTATTCACTCTTGACTTAAAGACCCTTAAATTGTAGCTATCTGGAAACACAGACTCCGGCAGGGATCCACTCCTTAGCTGTACGTATAATAAAAGTATACGCAAAACGTTTAGTGCGTATGGGTGGGATGTCTCCCATGTACCGATGTGCATCGCCGTAGGTACGTCGTCTGGTAGTCCGATGTTGTAACGGGCTGGGCGGAATTAGATCATGCAATTCTTTCGCAAGCTCCTCGAAATGCAACCGATAAAAAACAGACAAGCTGGCAACTCGGCGATGATGTTCAAGGCTATGGAGCTTTGTCTTAACCAGTGCCCCAGTGCCTCATCGCCAATGAGATTCGTGGCCCGCTTTTCGATCGAATCTAGTGCATCAAGCTGGTTTTTGGCAAATCTGTCCCAGAGATGAGAACAGAAGGTTCTCCATGTATGATCGAATTTGCGCTTGATACAAGCTGAGCAGCTGTTCTGGCGTGAAGTATCGTCTTGCCTTTGAAAGGATCCCCAGCGTTTTGGCAGCCAGCTGAGCCTTTCTCCTTAATTTAAGGGCCAAAATTGAGAGTCGATGTCAACGTAACGTCAAGAAGCTGAAGATGGTCAGTTAATGGCACGTTCACATCTCGGAAACTTGGAGCCGGGTGAAATTGGCTCTTTTAAGACACGCCTGGGTTTTAACAACATAAACCTGATAAATTGTCGTCGCTCCATTCGGAGACTGCCTTCAAGGTTCGCGCTCGAACCGGTCCACCATGGTCTCCCGGAGACTGGAGTCTAAGGCCCGGTAGCACGAGCGTTGAACGTCAACGCTGAATTAATATACAATTGGTCCGACGAGCAGCCATCTCGAATGGACCGATCTCTCAGGAAGTCTGCAATCACACAGACCACCGGGCAGACCGAATGAAGAAAGCTTACCAATAAGGCTTTCGTGCCAGACCCTATCAAAAGCCTTCAAGTTAGCGAGGAAGACGGCAAGCGCTTCCCCGTGCCTCTCTTTTATTTTGACCCACTGTGATAAAAGCACACTTATTTTGAGAAGTGCACATTCTGCGTCAAACCCCCTGTAATGTTACAGATTCGATCATTACATTGGTGACGGAAGAGAACCGAGCATTACAGTGCGCAACTAAATACTACTACTCTCTCTAAGCAGTATTGTAATGAATGCTCAAAATCGAATCTGAAATGTTGGAACGGCTTTACAATAAAAAGTAATAGGTACGCATGCGGGGCCAAATGCAGGCCAATCCCGCATGACACTAGAAACACCCTGAAAGGGAGTACATTTACACATGCAGACATAGTATAAAAAAAACCGGCCAAGTGCGAGTCTGACTGGCGCACAGAGGGTTCCGTATAAACAGCTACATTCACTAAAATAAATAGGTAACATTACTAACGTTCATAAACAATGAAAGCTCCGAACATTGCTCTAAAGGGACAAAATTAACTTTGCCATTCGAAATCTGTTGTCCCCATCAATAAACTAAATTTTAACTTTTCCATGTACTTTTGGTAAGTTTATTTATTTGATTTCTCACCACAATAAACATTACAAACATTGTTACTCTAACGGTACATGATATAGTTGGGCGACTAATACTCGTAAACTTGTAAAGCCTACTTTGCTGTGCTAGTTTTTCTTTTAATTTCGTTATATATACTACTGCCGAGATTTTTTTCACATATCCAAAGGCAACCCTTTAGCTGATTGACCCTTGGCTCTTAACAAAAATTTGCAATTTAAAGCTTAATTTTACGCAAACGGATCCCTGAATCGAACAATGGATTTTCACAGACCCGTAATATTTTTGAGTGGCCTATCCGACGATACCCCACACCATGGTCCATGGGATACACAAGAGAGAAAAAAACAACACCACTTTACGTGTACAGGAGGTAACTGCTCCGATCATTATTTTTTTTAACTATTTTTTTTCATTATTTAATTTTACCACTTTGTCGGTAATATCCATGCTAAATTATAGTTTTCTAGTAAGTACTAAGAGTCTCTGAGCTAAGCTGCGGACGGACAGATGGATATGGCGAAACTAGGGTTGTTGACTACGGAGCATTAAAAAAGTAAATACAAAAAATCTAAAAATCCGACTGCTTAAGGCGATCTATACGCCCCAATGTTAACGCAGTACTGGCCGTGCGCCCGTTCGGGGCCAAAATATCAATATTGAACCTCCATTTCAACAGTTTTGTTTGCAAAATACTATTTGATTTACTTTCAGTTATGAAGAAATTTTGCCGTGTAAAAATATTTTTAAACATACAAGTCGTTTTGGAGGAGTAGTATTTTTTTGAAGCAAAACATATTCGCGAGCTGGCTGAACAAAATCAGAGATGTAAGTATCCTCCGACTGTACAGCATGATTTTCTTCTTTTTTTCTTTTTAGTTTAGTTTTTTATTTATAACTTTTGACGTGACAACGTCTTATAATTCGATGGAGCCGGCTGCACGCACGAAAAAACATGACTCATGCGGCGTTACCTCGCTCCAACCTCGCTCTGAGGCGTTCCATTTAAGGCTTGAAGTGCAAGCGAGAGCGCGGAACGAGCGACAAAGAGGCACAATCGGCCTCCGCGTTCGGCAGCGTTCGACATCTGTCTCCCTCCTACTTGAGAGAGCGATGCGTCCGCGTGGACAGCCCATGACCCCTCTACCCTGCTCCTTAAGAGCCGTAGGGCGTAGTAAACATGTTAATAGACAAAACCGATTCGTTTCGTCCTCGCCGCCGAGGCCCGTCGCGTACTCTCTCAATAAATTCCCGCCAGCCCGCGCATAGCTGAGCATTAGTTAACTTTATTAGATATAAAAGGAGTTTCTTATCCGTTCTTCTCCACGTAGGTAGTTTACGAACGGATGGTAAAGTCATTGTCTAGATCCAGTCATAGCTGTCCCCTAGCGACGCCCTGAGCCGAGGTTCGGCCCCAACTGGGGTAGCCCTCAGCGCTGTCGCTTAGGTTTAGAATTTTTGTGCCTGGCTGGAGGCTCTACTTTAGTTTAGTCTCCACAGGGTAGCCCGGTTAAACAGACACAGGCCACTTTGGTCTATCTGTGAGACGCCACGTAGAAAAAAAAAAAAAAAAAAAAAAAAACCGCGTGGACAGCTGCTATACAATAATACATTTACATGTTTTCGTCAAGTATGAAGTGCAGTGAAAAGTGAATGTGGTGTCAATTGTTTATAGCAACGATAATTGCGGCGATAAAGATAATGATTCTTTCGATATTAAATATAATTATGTTCAGTGATATATTGTTCAGTGATACTTGTAAAAACTAAGTACATTGTTAAAAAAAAAAAATGACGTAATTGTATTTATGCGCACAAATAAATGTAACTTGATCAATTCAATTGTGATTTCCATTTACCTCCTTCTCTATATGCATACAAAATGTCTATCAAACAAATAAAATTAAAATTTTCTTTTAAAAAATGCATCCATTCCATCAGTATTTTCTTATGACGTTGTCACGTTCAATTATCGTCAGTAAACCGACTTTAAAGACAACCGATTTTTTGATTAACATTTTTTCAGGTACATTTAAACTTAGATGTGTTATATATTTTTGAAATAACTTAAAACCCATTATTTTGATAGCCTTCAGTCCTACACGATGGACTCGCAAGAAAAAAATAATGAGCCCCCACATTATAGCGCCCAAACGCCGCCATTTTTAGGTTTCCGTACCCAAAGGGTAAAAACGGGAACCTATTACTAAGACTCCACTGTCCGTCGGTCTGTCTGTCTGTCACCAGGCTGTATCTCATGAACCGTGATAGCTAGTCAGTTGATTTTTTTACAAATGATGTATTTTTGAATTGCCGCTATAACAAAAATTCTAAAAACAGAATGAAATAAATATTTAAGTGGGGCTCCCATACAACAAACGGGATTTTTTTGCACTAGGTCCGACTCGCACTAGGTCGGTTTTTTTCTATTTTTCAATTTTAATGTAAGAATCATCAAGATCGGCCAACGCGTTTGGTCTCTGGAACGCCACTTAGGAACAAACATACCTTTACACAAACATAAGACTGATAAACACATTACCCTCCTTCGGTAGTCGGGTAAAAATTGATCTACAAGTCTATTAGCAAGGACAAAACGTGTATTCCCCTACGTCCACCGGTGAACGAACAGCAGCCTAAATGCGTAATGAATTCGGCAAGGCAAAGGGGCAAAGAGTGTGAACAATCGGCCAATTACATGCGAGATGAAAGACGCGATGTGTTTTTCGGACGGAGTTTACGAAAATTAAATAAAATTAGTTCCCGATCGATCGTCCCACTCGGTATTCTAGAGGGACGAAGAGGAATATGTTCTTATATTAGTGCCATTCGTCCCACTAAATAATATTATGCATGAATTGTTTGTAGGTAATGGTTGTTTTGCAGTATACTTATTAAATTAGTTATATGTTTGGATTTAATAATTATTTTACAAAATAAATTGTTCTGTATGATTTTGATAAATATAAAACACTAGCTTACCCCCGCGGCTTTGCTCCCTTCAACTGGCTATCTACCTACCTACCAGTTACCTATCTGCCCTACTTAGTACTCACCTGCCCTACCAATCAACCTACCTACCCTATCCTAAATACCTACCCTACCCTACCTAGCTACCTTCCAATTTGTTAAACTATTTGTTTGAATAAGAATTAATACTACAATACGATGATGCCAAATTTTGCTACTTTGGATTACATTATTAAAACATAAGGAGCTCAATTGTTTTTAAAATAAATTCTATCCTATGTTACTCGGGAATAATGTAGCTTTTCGTTGATGAAAGAATTTTTAAAATCGGTCCATTAGTATCAGAGGCTACTCGGTACAAACAAACAAAAGAATCTTTCCTCTTTATAATATTGGTATAGATATCAAACAGTCAGAAATTAAATGCTATGGGACTCAAAAAATAATTAATAAATTATACCCATTCATCCCACTAACAAAATCAGTGAGACAAACAAGAATACAGGAAACCTTAAATAGTATTGTAAAACAATACCCTCCTCCTGACGCAATCGGGTAAAAAGTAGAACTAACAATGGTAACTATTATGATAAATTGTTTATTCTAATGAAAATACACATACATAGCTGGCATTACATGAGTGTTCTATACACCTGCCTATCCCTTCAGAAATAGATGTGATGTTTTCTAAATAGACACTGATTTTTATCAGTTTTATTTTACTTTTCAGTCACTATCAGAGTTCTCTGCTAACACTACACCTTGAACGCTTCTTGGGTCAAAAGTCCTTTCAAAGCATCTTTTAAACACAGACTTGATCATTGTTCTGGCAGCAGGAGAAGCTGGTATATTATCACAGTCCATTAAATCTATTCTGTCTTTGGTTTTTGCACTATCTTTGTTAACATTATCATTTAATTTATTACTTATATTAATTTCATTATCTCCAGGTATATCTACAAAGTTAAATAGATGAGAGTCTTCATCTAAGCATTTTGAAATGTCCATTTCTAAATGAGTCTTCTTTTTGGCAGATCCTTGAGTGGTGTGATTTTTGGTGTCTTTTCGCTTGTTTCTTTCAACATTTGTATTCTGTGTTGTTGTTTGTGATGCATTATCAGGTTTAGTTGTTGCTAATACAAAGTGTGCTTCAAACGTTGTGCCATTATGGACAATAAAAACGGCAGGTCTTCCAGTAGTCTCAAAATGCAGTTGCAAAGGCAAATTAAGAGCTTCAGAAAATGTAAGCAGTGCTCTGAATTCTTTTAGTGAAAATGTAATTGTTGTTTCTGTGCCTATGAGGTAACTATCAAACTCTGCTGGCTTCAAACTTATTTGCGTTCTAATAATTTTAGTAAGATCTATGCTACAGTCAATATAGTTCCGCAGTATGAGAGAGAGTGAGGTAGCTTCTAGAGTTACTTGATCATCTGAACTTTGGAAGTTGTTAAGGGCATCTGATAATATTCTTTGTGGGGATGTTATCCTGAAAGATTTTTAAAATTATTGTCACACTATGTTGGCTGTTTCAAATAAATTGTAAAATTATAGTTAAGGAAAGTATTACACACATAGTTTTAAAGATTATAAAGAGTAGTGCAGATCAACTCACCTGTTTGGTACAGAATCCTTTGTGTACACTGCCTGCATTGCTTTACAATCTAATATTGATACAAAATGTGTCTTGACAATGCCATGTCTGCATTTCAACTGGAATATCAACTTACAGGACTCTGGATCCAGTTTGATTTCTAAGTTTTCCACTTGTTTCTCTATGTGGGCAGGCGACTTAAACGTGTTGAGTGCCGATTTCATGGATATTTTACACTTCAATCCCTCATTATCCTCCGTTGAATAAAAGTTGTAATTAAAGTATGAGAAGAAATTTTTATTGAACTTTACCATAGCATACGCGGATTCAGCTGCATTCAAAGTTCTTAGTAGTATACAATCTGGAAGGGACTCTAAGTAAAGTTCATCCCCAAATCTTGCAAGAGCATGAACAGTTCTAGCTAAAACTAAAAACAAACAAGTTCAAATTATAGGAATTGTTATAGGAATTACAAACAAAGAAAAGTATGCCAACTTTTTTTAACCTTTAACGTTGGCCCCCGGTACATGGCATTTCATTTTGTATTGTTTTCTAATTTAATAGTGTAAATAACCAGGAAATGTAACTAGAAAATCATTGCACGTCCGAATCATAGAAAAAAAATTACTCTAATCTGTTATTTTTAATTTCGTAGACTAAAATGACATTTGGGGGGTTGTCACCTTATCGTAACTTAAAAATAGTGTTGTATCCTGAATGAATCAGTTTTAAATATTTTGATTCAATTGTGTTTATAAAAATTTGTAAATTATAATAACAGTTAAAAGAGTAAATGGGAAAAATAGTTAAAACTTTTTTTTGGGATCTCTTTCATGGCTGTCATAAGAAATATAAACACTCTTTTGCAAAAAAAACGGGCACCTAAGGAAATTTACATTCTAAGGTCGATTTGAGTTAATTAAATGAATTTTAATTGTTTGACGTAGTCTGTATACTTATAATCTTGTAAATTAATACAGGTGAAGTGCATTCTAGCAAGTTTAAAAAAAAAAGATTAATTTATTCTTTAAAACCGATATACACGGCCAAACAATAAGAAGTCGTCGGCAATAAAGACAAGAAGATTTTTTTACTTTTTCAAATTAAATAAAGTTACAAATGTAAAAACCTAATAACGAATGTGACCTCCTCTTGCCAAAATCACGTGCTTTTCACGATGTTTAATAATGCAGGTTGTGCATTGTAACGTTACGTTTAGCTCAGATGAGCTAAACGTAAGCTACGTTATTAAAATAAAAGATAAATAATAAGAAAGGGTAAAAATAAGAAAAGGGTAAAAATAAGAAAAGGGTAAAAATAAGAAAAAGGTAAAATAAGGCCGGCTTCTTACGACGGGGCCAGCTTGACACGACGTGCCACCCGCGTCTTCTTCTTTGGCGAAGGGGCAACCGCAGACCAGGGCGGCGTGATACGGTGCGATGGGGCGGCTGGAAGACCGCTACCGCGAGTTATGGGCGCTCGTGTTCAGCGTGCGCAACCTGCGTGTACTGCTGGCGGGCGCGCTGTAGCTGCGGCTCATACACCACGTCCGGTAGGTAGGTAGAGTTTGGCCAACGAAAGCTGTCCACGAATTAATTTCTAAACTTTTGGGATGGCAATTATTTAGGACTGTCTAGTAAGGCAGGCAACCAGGAGAGATGTGGGCGCTCGCACAAAACGACGCGCCGTTAAGGACCTGTCGTAAGAAGCCGGCCTTATTTAACCTTTTTCTTATTTTTACCTTTTCTTATTATTTATCTTTTATTTTAATAACGTAGCTTACGTTTAGTTCATCTGAGCTAAACGTAACGTTACAGTTTGGCGCCCAACGTGGGGCTCGATTCCTCATTTTATCTCAAAATTCTAAAACTATACTTACACAAGTAACTAACTTTTGGTTTCCTTTTCAGGCCCTCATCTATAATCATTTTTCTTTTTCACTTTAGTTAGAACTTTTCTTTTAATACTTCATAATTTACTTTTAACTCTAAAAAATCTTGATTAATTAATTCTTTAATATATAATTCTTTAAAACGAATTAACTAATTCTTTAAATAATAATTCTTTATCAAAAATAACTAATTCTTTAAATAATAATTCTTTATCAAAAATAACTAATTATCTCTTAAATAATACCCAATTATTATAATTTTTCTTTTCTTCCTCTCTATTAAACTAATATTTAACTAATTTTCTTGATTCAATAATAAATTAACCTTTTACTTTTGGTTGTAATTTTGTAGCATCTATATTTGACCTTAATTTTGAGTACTATTACTTGATTTTGATTCTACCTTGTCATTTAATCATGGCTAGGTCAAGTAAGTACTCTTACCTTAACAAGCTTGAACTCGAATATGAGGTGATTATCAGAACTGAGAGTTCAGCTGATAATCTCCAAACCGCGCCCCGTCGTAAGAAGCCGGCCTTATTTTATCTTTTTCTTATTTTTACCTTTTCTTATTATTTATCTTTTATTTTAATAACGTAGCTTACGTTTAGCTCATCTGAGTTAAACGTAACGTTACAGCATATGGAATTATGACTTCGATTATGTACCGGTGTGCATTTAATGTTCCATTTTCTTTAAAACTTACTCCGTACGCTCCGTCGAATTAATAGCTGCTCAAAACATAACGGAGCCTCCGCCATAAGGAGTGATTTCTTCGAAACACACTTCCGCATAGCGTTCCCGTGGTATTCGCAGCACTCGCCGGCGTCGTCGGTCCTCTCCACACAAAGAGATTCTAGCTTCATCAGAAAACAATAATTTATTTCAGTCCTCCAGAGTCCATGAAGCACAGTTTCGAGCAAACTGAAGTCGAGCAACACGGTGCTCACACAGTAATAGTAAAGTAAAGTCTCTTCTGTTTTCTGAGCACAGTAACGTTTGTAGGGCTTTTCAGATAATTCCGTATCCAATTTAATTTTATTTTCATTGAATACGTATTTAAATGCGTTATGTTATGTCTTCTCTGTTACACTCAGAGAAGCGGGACGTCTCCTTTTCCTAGGAGACAACAAGATGCTCAACCTAGCAACTCCGGTGGTCTTCCATGAGGGAAAAGAAAGGTCTTGACACCAGACGGACAGACAGCGAAGTGATCCTATAAGGACTCCTTTTATAATACTCACAGTGGTTCTTTGTGTCTCTGAAATTGGCTGCAAGACCCTGCGCAGTAGTAAATATAGCGTTGTATAACAGTCTCTTTCACTCGCTTACGTTTGTTACATACCTATTCGTATCTCGGTAATTCTATTCAGTATACTCGATGACAAACTGTTTCTTGCGCTGTGACTACTATACTCCTTTTGAGAAACGGAATCCTAAAAGCAACAAACATAAAACAGGAACAATAAAAAAACCTGGCGACCAACTGATGCAAATGGAGAGCGAAGAAAGAAGACAAATTACGAGACGCAAAAACTCGCGTAATATATTTGACTATGACGTATTATTTGTCACCTTAATATTATGTAAGGTTGTAACGGAATTTCGGCCGCCTCCGTAGCTGCGGAATAACCGCAAAACACCTCCGCTTCCGCATCCGTCTCCGAAAAATAATTGCAGAGTTGCATAGGAAGTTAGTTGTAGCATTTATTTTACTGTCAATTTCTTATTTATTACAAGGACAGTTTATGTATTATGTTTATTAATAGTTATTGTTATACTTAATTAATGTATGAGGTAATGTGTGATGGTAAACAGCTAAGTAAAATTAAAGTTTGGAGTTGTGTCACAACGATTCGATAAATCATTTTAGAATCTTATACAACAACCCTATGTTTCACGCTTGCAATATTTTAAGAAAAAAAACGTCGATTGCAGCTGTCAGTTTAGTCTACGAAATTAAAAATCAGATTATAGCGAGAATTACTCGTCTTTCGGTGCACCGCGCGCTGTGATTTGAGTTTGTTGACAGCTGGTTGACCGACTTTTTTAGTATTTTTATTTCGACTTTCTGTCAATGAATGTCAAACGGTTAGACAATAAGACAGTGAAATCATTGGCAGAAGCGATCTCGGGATAGGTAGCGGAGCGGAGAATTTTATTGTAGTATTGACTACCTCCGCAAAGCTTACTGGGAAGGCCGACTTGATACAATTACAATTTGATGCCAAATACTCCAAAAAAACATTAGAATCTGTTACATCCGCATTCTAATGCAAGAATTCAAGAAGAGAAAACTACTAGAGACCTTAGCCTGTTCCGTCAGGAACTAATATAAAAAAAAGTTTATTGTAAGTAACTGGTGTTTTTGCCGGCATTTTTTTGCGTGTAGTTCAGCGGCTGTTAATATTATTTGCAAATGGTTTCCTAGTGGATATTGTGATATAAAATTGGTGTAGTTTTGTTTCTCAACTGTCTACGCAACTGGACAATATGTGAAATCATTGACAGAAGCGATCTCAGGATAGTGGAGCAGAGAATTTTATTGTATTGTTGACTACCTCCGTAAAGCTTACTGGGAAGTCTGACTCGATACAATTTGCTGCCAAATACTTCAATAAATATTGGAATCTGTTGCATCCGCATTCTAATGCATACTAAAGAATGTTAAAATTGCACTGAAGACGAGGCGGTATTATCCAAGATCTTAGCCTGCCCGAGAAGGGCGAAGGAAAAAAAAATATATATATTGTCAGTGTCACTACTCTGTCAGCAATTGTCATTTGTCAGTCTGTCAGTGAAACTGGTGTGGAGTGTGCGTGTCGCACGTCGGATACAAACAACGCGAGAGGAAGTTCGACTACTTTTAACTAGTGTTTTAGAAATAGATACATTCAAGTGACTAGGATAAAGAAAACATGGTTTCGAGCGGTGAGCTGGTTTTATTCATATAGTAAATATTTAACCCGACTTTGGAGAGCGTGTTTTCAGGACCGTTATGTATTTGTTATTGCTATGTAGGTAGCGTCTCCGTTATTCGCGTGGATTCGATTTCTTCACATTTATATGGACAAGCCACCATAATTGGCAATGTTTGTGGGTCTGACGACATGGAACGTTTTTTCTTGTAACAGCTGATTGATACAACGTATGAAATATCAACTCAATGCGATCCAATTTCTACTACACTAGTCAGGTCAACTCACGTATTATGATTTTTTAGATTCATGGTAAATATTTAATTTCGAAAAATCTCCTTTTATTTAATGTTGTATTTCGAATTAAAAAGAAAGTACAAACACATGTCATAAACACATAATTAGGTACAAAATAATGGAAGAAAACGCAATAATATGTGCTTCCTGTCCGATCTTTATATTCTCAATTCCTATATGTCTCAGTAGGTCGCCATCGCCATTCGCCAGTGAATATGAATAAATGATCACAACACACTATCACAGTGTTGATAATGTTGTTATAAATAGAGTGTAGTGTGGCAACTTCGCGAGCGCGTGGTTTAAAGGGCATGGGATACTTCCGGTTGCTTCTGCTTGGCTTGATTAATTTCATTCGATTCAATCACTTTTAAACTGCCGAGTATCTGTCGGTAACTCTGCACTCTGTAGTGATATTTCAATAACTGTTAGATAAACGCTATGTGCAGGTAATTTAACTAAAATGATTGAGGGTAATTATGCATTTCTTGTTTAGAAATAATTTTGTACGTTTCAGTAATTTGAATAATTGGTGTTAGGTACAAGTAGTACCTAACACACACCAATTATTCAAACTGTAATGAAATAAAAAAAAACGGTCAAGTGCGAGTCGAACTCATGAAAAAGCCGAAAAATAAAAAACGTTGAAAATTAAGGTAAATTTTGGTACTTACAAGTTTCGCTTTTTACCGTGTTGACTCAGGACCTTGATTTTTATACACCTTATAGGGACTTTAGACCTCAGTATCTGGTATAAATTTCAACTTGCTAGGTCCACCCGTTCCTGAGAAATTCGGTGGTGACACACAGACAGACGGACAAGAGAGAGATCTTAGACTTGACAGATTCACTAGGGTTGCTACTATATTGATTCCGAATTTTAAAAAAAGAGTGGGTTGTATAAGTTACTAACATAAATTCGTCTAAATATAATCATATATAAGCTAACATTCCTCAGAGGGTATACAGAGCATCAAATTTCCATTAAATATCACGACGGCACATACGACGAAGATTGGAGGGTAACAAGACGTAAAAATAGTGTAATAATGATCCCAATAAAAACATTAAAATGTGAAAAGCACCAAGCTCCACCAAAAAATAAATGTGAGAAAAAAGTTAGTAAAATCAAAAAACTAAAAAGATGTACATAAACAAGAAGAAAATTATGCTGTGCAGTCGGAGGTATCAGCAGTGTATTTGTGTGCTGGATGACTTAAACCATATTATTATGACAAGTTTCATAGTCTTTCCAATTTCGTTTATGGACTTAAAATAGTTTTTTATTTTCATAGATATTGAATTTCTAACTTGTCATCTTGAAAAATTGTATTACTTTATTATCTTAAAAATGAATTAAAGAACGAATTTAAAGAATTCATTTAAAGTATATTAAGTCTGTAATAATTAATAAAGGTAACCCAGGCAATGCAACCTCGTTACAGTACTTTATGTATAAATGACGTGACATACGCCCGCACAAAGCACTCATGACAGCCGCGAGCCCGCGACTGAGCAAGTGAGCAGTGATCTGGGTCCAATATTGCCCAATATTCTCTGTAAAATCGCAATGTCAATATGTGTGTGAAAAGTGACTGTTTGTTCGTAGTGGCCTCTGTCTGCGACACGCCGCCGCTACGTCCTTTTTTGCTATTACTAAGACTCCACGGTCCGTCCGTCTGTCTGTCTGTCAGTCTGTCTGTCACCAGGCTATATCTCATGAACCGTGATAGCTAGACAGTTGAAATTTTCACAGATGACCTATTTCTGTTGCCGCTATAACGAAAAATACAATAAAAACAGAATAAAATAAATATTCAAGTGGGGCTCCCATACAAAAAACGTGTTTTAATCGTTTTTTGCGATAATGGTACGGTACCCTTCGTGCGCGAGTCCGACTCGCACTTGGCCGGCTTTTTTTTCTTTTTGAGGTACGGAACGGAACCCTAAAAACTAAACACGTACCTAAATAGTCATGTTATTTAACGCCACCTACTTAGGTCGTTTGTTCATGAGGCACCGCACGACACGATTTGCGGTCACGTTTTTTAACACACGGTATACGGTCTGTCGTCCATTCGTTTGTTCACTATATACGATTCTGCAACGACACTGCAGTGCACTTGTATTGTTTTATAAACGCGTGATTGACGAACTACACGTGAGCCTTGCGGTGCGATGTGTCGTGTCGTCAACAAGCTAATACCGGTTTTGTTCAGCCGCTAAATCGTCACCGCAAAAAAAAACCGCGACGACATAGCGGCATGGACGACATAGCCGAAAAATCGTATGATCGCGTGTGGTGCAGTGTCGTGCAATGAACAAACGGTCCATAGAAATATATGGAGCTCTGAATCGTGACCACATTTTGCGGTGTCGTGTGTCGCGTCGTGAACAAATGGCCTCATCCCTCACTCTTCCACAAAACAAATTGATGAAAGAAATGCGCTTTTATAAAAAAACTTTGGAATTCATATTTTATAATTAATAAATCCCAATTTATTATCTACTAATGGACTCTTTGGTAAGCTTGTGATATACTAATTTAAACCGAATTATTCAACTTAAACCGAATTATAATTTCCAACAAGTGATTTACCCAAACGGCAATCAAAATTAGGGCTGCAATCAAATACGCTTCTAGGTCTCCTAGTGTCAATCAGATCGAATTGCCATTGACCACGGAAAGCTAGTGTCGACTATCTGAATTTGTCTTTCGTGTGCCTGGCAGCCCAAAGCAACTAACTGCGTGACATCGTTCACATCTGCGAAATTCACTAGACGGACTTGCCCGTGGGTCTGTTTGTTTGCGAGGGTCACGCATGCACTTAACAAACATAGGAAACACATATAGTAGCGGATTCCGGGGAACGTGCCCCCTGATATACCCGAGGGCAATCCGTCTAGTGAATGTCCTGCTGCTGTACCTGAACTCGAATTTCATTGGCTTCCTAAAGCTTGTGAATGACCAAGTGTAAAAGATGTTACGATTAGTGGGTTGACGAGGACATATACTTTAGAACAAAAAAATCAAAATACTCAGATCTGAAAGAAATGTAATTAAGAGCAGTGACAAAAAAATTGAAAGATGTTCCAAGTATTTGCCAAAGGTAGACTTTGAAAGAAAATGGCCAGAAACTCAACTATCACATCCATCCACAACACAATGATCTCGAGATACTTAATGAAAGCCTATTTTTCATAACAAATTCTACTTTTATTACTAAGCCGTTGTCGTACCATCATATGCATAATACATTTTAAATATAAAACAATTAAATTACATGTCCATGTATGGCCCACTTGTTAAAAAAAACTTTTTGAAATTTTCGTTCATAAATAACTCAAAGTTCTCTATGCTCGCGTTAGATACATGCCAGGCCACTATAAGCTTACACGAGCCATCTTTCTCGATGCAGTATTCAAGAGGTAAAGCAGCCGCCGCAGAACTTTTGTGAGGATAGAAACTGTATTCAGACAATATTCTTACACCGCACTCTAGATTGTTATCAGCGAGGCTTCTGACGACACCTGAAAGAAAAATGAGATTTATTAAAAATCGGATAATGGAGCCCCGACAACATAGAACCGGACGACGAAACAGAACCTGGACATTCCAGATTTCCCAGAACCCGGCAGGCCCCAAATCAACTTTAAAACAACTTTTTACGAAAACGACTCATCAATTACTAACTGCACCAATAGTCTGAGAATACTCTTAAAAACTGCCAAATTAAAAAAGGGAAATTATTAACCGGGCGAAAAATATACTGAATGGGCGACTATTATACTAAGTAAGTAACTATTTATCCGGTTTGAGTAATACTTTTTAGGATTTTTTTGTGAGCTGCGGTAATAATATTGTTACATACTTTAATTGTATTTGGGATTCTATTTTTTCTATTTTAGCATATTATTCTTTTGAAAATAGCTGAACAACCATCGAGGCGACATCGCTGTGTAGCGTGGGCGTTCGGGTATATTCGTGTTTTCAGCGCATTATTCCAAGAGCGAGCGAAGCGAGCTCGGGAGCTTAGGTCACCCCGACACGGACAGGTTAGGTTCGAACAAGATGACGGGAGCTGAAGTGAGCGAGCAAAGCGAGCGAACTCAGCTCCCGTCATCTCGTTCGTGTTAGGTTACTTTAGACCCTGCGGACGGAAATAGGAGCCCCGCGCAGCGGGGCTCCGTCGACTATCTTGCCAAAGTACTAATCGTACTTGCACCTATTACATATTTAAAACAAAGAAAAAGGGCTCCGTCGACTAACTTTTATTTTCAAGTCGCTGTTTTAAACATTTGTATTCGCCCACTGTTTGTCGCCTACTTAGTATTTCAGTAAGCCATATTCAGTATTTTTTACATCTTTAACTTGAATTTATTTTCGCTCGTTTAAATACTACCCATTAAAAAATACTAAGTTTACTGATTAGTTGAACGCAGCAAAGAGCACCTGCATCAGTTTACAATTCAAACATCATCCTGTCCTTATCCCATGTTACTTGGGGCTGCCGCAACACGATTTCTTCTTGCATACCGTTCTGTCCCCCGTCACGCTATCACTGACTCCCTTTTTTTTCATATCACTCCCCACACAGTCCATCCACATTTTGCTAATTGGGGGAAAGAAATAAAGCTGAAATTCGTCACTTTTTTGATAGTCAAGATTCCCATATGCTCCGTCTTGCTCCAGCTCCTATTGTTTTAAGCTAAGAGGCTTCAACATCAGCCGCATATCTGACTTACTGTGTATTAGTCAAACGGGTCACAAGTGGCTTAACTGGCTTATTAAATTCACGAAATCACAATAGTCTTTGCAAAACAATTTTTTATAGTAATTTGTTAACTGGCCTTGAGCGTAGTCCAAATTTAACGTTAGGTACATTTCAACGAACAGGTTTCTATAATTATGTCAGATACTTATGTGCCGGCGACATAAAATATTATTGTGAATTAAATGCAATTGGTTGACGTTGTTGGCATTTACGTGTTTAGTTGCATTGCATATTATACCAATGTACAGTCAAGGGTCAAAAATGCAGTCACACTCTACCAAAACAGAAAAGGCAATTTTTTTGTAGGCAGCGAAAATTCAACTTTTCGTGGTTAGTAGGAATAATCTATACTTTAATTTCTTTACAAAATATTAAATCAGTTGTGGATAATTTAACTTCTTCTACAAAAACTAGCCATTTGAGTTTTGGGAGAGTATGACTGCACACTTTGACCCTTGACTGTACCTCATCCGACCTATTGGATGAAGCTGTTCTGTTATTTTATCCTTCAAGGATTAGTGTACCTAGTAACTGTATTTTTGAATATACTCTTGTGCATATATATAACCATCCTGTAATATGGGTCTGCAATTCAGTACGAGGGGCTTCTGAAAAAAATTGAAGTGCGCACAGCAGTCTATTTCGAAAATGAGCTTGCTGGTCCTTGAATATCAAGTGGTCTCACCATCCTTGCACGTATCGTTGACGATTTTCTTCGTGACGCTCATGTAGCGCTCCACAGTGGTGTTGAAGTTCGGCTTTAGGCAGAGGTAATCCTCTTCAGTGTATTCTGGCGCCCGAACTGATGGAATCACCTCGTATTTGATGACAGAGTTGAACACGCATGGGTCCTGTGCGGTCGGTACCTGTTTGTAAAGAAAATTAACAGCAATATCGATTATGGAGTCAAAACCAAAATCCAAGATAGTGCCGACGAAAATTTGCCAAAGGCGAACGGCAGGCTTGTATGGGCACTTCGTACCGCAAATAAAATTTCGTGTTTTGGGATATTTTTTGTTTTAATTGGTAGTTAATACGATAAATAATCCTTTTTTTAATTCTTAGATTTTTAGAACTTGGAACGTAAAAGTTATAACCAGTTTTGTTTTTTAAGGTTATATACTAGTGTACCATTGTAAATTGTTACATATAGGTAAATGTTGCAGATTGTTACATAGGTAATGTGTAAAGTAAATTGTTTGTTGCTATCTTTGTAGTATTTTCCTTACCAATAAGTAGGTAGATTGAGATGAGGATCGTACCTACTCAGGGTATTACTAAATACCTATATCCACCAGCAGACTGCGACAGTTTGATAATGATGAGTTTGGTTATATTTAATGTTATTTCAATGTCAATTTTGTGTTATTTTATGTAAGGCAACATCTAAAAACATAACTGCGTTGAGTGCACGATTTTATGACGTTTTTATATTAAAATCTTTATATTGATATTATTAATTAATCCGAAGTTCTAAAAATAGTAAACTTACATGAAAATAAATGGCATAGTTGCCTTTATTTATATACCAAATTCTATAACCGAACAACAAAAAAAATGATGCGGTACAAAATCTGCCGTTCACCTTTACGTCATGGGTTTCGTTTTCATGATTTTCGGGGTCGCTAATAACGATTATGGATTCAAAACCAAAAGCCAATATGGCGCCGACGCTTATTTGCCAAATTTCGCAAATTTTCGTCGGCTCTACATTGTTTTATATAGAAATGTATTACAATGATGTGCTTATTGATGGTCGCACCTTGACACCTAAAACCTAGAATGAGGCACAATCTTGTGTTACGGTTATCGGCAGGTTATCGAGCAGTTTGAATAGCAGTAATCTTTTCTTTTATGATCAACATTGTCAAAAGCCTTGGATAGTGATCTAATTGTCTAAGCCATAGATAGTCTAAATAAAGATACAATTCCGTACATTTAAATTTCTGAGGCATACCATTCGATTTTTTTTACTTGTATTGTACAATGAATCTGTAAAAAAGTGCAAAAAAAAATTATATATGTATTTTAAAAAAAATAGTCACGACCCGAGAAAACACATTAACTTGCATTTAGTCGCTGCTAACATCATCTATAGCCGTCGAACGGAACCGAACGCGAACGAAGTTGTTATAAAAATAATCATCTTAAACAGACGAAAAGCGCTAGTTACGTCGTCACGGTTTCTTTGTATGGGATGAGGCATCTGTATGCTAGTATTATATTATCTGTGCCTTAGATAATGGCATGCAAATATTAATAATAGAATACAAATCAAAATAATTAATCTAAACTGTCATGTCATATACTCAAATTATTAAAAAATGTCGTGTAAATCAATACAAAACAACATTATGTATGTAGTCTACCCAATTAAATGTATAACTCATCTCCACTTAAGTGTTCAACAATCTGTGCTGTAAGAAATTGCCTTGTCACCTAATGACGCGAGACTTGCAGCTAGCTCGAGACATGCTAATCAGTAAATATCTTGCAGGTATGAATTTAAGAGATCTTGTTTTTCTTATATGTATACCTACATTATCAGCAAATAAATTATTTCTTTCTTTCTAACGTTTTTGATTGGATGTGACGACATTTCCACAAATAATATTTTTCCGAATAGCTTTAAATCACATTCTGATTACAATCTGCTAATACTTACTACGATTAAACTTGTATAAGTCGTCGATAACTGTATGGTTTGTATATTGCTATAGAAGGAAAATTAAATAATGCGTAACTGCACAGTTAATGTGCATTTATTTAGAATAAAATCTCGTTTGCTCGCCTCGCCTGTGCTTATATTATAAGCAATTAGTAAATTGCATAACTGCTTTACAAAAATAAAATCGTCAATAAGAAACGCGGCCACGACACGACACAACTACGGTTCTTGCCAATCCCAGAAATCAAAATTCCACCAAAAACTTAACATGTAATAAAAAAAATAAAAAACCCGACGGCTAAAGAAGCGAACTAGAAAGACTTATACAAGAAGAAAATCATGCTGTGCAGTCGGAGGATACATATTTGCTAGCTGGCTGACCAAAACCAGATGTTGTTTTTTTTTCAACTTTTATAACATTTTAACTTTTTTGTTGTTTTTTTTTTGAATTTGGTATATTTAAACATATAAGCGTTATATATTTTTGAAATACCTCTTAAAACCCTTAATTTACCCCTTGGGGTATCCCACACGATGGGTTTGGAAGAAAATAAAAATTTGGGCTCAAAATGGCACCCAAAAACCGCCATTTTTCTATTACCCAATTTTAATGTAGCCAGTGACACTCGCAGGGTTAAGATGAATCGATTGACGTCAGAATCTTCAAAATCGGCCAACGCGTTTGGCCTCTAGAACGCCACATAGGATCAAACATTATATACATACATAGGCAAGCGTGCTTCCCCGACGACCACATCATCGCTTACCATCAGGTGAGATAGAGGTCAAGCACGAGCCTATTGATAATAAAAATAAAAAATACTGATAAACACACTACCCTCCTTCGGCAGTCGGGTAAAAAACAAACTAAATTTCCTCTGCTATAAGATCATCTCATCACTTGCCTTCGACATACTACGCCGACTCATAAGTATTGTATAGGTCATTGGTATCAGGCATATTAAAGGAGACATTGTCTATGACTAAAAGTACCTAACTATATTCACTATTTACCTACCTTATCTAAAGCAGTGTAGGTGACGAAAAATTGTATGACCTGTAAAAGTAACTTTGTAGCCATTTTGTAGCCGCATATATTGGGTGACTATTTATTTATATAGGATTACAAAGTTATTTATGCAGTTTGTATATCTAGGAAACGGGACGAAAATTGCGGGATGTTTTAGTTTTTCCTTGACTTATAGGCTAAACGCTAATTGTGTTCTAAATTCGGTCCTTGTGAGTCTATTCCGATTACCGAAACTACAAGTTAAAAAGGATTATGCCTGTTTATTTTAATATGTTCTCTTAGTTACTGAAAATTCAAAAGGGGATGGTACGGGTGTGCCTTTGTTTGCTCGACTTGTTGAAAACGAAATTTAATCTGGGAGCACCGCCTTGCCCCCAGATTAAATTGTTTTGCTTAGCCGCTAAAATTTGTTTTGTATAATAATATTTCGAGTTTAGTTAAACTGTTACCTACCTTACCTGTGTACCTACCTTTGCATGCATTGACGTTGATTTGTTGCATGAAACTTTTGCACTTTGTTATCCTCGACCGAAATCATTAGTCATCAACATCATAAATCGGTTCAGGTTTTGGGTCTTGGATTTTGCTTCCTTGCATTAATCATCCTTATCAAAAGTATGTTCGCTTACAAAAAACTTCAAAATGCCCGGGCATAGAGATTTATATCTGCAGTGCAAGATTAAGGCCATTTTTTTAAACCAGTGCTCTATGCCAGCTGAACTTTTGTTTGTGTTTTTCGAGTGCCAAGGTTTTGTTGTGGAATCTGGCTTAAAGTAGCAGTAGGTATCTTTTTTTATGGCTCGAGTGACGTACAGACTTTACGTCACTTTTGACTGCTCGAGTAATTTAAATGATCAGGCGACACAGAAACAATGCGCATGTGCATCACGCACACGACTAAGATCAAACCGCCGTCGGCGTCGGTCGTGAGATAGAACATCTGTACGCTTTATGCAACAGTGTAGTGTAGCAATTAAATGTTTGGTCAAATGTAAATAACATAATAACGCTCTTAGCACTGTGTCCAAGACTATAAGTTATTTAGATAAACACAGAAATACTAATAAAGCGAATTTTGGTTTGATATCGTTAAGATGGAACGAACAATATTTTAGTTCATGTAAGCGTGACGATCGAGTTCAAGCGCCCCGGGCATTTACTATTTGAATCATGAACAATCCAATTTTCAATTGCACGCGTTGTACTCTTCATGACAAATCTCATGTAACTGACTTTTTGCTATAAGCAGGAATGTGGGCAACAGCATCAGCCGCAGTATCTGCGAACTGACTGATGGCATTAGTTTGCTCCAAGTTTCATAAAACTACTAGCTGTGCTGTGCTTCGCTCCCGTCAACTGCTTACCCTACCCTATCTATCTACTCTAACCTACTTACCCTACCCTAACTTACCTACTCTATCCTACCTACCCTATCCTACCTACTTACCCTAACAAAATACCTACCCTACCTACCTTTTTTTTCTTAATTCTACCACTTACTATCTAAGAACCTTCTCCTAACAATAACAAACGCAACAAAATAAACACGTTACCCTCCTTCGGCAGTCGGGTAAATAGAATTAGCGAAATCGGTAAAGTCGTTCTCAAGTTATAGCGTGACCAGGCGAAATAGGGTTTCATTTTTAGGGTTCCGTACCCAAAGGGTTAAAACGGGACCCATACAACAAACGTGGTTTTCTTGTCGTTTTTTTTTTATAATGGTACGGAACCATTGGTGCGCGAGTCCGACTCTCATTTGGCCGGTTTTTATATAATGTTTAGGGAGAGACTCATTGGTTTAGGGAAAGGACTATTTATATTTACCTCTCTCCCGATGCATCTTGGTTCCGAGAACAGATCATTGAAGAGGTTAGTCGAGGATCTCTGGCTGGCGACAGGGAACTGGATCATTCCGTTGCAGAGGGTCCAGCGGCCGTCGCGGATTATGTAAGACCGAGGCACCTGGCTCAGTGTAGATACTGTCAATGTCGTTACTCCTAACCTGTGAACATAAATGGAAACTAAAACGAGAGTCCTCGGGGCTCAAGCAAAGCCCAAGACTGCCTTACATCGTGTTATAATATTACCTAAAGGTATCGAATGAGTAAAGTTGTTTTAGTGTTACGTAAAACTTTTTAACAAAAATACTAAACCGACTTCCAAAACAAAACACTACAAAGCGAAAACTTGTTTACTTTTCCATTCCGTCGGTGTCTTGGGTACCATTTTCATCAGTACCATTTATTTAAATTTGCTTTATCTAGTCATTAACTATTCGAGATACCTTATTTCCAAAACATACTTAATTATCAAGAAAAGTTCCAGTGGCCATCTGTGGTCTTCTTCATCAGTTCCACTTCACCAAATGATACTTTCTGAATGCAAATTCATGATTTTTTGATGCAAATACCGATTTTTTTGTTGTAATAGACGTGTATTTTGAAAAGTATTATTTTAATCTTTGTGGAAAATGAGTCTAACAACGCCTTGTTCCTAAATCTGTGGGAGCTAGTGCTATTCTGTAAAACATAATAGACTTATATACAAGTACGTAGGTACTTATTATGTATACGCATTTATAATTATATAATATGACGTGTTTTGCCGAAATATGATCTTTTTAGGTTTCCGTACCCAAAGGGTAAAAACGGGATCCTATTACTAAGACTCCGCGATCCGTCTATCTGTCTGTCCGTCTGCCACTAGGCTATATCTCATGGACCGTGATAGCTAGATAGTTAAAATTTTCACAGATGATGTATTGCCACTATAACAACAAATACAGAATAAAAAAAAATATTTAAGTGGGGCTCCCATACAACAGACGTGTATTGTTTTTGCCGTTTTTTGCTATAATGGTACGGAACCCTTCGTGCGCGAGTCTGACTCGCACTTGGCCTGGTTTTTATTTGTATTTTAAGACGACGACAGTCGCCAACGACTTTGAAGGTACAAAGCGCGCCCTCGTTTCACTCTCGCTTGACCCAAAATTCGGTAGCTTGTTGTAGTTTCCTTACTCTATGACTTTAAAAAATCTTTTGAATAAAATGTAGGTAATTCAATTGTCTTTGAGATGGTGAATTAAAATTGAAAATGGTCTAATTTAACATATTAAATAAAAAACTAGGACTAGCCGTTTAGACGTGATTCTCATTTTAAAATCAGCTACGGGTATCTGCGTTAAACGCGACACATTTTATAAAAGAATTCCTAGCCGTAGTTCTAATATTTACTCGTAGAACGATTTGAGTTCGATTTCTCATTAGTATCGATCGGCACTTCGGCATTTGTCTACAAGTATGGCTGTTTCATGTTCCTTTTCTTACGTACTTATAAAAGCCCTAATAAATTACTTATATGACTGCAAAACGCAAGTAATCCTGTAAATCTTCGATCAATAAAGTACTAAACTCAGCAGCTGGTTTATTATCAGATTGCAATTATTTACAATTATGTTTACGTTGATGACAGTCTTATAAAAACACGGTGATAAAGTAGAGACTGGTTATAAATAAGAGGGATAATTATTTCAGGCAGGCAACTAAGGAAGATTGATGTCAACAAGTTGAAGGTCATGTGAATATAGACGACATGGCACTAATGGCTAAGGGCACATTAGGCACATTAGGTCGGACCGACAGTTTTACCGGAAAGACAAAGGTGTCGGAAGCAAATATAATTATACAGGAAAAAAAAATTTGTACAGGATCAAAAAATAAATACATACATTGTTAACAGTAAACACAGAAAAAGAGAATCGTTGGTACCTGTACTAACGATTCATGTCGGCTCGTGGCGTAATACAATCTCTGAATCCTGTATTTTGGGCTCTTACGCTTCCTTAACTTTCGCAAAATCAATAATAAAATAACATTAAATAGAACGAATAGACATTCTAAAGTAATTATAGAACTTTAGCTCATCACTTCTTAAATCGCTTATTAACGTTTTGAAATGTTCCACCATCATTACGCTCCGCAAAGTTGGGATGAACCTCATATTTCCTTTTTTGTTCTATTTAATCATTTTACTTTTTTTTACCATAATTACTACCAGAACAGAACGTTGAAGTCGTCCATTGTACACAGAAACCAACTGACAACTACTTTGTGGCGAAACAGATAGCGGTTAACGACAGTGGTGTTCACATTACGTCGGACCGGCAGCTGTTAGTGTGGAGTATTCGCGTTTGAGCACCTACTTTTTGGGCACCTACGAATTGAGCACCATAGGTATTCCCATTTGAGCTCCAAACAATATTTTAACGTGGTGCTCAAAGGGGAACTAAAAATAAATTTTGACTTTATTCCCCATTGAGCACCTACGTTGCGGTAGCGTCTAGTTGAACACCATAACCCGGTAGCCGGCTAACGGGTAAATTGTCGGTCCGACCTAATGTGAACCTAGCCTAATTATATATTCAAGTTAGTCATTATGAGTTCAAAACGTAAATATGGGGTATTAGTTGTACCTATATCTAAAGTAGTTAGTTCAAACCACCTTATTAACGATCACGCGATACTGGATAATTTGCATATAGTATCAACAACAAAGACGATACGTAGGTACCTAACTAGTTTTTAAATATTCCGTACAAAAAAATATTGAATTTTGAATCGACCAAAAAACCTTTTTTACCCTTCGTAATAGGATTACCATCTTATTTGTCATACGAAGTGATGGCATTATATATTTTCATCTTTTGCAATTTATAATGTATCATAATATAAAAACGAAGGATTCCGTACCATTCATTACCGCAAATAACGGCAAAAAAATAACGTTTTTTGTTGCCCCACTAAAATATTTATTTTATTCTATTTTTAGTATTTGTTGTTATAGCGGTAGCAGAAATACATCAATTGTAAAAAAATCAACTGTCTAGCTATCACGGTTCACGAGATACAGCCTGGTGACAGACAGACAGACGAATAGTGGAGTCTTAGTAATAGGGTCCCGTTTTTAACCTTTGGGTGCGGAAACCTAAAAAACGGACCTACAGTGCGTTCCGTTTCTTCATTTGTGTATTTTTCTTGGTGAATCATAAAATTAAATAATTGTCAAACAGTCGCAATACTAAATCTTTAGAAACCAGGGTTGTTGCGAACATGATCATCAGCATCCGCGGAAAATCAGCTTCAGCATCAGCATTGTTAGATGCTTATATTCGGGTCGTGCGAGCGTGACATGACTGCACAGGGAGCGGGGCTTATGAAAAGTGTTATAGTTTTTGCCAAACTTCTTGGCCACCCTGAAGTCGGCTACAATAGCTGCGCAGTAGTAAATCTCATACAAAAACAGCACCGTTTCGAGCCTCGCGCATGCGGCAAGCCAACTTCAGGGCGGCCGAGAAGTTTGACGAGAGCTGTATTTTCGGTTGCGAGTTTGTACCAATCGTGAGGTCGACCGCACCGATTGCGATTACTAATCTATCCCTGTATGGAAGCCGTTTAGCAATTTTCCTTCCTCTGGTATTTGTATCCGCCCAAAGATGCGTTAAAATTAGTGTTGAAATATGAAACTTTCGACGCTCATAACTATCAAATATTTTTTTTTTTACTTTTTGTTTCTTCATAAAGGACTAATTAATGATGAGACAAATTGATATTATTTATTATTTTGAACGTACATCGTCAAACAGTGGAGTACTCGTAATTGCCAGACTACGTTTGTATGGAAGAATGATCGCCTAGTGTCACCTTAAATTAGTGAATCAAGAAACTGAAAACTATAACGTACGTGAAAAAGGATTATAGGACCAAGGTTATCCTCTACGGAATAGTTTGTACACAACAATAATTTCAGATGAGAATATTTTTTTGTGTAATAAATTTTAGAGCGTGATTTTTCAGCAGTCGGGTTTTAGTTTTCGAACTTATTTTTTATTTCATGTATTTTGGGGTTTTTGCATAGCCCCATCACATTTTTTCTGTTTAGGATTTGTTGTTTTACATGTAACTAGATAATGCCTGGACTTAGCGACGCCGTAGTCGGGTAAAAAATACGCTAGCCAAAAATATGATGTACCAAACCCTACCTTCATTTTAAAATCCCTGTTCGATGATACATGATTTAAATATACATGATAAGGTGGGGTGAATTTATTTTTTGTTCTTGACTACGTGCCCCCTAGAGGTAGCCATATTCAATTTAATGTAACGTCACATAGCCTACAACCAGCGGACAGACAAGACGCTTGCAACGACACCTCATTTGTCAAATTATGTAGTTTAGAAGGTTATGAGGGAACAGATGAAAATACATACATGACATACATACCGTTCAAAAACATAATCCTCCTTTTTGCTTCGCCGTAGTCGGGTAAAAAGAGAGAAATAAAAACTATTTCACAAAAAATAAACCGACTCCTAAAGCAAAACACTAACAAAACACAAAGTTTTTTTAGAATTCGCCCTTCGGTAGGTATAATTTTTAGTGACTTATTTTTTAAGCTCGGTGGGATCAGACCCACTACTAGTCGCCTTAGATAGTCAGAAAAATTAATTGGGTATCGAATCTATAGTGGTATGACAGAATCTATAGAAATAGTACCACGTTACCTTCCGTCCGTGATGGCCTCCTTCAGTATTGTCTCCCTCGCAATCAAGTCGCGGATTTGTACTTTCAGTGTTTCGGCTAACACCTTGGCATTGCGCCTCATCTGGTCTAACTTGATACTCAGATTGACAGCAGATAACTGATTTGACGTTTCAGGCTCTGGTGTTGTTTTTATAATGGCCTTTTTATCATGGCTTATTTCAACCATCATTGAATCTCCATCGAATCTTCTCTCTGCTACTCCTCTGATAAAATAGTCAAAAGATTGATTATTAATAAAGTTAATGGTAAGCTACAGAATTTTAAAACGAGTCGTAACTAAGTTTTTTTATCTCTAAAATACCGCTAATTCATGGTGATTCAGTAGTTGCTTATGACAAATAAGCACGGTGATGTTGCACAAGATATTAGTTTACTTTGTTATGTTTGGTAATGATATTCTGAGACGTAAAAATAAACTATTGAACACTACAATAACTTACATTATACAATGACTAGCATCTGCCAGCGGCGTCGCCTGCGTGAAAAGTGTTTTCTTATCCCAAGGGAAGGGAACTTTATACTGGGATGGAAATTTAGCCTATCTCTGTACCCATCCAGATCCTTTCAGCCATTCTGGCGTGATTGAGTAACCAACATACATCCATCCAAACTTCCGTACCTCTCCTACTTACCTACCAATTTTATTCTAGCGTCATTCTTCCGAGGAGAATCTTAACACCGCTAATCATAATGACGACAAATGCACAACAACATCTATCGAATATGGAATTCAACTGTCCTGTATCTGAATTGCTTGTGTTGTGATATTTTACTTCTTAAACACTTTAAATCCATTTAACTTTTGATAGAAGACTGAAACGATTGCGATGAAACAAAACTAAGTAATACTTCAAGTTACGCCAAATTTGTATGTTTAAATGTTATCTACATCGGTTTTGTGCATTTTACGTGATGCGTGCACAACTAAAAAGATAAACAAACAAATAGACAAAAATGCTGGAAATGAGTTATGTTGGTTATCTTTTAACACCCTGGCTATTTTCTTTGAAAATATTTTGATGTACAAAAACGACTTTTCTACAGATTTATTTAAAGTAGGTATTGATTAATAGAATAATTTACTTACAACTGATCCTCTATTGGGGCCATCCACTCTGAAACCTGTTGAATGTTTGTAAAAGATTAGAATAATTAAAATTATGGAAAACTGTAACTGTATCTACACACAGCTGGCTTTGGATTGGCAAAATTTGGTACTTTTTCAAATATCGATCAAACGTCATGAAAACAATGATTTTATTTATTGTTTGATCACTTTACTGTTGATGACGACAAATATGTAAATTACCTTTGAAATATCTTTTCGTGGCTCAAGTCTACAACCTGCCAAAGTTATCAAAAAATAAATCGTAAATATATCGCGTGTCATTCGCATTCTTACCCAGTTGGAGCTGCTACTACGCGACGCTAGTAAAAATATAAATAACTGTACGAAAATAACTTCCATGTTGAAATCGTTGCCTTGTGTGGTTTTGCACTGAGAGTAGACATCAAAATGCATATTGTTCCTGCCACTGTTTATAAATTCACTGATAAGTGCCCACCAATCATGATTGTTCAAATCCATTGTTACATTTTGAAATTTAGCGTTTTTCAAAAATAGTTGTACAGGTGGGATATGAATTTTCATTGATAACCAAGATTCTTATGTGATAAAGTTTATGCACTATGTAGTTTCTACAGTAAACTATGTATCTATAGTATTTTTTTCTTTATGATTAAGGCGATATATACGCCCCAATCTAAACGTAGTACTGGCCGTGCGCCCGCTCGATGCCAAAATATCAATATTGAACCTCCTTTTGAAAAGTTTTGTTTGCAAAATATTATTTGATTTACATATGCTATGTCAGTTATGAAGAAATTCCAGCCATCAATTTTTCTGTGTAAAAATATTTTTAAACATCCAATTCGTTTTGGAGGATTATCCAAAAGTTGCGAAAAATATCGTGTTGCTAATTATTTTTTTAAAGCAAAACTATTTGTTATACGAAAAAACTATGTTTGAAAAATAATGTACATGAAACTAAACAATATTTTTTTCAAACCTTTTAACCTAGCCGTTACTAAGGAGTATGCTTTAGAAAGTTACCGTTTTACGGCACTAAAGCGCATGTAGGCCCTTAAATATTACATGAGATGTCCCGCTAGGAGATCCCTGAGGTAATCCTTCCATTATGCAGATTTTACATTAGCTTTCGACTCGGTGCTGATGTCAATTTTAAGCAATCAAAAAGTTTTTTCTATTTTTTAGGGTTCTGTATCCGTAGGGTCCAATAGGAGCCCTAGTGCTGTCACTCACGTATCTGACCGTCTGTCTGTCCGTCCGTCTGTCCGTCGTTTGTCACACAGGTTTTACAACCAAACGGTTGGACTACAGTCTTAAAATTCCACAGTTTAAGAATCTTGTTGACCCAAAGCTATACAAATTATCAAAAAATATTTTTTTTAATGTTTCTAAGGGGGGCAGCAAAAGGAGGATGCGAAAAAAAAATTACTTGCCCCATGGGTTCGTCGTGTAGAGTTATACTGTATTTTTTGTTTTATTTGCTATTTTTTCCTATTATAACCAACTTGTTTTTGCGGTTTGTTACGGAACCCTTAATGTGCGAAGTCCGACACGCTCTTCGCTGGCTTTTTCCTTTACTTTACGTTTCCTGATATTTTGCATGCCGTAGGTAGGTTAACACTTCACAGTAGTGGCAATGTTGTTCTATTTTTAGATGTGGTGAAATCGATTGTGCATCGTCGTCAGGTTTCATATGACTCTTATATATAGTATTACGAAAAATAATGTTTTTATCTGTTAATGTTTTTAGTGTTTTATTATGGTTTGAAGGATCTCGACTTTATCAGGATATTTGAAAATCCTAAAATAAAATTCGTCTCGACTCCTAACTTAGTTTTGGAAGTGTACTAGGTTGGTAGTGGTTTTCCAACTGACTAGAAAAAAATAGATATTAATATGTGAGTGTTCAATGAAGAGTTTTGTTTCAGCGGAAGCGTTCGTGGACGCGCTCCTGACAAAGGAGGCGGCCGAGCAGCCTTCTGACTCAGTCAGTCCAGACTCACTTGTCATGGAACTACCGGAGTGGTTCGACGAGAAGAAATATAACAGGTAAGGAGATATTACGGAAGGGTGCTGTCTTGGCCGAAAAGATAAGATATTTAATTATGTGTGTTCTCTGGTCTGATCTGGTCAGGTTTAATGCTACCAAAAAGCGTTTCTCGAAAAACAAACCCAGGTATGTACTTTTACCGCTAAAAAGAGCAAATTTCACCCGGCACCAACTTTCCGAGATGTGACCGTGCCATGACCGTGCCAATAACTGACCATCTTGAGCTTCTTGGCGTTACGTTGACATCGACTCTCAATTTTGGCAATACATTGAGGCAAAGACTCAGCTGGTATCAAGCGCCAGTTCGATCATGCATGGAGTACTGTTCTCATCTCTGGGAGGGATCTGCCAAATACCAGCTTGACACACTAGAGTCGATCGAAAAGCGGACCAAGAGGCTCATCGGCGATGTAGCACTGATCAAGACAAAGCTCCAGAGCCTTGAACATCGTCGCCGAGTTGCCAGCTTGTCGGTTTTTTATCGGTTACATTTCGGTGAGTGTGCGATGGAATTGCGTGATCTAATTCCACCTAGCCCGTTTCATCATCAGACTTACATACATACGGTACATGGTGGTCATCACACCCATACGCACATGTTTTGTGAACACTTTTATTGTGCGTGCGTGGAATACCCTGCCGGAGCCAGTTTTTCCCGACAGCTACAATCTAGGGGTGTTTAAGTCAAGAGGGAATAGGTTTTTTCTAGGCAAGCGTGATTCATCGTCGACCACATCATCGCTTACCATCAGGTGAGATAGTGGTCAAGTGAGCGAATCTATAGTGTATAAAAAAAAATATTTTTTAAATGTTATTGCTCTTCCATTACCTATCGATAAAGAACATGTTTTCGTTGAGTGCCTCATTGGGATTATGATAGTAGTAGTAGATAGCAACAACATCGTTAGATATTTAGATGATTTATCTAATGTGCGTAATTGTTGTTTAGGTTCCTTATCAAATTGTTCTGGTACGTTCCTCTCCAAGGATACAGCGTTGAGCGCAGCGCGAAACTAGTACAAAACTAGTAGTTTCGTCGCTGGCGCAGCGCTGCGCTCAACGCTGTATCCTTAGGGAATAGCACTACTGAACAGGTCACTCCGCATGTTGCCTCGATTCTTGGTTTCGGCGTGTATGAGTTTGTTTTTTGGCAGCTTTGTCAACCCATTGCAAATACCTCTCCATTAGAGCCTTCGTTTTTGCTATGCTGGTATTTATATTATCTGTAGTTTTTGCACTATTCTTGCATCTCGTCGATAGTCGTCCTTTCGAGGCCGTCCACTAATCGACTTTTGAACTTTGGCTGGCTTGCTACTTTGAAACCATCCGGTTAGAAGTCATGCCACAGAATAAATAATAGTACAGTCATGCATTGTCTAGTCTCAAATGCTCCGATGAGCGAGTCGTAGATAGTGGATGTATTCAAATTCATCAAGATAAGACTTATACCTCACACTACCTGTGGAATTATGCCAAGATTTTATCAATGGTGCAAAGTAGGTAATTCTTCAGTCATCTTGACGTCATCCATTGATTATGTCCTTAAATTTTTTTTACTTAATTAATTTTGCTCCCAATACGAATAAAAACAATTGTATCAACTTTGTCCGAAAAACTAGTAGTTATAATAATTTTATGTAGATTGGCCGTGCGTGAGTATTTGGCTTGCGTCGTTACGATCTCAGATCGAATGTTGAAAGCGTATGATGTACATATTTCCACCCATGAAACTCTGAAAAATAATAATGTTTTTTTTTTCTCCTTTATGTATTATTAAAGTTGCACTATCATTGAGAGTCATATGCTACTTTTTAGCCAGGATGCATAATTCCTTGGGATAGGTAGGCCAAGGGAGCCAAGATGAGAGAAAAGGCTACTCAACAAACAATTTTCCTATTCCCCAGGGGTCGCAGCTTCTACAGTGACAACTGCTTCGCGTTGTCGTCGTCGATGCTGATGGGGCTGGTGGCCGTGTTCGCGGTGCCGTCCATCTTGCGCGTGCTGGTCGGCTCGCGCCGCTCCTCTTCCGTCTACACCGCCTATAAGCGGTACCTCTCCACGCTACTGCACACTATCTCTTGGTTCGAGTACGAACTGAAACCTGGGAGCATGTAAGTATAATGCTTTTGGATGTAATAACAATAATTTTACTGTCTGCCAAATCGATATTCGTTCAAGGCGACCATTCTGAGCAGAGACTGGCCGTCGATGCGGGATGTTTATTAGTGCACAAGTGTATGCGCAAACACAGGTGCATTCTCAGTTCCCACTCTCATGTCAGATGGGACAAGAATTTCACAAGACTGGAGAGAGATCAGGCGAAGTACCAACGGCTTGATACATCGCCACGAAATTCCTGATAGAAAAACCTTTTAGTTGTAATTATGCAATGAAAACATAATCATTCAATATCCTATGTTGTAATTATATAATACTTGCGACCCGCTCCGACTTCGCACGGGCAGTAGACCATAGAATAGAATAGAATATACTTTATTGTACACCATAAAAGTTATACATATCTTTTACATGAAAAACTTAAATATACGGGTGGGTACAAAGGCGGTCTTATCGCTGAAAGCGATATCTACCAGAAAACCTTTGGATGGACTAAAAGAATTTACAATGAAAAAAGGGTGGTGTACTGCTATTACATTTAAACATAAATATATACAAAAACTTCATTGTTATAATAAATACTATCCATAAACTTATATACACATATACTAACATACACATATACTTAAATATATACATATTTAATATTACATGTTAACAAATTCAAAGAAACGAGGGACAATTAAATAAATAAAAAAATATTTAGAATAAGATGAAAGAAATTAGATCCAAATATAAAAGCGTTAGAGAGAAAGGAAATGATTTTTAACTAGGTTCTTAAAAGACGCCAGTGACTGGGCTTGTCTAATAGGCAACTGCAACTCATTCCACAATCGCACAGCCTGGACCGTAAACGATTTGTCATAAAACTTAGTGGAATGAGCAGGCATCAAAAGTTTCGAATTCTCCGATGATCTCAAGTGTCTAGAAAGTGTGTCATGAAGGAACTTAAAGTGTTCTTTGAGATAAGAGGGGGTTGTAGGTATAAACAGAATACTGTAGAGTAAAGATAGAATATGGGCATTCCGGCGAAGGCGGATTGGCAGCCACTTGAGCCTAATTCGAAATTCAGAAACATGGTCATATTTGCGTAAACCAAATATGAATCTAATACAAAAGTTTTGGAGTCGCTCAAGCTTATCTAGCTGCACTTCAGTCAGCATATTGTACCTACATGTTTTTTCTGTCGTAGGGTCCTTTCATCGGTATGGGACCCGCGCCACGGTAAAGATATCTAACAGTGTTCTATGTTCATACAAACGGTCGGAACGCGAGTCATACCTACGCGTCTTAAGTTCAGCCAACACTCGATACACTACAGTCGCAAACAATCATGAACGGTGTGATGGTTTTGTAAGCAGTAAACGTGTGAATTGTGACACACGGGTGACACACCTAGGGTGATAAAGTGGCACACGAGTGACCTACCTACGCTCGCGTTAAAAAGAACTAGTAGGTAGTTGCCTAGGCTAGGCTATACATACTTATGTACTTAGCTACTTACATATATTATTGAATTAGACGAATTAATATCATTATGAAAGATTACCTATGATAGTAATTGATGTGTATGTGAACTTAAGGCAAGTGAAACAAGTGATAGCTAGTAGTAGGTAGTACACTGAGTTTATTTGGCAAGCGACACAACTTATATAGGAGTGGATGCAACCACCCTCATATTGACATCTAATATACAACATTCCTCCCCATAGCATGACAACATAAACATGATTAGAATTATCTAGTAAAATTGTTGATAAAAAAATATAATATTAAACTACCTCAGATTAGAGAAAATATTCTGAGTTATTTACAATCACAAAACTAGAAAGAAACGTAAGCCGCATAAATATTCGTTCAATAGTTTTCAGTTTATCGCGAACAGACAGACGCGGCGGGGGACTTTACTTTTATAATATGTAGTGATTGACTCTCGGTATATGTTGGATCCAACTGTTAGTGTAGAGAGTAATTGCAATAAATCAGTAAATAAATGGTTAGCATTTTAAAGACCTGATTAGCGAGTGCGTAATTTTTGTCAGTATTGATAAAGGTCTGGCCACCATTCACACACACAAAAATCGGAATTAGATATGTTTGTTAACGTAATCCGATAACGGGCCTTTTGCGATAAATTATTTATGTATTAATCATTATTATATATTCTTACTCGCTGAAGTCTGCGGCTCCGCCCACGTGGTATTTGTATTATTAGTACTTGCCCACAATGTTTAAAAAAAATATAGCCTATTAAACTGTCATGGTCACTAACACTAACATTAACATTATAACCGGTATATTTACCATGTTTACTGTTCGTTTCGAGTTTCCGATATTTCGGTGCTGTTGCAAGCACCATGATCACGGACAAACAGTTTATCCGTGATCATGGTGTGGTCAGTAATTTTGGTGTGAAAGGGTAACAGACATCCATCCATCCATACCCACAAACATTCGAGTTTATAAAAGTAGGTAGTACGTAGTAAGAGTTGCACAGTCATTGCCTCGTGGCCTACCCATAACTGCAGAGTAATTTAATCAATCAGTCTACCCAAAGAGAATATAACTACTAGAGAGCTTATAGGCCGATTTCTTCTAAGCACACGACTCACTACCGCGGGCCGGGAGACGAGGAAGAACGCGCGGCTGCAATTGGTCAGTTCAAAGTAAGTTGCGTAGGTATGGCTATCGTTAGGGCTTATGGCTATCGTTAAAATTCAGTTGCAAGATTTGACCCGAACGCACTTACATACATACATTGCAAATAAATTAAAAGCTTGTAATAATAAGTGAAAAATATTAACAATAATTAAACTCGGATAATAATAAACTAATGAATAGTTTGTTGCCAGTGATCACATACGGGATCGAAACGTGGTCGCTCACAATGGGCCTCATCAGAAGGCTTAGTCACCTAAAGGGCAATGGAGAGAGCTATGCTTCGCGTTTCCTTGCGTGATCGGATCAGAAATGCAGACATCCGCAAGAGAACCAAGGTTACCGAAATAGTCCGAAGAATTGCCAAACTTAAGTGGCAGTGGGCAAATTGCTCGCAGAGCGGATGGCCGATGGGACCGAAAAGTTTTAGAATGGGGACCGTTAACCGGAAAACGTTGCGTTGGAAGGCCTCCCACTAGGTGGACTGATGACCTGGTGAAGGTTGCGGGGATTCGATGAATGCGAGACGCACGGGACCGGTCAATGTGGCGACGCTTGGGTGAGGCCTGTGCCCAGCAGTGGACATCTTTCGGCTGATATAATGATGATGATGATCTACCACACTTATCAAAGGCTTGCTGACCGAGTATCACTTAGGTTAGCTGAATGCAGTTCTGCCATTTATGTAGTGTACTTGGTCCTCAACTATGAACCAGTATACCTGATGTGTGATGCAGTATGATATTTGCGCAAGCTAATACATTAGCACTGGCTATGAGTTGAGCTATCATCTGGTGTTCAATTTGTAACATGTTGTCACTCAAAAAGATGGCAACTGCACAAAAATATTGACCGTCTGTTTTTTTGAGGTGTCTATTCCGCCAGTTAAACTTCATCAGCTTTATAAAACCCCTAAATAATAAAACACGACTTATTATTACAAGCTTTTAATTTATTTGCAATGTATGTATGTAAGTGTGTTCGGGTCAAATCTTGCAACTGAATTTTAAAGCAGTTAATCCTCCACCGATTAAGATGAAATTTTGCATACACGTTTAGTTTGGATGACAATGCATGGTTAGATAAGTGACTTCATTCTAAATAATAATATGGCAGACGGCCCAAGATGGTGGACTAGTTATTTTTTGTGCACTGCCATTATATGGGTATCAAATGAAAGGGTTTGCTGAGAAGAATACGAAAAAAGCTTGTATTTAAAAAAATATTTTAATGAATAAATTATTTTAAATTCTTTATCAGATCATGGAGGTCCCTTTACGCAGTGCGCAGTCGTCACGTTAAGGCAGGACTGGCATCTAAGCTGAAAGGCAACGGGACCGTGTCACAGCGGGACCTGGCCCTCACCCAGTTCGGCTTCGTCGGTTTCTCCATGCTCAAGCCAGACAAGTTCGGCATCAGGCAGCTGCAGCCGGGCGACTGGGACGCCTACAACTATGTCTGGAGAGTCGTTGGTCACATGATTGGGATTGAAGACAAGTGAGTTTAATCGATTGAATGAGTTTTGAACTAATTGAAATAGACATGTGAGGTTGATTCATTGATTGAGAGATTGTTGTTCTAACCGAAGCAGGCGTTTTACTAATTGTTAACTGTGAAAGAAAGCATCGTGAGGATACAGGCAAGTCCTAAAAGTTGGTAGACTTCAGTAACCGGCACTGGGCCTGCATGGCGGATTACAGTCCACGCCCTCTCACAGAGAGGCGGCCTGGATCTCACAGCATTGGGATCGTTATATTTAAACTGATTATGCTATGATTATGAGTTATTGGCCCATGTGTCTTACCAAAATTTTGTTCAATTTTCGAGGTACATTTTTAAGTACAAGCTTTACGTCATTTCTACGTATAGTAGAAGGTACATAACTGATAGAACGAGTTTTAAAACAAGTTTTAAGTTTAGGATTTTGACTAGTTTTAACCTCTCGACTATGATGAGCGTCTGTTGTCTATCATCACAATATTATGTGAAGAATTATTTTGAAAAATTGAATAATGTAAACGACAGGGTTTGACCTGTTACGAAAATGTAATGTCTTACCGCCTGTAATCTCGGCAGGGTTGAGAGTTTCAAAAGCCTGTCGCTTATCCGATAAAAGATTAAAGGTCAGGTCAGAGTAAAGGTTATTATCATAACTGTGGCTGCGGACTACTGGGTTGTGAAAACAACCAGCTATACCGATAAAGATAACGATTACGTATAAAATTATGGCTTGGCCCCAGTTTCTAGAAAGAAAATTATTTCAAAATTAATGTGTCTTATTTTAAACGCGCGTTAGGTGTGGTTGGTTGGATTAATTTTTAGAAGATTATTTCCTCGGAAACCGGGCCTAAGGCTGCTTTTCTACCAGAGATGTGCGAGAATGCGTAGCGAGGGATGTGTTTGTTAAGAACCAATAGAATCACTTTACCTAGCTTCTCTCAGCGTCTCAGCGCAGCTCTTGTGGAAACGGCTCAGCCGCCCGAGGTTTTTGTACATACAAAACAAGGAAAGGATGTGTGGGATGAGTTGCGAGAGACGTGTGCGAGGGATCACACATCCTAGGGATGGACGCCAGCAGTATAGCCGTTCTAGCGATGTAGTCGTTAATTCTAGCAGATTTCATGAGTGGTGGTGGTATTGTTTTGTCGCTAACAAAAAAATATGAGATAGCGATAAAAATAAATCAACGACTTCTAGCGACTTTTGAACCATAGGGCAAACCAAGGCTAATACAAGCAGCTGGTGGAGATATTGGAGAGGCTTCAACTTCCTGCGCCAGTGATATTTCATCTGAATATCCAAATGACATTTCTTTCTCACCGCCCATCTGCGCACGGTTTCACAGCGTCCTTACGCATTCTCGCACCGCTCAGCAGCCTATTACATCTCAGGTGGAAATATTCACACCTTTCCACAGCCTCGCTACGCATCCTCGCATCACCCAGCTACCACGCACTTCTCTGGTGGAAACGTAGCCTTAGACTAGCTTTTTAGTTATCCCTGACTTCCAGAACGTGTAATTCAACATACAACACAATTCCAGGTACAACATCTGTCGCGAGACATTCGAGGAGACTCGCGAGGTATGCCAGCTTATCCAAGAGAGGGTATTCACCCCCTGCCTGGAGAACGTTCCCGAACACTTCGAGCACATGGCGCGCGTGATGCTGGACGGCTTATGGTGTGTCAACCCCACCGTGGAGACCGAAGGCTTCCTGTACTGGTGCCGTGTGTTAGCTGACGTTCCCGGTTATATTTACACAGAGAACGACAGGCTGCAACTGCAGAGTAGATTGAAGAAGCATTTGAAAGGGAAATCTCTTGATACAGGTGAGATATACAACCACTATTTGTCTGGAATCTATGCTGAACTGGGCCTATTTGGCGCAGGCATGACGCACATATTAAATAAGCATTTATATAAGCAAATAGAATAATGCTGAAACCATATTTTCTATCTTTGCTGTTTTTTTTACATTACATTTTTGAGTGGCAAAAATAAACAACGTATGCCACATTGGGCACCCGTTTTAACGGCACCTGAGGTATTCCACATACGGCCGTATGTGGAAAACCTCAGCGGCCATTAACTCAGGTACCATTAAAACGGGTGCTCAATGTGGAATACGTCAAAGAATCAACTACTACTAGGTCACAGTTATTCACACCTTTTATTTTTGTTTGGCAGGTGTGGATTCGACAGAGCTTATGTGCAAACCAAGCGTCGATGGTCTCCCGAAGATCGCCCCGCGCGTCCTTTACTACAAGGACTACGAGACCGTAGAGAGCGCGCCCTTCTACAAACAACTCAACTTCCGAGCAAGGTACAAGATCTTCCTCTACAACCTCTACATGACGCTGTACTCCTCCTACTTGGGCCGACTGTACTTCAACATCAACTTCAAGTTCAGTGTGTACTTGATGAGGTACTTCCCGTACTTGGCTTTCTTCACTTTCGGCATCAAGAAATCCTTTGTTAACATCTTCGAGGAGGACCCTACTGATGATACGCAACCTAAGCCTAACGCGGAGTACACCAAGCATCAGCCGCGCGAGCCGTGGTACAAGGCAGCGCTTAGTTTAGTTTGGTAGTACCTTCCTACTCGCGAATTTCATCTACGTTCTGAATCATTAAACAATGATTATCGATATGATATGTTCTGCGCATACAATCAACAATTTTTGTTCGTTTACGACGCGATAAGGACCATTGTTTCAATGTTATGATTTTTGATTTGGAACTTATGACAATGTGTAGTGAAAATTTTGTAGTCGTGTGTTAGTGTTTACTATAAGTATTATTTGATCATTCCCTTCATTGTAGTAGTTAAGAAATGCGTTTATTAAATGACGGTGTTGGGCCATAGCTGATTTAGTTTTGTATTTCTTGGACAATTACTATGTAATAAGTAGCATAGTATGAACAACTACCTCTACACTGTAACAATAAGTATTTCATGAAGTACAGACATGACATTATGACTTGCTAGAATTAGCAAAACAAGTATTACGATGACAATATATCACTTTGATAGGTATCCTTGTCAAAATATCTTGTCTGCTGAATAATATAATAATTCATTTATTTAATGACCACAACTGAGTGCACTTTTGTAATGATGAGCATGTAATTAGCGAGGTTCAAAGTTGAATTGGTTGTATTTAATTGTGCAGGGTTAAATAGACAGTTAGTTATGAGATTAATGGTACATAGAATTAGATCATTACGTGATGTAAATAATTTGATATGGTAATAATAATTATGTATTGTATGATCTGTTGCAAATAGGCAACAAGCTGACTTGTAAATTGCAATCAATTGTAAACTACATAAATATTTAATAAATACTGCATTGTATGAAGTTTTATCAGTGAATTTGACATTATGGATAGTATGTAATATGTATTTTATAAATACAATATAGGTAATTATTGTCACAGCTATGCGAATATTGCAAATAAAAATTATATAATAGAAATTTAAAATAATCAACTGTTGAATGCACAAAATAAGGTAATAAATAATTATATATGTAAGTTATCATGTTTAATGTAATGCATGTGAAAATTAATTTACTTAGCAGAATTTGTATAGCATTTAATTTATAAATTATTTACTTATTTCCGTACTATCATATGTTTTTATAGTTAATAACACGTCAAAAGTCAATGTTGTGACGTATAGTATTCATGAAAAAAATATGTTTTTGTGCTATGCACTAATGTAAATAATATGAGACAACAATCAATGCAGAAAAACTTTTATCTTAGTTAATGTAAAGATAAAAATCAATGAACATTTATTTAATTTTTTTTAATTTGTGTATTCTTTTACATTTAGATGTTGTAATGGTTAAAATCGTTTACTTTTTATTGACATTGTTTTCAACAAAATACATATTTACTTGAGAATCAAACTTTGTTTTTTTTTTTTTTTTTTTGTTTTGGCTTCGCACGGTTTGTGCATTTGGCCAATGTCACGTTTAGAAGTTCTAGTTGCTATAGATTTTAGTCCAATGTCCTAGTTAGGCCCCAGTAAAATGGCGGTAACTTTATTGAAAGCTTCTACGGACTTTTGTTGACAACATGAACCAACTCAAGTGCTACCGCTGTGTTTTACTTGCCCACACTAGTGCACGTTAACTAATATTATTAGAATAAAAAGCCAACATTTTTACACTTATTAATTATTCAATTTATATTTATATTCAATTTAACACAATTTTAGGAAAATGAAACAGAGAAGCAACATAGACGTCATCACGTGGCCGGCGGCCGCCAAAACTTCTTTGTTTTAATTGTACGTCGTATGTATTCACTGTCTAATAACCACTGGTCGACAACTATTATACCTAACATTAGGAACCCTACCTAAGATCAAGATCAAACCATAAATACGCGCAAGAATTCGCAGTTCTGCAGTCTTATTGCGTAATGAATTCGGTAAGGCAAAGGGCAAAGTATGAAAAATCGACCAATCACATAAACGGAAATACATATCGCTTCTTTCATCTCGCAAACGGAATTAGGCTGCAGGTCTGCCAAGAAATCTTAGTCAAAGTCCAAAAATATAGCGATGTGGGTGGCTGACTCCTCGGTTTTAACGCAGCCCCTGCATAGTGGGCTGTTTGTTACGCCTATGTTGAAAAGATGTTTATAAGAAGGGTGTGGCCCGATATTGTCTTTAGTGACAATATCGGGCCACACCCTCGCCTCCGAGACTCGATTCAAACACGTAGATTTAGGTTTGACTCACTGATAACTATATATACTAGTTTGACTCAAGCCATTTATTATTATCAATCTATATATATACAAGCTTCTGCCCGCGGCTTCGCCCGCGTAAAAAGTGTTTTATCATCTCAAGGAAATTCAAATACCCTATATCCTTCCCAAGGTCTCAAACTATCTCCATGACAAATTTCATTTAAATGGTTCAGTAGATCCAGAGATTACCCCCCTACAACCTTTACCTCTTTATAATATGTGATATGTCTTTGCTACTCCAAACTATAATCTATCTCTGTGCCAAATTTTATCCAGATTTGTTCAGCCATGACAAAAAGAGAGTGCAAAGAGAATGTGATCACTTGGCTTCTATCCTTAAACTATGATGAAACTGAATAACTATTCAGCATACTTGCATAATTTCTTTATGTAATAAAAATTATATTAGATAAGTCGTTTATAAATTTATTTATGTCTTGAATGGCAGAATTAAGTGGACGATTTTACATTGATTCATGAGTACAGCACCTACGTTATTCTACTTGAAAAAAATCTATATCCTAAGTTTTCTCTGGCACACACACACTTACATAAACATGACACGCACACATACACTCACACACCCCTACACTCACCAGCAGACACCACTTATTTTTTGCTTGTTAATTTTAATTCTAGATTTGCACCTAATAGTCCCTAATTCTTTTGCTTTGTAATGAAACTAATCATGAAACTATTCCTGTAATTAAAATACATAATTATTTTATATATCATTGATCAACAGCTACAATTTGTGAACGAGGGTGGGCGCTGATACCTATAATTACAAGTTATTAAGTTATCTTAGTTTAAGTATTGGCTGCATCTTTAACTTACAACTCTACTTACCTTTGGCTTATCTTTTTTTGTTATACTATACCATTTTGTGATTTTACTTGAAGGTGCAAATAAACTATTTTATTTTTATTTATTTATTATTCTGAAACATTCATCCATCCAAACTTTCGCATATAATCTATACAAACAAACATAAAAATCTTTGCTCTTTATAATATTGGTATAGATAGCTGAACCCCGCGGCTTCGCTCCCGTCAACTGGCTATCTACCACCTATCTATCTAGCCTACCTACCTACATACCCACCCACCTATCTAACCTACCTACCAACCTACTCACCTGCCCTACCGTCCCTACAGATCAACCTACCTACCCTACCCTATCCTACATACCCTATTTTGCCTACCCTACTTACATACCCACCTACTCTACCTACCTACACACCCACCTACCCTACCTACCCTACCCTACCCTACCTACCAATTTGTTAAACTATTTATTTGAATAAGAATTAATAATAAAATACGAATGTAACCAACTTTTGTTTCTACCTAATTTTAGAACACTAATGCTGCTATTGTGACTTAACTATGATAGTGACATTTCTCTCGAAGTATTTTTTGTAGTTAATAATAAGTAGGTACTTTAATCATGTAGTACATAATTTTTATGTATCATCAATAGTTACCCCAGCGCACGCAAAATAATGAATTTTATAGGCAATATATTGCTGCTTTGGGTTACATTATTTCAATTTTCTTAACAATCTCTATTTTTTGGAAATAAATTAAAGCCTATGTTACTCGTTTGAACGTATTCCGATGCAAAAGCATCGGAATACGTTCAAACGACGCGTGTTTGCAAACGCAAACGCGGCTCAGTTTGCACTGGATTTTGTAGTGTGAGGCTTAATTTGTGCTATTCTTGGACCACATTCTTTTTACATTTTAAGCAGTAGAATATTATAATAAACTCAATGAAATCCCTATCCTTATTCGAGGGCATTTCACTATTTATCTCTGCGTCATATGAAGTCTGATTATGGCGGCGGCGGCAGCGGTGCACGGTGGGCTGTAAATCGCCTTTCATAGTCATAAAGACTTGAATTGATAAGTCCTTTTTTGGCTAGAAATGGATTCTGCAGATCATTACTACACCTACTATACAATTTCGTATGAGGCAATTGCTTGTATAAATGAAGGATTTATATATTTTTAGAAAAAAATATGGCGCTGACATGAATAAAGGCGTGGCGTGACGCCTTTTGATGCAGCTGATTGGCTACAAATCACATTGCGTTATGACGTAGGCTGTAACAGAGTATATAGTTTTATTTGTGGATCACGCGCCACGCCACGCCACGACACGTAAGTGTGGTTCCAGCTTTGAGACTATAATATCTGAATTGTAAGGTTGGCCGTTATATCCTTGCACACAGTTATAGTACTATTTATTTGTAATTTTTGACGTTCTTCGTTTTCGGCACGATTTGCGATTTCTTTATCAAATCGAAAAAATTAAAAAAAAAAAATGTTGTGGATTTATTTTAATGCTTTAAAAAGTGCCAAGTCTAGTTTACAATATTTTTTATACCATATGCCAAAACAGTCTAAGAAATCATAAAAGTTCGTTTTTATACTTTGTTGATTAAAACCGGACTTTGAATCAAACTGTCCGTTTCGGGGGCCCATAATAATTAGGTTACCTCAGTTACCTATCACCTACTTTAGGCGATTCGCACACTGCACCGCATCACGCTGCATTTTGCGTGAAAACGCACCTTAATGCACCTACGCGCGTACTTGCGTGAGTTTTTTCTATACAAACGGAGACGCAAGCACGCGCGTAGGTGCGTTTTCACGCAACACGCAGCGTGATGCGTGGCAGTGTGATAACCGCCTTAACGTTGTTTCTACTATAATAACTGATAAGTTATTTTTAGTTTATCGCGGGCATTCGTGGGTAGGCATATATATCTTCAGTGACGCCAGACTATTGACTGACTACAGTCTGTTGGCCGTAACCACCTATTGATGTGAAGTTTATTTGATCTCTGGCGAATTCACGCACGAAATTGTGAGAAAGTCAGGGGGAGACGTGGGTACGGGCCTAAGCCTAATACTATCTTGGAACCTCTATTCGCTAGTACATCTGGAGGATCCAAAATATCCCTTGATCCTCTGGAGGGTGATTCGATGTAATACAACAATATACATACTCTCCAGGGCAAGATCATTAAAAATTTAGTTTGTTCTTTTACTAAAGCTTTGAGCGCAGCCAGAGTACCTACCAGATAGGAATCCAATCTAATATCGTAGTTATACGGATACCTAAACGCATTGCTGCTGTTACGGCTTGTGTTAAGGCGACACATTCACATTGAAAGATTGAGCTGTGTGTCTAACGGTGCGTGAAGGATAATGTTGAGGCTAAGGGAGGGTAGGCCAGCATCTGAACCGTTTTGTATTTTTGAGGAACAACCATCTCACGAAGGCGGATGAATCATAACGAAATGACTTATTTCGACGTCAAAAAAGTCAAATAACACGCCTACGTGAGTTAGAACAACCTACTATAGATACTTCATGCGATCCTTTCTTCCTCTACTTAACCGTTTGCAAGCTTTATAGTTTTTGTTGAACATTAGTTGGTTTGGTATTCTATCACACGGGGCAGCGATGAGAGGTGGGTTGCATTCCCCCGGTACAGGATGTTGATGTATAGACTGGTGAGATCCTTTCTTCCTCTACTTACCGTTTGCATGCTTATAGTTTTTGTTGAACATAAGTTGGTTTGGTATTCTATCACACGGGGCAGCGATGAGAGGTGGGTTGCATTCCCCCGGTACAGGATGTTGATGTATAGACTGGTGAGATCCTTTCTTCCTCTACTTACCGTTTGCATGCTTATAGTTTTTGTTGAACATAAGTTGGTTTGGTATTCTATCACACGGGGCAGCCATGAGAGGTGGGTTTAAATCGTCCGGTCCAGGATGCTGATGTATAGACTGGTGAGATTCTTGCAAAAAAAAAAAACATGTGTCCTATTTACAAACTATATTTTTTTTTACTTTGAACCCTTTTTTTACCCCTTTAGAGGTTCAATTTCCAAAAACCAATAAATGCATAAATTATAAAGGTATTGAAGCAGTCTTGAATATGACGTATTTTTTTGATAAGGATTAATACCAAGATACAAATAAAGAGCCTTTTCTAGCGACGGCATTTCAATTAAAATGTTAAAATATAAGAACAGTGGCATAATAACTATATTAGGTAGACATAATGTTGTCGATACACTTTTTGTAAATAATGATGTGTTCTGCAAAGTCATAAAATATTATTTTATTCTATCGTCAATAGATTTCGCAGCATACGCGATTTTAAGAATATTTTATGCAATTTTTTTACATCTTGGGTTACATTATTGGAGTTTTAGTAAGGATCCCTATATTTTTATTTTATTTTAATATAGCCTATGTCACCCGTAGATAGTGTAGCTTCCCAACAGTGAAAGAATTTTTCGAATCGGTTCAGTAGTTTTGGAGCCTATTCAATGCAAACAAACAATCAAATCTCTCCTCTTTATAATATTAGTATAGATAGTATAGATTGGGGGCAGGTAGTTTAGTTATAAATAAATAAAACATAATTTAACCTTAAACCTATTTATTGAAAGAAATCTTTTGCTTTTAGCCTACTGCGCTTGGCGACATTGATCTGTAGTAAATTATCCGTGAGGTCTTCAGTGACGCCGACGTTGATGTTGGCGGCGGCGCGGGTAGTTCGGGGAGTGCGGGACGTGCGGGGCGAAGCCCGAGGGGCTACGAGTGCGCGGGGGCTGCGCAGGGCGGGGCTGCGGCGCGGGCTCGCATGCGCCAGGATGCCCATGTCGTTGGGCGTCAGCTTCAGCCGCGGAGACAGCAAGTGCTTGGCTGCTAACTTCCGTGCTGCAGGGGACATGCTGGCTAGGCGCTCCGTGTTTGATCTGAAACTGTAAAAAAACATAACATTAAAATTAATTTTTCAGAATATTTTCATTCACACCTTATTCCAACACGATAAGGTTTAAATTGCAACTTAACCAGACTACACACAACTTTAGAAACATATAAATTAAAATTGAGGACCTAATACAAAAAATTGCAACATCGAAACATTGTTCAAATGTCAGTCAAACTGTAGATTGAATAACTTGGTTTTTTACAAAAATTGGTTTTTTAAAACTATTGTATCGATGGATGATATAATAAACAGATAAATACCTCGGTGTGGGCGGCGCAACTCTCGGTGTAGTAGGTCGTCGTCTTTTAGCCACTTGTTCGGCAAGCTGTAGTGCGATACGCTCCCGCGCGCCGCCTTCTAGCATGCGGTATGCTGCACCCGCACCAACACTATAGGCAAAATTAATATGTTTAGTACGGCAAAATTCTAGGAATTAGAATTAACAGTTTTCTCCCTCTTTTTTTAGTCTAAATCCCTCGTCCTTGAATACAAATTTATAGTAAGAATTTTAAGTTATTTTTAAGGCTTTTTTACTATTGTTAATGAAAAGATTCAGAGTGCCAATTCCAAAGATTATAGTATTAGTTAAGGAAAAAACATGTTTTAAATACAAATTGACTGTCACATGTTACCAAACATATTGCATCGCGTGATGAATTAAATACTTCAAATAAATTTACACCAAAGTCCGACTTGTACCAAAAAGTAAAATTACGTTACTTGAAAACATGATTTTTTGTTTATGGAGATATTTTTATACTTTTGGTCTCAAATGAAAGGTATAGACGAAGAACCATTATATCCGTTTAAATCATGTAAATCGGTCCACGCGTTTATGAGATATTGTAATAATATAATTACTGAATGCCACGTGGAAATTCTTTTTTTATCGTGCAGCGACATTGCCTTTACCTTTTTTTCGTATCTTTTTGAAATATTGGAATACATTGGTAGACGACTACGATATTTTTTCTGGCGGTGACTTTTTTCTAATAAATCTAGTGGACACACAATAGTATATTATGCAACTAGTGAATAAAGGACGGATTTAAAGCGAGGGCCATAGATGAACCACGAACAAGTGAAGGATTCTAAAAACTGAATCACGACCGTAGGGAGTGATTCATGATGATTGAATCACGAGCATAGCGAGTGATTCAAGTGTTAGAATCCTGAGCGACGCGAGTGATTCATGGTCCTCGATATAAATCCGTTTTATTCAAGAGTTGCATACTATATTTTATACCATGACTACGAGAAAAAGAAAGATTTAAGCAAAAAGGCACAAGGGATAAATGGTTAATTACCTTCAAAAATTACAAAAAATTAGAAACCTCAGGATTCCACATTTTTTGTAAATTTAAGCTGAGCTAGGTGTATTTCAGACGCCAGTGACCACCTCCGTTACATTAAATAATTATAATTAATTAAGCACCCACGCAATTAATATTAGAATTACAATCCAAATAAATATTCACTAAATATCCTAGACCAAAATCAACATCATTATTAAAATCCTAAATATAAACAAACTCAAAATTAAATCGACGAAGGAATTTGAAAATCGAATATTCTTTGCACAAGAAGTTTGCAACGAGTATTTTATGCGCAAGGAGGTTGTATAGCATTGAGGTGGAGGTAGGTAGAGGCATGTATGTTCTAAATTCAAACACCAAAACAGTGATTAAAAGTGCTTTTTATTCACTGTTTTCAGTGAATAAAATAAGCTTTTTAGAGGGGGAATGGTATAAACATTATATTGACAGCTTTAGGTAGTACTTAGTATATACTTACGCAGGCAGCGGTGTGTCTCCTCCATCCAACCTGAAGGGTGTGCCCTCGATCTCTCCCCAGGTCATGAGCGGCGACTGGTCGGGCCCCTCGCCGGGCCGCGGCGACGGCGTGCTCACCAGCGGGTACGCGTCGCTGGCCTTCTCGCTAGATATGCTCACTCCGTCCACGCCTATCTTGCCAGTTACGCTTGCATCCTGGGAATAATGCCGGCTGTTACTATGGGAACGAAATAAGGGGAAACTAATTATCATCATCTCATCAGAAAAACATCCATTGCTGGACATATGTCTCCATAACGAATTGCTGTGATCTTCACCAGCTCATCGAGACACATTATGAATGGCTACTTTGGATGACCAATTACGTTATGTGCTCACTACTCCACAACACAATTATATATTATCAATATTATAATACTAAAAATAAAGTAGCAAACAGATAATGCCTCAGGTATCATCAAAACACTTAATCGTTCGATCTTCAGCACAGAGCGTATTGTCTATCTTCTCGCACAAAATCCTGAGAACATTTCGTAATAGGGTACATTTCTGTAAAGCTCATTGGATTACCTTTGAATTTAATAATAATAATTACTTTTCAAGAGCAGTTGCGAAAAACAATAATACTTTTTTTATTATTAACGACAGGCTCCTGTTTGACCACTACCTAACCTGATGGTTGGTGATGATGTGTTCGACTTATACTAAAGGAACGAAAGAACTAAAAAACCTTTTGTCTACACTCACAACATAATGTTCCAAATAAAATTTAAAAAATATTGTATAAACACGTACTTCATATTCGTGGATAGATACAATTTAAAAAAATACCATTACAGTGCAACATTTTCCTTCGATTTTCAAACAACTGCATCATAAAATAACTTTTTAATTTATTGGCGCTTATGGGCTTATTGACTTAATGTAGAAAAGTAGTGTCATGTCTATGGAGGCGCGCGCTGCGCAGTCAGCCAGTCATGCGTCATGAGAATCTAAATTGCCCATACCACATATTTTTTTCCGTTTCCACTTTTGTTTTATTTCAACTGTATGAGTGAAGATAAAGTAGTGTATGCAACGGGATATAATTACTTAATAAAAAACTCGCGTGTTATTATTATCACATTCGGCTTCGCCTCATGTTATAAACCACCCACGCTCGTGTTTTAATAACTCCTATGATATGACCATTGCATAAACTACTATTAGAAGTGTATTTGATAGTTACCTGACTCCTAGCAATAGCGCTGATGGCCTCCTTGTTCTTGACGTGGTCGAAGGGCTCGGCCTTGAGGCGCGTGTTATGGTGCACCAGCTCAGGCTTCGGGGGCGCTCGCTGTGAGGCTGCGCCGTCTGGGACGTACATTATGTAGTTCTTCGCCGTGTAGCGCCATGTGTCCAACTAGAATGTGATATAACTTATTAGTCATGGTCAAGTAATGAGCAACCGAATTTTGCAGTTTTGAGTTAATTATAATTGGATTGGGCTAATTTTTTTATAATATTAACTAAAGGACACCCCCTGGGTTTCACCCGCGTAGTTCCCGTTCCCGTGGGAATACAGGGATAAAAAGCAGCCTATGTCACCCGGAGATAGTGTAGATTCCCATCGGTGAAATATTTTTTTAAATTGGTCCTGTAGTTTTTAAGTTTATTTGTTACATAAAAAAATACAATTCTTTCCTCTTTATAATATTAGTATAGAAGCATAGATAAGGAAAGAAAACAGTATATTCATTTGGATTTTAGCTTATTTATTTTAAATAAATAAATTCAAATTAAAACAATTAGTAAACATATTAAAAATACTACTATATATTAAAAATAACTTAATCTAATGGAAGGATAATATAGAGTTGAAGGTACTGGATATTAAAGGTATGCCTAAAAGTATTCTTAATTTCTGTGCTAATATCGCGATCAGTATAAACAAACTTAGAAGAGAAGAGAACTTCGATAATGAAAAACTGAAGATTTCGGAAAGTCATCTTACCTCATGAGGCCTCTCAGTCTGGTCCGCCTGTTGTTCAATAGAAGGCAGCGCAAGCGCCGCATCCGCTATGGCCAATGACGTCACCTCCGACTGCAGCTGTGTCGCCAGCTTAGCAGCTCGCTTCTTGTTCTCCAGCGCGATGACTCGGTCATAGCTCGCGTTGTCTTCGCTTGTGTGAGAGGATAGGTAGGCGTCTGTAATATAGACAAAATACTATTAATCAATTTTATTAATAAGCTCTATTTTAACCCGTCTATACTATACTCCATTTGTTTAGGTAGTTAACTAAATGTAAACAATCTTAACATGTCTTTTATCTAAAAAAATGTCTAAAAATTGAATCTAAAAATGTTTACAATTAGGTATTTACTTAAACCGATGTTAGGTAAGTAACTAAATTTAAATAATATTTGTTGGTCTTTTATACGATTTATTTTATATAAAAAGACATATCAAGATTGTTTACCTTTAGTTAACTACCTAAACAAATGGAGTATAGTAAAAACGACATTATTTATTCATTGGTAGATTAAAAGTGCAGATATTTTTCTTTAACAGTATAAAGTTTCGACAGTAAGCAGGGTCCGATGGTAGCTAAGCTATCTGGAGTGCCTTAGTCAAGACACATTTGATTATTATGCTTCTAATTAAATCAAATCGCAATAACTTAAAGCTTCCAAAATAATGTTACTAGTTTTAAATAAAATGCATCAGCATTATTAATTTTGAGTTTTTGCAATATCCATACCTAAAGAAAGATTATCTGTGATATCTCTGGTTCTCTCTGATGTGACAGATTCTGTATCGGAGTCTGCCCGGTCACTTCTTGTTGTGGGCGCTGCCGGGGAGAACGGTCTGTCTAGGTGAGGTGTGTCGAATGTGGCTGGGGAGTTATCTGAAAGAAAATGTTTTATAAGTCTCCTTCACTATTTACAGGTGCTTTCTGAATTTTAAATTAATTTTTAATGACCCATGAAAATAATTTAAATAATTTTGGAATTATATAGGGTTAAATAATTAGCAAAACTTTTTAGAAGTAAATTAATTTAACTCTGTATATCGTTAAAATTTCTTGAATGGCTCAACTACTAATAGAATGAAAAGAAATAAATCTTTTGACAAATATAGCAATGACTTCCTACTTAATGTACTTACAAGGTTCTGTAGGTGGTCTCTGGCCACTGTACTTCCTCGTCAGTTCTCTGAGCCGCGCATAATCTTTGTTCTCTGTTGCTTCTAAGAATTCATTCTGAGCTTTTAGTTTTTCCAAATCAGGAAAAAAATCTCTCTGAATAATTTTTGCGATGCCCTGAAACAATTAAAATGTTATTTTTTAATTAATATTTTAATTCAATAAATTGCATTAATGTAGAAATCAGTTTTCTTAAATCCTTCTTTAATACCTTATCCCAAATCATATAATCATTTCAATGTACAAGTAAGACATAGACATCATAAGGATGGGATCATCATAAGTACTGGGAGAACTATTAATAAATCTCCTACTAGGGAAATAAAAATCACCTTATCATTACAAATAGCATCTTCAGAGAAAATTCAAATAACAAGTGGATCGGAGAAATTATGGTAATATACGGAATGGATATAAGAAACAATATAACTCCAAAATCAAATTACTTATTGGAAAACTGCAAAAGATAGGAAGCATATATACATTCTAAGTAGCTCGAATATGCAGCATTACAATAATTAAGGCTCAAGGGAACAGATCCCTTGAGCCTTATTATTGTAATGCTGCATATTCGAGCTACTTAGAATGTAACATACGGCCGAAACAGAAATAATATTATACCAGTTTCGGGTATGGTTCGGATATGGGATCATTCCAGATTACTTACTTACGGATACGGATATTAGATTATTAAGAAATTGTAAAAGTAAAACACAAATAGCATGTGCTTCTTAATAATTTGACTTTATTTCTAAGTTATCATTTGGTACTTGGAATGCGTGAAGTGTATGTCTGTTTTTGTTTTGTTTTTTTAGAAGGGGCATCTCGCAGTTCAATCAGAGTGATTGGCTACTGCGTGACCAGGCGATCCTGTGGAGACTAAGCTATATAGCCTCCAGCCAGGCACTGAATGTCTGACATAACGTGTCTCATTTAGACACCACTCTCATCCGAAATTAGGTATCCGAAACTTTTATATCTGATTCAGATTCGGTTACGGTTAGATTTTTATTTCGGATAATTTCGGTTAAAGTTACGCAGATCCTTAACATTCCCTGCTATACACCAATAAACCTATGTAAATATTAAAAACTGTGTGTGTGGCAGCCATTAACACTCACCCTACAAACACTGTATTTTCCTTTCTGAGAAGGGATACGAAAAAATAACGTAAATTACACTCGTAAATTAAATACGATAAATTAACAGAAGATAAAATTAAAATCGAAATTAAAAATTAAAACAAGAAAACAAATTAAAATTCAATTTAAAAAATTAAAACTAAGTACCTACAAAATTAAAAAATTACAACAGACTGGTTATGGAACAGGGAATATCCAATGCAAGAATATAAATGGTGACTCTAAGAGAAATCTTCAAAAATTAAAAAGGTGTCAGGCAAGGTGACCCACTGCCTCCCAAGCTAGTATGGACGAATGCAACTAGAATGTGACGAAATTAAACTACCTAAATAAACATGGAACGAGACTACCAGGTACCATCTCCAACAACATTGCTTTGTTTTAGGAAAACCCTCACAAGCCAGAAGAATAGATACAAGATCTAAATAAAGAAAGTGAGAAGTTTGGGCTGACAGTGAATACACTATTATCAAATTCAGTTGAGCATGAAATAAAAATGATAAATCAACATCTAGGTCTACAATATGTGGCATAGTACATATAGGGTTTTCGAGTACCCAGACTTTTTTCATACCGGGGTATCATTATTCTTATTCAATAACCCGGGTATCATCTTTTTATAAATAAAATATTGCATCATTTATTGTGTTGAACTTAATTATTATGAATATAATAATTAAAAAAAACTTTTATTTAATTTATTTTACTTTTACAAAATATACCACCGACAACCAAATACAAACACTGAAAATAACTTAAATTTTGGCAGCCGCTGTTTCTGGTTTTGTTTCATTGATTTTTGACACCAACTAAAAAGTTATTTACTTTTCATAGTGAACAAGTTTTATAGTAATTTACAACAGACATGCAACTGCAGTAATCCTGAGAGACTTGCCGTCATTTATTGAAGAATTTCTTGATATCTTCATGAAATTTATATCAGACCACCTAAGGAAAATATGATTTAGAACACAGGAATTTTCAAAATTAACACAACACGGCAAATGATGCAGTATTTTATGTGCAAAAAGGGCCAGGTGTTTCCTCAAATAATACCTGGGCACCCAGCTCCAAAACCCTAATACATATATCTGGGACAAATAATCTTTCAAACCAGTCTACTTACAAAATAAAATGAAATATGAATAGCCAATGAATGTTCACAACAGATATCAGCATTAAAATTAATAAAACCTTTCTCCAATGCCTTAATTATGTATGCAAAACTTGGGCACTCTCCAAATACCACAGGAGTATGCTAGAACACTGTCAGAGAACTACATAGAGAAGCATACAGGAAATTAAGATGTTAGATGGAGGAAAGAATACATCTTAATGAACTCAGTAAAAAATCTGTACCGAAATGACTCAGGTGCCTCTTTGACTGAATAGTTTCGGCACAGATTCTTTACCAAGCAAGTGAAACATACCGACCCATGACGCACAATGGTCCACCTGAAGGACTAAGTGCGGAAACCAAACCCCCTCACAAAGAACATAGAACGTACCCACTCAGTGAGGAAGGCACCTAAGATAGACCAAATGAAATGGACATGGGCAGGTAATGTTCCCCCATGATAAATGAAGCAAATTCTGACAAAATGGTGCACTAGAAATGGTAAATAGAGGTTGACAAAATAACAGGTGGGAGGAGAAACTCAGATCCAAACTGGAGAAGTACTGCATGAGACACACTGAACTCCGAAATACATTATAATGCAGGAAAAAAAAACAACAGTAAAATTTGCACAAGAGAAAAGTTTCAGGATAAAAGAGCTATTGAAATTGAAATAAACAGGATTTCTACCTAAGGGATTGTTTGAAAATTATTTTTACAATATTGTAAAAGCTGCCCATGCATCTTTCTCTATGATAGTGTACTTCTATGCTACATTACAATATATGTTATTTATTCAAATTGGTAATAATGATAATCTCTTCTGTATATGAGGAGTTAGTGGTTAATATGTAATGTATTATAACAAGTCTGTCGGACATTTTGTTAGACAGGCCTTTTTATCATTTGTGGCCACCACGATAAAATTCTAATAAATAAAATTAGGTAGCTATGTTAGTCAGTTGTTTTATCAGGGAACTATTTATACACTTACCTCAACGTACAGATCTTCATCTAAAACTTGAGCTTTCCTTTTCTCTTTCCGTATAGGAACTTTTGGAATCTTGAATATTGCACTTTCGTGTTTTAACAACTTCATATTTTCCAACGCTGCAGCCCCAGGTTTGGCAGTATTATTTTGTCCCGACATGATGAAAACATGAATAAACGAAACACACAGTACTAAGTTGAATTATGACAACTTTTTTACACAAAGTATATAATTAACAAATTAATCACAACGAGAAACGTAAAGAAAATCACAAGACAACAAAACTGAAAACATTACAGCAAAAATGCAATCTGTTACTGTCAGTGTCAACGTCAATACTCGCGGCGTTCCGAAACACGACTATCAACAACACAGAACATTTTTACTGATCAACAATCAAGTACTCACAGGTACTCACTCTGTGTCTAAATTGCTATTGGCTTGGCGCGACAAAAGCCGATCCGATTGGTCCTGACGCCTTAATAGATCTCGTGACGTCATCATGTGACGCATGTCGTCATCATTGACGCCATCTTGCGATAACACTGCACGTGCACCAAAGCGATTATAAAATTACTGTGTGCGACCAGGTAATCTAATGATACTGTAAAAACCGAACTACGGTAATTCCTGGGCGTTAGGTACTTGTAAAACCTAAGATTTATCAACAAGCGTATATTTCGGGCATTTAGGTACCTACTATTAATGTTTGGTACATGTTAGGTTTTGTCTAACAATGATGGTTGGTAAATGTTGATTTTGACAGAAAAACTATGAAGTTTCATAATAATTTATTTCAATTAAGTATCTAATCAGGTATCCTATCCATTTGCATAAAATTTTAAGACCTAATATATCTTAGCATAATTTTGTTTGGCATAATTATTTTTTCGCATAATATAATTACGCATATTTTTTTAAGCATTATTTCTCTAACCATAATAATGTTTAAGCAGAATATTCTAAAGCATAAATTTATTAAGCATAAAGTTCTAAAGCATAACTTTTTTAAGCATAATATCCTAAAGCATAAATTTATTTACACATACAGCAAGCAAGCAAGCATACAGCATGCAAGCAAGCATGCAGCAAACAAGCAAACATGCAGCATGCAAGCAAGCATGCAGCATTCAAGCGAGCAGTTTCTCTGTCTCGGCTCCGACGCTGCGGGCTTCCGGCGGCCCCACGCGTGCTAATCGTCGCAGACGGCTTTCGCTCACAATTTTAAATTACACTCTAGGGGTAGGACAAACAAGACTACGTAGAGTCGGTTTTGCAGCAATTCGGTTCTGTCACTAACTTTTGTTACACATCATATTAAATTTTTAACCAACAATATTATTTAATTGTTACAGAAACTATAGCAAATTGGTTTGATCAGAATTATGTATGGGGCACTAAAAGTTCACCACCACCATTTCCACCCAAAGTCTGGAGTACGTATCTACTAGAAAAGGAAAATAGACCTAGGACACAAAATCATGCAGAGGCATGGCACAATAGAATTGCACATTCTGTGGGAAAACACCATCCTGGATTTTATTTTTTGGCAAAAAAGATCGTTCAAGAAATAAAACATCAAACCATTAAAATAGATAAACTGGATGTCGGAACATCACTTATACCAAAAAAAAGAATAAATACACGTACAAAACCAAAAGAATTGAAAAAATTATTAGTAAAAAAATTGAGTATACTTCTAAACTAGCATATTTACAAGCAATTGCTAAAAATATACACCTAAAATAAATAATTATACATAATTAAGGACCACTGTTTCAATCAGTTAACTTCTATCTGAGGAATAACCACCATATTTATTTCTCATAATAGAAGTTAACTGATTGACATATTTTTTTATACAAAAACTGTCAAAACATCTAATATATTCTTCAGATAAAAGTTATCTCGTGATTGAAAAATCGTTTAAGTTACATAATGTTATGTATAATAAATCATTTGCATGAAAATTGTTTTTGTTATTTATATTAATTGTACGCCTAAATATTATTATGCTATCATTAGGCCTACTAACGTTATGCCAATAGTCATTAGGCCTACTAACGTTATGCGAATCAAATTTATGCCAAAACAAATTAGTCTTTAAGATGATTATGCCAACATAAAATGTATGCCTAAAAAAATTATGCCGAAGTATTATCATGCCAAAACAAATTGTGCCAAAATCGTTATGCCGAAGTATATTAGGATAAAGAACATTATGCGAAAAGAAGGGATCCCACCTAATCATCATACCTAATGAGACATTTATAATATTACTAGCTTTTACCCCTTACCTTCGCTCGCACTGAAGCCATTAATTTTTTTTTTATATAAAAGGTATCCTATGTTACTTCTAATACCTCCAAGAATATGTGTACAAAATCTCATGATGATCGGTTCAGTAGTTTAGGTTATTATAAATATGAATGTACCTAACAAACTTACATTCACATTTATAATATTAGTGTGGTTATTTTTCACATATTCATCAGTGTAATTCAGTTAAATTATTGTTATGTGGTATACCTATTTATTTTTTATATCAGTAAGAGTAGAAAATATGCCTTTGTTTGGTTGAATTTATGGGGGCACTGCAGTGCCTCCAGATTTATAAAACATCTTAAAAAATAGTTTTATTACACCGTTTATGACTCTAGAACTTCAAGATCTTTGATTTGTTAGATTTGTCCCTCTACCCTGAATAGCAGAATTTAAGATGGAAACACATTTCCGTTTTGAGGCGTGGCGTGGCATCCACCAATCAAACGAATCAGCCATGCTATTCTCTAAGAGACAGTTTCTTGGCTGTGCTCGTCAACGAGCTCGTTAGTGAGACAGCCTGAAGATCGAACGATCGTGCAGCGCTGATTCAAACGGTATTCTCTAGTGCGGTTATGGTCGTCGACGAACTGTAGGCTGACATCTCCCGTCACATTTTTGTATTCGAATTAAGGCTTGAAACAAAATCTTTAAATTATAATCGATAAATCTCGACTGAGAGTTTTATGTTCCTAAAATGTATAATTCAGTTCTACTTTTATGTATTTTAAGTAATAGAGTGAAACTACAAATGATTTAATTGTTATAAGAGCTTAAATAATGCATATTTATTAATAAATCTTAAGGCTGAATAACAATTCCATTGCCTATTTCGTAAGTAAAAGCAACGCGCTGTGACGCTGTCACAACACTCGCAAAATCGCAACCGACGATATTTTTATTTGATAATTTTTATTTAAAACTATTTTCAAGTTAGACAGTTTTAAGTGCTTTCACAGCGATTTATTTTAACATAGTTCTGTGAATGTGTGAAATGTGAGTATTATTATATAGTATATGTACAGTGACAATGTGACGATATTGTTGTTGTCCAAGAAATATATAATATGTTTATCTTTAGATAAAATATAACAGTACTGCGTTGAAATACATTTGCAGGATATAAAACCAGGGCTATCTTGACGTATGGACAATATGAAATGGAAAACCAACCGAACACAAAACAAGTGGTGAAGTTTTTTAGAAAAGTTTTAATAGGTATGTTATTTTTTTTATATTTCACTAACTTGTTTATGTTTCGTATTATAGTTTGAGGCTAGATGACCACCTACATTTCCTCATAGCAGTGATGCCTCAATTGCCTCTACATGTAAGTTTAGCTTAATTGTTGGTTCAGTGTAAGAAGCTGTAGATAACTAAATAGTGTTCTCACTTTTCATTCCCAGGCTGGACCAAGCTGTAGGGATTTTTAACAGGAGCCAAAACCATATCAATGAACCTGAATTACTTTAATATATCTACCTATAATATCTCTTCCTTCAGAAAGAGAGAGTGGATATCTTTTTACCTCTAAATAGTAATTTGTTGCATTTTTATGTTCACAGCTCCTTGTAGGCGTCGTTTGCTAACGGTACGAGGCTGTCTAATCCAACGCTCATTTCACAACCACCTTTACAAAGGCAGTCACAAATGGAGCTTAAGGCGCGGTGAATAGATGACTCCGCGTAGAAATGAAAGAGAAGCGAAAAGACGCCGCGATGGCGCGACGTTTCGTTCGACTCGTTCGAGTTATTTATCATTAAATACATTAATCCTAACAAATATCTTATTCCAATCGATAAATAAAAACAACAGTTCCCTTTATTATTATATATTACATCACTGTTATTATTAATATCAAGATTTGTTTATAAATAATACAGTTACAATTGCTACAATTTCAATTTAAATGGTTATTTTATGTTTTTTTTTTATCGAGAAAATTTACCGAAAACGTGTTTTGAACACAATGGTCCACCCATAAATATGATCAAGATTAACATATATTTTTTTAGCTGCTCTAATATGTATACATTTGGCTAAAAATCTGTTTAGTGAAGCCTATTTTGACTAAGTACAGCGCCTTAATATGTTTTGTCGCTATTTAAGAGAGGCGCTTGGAAAACCAACAACTCCTTATTGCCAACCAGTGGACAATGTTGGATATGTATAAGGAAATAAGAGAGTCATGGTCATGAGAGACCTAAGCACTGCAGGATTTATGTGCATCCCTTAGAAGACGAAGTTGAATGCCTGGAACATGATTTTAATATAAATAAAGATATTATGTTTAGTTTATGACAGATGTTAAGAAATTGTAATAGAAATTTAAGTGAAAGTACTGGAATATTATCACTGCTATTGGCATGTTACATAAATTATACTTACTTAAATAGTGATAAAAGTTTCTAAAAAAAATACTTGACATTAGAAAAAGAGTATATAAATTATATAATAAAATTCTATTACTGGAAAATTGTTCAATGAATAAATCTTGTGATTTGTCATTTTGAGTTTTTTTTTATTAGTCAATATGTAACTAATCATTTTCAATACTAAATATATTAATCCGTTTTGCAGTCTTAATGCACATGTTTGCTTGTACAAATAAGAATTTGGCCAATTAAGATTTTGGTTGCAGGGTTCCGCTGGAAGCGAGACGCATGGCAGTTCCATGCGTCAATGTGGTGACGCTCTGGGGAGTCCTATGTCCAGTAGAGGACGTCTTTGGGCTGATATGATGATGTGGCCGGACCAATAAAAATGATTCATATCGCAATAAATATTACTTAATATTTAATGTCCCCAAATATATTTATGACTTATAGTTTTAATTATAAAAGCTACTAATTAACCTGTGCAATCCAAACTAAAATAATAAAGGCGTAAGTAACTCTGTCTGTTATCTTTTCACGCTAAAACATGGAAATCTTCCTTAAGGGGGTGCAAGTTTGTATGGTGAATTAATAATTTCTCTAGTAAGGCGGCCCACACAAAGTCCTACAATATTATTGCCTGATATAAAAAAATGGCTATTCAAAGTACTAATGCTACACAGACGTAGTTGCGGGCAACAGCTAGTTACATAATATATAAATTAACATTCATATGAAACATAAAATGCCTGTACGCTAAGAGCTAAGTTGTTTTCCAATATGTTATTTAATCCTGACAAAACCTGTAACTATGGGTATTGTCAATACCGGAGAATATTGTTTTCAACGTTGCTAATTCTCTCGTATGTTAAAATTATTAATTTTCTTAGCTTCTTCTAATAAATGTAAATTTAAATATCCGAGCTGGCAATTTTTGTATTAATCGAAATAATTTATTTTATTACGAGCCTCTGCCAGCGGCTTCGCCCACTTGAAAAGTGTTTTCTTATCCCAAAGGTACATTAAATCGGGATGAAAGTAGCCTATATGCTATCCCAGACTGTAATCTTAAATTTGTATCCAGATCTGCCCGGGGGTGATTGAGCAACAAACATACATCCACACACACTCTATATATTCAAACATTTACATAAACTTTTACAACATTATTAAGAATTAAATCCAAGAAGAATTACGCGCAAAAATAGTGGCTTTTGGATTTGACAGACAAAAACGAGGCTGTAAGCCAGGCTGCAAGCGTCTTCGACGCTGTTTTTTCTTATGGAATACCAAAATGTAAGAAGAACTGTCAACTTGCTCGACATTGAGAAGTTCTAACTCACGGCCGTCACAGCTTAGAGCGCTAGTGTCGCTATTCGCGGCTTAGCGAATACCAAACTGTAGATTCGTCGCTGGCACAGCACTGCGTTCAAGGCTGTTTCCTTAGAGAATAGCACTGCAGCTATGCTATTCTCTAAGAGACAGTTTCAGGGCTGTGCTCGTCGCCGAGCTTGTCAGTGACACAGCCTGGAGATCGACCGATCGTGCAGCGCTGATTCAAACGGTATTCTCTAGCGCAGTTATGGTCGTCGACGAACTCTAGGCCTGACATCTCCCGTCACAATTTTGTAGACGAATTAGGGCATGAAACAAATTCTTTGAATTATAATCAATAAATCTCGACTGAGAGTTTTATGGGTTTAAAATGTATAATATAGGTCTAGTTTTAAGTATTTTAAGGAATTGAGTGAAACTACTAACGATATTTATAATTACAAGAGTTTAAAAATGCATTTTTATTATTACATGAATGGCTGAATGAAAATAAAATGCCTTTGCCTATTTCGTGTCTATGCAACGGGCTGTCCTTTCCTGTCATATACACAGTACTCGCAGTCAATTCGCATTTTTTTGTCAGTTTTTATTACAATTTGAAAGTTTAAAAACATCTATGTGTTTGCTAAGCAATAAATTGTTTTAAACTTAATTCTGTGGCTGTATGAAATGTAAGTATTATATTTACTTCACAGTTGCTTCAATGCTATTACATGACACAATATTATTGTTGTCCATGAAATGTTTAGGTATTTATTTTATAATAATAAGTTTATCTTTACTATGTAAAGTTGCATTTTTTATTTTAAGCATGCCGAGAAGTGCTGTTCCCTCTCAAGTCCAAGTGGAAATGCTATTAGAGAGTTTGGAGGAAAAGAATTGGTTGGCGACAGGGTATGCCCGAACATCGCATGCCCGAGACCGCTCTCGAGCGGCATGGCAAGAAATAGCTGTGAAGCTAAATAGTGATGGGAGTGGCTGCATTAAAAATTGGCAGCAATGGTCAAAGGTTTGTTAATAACATATATTGCATAGCAGTGTGTTTAAATGCATAATCATGTACTTTGACTGTTTCAGAAGAGTAACGGAACACGTAGAGCATTAATTAATTATAATTTTATGACTATATGAAATCTTGTTAATTGACATTGTTTATTTTTTCAGTATTGGAAGGATAAGAAGTCGGCAGTAAAAAAATAAGCTAGTAATATAAGAATGGCTAGGTAGCAAACAGGTGGTGGTGCTCTAGACGAAGGGCTGTATCTCTCTGCAATAGAAGAAAAGATTGTTTAGATAATGGGTGGCGAACGCTTTGCTTCTGGTGACAGGGAGCTGGAAATTGAGCTTATTCACGTAATCTGTTAATTTTATTTTTGCAAAGTAGGTAGAACTTAACATTTATCAAACTACTTTGGCAAGATATTTCCAAAAATATCAATCTACTTTTCTTAATTTTTAGCCACCTGCTAATGAACTGGGGACAAGTTTTAATTTGACTCCTGAAGCACCAGACACTGTAGATGAACCATCATATGCTGTGGTTGAGGTATGTATGATAAAACATTATTCAACACATAGTTATTTTATTGCCTGAAGCAATTTTAAGTCAGAATTAATTGTTTACAGTATAATCCAGAGGAGGCAAATGGAACACAAGTGTCAGAGAGCATACTTCAGGTATAACTGCATTTTAATTACATTATATGAAAACTGTATACTGTTAAGTTATAATCTTTCATTTTAATTTTTTAGGATCATGTGGCATTACTTCCTGCAGAACACATTACTCAACACATGCTCCACACAGAACAGTCCACACCTTCAATACCAGTAAGTTACCTAATTCTAATAAAATATAATAGTATTGCTTTGTTCAATAAAAGAGCCCTAAGGTAGACTGTTGATGGTGGTTACAATATAAAATACATTTGCAGGATGTACAACCAGGGCCATCGTGGCAACGGAACATGCCAATAGAACAGCCGAACACAGAACAAGTGGTGAGGTTTTATTTACAAGTCTTACTACATTTGTTATTTTTTTTTCACTAACTTGTTTATATTTTGTATTACAGTCTGATGCTAGATCACCATCGGCAGTGCCTCACAGGAGAAATGACTCAATTGCCTCTTCATGTAAGTTTTATTTTATCGTAGATTTAGTGTAAGAAGCTCTAGATAATTAAATAGTGTTCTCACTTTTCATTCTCAGGTTGGGCCATGTTCTTGTGGTTGTCAACAAATATTCAATTAGCATACATATATGTATCTCTATTTAATATCTATTCCTTCTGAAAGAGAGAGCGGACCTGATACTGCTATACATATTGTTTTTATATTTTTTTACGTCGAATAGTAATTGTTGTAATTTTTATGTTACAGCTCCTCGTAGGCGTCGAATACCAACGGCACGACGCCGCCGAATCCAGCGCTCGCCACCTTCACAAAGGCAGTCACAAATGGCGAACTTAACGGAACGTTTTATCGCTATAGAAGAGAGGCGTATGGATATCCAGCAACAACTCATTGATGCTTGTAAAGAAATTGCAGAGTCCTGGTCGAGACATACCCAAGCACTCCATGACTTATGTGCATCCTTAGCAAGAGGAAATTAAAACTATTATTCTCATGTTGCATTGTACAAAACTTTTGTGGCATTAGGTATGCAATTTAGTTTAAGTGTGAGAAAAGGAAAATAAGTGAATAAATAAAACTGAGTTTGATTAGTATTTTGTTTTTATTTAATAATCAATATGTAGGTCAAAGTCAAGAAACAAGAAACTTCACACAAACTCTTTTAAAAAAAGTGTTTTACAATATTTACATACATACATTAATTCAAATAAATGAGGACGATGCACCCAGAATAGCACTGCATAGGTATTAAGTATTAAAAGCATCAATAGGTAGATTCATTAATTTGATAAATAGGATCATGGTTCTCACATACTAACAAATATTGCAAACAGGTAAAATACCTAATTCAACATCAACGGAACAGTGTGTGAGTGGAATACTCTAATTATTTTCCATAATAAACACACACATAACATTCACTAATTAAGTATTTTCAATAAAAATACAAAACGCCTTGAAAATATAAAAAACTGTAATCGCCTAATGAATTATGGTGAGTATATCATACCCTAATATGTTTTCCTCTGCTGAAAAGAAGTAGAAAGCATATTTAGATATGACGTGCTCGCCATAATTGATTAACTAAGTTTTGCCTACTTATCTGTCCACTCACTAATTCATCTTGTGTTGCAGCCCGCTGTGTCAGGATCCTAAGTAACCTTGATTCTTCATTTAAATCATGGTGGTTCAACATAGGAGCTGGTAGCCCGGCTCGATTACACATGTGTAAAATAGCGCAAGCTATTACTATTTTTCCCACCATTATCGGATCATAGTGCAACACTCGGTGAACTAGCAAACATCTGAAGCGGCCTTTCAGTATTCCAATCATCCTCTCTACACTGTTCCGTGCACTGCTTTGCAAATGATTGTAATGACTCTCTGGAGTCCCAACTTCTGGGTCCCTAAAAGGAGTCATTAAATATGGTCTTTGTGGATACCCTGAGTCACCTGAAATCAATTAATGAAGCCGGTATTAAGTGCAATTCTGACTTGTAATAATCATTGTAAAGAAAATAATAACTTACCAAGTAGATATACTATTTCTCCATTGTTATTTAAGTTTTTTAAATGTTCCTTAACTCTAATGTTTGCAAAAACAAAACTATCATGGGTTGAACCCCCGAAAGTCACATCCACATGCAAGATGTTCAGATCAGCATCATTAATCTGAAATAAATAGGATAATATATTATGAATTCTTCGTAACCATGTCTACATTAATTGTAATGAAAGACTTACAATTAAAACATTCCTGGCATGATAGCCTTTTCGGCAATAATATCTCTCCTCATGTTCTTTAGGACGTACCATGGAAACCAGGGTGCCATCAACGCAACCTAACGCCTGGTACTTTGAATTTGTCATAAAACCTGTAATTAGTATTCAGATTTCAAAAAATGGATCACACTTTAATAAGACTAGAGAGAATAACAAGAAAATATTCTTTTGATGCTTACCTTGACTTGAGCACTTGCCGTTCATTATAGTTTTGGGGAAACCGAATATATCTACTAATTATTTTTTTATTATTCAGAGCATTAACGACTTCATGGATAGCTCTAGAGACAGATGTTTGTGATACGAAGGTGTCTAGATTCTTTCCAATAATTTTTTGGTAACTTCCATTAGCCAAAAATGATAGAGTGCATAGTATCTAAAACATCAAGAATTTAACATCTGAATTGTGACTCATCATATCTCATCGATTAAAGAAATAAAGCTGAAAACAAACCTTTATCCTATTGGTTAAACCACCAGAACGAACTCGCGGTTTCATGTATGGAGCTAATTCATTATCCAAAATATTAATTAGATCCTCAGAAAGTCTGTAAATGTGAATAAAATCTCTGTCCCGGGATAATTAATTTAACTTTCTTAATTCTCTCGCCTGTCGAGCTTTTCTTAAATTATCGCTTTTCTTAGCTTCATCTAATAAATGGATCTTTATAGTTAACGGAACAGCCATTTTTATAAAATATTATTTTCGGTTTCAAGAATTTACGCGACAAAATAGTGGCTTTTGGATATGACACACAAAATCGTGGCTGTGAGTGAGGCTATCAGCGAGTTCGACGCTGTTTTTTCTTACGGAATACCAAAATGTATGAAGAACTGCCAACTTGCTCGACGTTGAGTAGTTCTAACTCACGACCGTCACAGCTTAGAGCGCTAGTGTCGCTATTCGCGGCTTAGCGAATACCAAACTGTGGCTTCGTCGCTGGCACAGCACTGCGCTCAAGGCTGTTTCCTTAGAGAATAGCACCCCTGTTCCGGCCTACGTCATTCATAACACAATGAGTTTTAATTGTAGCTAATCAACTGCGTCCGAAGGCGCCACGCCAAGTAAGTGTATTTCTGGCATAATTTTATAAAATGTAAAACATCGAAAAAAAATAAAAATCCATGCTGTTCGTGAAAGTGTGTTTCGAATAGTGTAATTATGTAAACATTAAAAAACCCGCGAGTCATTTATATTTTATGCTACATAATTATCTATTTAGCTTCAATTAACAAACTGTTGAACACGTAATTTATGATGACACCGATATCTTGCGAAAACATCCTGATGGAAAGAGTAAAACGTCCTTCTTAAACTTTAGAATGGCTGAACAAATTTTTATCAAACATAGCTAAGAACACTCTCGAGTTTTACTCTTTAGTCACCTTTTAAACAACGAAATCAAAATCGGTTCATCCGTTTAGGAGCTATGATGCCACAGACAGATACACAAATACACAGATTATAACAACACAAATAGGTACAACAACACCCGTAGAACTTAGAACATCCCTCTTTTTCCGTCGGGGGTTAAAAAGAAACCGGCCGTGCGAACCGGCTTATTTATTTATTCATTTAATAAAAAAATATTCTTGGAATTTTGAGTATAGTAGTCACAGCCAGAGCGATTTTTGTGTCTCTGAAGTTGGCTCTGGGAACCATTGCGCAAGAAACAGTTTGTCATCGATATTACGGCATGAAGTAAGCGAGATAGATCAATTCGTCAAACGTAAGCGAGTGAAAGAGGCAGTTATACAATGCTATCTTATACTTCAACATTGATACGAAAATAGCAACAGCGCAGGGTCTTGCAGCCATCTTCAGAGACACAAAGATCCACTGTGACTTAATCGATCCTTTCGTTGTTGTAGGAAGTTCTTTTGATTTGATATAATATCTATACATATAAATAAAATTGGAGTGTCTGTTTTTAATATTGGAATAACCGTTTTTTACTACATGTATATGAATATATATACGGTACATACGCCAAAATAACATTTTTTACAATTTTTGTCTGTCTGTATGTTTGTTCCGGCTAATCTCTGAAATGGCTGGACCGATTTTGATGGGACTTTTATTGGCAGGTAGCTGATGTAATAAGGAGTTACTTAGGCTACGTTTATTTTAGAAAAAATCTTTTATTTTAGAAATTTGTTAGGCGGAACGAAGGTCGCCGGGTCAGCTAGTTTTTTAATAAACCACTATTAAGCAAACAATGCAGCTACTGCCGCGCTCTGACTTTGTTGGCGAATTATCTAGATTAATCTAGAATATTTTGTGAGTAGGTACATTGAATAATATAAAAGCACGCTGCGTACGCATTTTCTTTCGCGCAGCTGACATTCGAACAGTTCCGGTCCAGCCATCGTTGAGTACAGTTTGAAGTTGTTCTTCATAGCAGACAGTTCGAAACTTCGAATGTAGTATATATATTCATATAATTAGTATTTAGTCTTCAATGAGTTCGTATTTCGTATCCTGCACTCGTGCAGTCCAAAGTTGTTCGTCATAGCAGACAGGTCGATCATAACTTTCGTATTGTTCGCATTTTAATTTTGGTACCTATAGTATTGGTCCAGTTGTCACAAAAATTAAATAGTTTTCCATTTAAAAAAATAAATAGTTTTCCTTTCCACCCATAGAACCAACAATAGAATTGTGCCTTTCATCTCACCACACTTCACAGAACTGACGCAGTATCCGGAACCTAAAGGTATAGCTCTCGCCTCCAATGCTCGGCTACAATGGCTGCGCAGTAGTCAATCTCATACAACAACAGCACCGTTTCGTGCCTCGCGCATGCGGACAGCCAACTTCAGGGCGGCCCAGAAGTTTGGCGAGGGCTATACAGGAGGTCGGCACAGATTGACCGCGCCGCAGTTCACATCCAAGAAGAGACCGCCCGTATGGTACTCATACAAACATTAAATTTGACTGAGTTGGAACGAAGTTCGCGGTGTCAGCTTGTACCTAGAAATTGAAATGTTACTCTGATTCAGCAACGGTTCTTTAATGAAATGTCAGATAAACGATTATTTTTTTATCAACGACAATGATAACTGATTGAACCGTGCCGAATGGTTAATACGCTGATAACGACATGAACATGATAACTGAATAAAGGGCCGATTGTGTAGTCTGACTGACAGACTGTGTACATACTTAAATTTTATTTCATTCTTTTTTTTGTATTTGTTGTTATAGCGGCAACAGAAATAATATATCATCTGTGAAAATTTCATCTGTCTAGCTGTCACGGTTCACGAGATAAAGCCTGGTGACAGACAGACGGACTGTGTAGTCTTAGTAATAGGATCCCGTTTTTTATACCCCTTGGGTACGGAACCCTAAAAACGACTTCTGCTCATCTAACGACTCTTTCCAACTTGCGTGCTGGGGATAATACACGCCTTATAATTTTCCATAAATTCACTTTAACTTAAACTTTGTTCTGCAAACTGCACATTATGCACCAAATCCATTCTAACGTTTTTTTTAAGTTTTAGACTGCAAATAATACCGAGCGTATTAAAGACGCTCTTGGGGCCCAAGAGCGTCTTCAAGATTTGGGCAGAGCCAGCTCACAAAATTGAAGACCGACGATGGCAGGATCGTATCCGCCAAACCGGAGCTTCTGATGGAGATCGAGACATTCTATGGGCAGTTTTTTGATAGTATTGTATATCTTAGAACCAGCTATATTTCTAATGTTGGTTTACAGAGAAAAAACTGAATGTTTACAGAGAAAAATCTGAATATTAACCTGTACCTTCCAAACTAGAACACAGCTAAGATAGACACCAATCAGCAAACCCGTAAAAGACCCAAGAGCTAGATTGGCCCGAAACTATACCCAAGATATCTCGGACGTCAGCCTGTACGAGATTAGGATAGTTCTGAAACAGCTTAACAACAACAAGGCAGTGAGTGATGGCGCAATCCTGAAGGCGGATGGGAAACCGGTTCTTAAGGCCCTTCAGAAGCCGTTCGATTCCGTCATAATTGAGGACAAAACGCCACAGGCATTTAGTTCTTATCTCTGGGACGGATCTACCAAATACCACCTTGATGAACTAGAGTCGATCGCAAAGCGGGTCAAGAAGCTCTTCAGTAATGAGGCACGGGTCAAATCAAAGTTCCAGAGCCTTGAACATCGTCACTGAGTAGCCAGCTTGTCGGTTTTTGAATGGTTGCATTTCGGGGAGTGTGCGATGGAATTTTATGATCTAATCCGCCTAGCCCGTTTCATCATCGCACTTCTAGACGTACGGTGATGCACCATCGATACTTGGTAGGCATCCTACTCATACGCACTAAACGTTTTGGGAATACTTTTATTATGCGTACAGCTAAGGAGTTTTGTTGAGTTACGTTTTTCCTGATAGCTACAATCTAGGGGTCCTTAGATCATGGTGAATAGGTTTTTTCTAAGCAAGCGTGTTTCACCGTCGACCACATGCTTGCCCTCAGGTGAGATAGTGGTCAAGCGCGAGCCTATTTTAAATAAAAAAGAAAATAAAAAATACTGTGATCAAGCAAAAAATTGAATTCAGCGGGAGATCCATCTAGCCTGCTCAAAGCATCTGAGTATGGCTTGCTCCTGCTTGTCATTTTTCTGTGGACATTTTTGGGACTTGCGTCATCAGGTATGAATATACGGAACCAAGTAAAGTTTTTTTTTGGCATCAAGATGTGCATTTTGTGAAAATAAAACTACTTTGTCGTTATCACTACGTTATAACTAGTATATTTAATAATAATTATATATTTACTACCTATGCCTAATTATCTACTTAGCTTTATTTTTATTTTTCTTTAGGATGTATTCTTTAATATAGAAGTCTGAGAACAAAAATAAAATAAATATGTTGTGTGGCAGGAACAAGAACGAGATCCACTTGGGATATTCACACGAGGGCTCGAACAGCACGTGACCGAAGTGAAGGATCAGGAGGAGGAACTGCAGCTGGAAATATTATAGAAATAATTATTAGAAAAAACACTTATGAGCATGCAAGTTCTTCAAACCCGACCTCAGAGCCTCCTTTAATAAATTTCTTAACGAACAAAGTCTTATCAGTAGATAATGTTTTCAGGACTATGAACTTTAATTAGTAAACTGAAACTTCTGCAGCCAGTAGTTAGAAGTATAATGTTCCAATTTATAAAATAATAAAAAAAATAAAAATATCCGACTGCTTATAAACCGAAGTAAAAAGACGTAAACAAGAAGAAAATCATGCTGAGCAGTCGGGGGTACATCTGGTTTTGGTCAGCCAGCTCGCGAATAAAGTATGTATCCTCCGACTGCTCAGCATGATTTTCTTCTTGTTTACGTCTTTTTAGTTCGCTTTTTAAGCAGTCGGGTATTTTTTATTGTTAAAATTAACTTTTTTTATTTAAAACTTTTTAGTTGATATTTTTTTTCGAATTGGGTACATTTAAACATATTTAAAGTGTTTTATATTTTTGAAATCACCTCTTAAAACCCTTTATTTTGATACACGATGGGTTAGGAAGAAAAAAAATTGGGACCCCACAATATGGCGCCCAAAGTCCGCCATTATTTTTCCAAATTAAGTTTGTGACACTCGCAATGTTAAGACGAATCGATTGACGTAAGAATCACCAAAATCGGCCAACTCGTGTGGTCTCTGGAACGCCACATAGGAACAAACATACATACATACATAGACTGATAAACACATAACCCTCCTTCGGCAGTCGGGTAAAAAAATAATTAAGCGGTAGTAATTTTTTCAAAAGTATTAAACCAAATAATGAATGAACACATGCACTTCCACTTACAATCTGCAGTTGCGTGATGTACTTCTTCCACCAGTGGCGCACCCATTGCGGCCTCACTATGGAGACCAGGTAGTAGGAGTACATGACAGCATGCACCATGGAGTTTATGAAACCCAGCATTATACCGTGACCACCTGCGGAACAAAGGAGACTAGTTTTAGTTATAGATTTGCGCACTATTGTGATTTAATTACGAGTAACTTAGGTATGACACAGCCTAAGCCTAATTGTTTCTACGTTATTATCATTAGACATTATTTACGAGTACCAAAGAACAGATGCACTAATTAACCTTCTCGTTTTATTACCATTTACGGATATTCCATTCCATTTCATAGGGGACGAGTCACGGTGAAATTATATGTACGTACCTATCCAAAATTAATGATTTAGTGTTCAATAATTTTAACTCCGGGGGGTGACCATAAGCTCTTAGAGTAAGGTTATTTTGAGTGTGTGTAAGGGACAGATGTATATGGCTTGTATACATCTGTCACTTACGCGATCTCAAAATTACCTTACTCTAAGAGCTTATAGTCACCCCCCTGAAAGGAGTCCTCTTACACAGTAACCGGATTTTGAATTTCAATTCAACCAATCCATTCGATACATGGCCAAATAATTTAACATTTTGTAAGGATATTTGTAAGAAGTCCTTGCGCGTTCAATCAAGTGGTTTCCTTCGTCGCGGGCGCATTAGGCAACTCGACCCATTTCGTGCACGCGATGCTACCATTGCTGCAACTCTTGCGCAAGTACAACAATCAACATTTAAATGAACTAAAGTTTAGTTACTCGTTGTTAGTTATTCCCCGAACTATTATAAATTCATCTGAAATATTTTCTTTATACTCGTTCATCGTAATCGTAGGTTTTCTAGCGAAATCACGAGAAGATGACACAATTCAAAAAGTATTTGTTACCTTCTACTTCTCTTTATAAAGAGCGAGTTATTTAGAATAATAATTGGTGTTGTTTTAAAAAATCCCATCTGAATGCTAAGTGTTGCTGCTTTATCATTTTCTTTAATTCAAATATATCAGATGTGTTTTTTTTTTAGACCTTGCCACACTAGGAATTTCTTCCTGTATCGTGGGTGCATTTACAAACATATAAACTCACATACACAACACCCAGAGCCGGAACAATTATCTGTAGGTCATATAAATATTTGTTCCGTGCGGGAATCGAACCCACGACACGCAGCGCAGCAGTCAAAGCGCCAACCGTGCGCCCAGAGTTTTACGATTGCTTTGGCGAGCAAGAGTAGGTATTAGGTAGATATATTTATAATTATAATGATGAATACATAATATGCTAATCACATTGATTAATGGAATTTTAGGTACCTAAATGTTTTAGTACTATTCGGATTGTTCGCTGAATTTGGGTCACGCCCTGCCCCGAAATTCTACTATTTGTATTTATTTACTTTATGCTGTGTTATCCCTCTACAGGTTAAAAGTTATTGCAATTTTGTTTATTGTTTTTTTCCTAGTTTATTGAAAAACGTCGTTTGACGCGTAGGTATGTGCATTTGTTATTGCATGTGCATTTATTATTGCACTCTCGGCTCCATTGCGCCCTTGCCTGCCCTAACTCGACTAAAATGATGCTTCGTACACCTCAATTAAAATGTACTCTAACTTGCCGTGCTCATTAGTTCGTTTAAGGTATATTATATACAACGATTATATAAAACTATAAAGTCAGCAAAGACTTTAGTTTTGAATTTTTCTCCTCTACATTATTGAGCAAAACATTAATTTAAAATAAGAACTGAAGTAAAATTACTTGCAATCATTTTTAGAATTCGACCTATTGATGCTCAAAATGGTAAGGGGAATATTTTTTGTTAAAATTCTTTCGATTCTTTCCCCTTGTATTCTGGAGTTCAGAAAAGTTGTGCGTAAAAAAATTGCCCTGAGTCTAAGACTCTTGAGTCTGAGCGTTTTGAGCACCCGTTACCACAAAACCAATGCGCGTTTTCACTTATACATATGTATTAGAAAATATCTAAAGTCTTGATATAGGGCTAAAGCCGCTGAGCCGTGCGTATAAAGAGACTTATTTTTCAACATTGCCCTACACGAGGAATTTCTCATGTATTGTGGGTGCTTTAACAATCATTTAAACTCACATACACTAACACCCAGATCCGAAACAACTATCTGAAGGCCATACAAATATTTTCTCCATGCGGGAATCGAACCCGGGACACGCAGCACTGCAGTGGATCGCTCAACCACTGCACCAATCGTGTCGTCCAGAATTCATCAGTGCGCTTCAATTAAGGCAGTCAATTTATAAATGACCTAAGTATCATCTTGTGTTAGTGGAAATGGGCACAAGTTGCCTACTTAGATAATTAAGGCGAATCCTAATCAAACGTATCTGAGTACTTAACTATTAAAATTACTGTGTAAATAATTGATTTGATGCATTATTTTAATGTTATTATTATTGTAATGTTTTGTTAATCAGCTAGGTAATTTTTTTTTAAATTGATTTTCAAATTTTACGCTGTTTTTGTGCAATTACTTACCGACTAATTTTTAAATAATAATGCTTATTAGGTAATTAGTTGTACTGATGACGAAACACATATTTATGCGGATCCATAAATATGTGTCCATCATTGGGCCTCACTCAATATGTTAGCACTAAACATTATTTTGAAGTCAACGTTGTTTATTCTGGCTGTTTATTGTCCCTAAATATATAAAATAAAAATAAAACATAGGTACCTGGTACATATTTGGTGCCTATGAATCCAAGTAGACACATTCCTAAGTGATGGTACACATGTAGGAACGATACTTGGTTGAACTTCTTGCGCAGCACGAAGAATATCTGTTAAAGCATAATTAGAGCACGTTAATCATGACAGGCACAGGAGCGTAAAAATAGGTGTCGGCGAAAGAAAAGAAAAGAGATGCGCATGCCCTGCACTGGATGACCAGGCTAAGGATTCAATATCCCGAGTCAAAATGGGGCAAACACGAGATGGACGTTATGATAGGTCCGTAGTTATTAACTGTTTATTATTATTACCCTAATGTTGATTGAAATGCAGTCAAATCAGCATGCAGCCGGAAAGGTCCTTTAGCATTTGCAGTTTCAAACAGTTTCGTCAGTTTTGATTGGCTGGCTTTAGAGTTAGAAGTTGGTTATCATCAAAATTTCCCCACAGTCGCATCGTCATGTAACCCTAAAGGCGGCTTCCCATGGTGCGTGATTCTGTGGATTTGTACGCACGGCCGACAACCACGGACAGCCACGCACAGCCACGCGGCACGCACCGCAAGCACTCATCATATTGTTATCTCTTAAAATACGGGCGTTAAATTTCACAATAATGTTGTACATATGATTTGATTATTCAGAAATTTATTTATTTTGTACGCACCGTGTCCATGAGATCGATGATCTTGATCATATAGTAGAGCCACACGCGGCTGACCACGACGCGCTCCAGCTCCGTGTCCTCATAGATTATCTTCTGGCACCACAGGCTGTAGTAGCCCGACAGGTACAGCCTGGTCAGACACTGCGAACAATATAAAAACTTCCTTGAAACCACTTACACGAAAAACTTATTCAGAGTTAGTTGTAACACAATGTTAAAATGATAATATTGTAAGACAAACTGTCAATTTAACCTCGTTTTAGCAAACTCCGAGTAAAGCTTTTTGTGCAAGTCGGCATTGGATAAATTAACGTTAGCTCGTGGCTAAATAATAACAGCCGCACGCATCTTCAAAGTTAAGCAACGCTTGACGAGGTCGGTCCGTGGATGGGCGACCATTTTCAACATACCGAGTTTCCTCCGTGCCTCAGAAAGCACGTTAAGCCGTTGGTCCCAGCTGTCATTTGAAGATCTTTGACAGTCGTTACGGGAAGCTTGTGATCTGTCACCAGTCTTGCCAAGGGGTATCGTGTTACCCAGTTACTGGGTTGCGGAAGTCAGATGTGCAGTCGCTTCACGTAAAACACTGGTACTCAGCTGAATCCGGTAAGACTGGAAGCCGACCCCAATATAGTTGGGAAAAGGCTAGGCAGATTGATATTAATATACAGCTCAATCAACAATAACACAGTATTATAAAAACAGTGAAAGGTGGATTTTTGGCGGTTTATTTTCGGGTAGCTTGGCAAGATTTTCGTTCAATATTCAAGGAAAGTGTTAAGGACATATCCGTAAAACGTTCCTTGAAAGTATCCGTTCATTACGCCATTGCCTATTGAACGGATACTTTATGACATCAAATTACTTCTGTTGGATGTTTCTGAAAGTGTTAAACAGGCTTTACGATGATTTGCAATGAAATCACGCAGGAGAACAAAACCAAACATTTGAACATTAAACTCGTCAAGTTCACCGAAGTGTGTTCATCTTCGATGATTATTCTTTCTCCGGTCGTTAACAGAAATGTCTGTAAGTTCTCACGCACCATGTAAGTACTTCTATTAATACCTTGAAGGCTTATTGATTATTTTCGGTCAAGACCCCCAAAGTACTCGACACTACTTAGTCAAAATCAGTGATGAAGACGGAAATAACCGTAAAGTTATTTTTATAACTAACAACTTATTTCAAAAGTTTTACCTCAGGAATGGAAATGGCGGTTTGACAAGTCTTGAATCGAAATTATGTCCGAGCATCATTAATTTATTGTTTAGTTAAAATTTAATTGACTATTGAAAAATTTACACCAATTATAAAACTAATGGATATCATGAGACTAACGTTAGGTATTAAAATTAATTCTTAGAAAAAATATTATATATTTTTTTGTTTACTTTTGCATTGTCGGGGAGAGGCTTTATCAATATTTTTAGCGACTGAAAAAAAAGGAGGTACCAAATCAATTCGACACGTATGTATGTAATATTTTTGGAATTGCCCAATCTTCACATAAGCTACTTTAATTGGGTTTCTAAACATTGTAATATTTTTGGAATTGCCCAATCTTCACATAAGCTACTTTAATTGGGTTTCTAAACATTTTTGCCAGATTTCATAAGTGTATGTTTGTTTGTATGTTTGTCCATGCATTTCACCGAAACTATTTATCGGATCGTGACCATTATTTTTTATTGGATTAGATATCTCTCAACTTAGGGAATAGCGCAAGTTTTGTCCAAATCGGTTCAGCAGTTTTCAAGATAAAGAAAATACAACCGAACTCCTAAGCGACAAGCAGCACGAATGTGTAAATTGAGTTATTATGGGTATTTTGTCAATCCTTATAAATACCGGCAGCTTAATAGAAGGATCTCAAAGTCCTTGAAAAGCGACCCCCACCGCTTTAATAGCGTATTAAAGACGTGATTGAGCGGAATAAGGGCTCCAAGGTTGCAAGCGATCTGACTATTGGGCAGTGCCAGCTCACGAAACTGTAGACCGACGATGGCAGGATCGTATCCGCTAAACTAGACCTTCTGAGGGAGATCGAGACATTCTATGGGCAGTTGTACACGTCCAACTTACACCATTAAACCCGGCGCGAATCTAGTAAAATATCCTAGAGCTAGATTGACCCGTCACTATATCGAAGACATTCCGGACGTCAGCCTCTACGAGATTCGGACGGCTCTTAAACAGCTTAAGTACAACAAGGCACCGGGTGATGACCGAATTACGGCACTCCTCAAGGCGGGGGGAAAACCAATACTTAAGGCCTTTCAGATGCTGTTTCGTTCCGTCATACGAGGGGAAAACGCCACAGGCATGGTGCGGGGGTGTGGTGGTACCCTTCTTCAAGAAGGGTGACAATATCCTATCGAAGACCTATAGGCCCTTCTCACTTCTTAGCCATGTCTACAAGCTGTTTTCAAGAGTCATCACAAATCGTCTCGCGCGCAGGTTTGACGATTTCTAGCCTCCCCAACAAGCCGGCTTCCGCAGAGGCTTTAACACCGTAGACCACATACATAGGCTGCGGCAGGTTATACAGAAGACCGAAGAGTACAAGCTACCTCTCTGCCTTCGATTCGATCGAGACTTGGGCTGTACTGCAGTCTCTCCAACGGTGCCAAATCGACTACCGGTACATCGAGGTGTTGAAGTGTTTGTACAAAAACGCAACCATGTCAGTTCGACTTCAGGATCAGAACTCGAAACCTATCCTTCTGCAGCGAGATGTGAGACAGGGGGACGTTATATCTCCGAAACTGTTCACCGCTGCACTGGAGGATGTCTTCAAGGTTCTGGCTTGGTGAGAGCTAGGCATCAACGTCAATGGCGAGTACATCACACACCTTCAGTTTGCCCTTGATATAGTGGTCATGGCTGAGACCATGCAGGATCTCAGTATAATGTTCGATGACCTCAGTAGAGCTTCCGAAAGAGTGGATCTTAAAATGATCATGGACAAAACCAAGGTGATTTTGAATCCCCATCTTACACCCACTCCTATCAAGGTTGAAGACTCTACATTCGAAGTTGTGGACGACTATGTCTACCTGGGACAAACGATCCAGTTGGGTAGGGCCAACTTCGAGAAAGAGTTCAACCGTCGAATCCGACTCGGCTAGTGGGCAGCGTTCGGGAAGTTGCGTGGTATCTTCTCGTCCAACTTACCTCAGTGTCTCAAGACGAAAGTCTATGACCAGTGTGTGTTGCCAGTGATGACCTATGGCTCTGAGACGGGCCGCATCAGAAAGCTCAAAGTCACCCAAAGGGCTATGGAGAGGGCTATGTTCGGAGTATCCTTGCCTGATCGAATCAGAATTGTAGAGATCCGCAAGAGAACCAGGGTTACCGATGGTTACTGACATAACCCGAAGAATTGCCAAACTTAAGTGGCAGTGGGCAGGGCACATTGCTTGCAGAACGGATGGCCGATGGGGCAGAAAAGTTCTGGAGTGGCGACCGCGAACCGGAAGACATTGCGATGGAAGGCCTCCCACCAGGCAGATCGATAACCTGGTGAAGGTGCCGGGGATCCGCTGGATGCGGGACGCACGGAACCGGTTAATGTGGCGACGCTTGGGGAGACCTATGTCCAGCAGTGGACGTTTTTCGGCTGATATGATGATGATGATGTCAATCCTCTAGGTACTATAAAACTTGCTCACTGTTTTAGTAATACTGTACTAATACTAAATAAAAAACTTTTTACAAAAAAATACCACCGTATTCCAAATAAAAAAAACTACAAAGTGAAAAATAACTTTATTTTTGGAAGTCGGTGTCTTTCGTAGGTACCATTTTTTTGCGTTACGGACACCAAAAAATAAAGTTATTTTTCACTTTGTAGTTTCTTTTTATTTGGAAGTCGGTGGAATTTTTTTGTAAAAAGTTTTTTTATTTTTCTCTTTTTAGTTGCTTGCCTACGTAATAGGCAAGTTGTTTAGCAAGTTACCTTAACGCCAGAATAGATAACCCGAATATCATGAAAATTGAACATAACCGGTGAAATGAGAGATCTGCGTACATCATCCCTTAAGATCGTATTGGCGTGATGTTATGTTATGAAATGGTATAATCAATAAACAGACATGCGGTTGCAGCAATCCCGCAAGATTTGCTGTTGTTTATTGAAGAGTTCTGTCGTATATCTTAGGAGTTCTTCATCAGATCTTCACCAAATTAAGATGGGACCAATTTCGATACATACTCTTTAAAAAAAAAAGAATTTTCAAAATCGGTCCACAATTGACGGAGATATCGGTGAACATACATAAAAAAGAAAAACATACACGAAGTCGAACATAGAACCTCCTCCTTTTTGGTAAGTCGGTTAAAAAGAGAGAATTAAAACTTTTTCACAAAAAATAAACCGAATTCAAAAGCAAAACCCAAAAAAGTATTTTTTTTTAATAATATAGTTTTTTATTTCTTTTTTAACTCTGCTGTATGCGTAGTACCCTGCATATTGTAAAACCCACGTGCGTGAGGAAATCCGCGAGATACTAAAAACGCCCTAACATAACCACCACGCACCTATTTAACTACTCTTCCGTAACACTTCAGCAACAAAGTAAAGTTTTACATTCATATTTGCGGTTTTAAAATAAGTACAAATACAAGTCAAGCTGAAAGTAACGACGGGACATAGTTCACGACCTTGAGTACAAGTGAAATAATAATAAAATGGTTTTTCAGGGCTATCGCGAGTCATGCCTATGAAAAAATTACCTCTGAAGTGCTGAATTGTATAAATCAGAAATTGCTTAAAATGTTTGAACAATGCACATGGCACACAAATATTCGTCTGTTAGTATATTTGAATTACAAAACAAATCTTACATGCACATCAGTCTGTTGTTGATCTCGTTTATGTCTTTTATTAGAACAACTCTCCCGTCAAAAACTTCGACAGAAGTTTTGAGTGTTTTTTTTTTATCATGTATGTTTTGATGACATAGCACATGAAGCATAGCAGTTATGACATGATAACTTTAGAGAATAAAAACAATGCATGGTTGCACATTAATTCATAAAAAATAGACAGGTATTATACCAACTGGGGCCAGGGTCGATTTCACTGTTACTCGCATGCACCCCGGTGGAGGCGAGGCAGCCCTGCGCATCCTTTGCCTTGGTTCAGTAACTTAATTGTCATTTCCTACGCTTTTCACGATTGCAATTATGCTTTCGTAATGTAACAGAATTTCAACGCAACTAGTCCGGCTCGCTATTGACTTTATAACTAACGGTTTAGCTGTCTTGGTTACGATAAACTTCTAATACACTTTGATTAATGGTATTTATTTTGCTCCTATGATATTTAATTTCAGTTCCCGGGCATATTAAAAGAGGTACAAAGAGCATAATCTTGAGAGACTTTGCAGTAAAGAGTGTATCATGCTCTCTCAAATGTCTCTCCGATGGTGGCATATGTGTTGGATCATTCGGTTCCTTTCATGTTAGTTGAGCTGAGTGGTGCTAATCCATGCGTCATGTTCGTGAACGGGCGCCATCAGTTGGGATGGGCCATAAATTTGTTGCCTCGGCCTGTTTTTAATTAACATTTGTTTTTTTTAGGTTGTTTATTTTAATCTAGACGCTTTACGTGCACGTCTTTTAACATCGTTCTCAATACATGTTATTTTCCAACAAGAATGATGTAACCAAATACTTGTAATTAAAACTTATTAGTTACAACTTGTTAGTTGAAGAATGTGCAAGGAACTATTGTTCCTTGCACATTCTTCTCCATAGAGACCTAAAGACGCTTGCGAATGTGCAACTAGCCTCATTTTTGTTGATTTTTGCTTACAATTCAAAAGTACCATAATGGTTTAGTTGAAATAAAATATTTTGATTTTAAATCAGACTACAAACTTCCAACAGCTGGGACATGGCCTCTTGAATAAAGAAGTGGTTCTTAAGCCACAAGGAGGCAAAACGAGTTGGGGAATGTAACATCTAATGTAAAAAATTACACTTACCATCCAACTTATAACAATTCGTATGTTCGATGCTATTACAACTGGACACCGCTGCCGTGTTAGGTATAGCCTCAAATTTTCAAAACTGTGCAAGACTGAGTTAAAGAAACTAGTTAGCCTTGCGCTCCGTTGTTGTTTTAAAGGGATGGTATTTAAAAGTACTTCAATTTATTCCCATTTCATTTACCTAATTTTGCCTGTGTTCCACCAAATATACTGAATGTGCACCAAAATATGTTCATTAAAATATGTCATAACGAGCATCTATTTAACAACTGTTGCAAATTTGTAAAAATAGTAATACACCTAATTTTAAAAACAAGCATTTTTTTTTTTAGTTTTACTTTAGATAATGCACTGCAAAATGTATAGTACTTTGGCAACATAGTCGACGGAGCCCCGCTGCGCGGGGCTCCTATTTCCGTCCGCAGGGTCTAAAGTAACCTAACACGAACGAGATGACGGGAGCTGAGTTCGCTCGCTTTGCTCGCTCACTTCAGCTCACGTCATCTCGTTCGAACCTAACCCGTCCGTGTCGGGGTGCCCTAAGCTCCCGAGCAGGAATATTTGGTGCACGATCAGTATTTTTCGGGGAAGAATAAAATAGTTATTGTTACAATAGAATATTTGCAGCGCACTACAATAAAAAAGTGTTATATCTTGGTGTTAATTTGGAATTTGTTTGATGTAACATATTTTGTTGGCCGAGTAGTTTAATTATAGTAAAACAATTAAACGGGTTTAAGATCAATATTTTAGAAATGCATACATAGATGTACCTTTAGATTTTTGGTGAACACAAAAATATTATCCGTTTTAAAGTAAGCTATAGCGGATGTGTTTTTCAAGAACATCAATACGTCAACGGCGTCCAAAAATAGATCAAATAAATAAAAAAGCATCAAATATGCGACTCCTTAAGAAGCGAACAAAAAAGTAAATAAGAAGAAAAACATGCTATGCAGTCGGAGGATAGGCACATATTCGCGAGCTATCTGATCAAAATCATATGTATCCTCCGCTGTACGTTTTGGCTCAATGGCTGTCCACAAAGATCTGCACCACATTACTCACATAAACGTTGAGTCAAATTGACACGAAAAGAAGTAGGAAAAGAGGTAAGAATAAATCGCCGCAGTTGGTGTCATCTTTTATATCGCTCGTTTTGACAATTGTTTGGAGATAAGAGATGCTAGCACCAGCTTAAGGTGGAACCACACTTGCGTGTCCTGGCGTGGCGTGGCGCCTTTTGACGCAGTTTATTGGCTACAAACCTCGTTGCGTTATGACATAGGTTGGAACAGAGAAGTTCGATTGGTGGAACCCGCGCCACGCCACGCCACGACACGTAAGTGTGGTTTCACCATTAAACTGTGGTAGAAAGATTGGCAGATGATTGATGATGATTGATTGGCTCGTGAAGTCTTTTTAGTCTCAAATCTCTTATTTAAACGACCCAGAGCACAAAGACTTCTCCTATCATCCTCATGTTGACCTGTTGTGGACTTCAGTGGGCGGTAAAACTCAGGTCACACCTAAGGCGTTAAATAATGAGAAAAAACACTAAAACGAAACATAAAAAAATAGGTAAAATTAAACATATCTATTAACAAATTAAAACTAATTAAAGAAACACGATATAACCAAAAACATAAAAGAAAACAATACAAAAAATAACAAAAAAAACCTACAGAAGTAAAAATGAACAAAGAACACCTATACAATTATTCATTAATCTAACTTTCATCCATCTTCTTACAAAAACTTAAACATTCACGACACACATCTTGGATAGTTCTCCAGCAAACAGGTCACACTCCGGTGCTGATGTCAGAAGGGCATTTAGCATCGTGAGCGCCCGAACTAGAGGCGAGTTAGCTCGGGAGTTCGGGACACCGTACGTGCCGATGGTACGGCTTCAAGCCGGTGGCTTCGTGGTCTAAGCTGTTGTTTGGGCACCACAGGAACAAACAGCCTCAACAACTGCACCACGAGCTCCTGAGAATCGGACTCACCCCGCATAATACGCCAGGCAGAGATAAGCAAGAAGTAGTTACGTCTTACTTCGAGAGAATTAAAATTTAAAACACCAAGTAGAAATTTGGTGGGGTACAGGAAGGGTTAATATCCAAAGAGTTTTTTTATAAAGAAAACGAAGAAAGGCTTTTTATTATTTTTCGAAGAAGTAAGGAGTAAGTACTCTCATACGGGTTCCAGATCACTGCTGCTGATTCGAGTTTAATCCTGACTAAGGCCATGTATACAAGTTTAATGGCATGTGGACTGGTAAACTCGCGCATATTTCGAAGGATAAATCCTAGTCATTGATATGACTCAGCAGGAAGTGTGTGTCCTCATAATCTCATGAAAGGTGAGCTTCGTGGCGAATAGAAATCCGAGATCCTTTACAGAATTAACGCGGGCTATTAGATCACCGCCTAAAAAGTACTCTTCATGCCAGGGATTACGCGTGCGACTGAAGGTCGTAACGCTGCATTTAGCAATATTGAAGAGTAATTTATTATTCATGCTCCACTGATAGACCGCATCAATGTCATCCTGCAGAATACTTGAGTCTGCTACTTTTTCAAGTCAAATATTAACTTAAGATCATCAGCGTAAAGTAAACATTTGGCATGTTTGAGGACCTTCTCAAGGTCATTGACCATAATGATAAATAGCAAGGGTACCAATATGGAACCCTGACTAACTCCAGATCGAGTATGATATGGTGCGGACACAAAGCAACCGTGTCGAACATACTGCTGACGATCTCGTAAGTGATTGCGAAAAATTTATGTAACTTCGAGGAAAAGCCTAAGTTATTGAGATTGGTGAGCAATACGTCGTTATCTACCCGGTCAAACGCATTTTTGAAATCAAAATATAGAACATCAATCTGTATGCCTTTATCTAAGTACTGCTATATAAGATCCACTAGCGTTAGAAGGTTCTTATAAACGGAGTGGTTAAATCAAAAGCCGTGTTGGGAATAGCAAAGAAATGGTTGTATCTGGAAACTAATAAGCCTGTGTAATATTGATTCGAATAGTTTTGGGAATGCGGAGAGTATAGCTATGGGTCAATAATTTCTACGTCAGAAATCAATAGTTTGGACTCGCGATACCTTCCAACGTTGCGGATACTTTCCGGTAGATAATGCCAGATTAAATATATGAAGTAGAGGTGATATTAGATGATCTTTACATCCTTCAATAATGTATGCGGGAATGTTATCTGATCCTACGGCAGAGTTTGTTTTGAGTTTATCTATAGCTGTTTCTAAATCTCTCGATTTAATTGCATCAATATGTACAAAGTTAGCATGGTACATTTTTCTGATTGTAACTATCTGTTTTACAATCTAAAAGAGGGGTAAGAAACACTGGATAAAATTTTGAAAAAGCGTGTTCAGCATTACTGCCAGCATATTCTTTTCCATTATAATTCACCCTGGGCTTAAAGCCACTTCTGGCTTTGAAGCTGTGTATATGTTAAGATAAGATAATTTATTTGCGTAAAACATGGTATACGTAGGTGTTATTGTAGCATATGAGATCATACATGTTTTGCTTAAAATTAAGCATGCAAACTTCAACGAATAAACAAATTTGAATTTACAAACATTATAATTTATGATCAAAAAAATTCTCAATCTAGTAAAAATTATTTTCATTCAGCCATTTATATAATTTAATTTTTAATAACCTGCAATTTAATATGTTCAATTCATTCGGTTATTTATTATAAACACGTACACACATAGCCAGACAGCTTTTATTATATTTTGCTAACCTAGGGCGCTCATCTTGTACAAGTATGTATTGATCACGGCGACTTTGAGAACATATTTCCTCTGCTGTTTTGAACAATTCTTTATATTTGTTAACAAACATACATGCTTCATACAAATATAATGAAGATAACGATAGCAAAGCAAGGCTCTTAAATATTGGTTGTCATGATTCATCACATGGAATCCCGCATATGACTCGTATACTTTTTTTTTGGGCGACAAATGCGAAATACAAAAACGGTATGGATTAACACTGACCATAATCTATTATGGTCAGTGTTAATCCATACCGTAACGAGGACTCAACATATGCACGGTATGACATCACAGCCGTTTTTATATTTGTTAAGTACCTTTTTGATCTGTCTGAGAGCATATACAAATTTATTTATTTTATTGCATACATTATCGACCTGAGCTTTCCAGTCTAAATGTTCGTCAATGACAACTCCTAAAAACTTAATTTGTGTCACTTGTGTAATTTGTGGTATGTCCATTCTAAAATTAAATCGATTTTGATAAGATTGATTGAATTGTATATATTATACAGATTTTTTAAGATTAATAGATAAATTATTATTAGTTAACCAATTAATTAGATTGTCAGAATTAATTATGTTGCCAGAAGACACGAGGATCATGCTTAAGGTTGCCCTAGTCGACGGCACGATTTTTTTTTTTTTTTTAACTTTTCCCCTCACTAAGAATTTCTTCCTGTATCGTGGGTGCGTTTACAAACATATAAACTCACATACACAATACCCAGAGCCGGAACAACTATCTGTACCCGCGACACGCAGCGCAGCAGTCAATCGCTCAACCACTGCGCCAACCGTGCGCCCCGATGATACTCTCGGACTACTTTCGAACGAACTATTTTGTGCGCGAGGTTAAAATGCATGCTATCTCATCTGACAGCACGTGCGAAAGAGGTAGATGCTGTGATGAGCAGTAACAAACTAGTTCGCGTACGAATTAGCACTTTTGAAAATTTGTATCGAAATGGATGATGATTTAGGACGAAAACGATCGCGCGAAATTTTATAAACAGTCCTTTGGGAGTCTAGATATCATGAAAAAACGACTAAATATATATTTTCAAAATAAAATTATTTGCATTGTTGAATTACTAATCTATCCCTGTATGGAGGCCGTTTTGCAATTTTCATTCTTCTAATGGTATTTATTTCCGCCCAAAGTAAGTGTTGAAATATGGAACTTTCGAATATATTTTTTTACTTTTTTTTTCCATACAGGGCTAGATAATGATGAGACATATTGCTATCATTTTTTTTTTGAACGTACATCGTCACACAGTGGAGTAATCACCAGACTACGTTTGTATGGAATTTTGATCGACTAGTGTAACCTTAAGTTTGGTTTGAATGTACTTGATGTATTCATCATATGCGACCGACATTATTTTTTTTAACACTTGCCCTAAGCAAGGAGAAATTGTGATAATCAGCATGGTTTTTAGTTGATTTCCACTTACGATGCAGATCAGATTTATGTTTAATGTCACTTATTTGTTCTGCTGTGTTTCACCAAACCGGGTAGCGTCTACATGGCTTCTTAGGCCAGTGCTTTTTTGGTACAAATTCTTGAAAATACCGTACAAGATGTTATGAAAAATCTCCACGGCAGAGTAAGAAGATTTCACAAACCAAAAAACGAAAAAACAATGCACCACGGCTTGACTTGTCCTATAGATAATTTTAATAGCAGCCCTTTGCCACTTACTTGTGCTGTGAGGTACGTCGACAGTCCGATCTGTACTACATTGTATATGATGATGGCGTTCTTAAGGTTGTACGGCTCACGCTTGGCCATGAAAGCCGGGCCCCAAGACCGGACGAATCTGTGGTACAGATACGTTATCAGTAAGATGGGGACCGGGTTCGAGACTAGCGGGAAACTGTTCGTCCGAGGATCTGAAAAAAAGAAGCAGAAAATAAAGTCATTACTACAGAGGTCTTCAGGTTCGCAATCGTGACCATGCAGTAGGTATGTCTCTAGGGTAGTAGAATAACAAATCTATCATCAAATTGATCAAACGACGAACAGAAGTTTTAAACATTTCAGACGTTTGAATAGACGCGTCTATAACAACAGACGAGACCAGCCATCGATACGGAAGATCTTGAGAGAACAACAACGAGAGATCACTTGTGCAGAAGTGTGTGCTCAAAGCCGCAAGCACAGGTGCACTCTTCTTTCCTTCACTCTTAATTTTACAGTTCGATATATTCAGTGTCTCAAAAGTGTGTGGCTGTGTCAATCGATAAGGTGGCATTCACAGACCGTTATTTTGCTCATAAATTAGCAGACTTTTTCCTCAAGACAGACAAATGTGACGATTTTTCGTTTTCCATCTTTATATTGTCAATGTATTGTCTATTAAAGCATAAAATAATTATGAAGGAAACACTTTAATTTTACAATGTCATCTGTTACTCTGTGAAGAGTTTGCATGTATCCTAAAATAATAAGTATTAAAATAATATTGCATAATGAAATTGCAACAATTCATTATTCATATTATAGAAAGAAAGATCGCAAGACCCCTTCTGCGACGAATTCTCCTTGAGATCTCAAAAAACTATGTTTTATTTTTACTTTACACATCACACCACAAGGATAATTCGAGGTAGATATTATTTTACGTTCCTCTCCATATCAGTGGTTTCATCATCGTCATTTCAGCCGAAAGACGTCCACTGCTGGACATATATATATAATAAATGATGAATTAAAGGCGCTTACCCGCTAGGTCCTCATTTACGTAGCGATAATAAGTCGTTATATTCCTTATTAGGGTACCCATGATGCTGGTCGGGTCGCTGCAAAATATACATAATATGTATTATTTTTGGTCTCTTATGTAGTAGGAATTATAACTTATGTTCATATCACTATTTCATGAACGTATATCACACAAAAATTAATATAACTTCGTAATGACCCATCCTATCTCAGCTGTAAAACATATATTTTTGATAATAGGAAATCTCATGTTCAAATATAGCCAAGACATAGTCTATAAGGCCAACGGTACACCATACCACTAATGTACTGGTTCGCCGCTCCGGGCATAGACAATATTTGCCACCCTTGGCGCTATGCTATATCGCATGGTTCTCAACTGAGTACCAATACTGGAGATTTGATTCCAGAATTCCTGAACTGGTTCCGGAACTGGTAACTTTTAAAGTTTGTTTTAAATCAAACAATATTTATAATTATATCAGTCTTTTAATATTTTTTAGTAACAGATTAAACATATTGGATCATCTTTCTCCCTTATTACTGTAATTAAACATTTTAAGCGGTAAAATCAACAATACTTATTTTCTTCTTCTTCGTGTCGCTAGCACGACAGTCTTTCAAAATTGTTTGGCACAAAACTTAGCCATCTCCACGGGCGGCGTCATCTGTGGCAGGACATAGATCACCCTGGTTGTATGTTTTGGGGCAGGGAGGACAGGGCAGGAGCTTTTTTGACAACTTCGAGCGAAGTGAAAACGAAGTGGGCTCAAAAATTTCACCTACGAATTTTCGGAACATTATGAATGTTAAGTTATTTAACGGTGGGATTACAACAAGAACCAATAGAATTCTTAAGCGAAGCGAGCTTGAAAATTTGAGCATCATACCACCAATAAGTTGATGTAATGAAAAGGGCTGTAGTTCAGTTTGGCCACCCCTCATTTTTATGCCGCTCTGGGCATTTGCCCGGCTCGCCCAGCCCTAGATCCAGCCTTGTACCATAGGTAGTAAAATACATAAGAAACTTTAAGAAATAATAAAAGATATAAATAATCATGCAATTTTTGTCCGCTCTTGACTTGAAGAACCCTAGGTTGTAGCTATCGGGCAACTCAGACTCTGGCAGGGAATTCCACTCCTTGACATACGTACGCATAATAAAAGTATTCTCAAAACGTTTAGGGCTTATGAATGGAATGTCCACCATGTACCGATGGCGCATCGCCGTACGTCTAGTAGTCCGATGATGAAACGAGCTGGCCGGCATAAGATCATGCAATTCCATCGCACACTCATTTAAATGTTACCGATAAAAAACCGACAAACTGGCAACTCGGAGGCGAACTCAATAACAAACCACAGAACGAAATGTATTATTGTATTTGTATCTGTTTCTACTCGTATGTTTTGTGTACAATAAAGAAAGAATACATGGAATGATTTGCTTTGATGACCTTTTGCTCTACGAACTACTAAACTATTTGAAGCTCTTTCGATCAGCAGTGCCCGTACATTGTGTATGACGCGGCGACTTTAAATTACAAATAATGTACAGGGTCTATGGAAATGTCACCATTTAAATATTCATATAAACAGCAAATTAACTGAAGGGTTTAATGATCCCTGGACTGCTCAAATGTGAACTACTTTATAACATAGACAAAGTCAACGTCTCTTGCACTGAAAGTCACGTTATGTGTAAATTGGGGTCGTTTATTAACAGACTTAAAAGAGAAGGTTATTTTTACTTTAGGTTTTATTTTGAATATTGGCTTCGTATAGCAGTGTAGTAGATATAAGTACTATATAGGCATGTACTCCATAGTTGTAAGCAATATACATTCAGCTACATCTGAATAAACAGTCAGTACTATTCCAGCAGTCCTGTGCTTAATTTATCTCATCCCTACATGGCGACCCTGCCTGTAGCGCGAGAGACGCGCGTCGAATTTCGTGCGTGGCTGTAGATAACTTGAAAATGAAATTCGTAATTAAATAATTCACCGTAATTAAAAAAAAAATCATATCAAACCAAGGAGGAGGTTTTCCTGGCCCAGAATGCTGTAGGTGCTGCCAATAACGCGAATTTGCAAGAAATTGGAGCGCATATGAACACGCAGACCATTATATCAGTAGTTGTTGTATGCATGGTCGCAACTATATTGCTGTTTTACGGATATAAGGCGTATAAGAAGTGCCATACTCGGTGGATGCGTCAGGAGATAAGCCAGCAGGCGTTTTGGGGCTTGAGATGTTCTGGACGTCGTCAGAGCTTTGTCCAGCAGAGGTCGGCTGATTGCGCGTGCCAAACTACATCGATGATCAAATAATTGACATGAACCCTCTCATATTTGTGACGAAGTGTTGTGAAGTGAATAAAAATCAAAGTATTTAAGTGTTATATGCGAAGCTCGTTAACAAAAATAAAAGTGCGCGTTATGTGCCGATATGTGAAACAGTGTTTGCGGTACGATTAAAAGAACATAGGTGTTTATGGCTGAAGAACTAAAAAAAATATATAGTGATTTGTATAAGATTAGACAATATTTGGTAAAGGTAGGTCCCAAACGCAGGCGCGAATCTAATGTATGTGGTAAGAAATTAGTTGAAGCAAGCTCTTTATATTTATCATTCGAAAGTTATGGATTAGTATTGAGTGTAGCATTAAGTATCATAAAAGTGAAGAGTTAAGTATAATACAAGATTATAGCCTAAAAATAATGAATTGTATACTAATATAAAAGAGTTATGTGACTCAATAAGTAGTAGCAGTAGCTCTGATTTTGAAAGTGTCAGTGAAGAGGAAAGAAAATCATTACCAATAATGGGGAAATTTGACTTAAAAGTAGCACTAAACTTGGTGCCTGTTATGATAAATAATGAGGAGCATACTGTTAGACAGGGAATTGATAGTATAGATTATTATAGTTCAATGTTGGACTTAGAATCCCAAAAGGAATTAATTGTGTTTGTATTAAAGAGCCGGTTGTCCCAAGCTGCAAAATTGAAACTTAGTACTAGCTATGACTCAGTTGACAGCTTATTAAAAGATATGAGAATTCAACTACTGCCGAAAAAGTCTCATACAGCATTACAAAGCAAATTACATTCTTTTCGTCAAAATGATCTAACAATAGATGACTATGGTAAAACTATTGAACTGACTGTTTCGCAATCAGACGGTAAGCCCGAGAATTACAGCTTCTTAAGGCAATTAAATAAAAAACAGGCAATAAAGCGATTTGCCGACGGATTGCGAAACCGTCGCCTAGGCATAATTATTACTGCACGGAATTTCGATTCCTTAAAGGGTGCCTTAATTCAAGCAGCTATGGAGGAGGACACTACGACGGCATCTTCTTCCCCAGGTGAAATTAGAACATTTCATAAAAACAATTACCATTACAGGCGAGGAACAAATAATTATTTCAGAGGTCAATCTGGACGATACTTTAGAGGACAGTCAAGCAGAGGTCAGCTGCGAGGTGAACATTACGCGATCAACCAGGGAGCCAGCCGAGGTCTATACGTCGCGAGGTTCGTGGCAGAACGGCCCTAGAAATAGACCTTATCGAGGTAAGTCTTCCTTTTACAGTCGAAATAATGGGACACAAAATAATAAGACGGTGCGTGTAATGACGGAAAATGAAAAGAAAACCGATGGATCTGGCATTCCAAACCAGTTTTTTCATGAATAATCGTGTACATAATATTTTATCATGTAACAGTAGCATAACGATATCACTCTCCGTAAATGGTTGTCCATTTCAATGGTTATTAGATACGGGTGCGTCAATTTCGGCCATCAAACATAAACATCTTGTTGAACTAAACATTCCCTTTTATAACAAAACTACAGAGATCAATGGACTAGGGGGCAAGGTATAATCAATAGGCTATAATGGCGGACGTTAACCAAAATAGTTTTATACTAAAGAGAATAATGTGACCTTTCATTGCATATTAATTTGTGTACGTAATAAAGTTTGTGTACGCCTTGGGTTTGGTCTCCATACTAAGGGTCGATTTCACCAATGATGCTAATTGGGATTAATTCAACTAAACTCAGTTTACGCAAATACAGCGTTCCGATTGGTTGAGACCGCTGAGAAACTACCAATCAAACCGCTGTATATAGGGCGGACGGTTGGCGCAGTGGTTGAGCGAATGACTGCTGCGCTGCGTGTCGCGGGTTCGATTCCCGCACGGAACAAATATTTGTATGACCTACAGATAGTTGTTCCGGCTCTGGGTGTTGTGTATGTGAGTTTATATGTTTGTAAACGCACCCACGATACAGGAAGAAATTCCTAGAAAGGGGCAAAGTTTAAAAAAAAAATGTTGCAGAATGTATTGATAAATGGACCTTATTTACTATGACATTATTCACATTAATATGAGTCACGGGATTAAACACGCAGATTATTACACGTTCCGATAGTGCCGCTAATCGGTATCAAATTCTGGAAAGTAATGACTCACGGCAAACTAAAGGAAATACCTCATTTTTAACAAATGGACAGACGACAAATAAATTAATATGCAATGAAAGGTCACATTATTCTCTTTAGTATAAAACTATTTTGGTTAACGTCCGCCATTCGCCGCATAGCGGGTCAGATTATGCGCAATTACCTTTAAGATTTTAAGCTAGTTGTTGAACTGTCCATATTATAAAGTCAAAGTCAAAGTCAAAATTTTATTGCGAACTAAGTGTACAATGTTGATGTTGTTTTATGTTGTTATTTTATATCGACTGTTTAAGATCGAGGTAATCAGGAGTCGACATGGTCAAGTTCCTATATATCCGTATAGTATAACTGGGGTCCCGTGTACTGGATTGTGGAGATCAGACAGGCAGTCGCTCCATGTAAAATACTGGTACTCAGTTAAGTACTCGTTCACACAGAGGTCCGTTTTACGGATCAAAGTAGATCCGTAAAACGGACCCCTCATCTTAAACTTTTTTATTCGGCGGTCAACGTATGTAGTTGTATCAGCGAGTTCACACACAAAACAGTATTCTAGATCGAATAAAAATACCGATCCATCAAAATATACAGCAGTCCGTTTTACAAGTCCGCTTTATCGTAAACGTTTTATTCAGCAGTAGCGTAGGTAGTTGTATTAGCGAGTTCAGACACCCCACAGTATTAAAATACTGATCCGTTTTGTTTGAATGTTGGTCGTACACTGACTAAATGTTTGTGAACAGTACCCCCAGTAGCGACGGATTCGTTAAAACGGTACTGTAAATGCGATGTGAGCATCAACTCCAGTAGCGACGGATCCGTTACAAACGATCCTTAAAATACGGATGTTCTGTGTGAACGTACCCTAAATGCGGTTAGGCTGCAAGCAGACTACAATAAAGCTGGGCAAAGGGTACGCAGAGAGAAAGAGAGAGTACTGACATATTATATGATTGCGTCAAGTGACGGTTCTCACTCTATATATATTAGTCTATGGTGACGTTTTCATTACAGCTTTCAATTTCAACTGACCGCCTCTATCAGCTACACTCATAAAAAATAAATAATCGCGTGTATTGCTTACGCAAGATTAGTATTTGCATAAGGGTTGCAGATACTACGGAGTTCATTATATCACAAGTAGCCTAAGTACTTATGGCTAGTTATTACCGACTGTGATCAAGTGTCATATTTCTTGTTCTCAATTCATATCACTATTTATTTCCTAGTTTTATTTTATGTAAGCAAGTATGTCTATGCATGTTTCAAAAAGATATAGAATTCGTCTAGACCACATGCAGACGTAGACTAAGTTTGGTATTTGACCTTTTTTTAGTTTATATGGATAAGCAAACGATAGTTTCGTCATGTTCGTGTTCGTCATGTTGCTTTCCGTCTCCGGGCTAAGGAGTCCAAAAGGACCTAAAATATCGAGATAGACCCTTTCCCTTGTCTCTACGTAGTATGACTACTCGTACGAGTGACAATATAACTATAATTAAAAGGATAATATTTTTGTGTTCACCAAAAATCTAAAGGTACATCTATGTATGCATTTCTAAAATATTGATCTTCAACCCGTTTAATTGTTTTAATAATTAAACTACTCGGCCAACAAAATATGTTACATCAAACAAATTCCAAATTAACACCAAGATATAACACTTTTTTATTGTAGTGCGCTGCAAATATTCTATTGTAACAATAACTATTTTATTCTTCCCCGAAAAATACTGATCGTGCACCAAATATTCCTGCTCGGGAGCTTAGGGCACCCCGACACGGACAGGTTAGGTTCGAACGAGATGAAGTGAGCTGAAGTGAGCGAGCAAAGCGAGCGAACTCAGCTCCCGTCATCTCGTTCGTGTTAGGTTACTTTAGACCCTGCGGACGGAAATATGAGCCCCGCGCAGCGGGGCTCCGTCAACTATGTTGCCAAAGTACTATACATTTTGCAGTGCATTATCTGAAGTAAAACTAAAAAAATAAATGCTTGTTTTTAAAATTAGGTGTATTACTATTTTTACAAATTTGCAACAGATGTTAAATAGATGCTCGTTATGACATATTTTAATGAACATATTTTGGTGCACATTCAGTATATTTGGTGGAACACAGGCAAAATTAGGTAAATGAAATGGGAATAAATTGAAGTACTTTTAAATACCATCCTAATTAAAACATAATTATCATAGTAGGTACTTAGAATTATGTACGATAGGTAGGTACCTACCGTGTTGAGCTTCTAGGACCACAGTTCACATTTTGCTAAGACCGACAAGTGTTCTAAAAGCTAAGACAAGACCATTACGTTTTTTGTAAAATCTATTTCTGTTAGCACGATAGTCATCACAACATAATGAAATAATTATTATAAAACAAAGTTCTCTGCCGCGTCTGTTCGCGATAAACTCAAAAACTACTGAACGGATTTTCATGCAATAGAAAGAGTGAGAAACGAGGAAGGTTTTTGGCGGGTCGCTAGTAATAGTATAAAGTTATATAACAAATATTAGCAAACACAATCAAGAATACAAAATAGGCAACTAACCCGATGACTAAGAGGAAAATAAGCCACAATAAGCGAATAACTAATAATAACGAACCGTTTTGGAATACGCGTCACCTGTTTGAATTTCAATGAGGGTTTTTAAGAAAATTCACGCCACTTGTTGGCGCCACATTGGTGAGAGGTCTTTTACTTGGAAAATTTAACTTATGACATCAACTTGCTTGACGTCAATTTGACTAATGTCAAAAAACATAAGCATTTGACAGCAGCTTGGACCTCACGTCTCAGTGATGCCACCTAGTGTACATGATTTCAGAATACCCTCATTCATGGTACACCTGTGAATCCAGCCTATGGCAGCCCTATTGCGTAAATGAATTCAGCAAGGCAAATAGTTTGACCGCTATCAATCGACCAATCGAGTCTGTACAAATCTGACAGCTGTCCTCTGGAAGGTGCTTACTCGCAAAGGCTAAGTCACTTCAAAATGATAACTTTGAAACAGCGTAAGCATTCTAACGGCCAGATTTTGCTTATGGATCTGTACAAGTACCGAATCTTCTAGTCGAAATAAATATATCTGTCCCTCGCCGTATTTCAACCAGATCTGAACGCATCCTGCATGTTTTCACTCCATCCTCAACCAGAATTAACCACGGACATTCGACGGCACCAATGAACAGGTGGATGAAGACGTACAATGAGCTCCATACACGTTCAAATAGCAGTTACAACTTGGCCAACAAGCTATCGCAATTTCGCAAACAACTGTTACTGACTGAAAGTGACCTCAGTTAATATCTATTATGTCAAAATCCGAGCAAGACTATACGTACGTACTTTTTTATTTTAAATTTAGTTTCCATGTATTTTGTTTTTTTAGCCTATATGTACTCTTTGTAATATTATAAAACTTGAAATATGTAAGTGCTGTGCACACCACGTACGTAACAAATTCACTCTAAATTTTAAGTTTAATTTGTTACTGTACACCAGGGGTTCCCAAACTTATTTTGTCTACTGCCCACTGAGAATAAATTATTTTTTCGCCCCCATTTATCACCAACTTAAAAACCACTTTAGCTTCAAATTAATTAATCAATTATTGTGAGCTATATGAGCGGAGATTAAACATTAATTCTAAACGAAACTTTTACTATCACTCGCAAGAGTTAATTTGAAACCTGAGCGCAGTAGGTAATACACTACGACGCGTGGGAATGAATCCGAATTTAATATATTCCGCACAGTATTGCCGTCTCTTCTTTTCTACTTCCGACATTGTTTTGTTTTGAGAAATACGTAAGTTGAACTTAATTAGGTACTGCTTATCTATTACGCGCGAAACCGCAAATGAAAATAAAATAAATATTACATTGTTTATATAGGATTGCATAAGCAGCACGCACCGACAGGAATAAAACAAACATACATAAACTCGTTTATCTCATTCAACGCTCAATCTTACTCAACAAGTAAGAACAAGTATTATATGAACCAGCCGATTGATACAGGCATGCACAATTTGGGTTATTTAATAAAAACTTGTTAAAATATGATTGCCCGCGGTACAAAAAAAGGATCTACAAAAATTACCTATCTAGGAGTACTAATAACTATTAAAATGCGAAAGTATGTCTGTTGCCTTTTTATTTGTTTGTTTGTGTCTACTTTCATTTCGAAACGGAGCGACTGATTGACATGATTTTTATTTTATATATTCAATAAAACAGGACAGATATATGAACTACGCGGAGAAAAATATCGAACAGAGTTTGAGCAATCTCTTAACTGATATTAGTTGATGTTTAAAAGTTGTAGTTGAGAGTCGAGAGCTCATGCAGTCGGTGTCTAAGAGGCCTCCTAGCTAAATGAAATTACAAATCACCCCTCAAGCCTCTACACAACGCCCCCATTTTTTTCTGGGTCTCTTACCCCTTAGGCCTGCAGAGCCCACAAGGGGGCGTTATCGCCCACTTTGGGAAAGGCTGCTGTACACCAAAGAATGTATTAGTGAATATGATGTTGGAGTGCCATAATTAAATAAAATATAAGACACGTGAGTATTATAAACATGACTAAAATAACACTTGTCATAATATTTTTAAGATGATTAATGTTTGTACGATCAATCCATAATTCGTAGTAGGTACCTGCACAAGATGTATGTTATGAACCTCCTATAAAATATACTTTGGGTTTTATTTATTTTCAAAATCGACTGAAACGATTATTGTGGATAATAATAGTAAACATAGCCACGAGCTTTTTTTTTTTTTTTTCAAAGTCAAAGCCATTTATTTGCGTTAAATGCGGTACAAGAGATGGTATAAATGAGTTATTAGCACAATGACACATTTCGCCATAAGTTGGCATGCAAATATTAAGATATTGAATTAAGGTGCTTACAATAAGCAGATCTCTAATAATCTAACAACACATAAAATATAAATCAAATAATACCATAAAAGGCATTAAGTAGAAATTACAACAACTAATAACAAGATAATCTACAATGCATTCCTGTAATGATAAGATTGACATGGAGATTTTTTTAGAAATTCTTTTATAGAATAAAAGCTGTGAGAAATTTTGTCTTTGACCAACACCTTAGGAGGCTCTCGTTAGGCGGCTGGATCTGATCCAGAAAGCAGTACTGCTGGACACGGCTCGTATTGTTAGGAGGTTCCTCTCTCTCTGGAGGCCTGACCGCCGGTAACTTGGACCCTGTTCCTGATACCCCGGTGGTCCTCTATTTTTAAAAAAATTTAAATGTTTTTGTTTTTTAATTAATTTTATAAAAATATTTAAATATGTAGATTATAAGAAACAAAAGGAATAAAGGATGTTAACATTAATGATTAAAATTTTTACAAACCATAAAAAATCACAATTGCGAAATGAAAATCTGAATTAAATTATGCAATTTTTAATTCAAAACTCACTGGTCGCTCACCGAAGTTATATTAATTTTGTACCACCACTATTGTTTTTTAAGTAATCCTTAAATAACTTCACACAATTTACAACTATTATTACAAATGATCAAATACCTGGACGAGGAACGTGTAGCCCAAGTCAAGAATTCGGCTACAATGAGTGATGAGGCAGGCCGGTTCGGCGCCTAACCCGCGTCAATGAATTAAATATACTGAATTAATCGAAGTAAATTCACTTTCCTTGTTGCCAGTAATGCCAGTGCACCACGTTTTAGCAGTGTGCCTCCACGCATACGCCTCCTCCTACATGGTGTGTGCAATTTTTAATTGTTCGACACAATGATTTGCATCGATGTAAATGCTAATATTATGCTGAAAACAAAACAATGTGACTTTAAATTTCGTTTTCAACACACTTGATCGAAAAATGACTTTAGTTGCACCGCTTTTAACTTTATAACGTAGCGAAATTCACAGAGAGGTTTGTTTTAATTTACTTTCCGGCACTAGCGCAGAAAAGTGCGACACGCATGTGGAGACGCTACCAAAGTCACTAAAAAGCAAATAACTTGTTCTTTCCGTCATTGTGGTAAATTTTTACCCGACTGCGGCAAAGTCAAAGGGGTTTGGTTATAATAACAGTCTAGATCTATGTAGATATGTATTTTTGTATTACGTAAAATAGGTGTATTGTATTGTATTTATTTATTCCAAACAATTTTTACTTTGTGTCGAAAATCGAAATTGCCAACAAGCACCACTACTCCTTTATACAAACTAACTTCGAAACAATTAGAAGACAATGAGCTAAAATTTCACATTAAACAATAATACACTTCTATTTCAACCTTCAAATAATCAGACAAGTATTCCATGATGTCAAATAGATATTCATATAATATACAGATAATATGTCAAACACAAGTATAAAAACAAATAAATTCAGATTCCAATAAAAATGTCAATCATAAAATATAATGCCGTCTCTCAGATTGAAAAAAATGCAAACAACGCAACAGCTACAACATCGCAACAGCGATTTAAAATTACGCGTTCCGGACAGTGTTCCGTAAAGAATTTTAGTCGATTACAAACTTACTTGCAGTTGATGGACTCACCGCGACCTATGTCAATGAATTGGGACACTAATATTTCAAAGATAAAAAGTAATTTTGTTCCTCAATCAAGTTTATCTTTTCGTTAAAGCAAGGTTCGGTGTTTTCATAGTTTATGAACTTCAGTATTGTTATCTAATTATTTTGGTGAATGTAGCTGTTTGTACGGAACCCTCAGTGCGTAAGTTCTACTCGCACCTGGCCGGTTTTTATTATCTAATCTAATGGTTTTAGAAAAAGATTTTAGTACTGAAATTCACGTGAAATTGTGACGCAGTATGCACACTGCGTCATCATGGGCGATTTCAACACAGACCTTTCTCATCCAACTCCTCGTTCCCGTAAACTCCTCCACATCATCGAGTCCGTTAATCTCCATGTTCTTCCTTTGAAACCCACGCATTTCAATATTTCAGGAGACGACACATGGCTCGACTTAATCTTAACGTACACACCCTCCCTTGTTGCCTCTCATGGTCAGTGTTCTGCACCTGGCTTTTCCTGTCATGGCCTCATTTTCCTCTCATATGTCCTTAAACCACCTAAACTTCCCCTAAAGTTCTGCACATGCGTTGTTTTGCGCGACTGGATGTCGAGAAGCTGCGTCAGGATGCATCGGCAGTCGATTGGGGACACCTTACTGCGGCAGTAGCTGTAGATGAAAAACTACAAATCTTCAATCAGACGGTCCTTGCTCTCTATGACAGACACGCTCCTGTCAAGAGGGTTAAACTCAGGCGTCCACCCGCTCCTTGGATGACGACAGGGGTCCGTATGGCGATGAGGCACAGGGATCGGGCCTTTCGGAAATTTAAAAAGGATCGCAGTGAGGAAAATAAGCACGAATTTAAAGTTGCAAGGAATCGGTGTAATCAGGTGATACGCAACGCCATATTCTAGAAAACATTTTTTCTTCTTCCTGCCGATGTCTGGCAGTTCCTCGGAACCCTCGGGATCGGTAGGCCTCGTCATGTGGATTTTCCCAGGACGATTGGCCTGGATGAAATCAACTGTCACTTCACAACCACTTGCCATTTGGGATCCCAAATGTTGACACAGACGGTCGATTCCATTTCCAGGCTACCCAGTCCTATCATAGAACCATTCCGATTTTCGCCGGCTACCGAGGATGAAATCAAAAAGATACGACCTATCTATTAAATCCAAGGCTGTGGGCCATGACGACATCAGTCGTTATATGGTCACCTTGATCCTTGACTTTCTTCTTCCGGCGATTACCCATATAATAAACTTTTCCCTAGATTCCGGTCAATTTCCATCCCAGTGGCGCATAGCTTATGTCCATCCACTTCCTAAAATTTCAAATCCCTCTCTACCTAATAATTTTCGACCAATATCCATTCTCCCTTTCTTTTCAAAAGTGCTCGAGGCCTGCGTTCAGAAGCAGTTTTCGGGGTTCGTTCACCGTAACAACCTTGTCAGCTCTTTCCAGTCTGGGTTTAGGCCTGGGCACAGTACTGCATCCGCTCTCCTCAAAGTGACTGGTGACATCAGAGAAGCAATGGAGGATACCAAGGTTACCGTTTTGGTTCTCATTGATTTCTCAAATGCCTTTAACGCTGTCAGTCACGATATTCTTTTATCCATCCTCTCACATCTTATGGTTTCTTCCGAGGCGCTGGAATGGTTATCTTCTTATCTTCGAGGACGTCAGCAGTCGGTTCGCGTTGACGAGAGCTTGTCGAGTTGGCGTGATCTAGGTGCTGGTGTCCCACAAGGCGGTATTCTTTCTCCATTATTATTCTCTATCTTCATTAATTTTATAACTATCTGTCTTCGGTCTTCGTATCATCAAAATCATATATCAAAATAGTTTATTTCAAATAAACTTTAAAGGTACTTTTGAATTGTCAAACAACAAAAAAATATGACTCTAGTTGCAAATTCGCAAACGTCAGTAGATCTCAATGGAGAAGAATTTGCAAGAAACTCCACGGACACTCTTTTCCATCAGTTTCAATTACAAGTTTTTGGTTACATCATTCTTGTTAAAAAATTAATACATATATGTGAGAACGATGCAAAAATACGTGCACGTAAAAGCGTCTAGAGTAACAAACAATTTCAACATAAAAATGCAATGACAGGCCGAGGCAGCTAATTTATGACCAATCCCAACTGATGGCGCCCGTTCACGAACATGACGCATGGATCGGCACCACTCAGCTCAACCATTATGGAGGGAACCGAATGATCCAACACATGTGCCACCATCAGAGAGAAATTAGAGAGAGCATGACACACTCAAATGCCAGGGCACACAGAAGTCAACCAACGACACATAGGTAGATTTACAGTCGGAACATAGAACTCACACATGTGCTGTGCAGTTATATAATACTAAAAGAAATTGAGTTTATACAATACAAATATATTCATACAGTCTTCAGCAGCTCCAACAATACTTCAAAACTTTTCTGCCCATCACTAATTGTTCTTGCGCCCTAATGGCTGCGGAGCGGGACCAGCATTTAGCCAAGCATTTTTATCAGCGATATAATCCCTCAACTTATAATATGCTTGCCTGCATAGTGTGCGTTTTATACAAGTTTTAAATTTCGTCTCATTCAGTTCTAGAATGTGGGGAGGTATTTTATTGTAACATTTTAAACAGTACCCCATAAAAGATGATGCTATTTAGCCAGCCTGAAACCTGGTTGGATTAATTGGTCCCTATTTCTAGTAACATAATTATGTCTGTCGCCGTTTTTACTGAAAAGATGTAAATTTTTTCTAACGTACATGATGTTTTCATAAATATATTGACAAGGTACCGTCATGATGTTAATGTCCTTAAACAGTTCCCTTAGAGAATCGCGCCGGCGAAGATTGTATATCGCTCTGATGGCTCGTTTTTGCAGAATAAAAATTGACTCAATGTCTGAGCCCTTCCCCATAGTAAGATACCGTAAGACATTATACTATGAAAGTAACTAAAATAGACTAGCCTCGCGGTATCTACATCAGTAAACTGACGAATTTTTCTAACAGCATAAGCTGTCGAACTTAGCCGCCCTGCAAGTGATATTAAATGAGGACCCCATTGCAACCCTGAGTCTAGCGTGATCCCCAGGAATACCGTTTTATCGACAAATTCTACCTTCTCCCTACCCAAGATAATGTCACAATCAGTACTTTTGACATTCGGCAAGGCAAATTTTACGCACTTAGTCTTTTTAGCATTTAAAACTAAATTATTAGCCGTGAACCAATTTTGAACCTGTCGCAAGACGTCATTTACGTCGTCAACGTTACTCGTACGTCTATTTATCTTAAAAATCAAAGAAGTAGATAATCAGATAGTTATAAAGCAAATAACATGTTTAAATTTTTATTCAATAGATGGGGTAAATCGAGTAGACTAGGAATAAGAAAGGACCCAAAATTGAACCCTGGGGTACCCCCATTTTCACGGTTAACCCGGACGAATTGACACCGTTTATTTGAACTAATTACTGTCTATCATTTAAATAAGATTTTACTAAACTCAACGCTGATTGGCCTAGCCCGTAATGCTCAAGTTTCATAAGTAATGTTACATGATTAACGCAATCAAACGCTTTCGACAGGTCGCAGAAAACACCTATAGCATCTTGTGCCTCTTCCCACGCATCAAAGATGTGTTTTAATAAGATGACACCAGCGTCGGTCGTACAACGTCCTTTGGTAAAACCATACTGTTTATCGTGTAGGATGTTATTCGTATTAAAATGAATGAGCATAATTTAGCATTATTTTTTCAAATATCTTGCTGAAAACCGGCAGCACCGATACTAGTCTATAATTATTCGTGTCTTTACTGTCCCCGGATTTAAAAAGTGGTATAACCTTACTATGTTTCATTAGATCCGGGAAGACTCCTTGATCTACACACAAATTAAAAATTAAAGCTAAGTACGGCGCTATAGTCTGAATAATGGAGGTACAAACTTTGATGGACATCCCCCATAGATCTTCGGTCAGTTTGATCTTGATTTGCTTAAAAGCTTTTATTACTGATATTGGGTTTATATGTGAAAAGTTAAATTCAGTTGGGCAGGCTGAAACGTTAGCGTTTAATAAACCAGAAGCAAGCGAGGGCGAAGAATTTAAGGTTTCAGTAGTTTTAATTGGGATACTGGTAAAGAAATTTACATATTCTTGAGCAACTTTTTTGTTATCTCTAATAAGTCCATGTGTAGTTTCAAGCGTGTAATCAGTATTATTTCTTTTGTTCCTATTCGTTTCATTGTTTATAATTTTCCAAACTGTCTTGATTTTATTTTCTGCGATTTTAACCTTATTGCCAATGTATAAAACCTTAGCTACTTTACACGTATTTCTAAAAATATGTAGCAACATACTTATTAAAAGTTTCAGTGTAAATATAAGGCTTAAGGCCATACAGCTCGTAAAGTCTTTCCCTACTTTTCCTGAGTCCTTTTGGTCGCCCAGTCACTGAATAAAAACTTAGGGCTTATAGTTTTAGTTTTCTTCTTAAAAGTATTATTGAACTCTGTTTGAGCTACTGAGAAAACTTTTTTATATAAAATATTACCATCATTCACTGTGAGGTCTTGATCACTTAACTTACTAATTAAAGTGCTGTTAAATTTATTTAATTTACCAGATGTTATTGGTCTGGATTGAATCTGCACTTGTTGTATTGATATGTTGGCCTCAAAGGTTACCAGTAGCCCACTATGATCCGAAGGCAGACAATTTATAGTGGCTTTGTCTAAGTAGTCGCAACAACAAAAAACATTATCAATACATGTAGCAGTAGTCACAGTTGTTCGGGTTGGTTCCATAAACACATGTGACAAATTAAATGATTTGAAGAGATTTAATAATCTACTGCTCTCTGAATTATTTTCTAAAATATTTATATTAAAGTCACCACAGATTATGACTAGTTTATTACCAGTTGCAAGTTTTGCCAAAACATCTTCCATCACTGATTCAAATATTGAGTAGTTTCCATAATTGGGGGGTCTGTAAACGCACACTATAACATGCTTATCCAGCTCAACGCAGAACAGTTCAACATTATGTTCGACTAATAGATCTTCAATATCTTTACGAGGTTTTGATTTAATACCATTTTTAATTAATTTGAGTAAACCTCCCGCAACATAATATTTCGGTTAAAACAACTGCCAACGGTATAATTTTCATAGTTAATTAGCATTGCATGATCTTTCAACCAATGCTCAGTAAAACAAACAATTTCAAACATTGTTTTTTCTAAAAACAGTTCTATTTCCAATTGCTTCTCAGAAAAACCTTGAATATTTTGATGGAATAATTTCAAGGAATTCTGCTTAGCCCCTTTTTTAAATTAACTAAGTGTGAGCAAGAAGGTACCTTCTTGACGGTGGATGTACTCTTAAATATTTCGTTGTTGGTAGCCTCCCTTATCCTACAAACTAGTTTAAACTATAAATATTAATAGCAGAAGTGCTAACGTTATTAAACTTATTGACAACCTGTAAATTAGTAATACTACTAATATCAACTACAGTACATGCCTTCGACATACTATTTATGTCTGACTCTATAGTAAAAGATAATAGCCTCGCTATTTGACGTCTTACCCTAATAGGCAGATACACTGTATTGCCTGTCGTTTTTAATTTATCAACAAAAATGTTGATGTCAAAAAAAACTAATTTGTCGCTGTAATGGCTGACAAGGAAATGAACATGCTTATTCAACATGTGAATATAATTATTTTGTCTACTAGACAATTTTTCTAAATATGGAAAAGCACACAATATGATTTTATTACAATTTAACTTCATCAATTTTGTTTCACACTCAGTGATGTCATCTTTTTTTACATCCAAACTGTTACCTACAAAGACAGTTACATTGGTATCTGATTTATATACATTATTTGTTACAGATTCCATGATATGCTTGTAAGATGACCCAGGCATACAATAATTCAAAGTTGAATAACTCTGATTGCTATTTAATAATTTACCTAAACCTCTTCCAATGCCATCATCATCATCTTTATGCCGATGATCTCCAGCTGTATGCGGCTGTGCGGGTGGATGGTTTATCGGACGCTATAGAAGATGTAAACCGAGACTTGGATGCCATTAAAATCTGGTCTGATAGATTTAGAGTGTCTGTAAACCCCTCTAAATGTCAGGCCATTGTAATAGGAAGCTCACGTATGATGGATAGAGTGGCGGTTAGCTCTCTTCCTCCTCTTATTTTCGATGGTACCGTCATTTCCATTAGCCCTAGCGTAAAAGATCTCGGTTTGCATCTTGATTCGACACATGGCTGGCATAGCCAGGTTGCTAGTGTCAATCAAAGAGTCAACGGCACTTTACGATACCTGTATCGTCTGAGAAACTTTTTGCCCCAAAGACAAAGACTATGCTTGTGCAGACTTTAATTTTCCCTATAATCGACTATGGTGACGCGTGTTATTTTGACTTGAGTGCGGTTCTGTTGAATAAGCTTGATAGGCTCTTCAATCAATGTATTCGGTTTATATTTAACTTGAGGAAATATGACCATGTTTCGAGCTACGGATCTGAGCTCAAATGGATGCCCATTCGCCAGAGAAGAAGTTTGCGCGCTCTAACTACGCTTTTTCCCCTACTCAACTCTCCTACCCCACCTTCTTACCTAATGTCACATTTTCAATATTTAAGTTCTTCACACGCTAGAAATCTGCGTTCCTCCAATAATCTTCTCCTACTGTGTCCTTCTCATACTACTGACTTTATTCACTTTATGAACGCTCAATAGTAGATTTTGCACCTAGGGGATAAAGCAGTGACTTATGTTACGGGCGGCATATTGAACCCTAAGCGTAACGAGGGATTCTCGTAGACTTACGTCGAATCATATTTATAGTCGACATAAGTCACATGCAATCCTAAAATTTGTTTTTCATATAGCACAAAATATTCGCGTGCATTTAAATCGCACCGCGGTGTAAATTCTGTGGCAAAACATAGATTTGTTGCGCAAATTTTACCGCGCGGATTTTTTACCTCATACAATTCCATATCGTCGTAATAGGCGACAAAAATTCGCGCGGCTAAAAACCGCAGTGCGTGGTAAGCCTCTTACAGTCTTATAACTATGTTATCTATATAAATTGTAGGAAAATTTTGTTGGACTGTTGATAATGCATATTGTCTTATTTCCGTTTTATTTATCATGAAATGCCACTTATACTTAACTACATTTGAATTTCTAATACTTACAAGTTAAATGGTCTGCATTTAAACGTAATTGAATATTCAGTGTAACATTTACCTCATTTTGTTCTAAAACGGTGGTTTTATATAGAGGTTCAGTAAACTACACGAATGTCTGGTGAGACATTCGTGTAGTTTACTGAACCTCTATGATGTTATAATACCCTTTATTACTTAATAAGGTAAGGTTGATATAATAAAATTTTGAAATTCACTGAAGAAATACTTATCTAAATCTTCTTATATTAATCCGTAACCACGCTTTAGATAGCATAAAACGTGCCTAGGTATCAAGGTGATTTTTACACATTTTTAGCATATTGAAATTACTTTAAAAATACCTAGGGTTCATGGCAAATTGATGTAGAGTCCTAGCGTATCTACACACCAAGTTCATTCATAGCATGATATAGAAATATCTATATAAAACATTTGAAATAATTATGTTTAAGTTGCATTGTATTACACAACGTAACTTAAACATATTTCAAATTTTCTATAGAGATAAAAAAGAGGCTCGGATCCGGTCGAATGCGCGCTGAATGCGCGTGAATGCGCGCGTTTTTAGGGTTCCGTTCCCAAAGGGTAAAAACGGGACCCTATCACTAAGACTCCGCGATCCGTCTGTCTGTCTGTCCGTCACCCGGCTGTATCTCATGAACCGTGATAGCTAGAAAGTTGAAATTTTCACAGATGATGTATTTCTGTTGCCACTATAACAACAAATACTAAAAACAGAATAAAATAAATATTTAAGTGGGGTTGCCATAAAACAAACGTGTTTTTTTTTGTCGTTTTTCTGTGATAATAGTACGAAACCCTTCGTGCGCGAGTCTGACTCGCACTTGGCCAGTTTTTTTTATCCTGCGCGTACTAACTATACTTTACGAGTAAGTAGGACTCACGGTAGGACTCTACATTATCTATTGTCACATAAATCTATGAAAATTAGATGTCAAGTTGAAGTTGATAAATGTATAAATGTCAATCTCGTGTTTATAATTGTGGAATTGAAGAACCTACAGACTTACAAGTTGCCTGAGTAATCCTGTGGCCGCAGACCATGCAAAGAAGATTCCATTCAATTGTTCAGTATACTGCACTGTTTAAACAACGAACACCTTCTTACCGGATCTGTAAACGATCTGTAGTCCTATCATATAAAATACTCGGGGAAGGAAGTACGGAAATGGAGGAACCGCCCATTTTTCTTTTTCATGGCCTTCTAAGCGGTAAAAAGCAGTGGGAGCCTATAGGGAAGATTATATTAAACATGACAAAGAGATCTGTAGTAGCCGTAGATTTGCGGAATCATGGCGACAGTCCACATGTAAACTCTCATAAATATGAAGATCACGCAGAAGATATTCTGCATTTATTTGAGAAGCTCGGAGTTAAACAAGCGAGCCTCATTGGGCATAGTATGGGAGGCAAAGCAGCCATGTGTTTAGCGTTAATGGCGGTAAGCACCAATAACGAATACAAGGTGTGATTGAAATATCTATATATAAAAGAAAGTCGTGTTAGTTACACTATTTATAACTCAAGAACGGCTGAACCGATTTGGCTGAAAATTGGTGGGGAGGTAGCTTAGAACCAGGAGACGGACATAGGATATCTTTTATCCTTTTTTTTTTATTTTTTTCATATGTTCGTCTTTACGGTCGGCCAGATCTCTTTATTGCTTTTACAATTATTGATTAGGGTAGGGTAGGTAGGGTAGGGTAGGGAGGGTAGGGTAGGTAGGGTAGGGTAGGGAGGGTAGGGTAGGTAGGGTAGGGTAGGTAGGGCAGGGTAGGTAGGGTAGGGTAGGTAGGCAGTTGACGGGAGCGAAGCCACGGGCACAGCTAGTTTAAAATAAAACCTAAAATGGCGAGAAAACCCTGCTGTTTCCTAAGTTTTAATGGAGTAGCAGCTTTTTTTCACAATTTCAAAGTTTTACTGTTCCAATTGATGAAAACACGAAAGTAATGTCTGTTTTTTTTTGTCGTTAGTTATAAAGATCTGCAAAATACATGCCAAGTAATTACATGCGTGGCATTGTCTAATATTTTTTGCGATAGTTTACAAAATATTTAATTCATTAAGGATAGGTAAGTCCGTTTGTGGAGTAATTGTGGAATCGTTTCGTAAAACCATGGTGCTTAAAACAAAGACCTTATACTTCTTACTACTAGACTGTGCACTATGGCAATAAAACCGGTCCGCGCGAGAGGGCTCCCGTTGGTAGTGTGTCTCTTTCTAATGAGGTGACCATGACCAAACAGAACATGGGACAAATTGATTGTAAAAACGATAGTGTAAGTATCCCGATATATTTATGCTACCTAAATAAGCTACCTACCCAATTTATTGTAAATTAAAATAAATAGTATGTATATTTTTTGGCATACCACTTACCGTATGGTGTCAGGCATAAATAATTTCATCATCCCATGTTTTCCCGTGGGTGTCATAAGTGGCGACTAAGGGACAAACTAGAGAATGGGCAGCAGCGTTCTCTGTGCATTTGTAACAACCATACTGCGATCGCCAACCCGCCTGCAAAGCACTCCCCATGAATAGCACAAATTGAACATAGCCCCTATAGTTCCCGGCAGCCAGCCTATCTTCGACTACGGTAGTGGTCGAGGATACGGTATGGCAAGGGGTGCTAAGGATCCCGGACGAGATCCGGCTACCCCAACAAATACCGACGACTGGACCTGACAACGTACAACACGCGCACACTCCGGTCCGACGAAAAGATCACCGAACTCGAAGAGGAATTGAGCAGTTTACGATGGAGTATTATAGGGTTATCTGAAGTTCGAAGAGAGGGGGAGGACTCGATAATCCTCAAATCCCAAGTCTCCTCCAGTCTCGTTCTTCAAGATCCATCGTATAGATAGCAATAAAAAGCTCTCTGGTCCTACTCCCAAGCTCATGAAGAAGAGGCGTGAGGTGATCCTGCAGTCTTCAGACGATGCTTTGAAATACCGGCAGCTAAATATACCTCAAAGGATCTCAATGATTTCAAGATATCACATATTGTCCAATTGCGTAGACAGTTGAGAAACAAAACTACACCAATTTTATTCCTCTAGCAATCAATTTGCAAATAATATTAACAGCCGTTGAATTTCACTCGAACAAAGCCCGCCAAAAACTCCACAAACTTCCATCTTACATTTAGTATTACCAGGCCCAAATATTTAAAAGTACTACTCTTTCTAAGTATTAATGAATCATTTTTTAAATACAACGAATTGATTAAATTTAGTAACTGTAGAAATTTTTAAATACGTTTCAAAGTCTATGAATCGTTTGTTTTGGTATAACATAAAAAAGAAAAATTTAAAACTTTCTACCATTTCTACCAAACCCAATGATTAGTTGAGCTGGCAAGAAGTCAGACAAGGACACAATACCAGCGGAAACCCTTTCGCCAGGACCGCTTTTGATTAGCTACCGTTTATAAGGAAATATCTAACCTAGGCGGATGATGATAGATTTCATTTTAGCTAAACAAACATTTTTAGTACACAGTCTAGTAGTAAGAAATACGTATAAGGTCTTTGGCTTAAAATAACTATTTTGACAGCTAACAAGACTTTAGTCAAACCTACGTTTTATAGTTTTCTTCATCAATCTCATAATCAACAGAAACAAAATAATAGCAATAAAACATAAGTTGTGGGTCGTGAGTACAGACCCAGGCAGGCGCTTTAATTTGTGTAATTTATTTCATCACCTCTGCTTTCAAAACGGTGAATGAAAACATCGTGAGAAACCGTCCAAAAATTCGAAGACATGTGACATCCATCAAACTCGCATTGGGCCCGCGTGTTGGATTACGGCCCGTTCCCTCGCGCAGAGAGGAGACCTGTGTCCAAGTAGTGGGCAAATTAAAAAGGCTGATGTTTTAACATAAGTACAAATATGAGCAATTCGATTCGATTCCAAGCCAAATCATTGTATGATCTGTTGTTGTGCTATGGGAAAACTATTATGGTTGTGATACCTACTCAGCGAGTTTGAAAAGACTAACTCAAACCACGGGGTCCCAGCGCAAAGAAAGAAAATTTGGTTCATCTCACTAGATGGCGCGATATGTACCGATTTATTATTGAATTGTGAGTAAAATTTTAATATTAAATCCACTCTCCTAAGCACAAAATTATAGAATATTGAGCTCTTAATCACATTTCAAAGATTATTTGAACGGATCATTTAAAATTGATATCATTAGAAGGCCCTGTTTTAAATTTCTGAGACAATCCACTCGATTGTTTAAATTTGTATTGTAACACGTTTTGGTGTAATGAAACTGTAAAAACGTGCAAAAGATATTATTGCACATGTTTACTATATTTACTTTACTATACAAATCGTCACTGACGAATTATTCACGAACCGAGTAAACCCTTTTACTTGCAAGTCGCTGCTAACACCTCTATCTTTTGCCGTGGTATCGGCGATCGATGTACCAAAAATAATCAGATCAGGAGGCATTTGTACGCCAGTATTATATTATGTTTGCTCGAACTAACGCCACCTATTTTATCTCTCTATTTTTAGCCACTTCGAATAACTGGCGTATTAGTGGTTGATATTTCTCCCGTTTCAATCTCAAAGCACTACAGAGACGATTACCCAAAAATATTAGCAGCCATGAAGGCAGTGGACTTTAAGAACCCAAAAGAGATAAGTCCCGCTAAACGTGTTGCGAAAAAACAGTTAAAAAGAATAATCTCAGATGATCACCTTTTGAAAGCTATTATTAACAACGTTAATTATAAAACTGATAACACTATCGGCTGGAGGCTCAATATCGATGTCTTATTAAATGATATCAAACACATTTCTGATTTTCCTAAGTCACTGAAAGGGAAGGCGTACTTTGGGCCCACACTTTTTCTGGGTGGTCAGTTGTCTGAATTAATTCCGTAAGTTGAACTTTTTTGTAATTTTATTTACTTTGTCATCATCATCATCTTCCTGCCCTTTTTCCCATGTCACTTGGGGTCAGCGCAACACGTTTTCTTCTTCCATACCGTCCTGTGTCACGCCATCATTGAATACCTTTTCTTTCATATCACTCCTCACACAGTCCATCCATCTTTTCTTTGGCCGTTCCCTCCCTCTCCATCCATCCACATTTATATTCATAACTCTTTTAGTAACATGCGTTTCATCCCTCCTCATCACATGACCATACCACAAACGGTTTCCTTTCAACTTTTCTGTCCCTGGCGCCACTTTCAAACTTCCTCTAATATCCATTTCTAACTTTATCCATTCTTGTCACTCCGCACATCCATCTCAACATTCTCATCTCTGCTATATGCAATCTCTTTTCATCCATCTATTTCACAGCACAACATTCTGATCCGTACAGTACTACAGGTCAAATCACGGACTTGTAAATTTTCCCCTTTAACTTGAGGGGCATCCGTGGTTAGTGGTAGTTATTCCAGTGACCTGTCGCCATTTCATCCATCCCGAGTTGATCCGGTGCGTTACGTCTCGGTCTACCTCACCATCAACATCCCCTTGTACAAGCGAACCATGATCCGGAAGTCGGAGCACATCGGTATGGGTGTTCCAGCGAGAGCTATAATAGGCACGAAACTGGAGAAACCTGAAGAGAATCGCAGAACAAGTATTCTGTTTTAGTTCTGCTCAATTTCAAGCCAAGACTCTCCAGTCTGTGCCACCACACCGCCAATCTGCTCTGGACCTGTAGGCCACTCTCGGCAACCAGCACAATGTAATTGGTAAACAGCATACACCAGGTTGGCTCTTCCTGTATGTTCCTTCCCGACGTCACAGCGTCCATTATCATCTGGAAGAGGTAAGGACTGAAGCTGACTCTGGGTGCAAGCCGACTGCCACACTGGAGCTGCCAGTAGTGCCCACTGTAGATCGGACTTGGGTACTGCATCGACTGTACATCGCTCGGACCAACTGTACATACTTCCCAGGCACACCTTTCTTCTTAAGGGCCCACAAGAAAACCTCACGGGGCACTATTCCTTCTCGAGGTCAATGCATACCATGTGCACCTCTGTATTTCTCGCACAATTGGCGGATTTTATTTACATTCTTACTTTTTATACCTTTTATTTACTTTGTATACCTTCGATTTCTTCACTATAGTATCAGTCAAAGTAAAAGGTCTGGTACTAAATATGATGTGTGAGTATCTTAAGATATTTGTGTTAAGCTACCACATACCTACGACTCGTCAGCCTTCAAAGAAAAAGTGAACAGGCATCTTCTGAGGTCGCTTGTTTCTAAATAAACTCAATTAATTACTTACCATCAGGCGAGATCGATCCAAAGCGGGTTCTCCGGAAAAAAAAAGGAAATTGAATTTCTTTAGTGTACAAAACGTTTAATACAATTCTTACTTATTTTTCATTACAGACCCGATGATTTAACAGATATTCGAGGCATGTTCCCGAAGGCTGTTATAACTTACATTCCTAAAACACGCCACAACGTTCATATTGACGACCCTAGATCATTCTTGGAGCTTGCAATTGCTTTCATCCGGACCCATCACTACAAGCAGCACTTTAAACCCCCTACACTGTCCAAATAAATTTTGCTCCCACGTTAGATTCTACATCATTTATATTGTTATTAAGTGTATTAAAACATTTTTATCTATATTATATTTTTATTTATCTACTGTAATGGCTGCGTCTTTGCAATTGCCAAAACAACAACCGAAAAACCACGAGAATAACAAGTTTGCGGTCCCTGAAGTACTTGAATTAATATTAGGGAAAATATTAACCAGGCGAAAAATATACTGAATGGGCGACTATTATACTAAGTAAGTAACTATTTATCCGGTTTGAATAATGCCTTTTAGGAGGTTTTTGTGAGCTGCAGTAATAATATTGTGACATACTATAATTGTATTTGGGGTTCTATTTTTTCTATATTAGCATATTATTCTTTTAAAAATAGTTAAACAACTCCAAGCGACTTCATCGTAAATGAAGGCGACATCGCTGTGCAGCGCGGGAATTCGGGTGTATTTGTGTTTTCAACGACTTGGTCCAAGAGCAAGCGGAGCGAGTTCGGGAGCTTAGGGCACCCCGACACGGACAGGTTAGGTTCGAACGAGATGACGGGAGCTGAAGTGAGCGAACTCAGCTCCCGTCATCTCGTTCGTGTTAGGTTACTTTAGATCCTGCGGACGGAAATAGGAGCCCCGCTGCGCGGGGCTCCGTCGACTATGTTGCTAAAGTTATTTTCAAGTCGCTGTTTTAAACATTTGTATTCGCCCACTGTTTGTCGCCCACTTAGTATTTCAGTAAGCCATATTCAGTATTTTGTACACCTGTAATTTGAATTTATTTTCGCTCGTTTAAATACTAGCCTTAATATTATTGAAAATCCGTAAAGATTTTACTGCATTCTGAATCTCATTTACTGATGGACTAAGGGGAGACCGCCCCGGAGCCCGGGAAAGCTCATACACGGAAAATATCTGCTTAGTTTAGACGCAGTTTAGGTGCCAAAAATTTCGAGATTTAATAATAGGTTCTAATTATCAAAGCCTTGAATAACTTTCTAAAATGTTCGCATAGCGATGAGAAAAGAACTCTTCTTCTTTTCTGTATTATTCGACAAAGTACACCAAAAAAAACCTGTCAAAGTCTGAAGTTGGTTACAATTTCCCTGCTGTAATAAATCTCGTATTAAAACGGAGAACAGCCATGCCATGCGCATTGGCAAAGCTGTATTCTACCCTGCCAAAAAGACTTGAGATTACTGTTCGACTCTTCTTTTTCCAGGTTTTAGCGTACTGGAGCTTGAGGCCGACACTTTGTTGCTACTTGGGGCCCCCGACAAGCTTACCCCGAGTTTCTCAGCTCTAAATTATCGCTGTTGAAAATTCATTCAACCAATCACAGCAGATACCGCGTGCTTAACAATTCGTCACATTAATTCTGCGATAATTTTGAGTTGAGAAACTCGGGGTTACACTACCACTGAAATCATCGAACAAACATGGCCGTAAATGGCCGAAATTTTTCTTCTACTTATTGTAATAGCTTGCGAAATTTTGCGTGCGGTGATGGTTATCAATATAATATAACGAAACGAATAAAGGTTATCATTGTGAGTTTTTTTAAACTACCTCCAAAAGACTATCTAGGGCGTATTCAAGTGTTTTTGAAGAATCTTATTTCGTGGGTTACAAAATTTGAAAGTTGACATAAATACCATTCTTAGTAAACAATAAAGGTTGCTATTATTAGTTTATCGAATCTTCCCCCAAAACACGATTTAGGGGCTGTTAGAGTTTTTTGAAGAATCATATTTCTTGGGTTAACCAACCTGAGTAAACAATAAAGTTTAACATTATAAGTTTTACGAAACTTTCCTCAAGCTAAGAATCTTACTGGACCGGGTTTTGTTTTTGACGTAGGGTTCTAGGGGAGCACTAAGCAAGAAAAACTTAAACTAAAACTACCCCCCAGAAAGGTTGAAGGGGAGTTACAGATTTTTGAGGAGGCGTACTGCTAGATCTGACTAACAAAAGGAAAAATAAAAAAAGAGTGAATAACGTATTTGGGTTTTTCAAAACTCGACCCCCAACGGGACAAAAAGGTGTTGTTTTAGGGGAGGTTTTTCCTTTGTGGCTGTAACCTGAAATTTATTATTCTTTAAGTCAAATAATGAATCGTCCCAATCCAATAAACCCATCTACCATATTTTTTTCTCATTAATATAGCCTCAAAACGAAAAAATCGACGATGTTGTATAACGGCATTTTAGTTATACTACGGCAGCCAGTGCGAGTTGGTGGATGTCACATGTCTTTGATTTTTTGATTCTAGGACATCCTCACGATGTTTTCCTTCACCGTTTTGAGAGCAGCGCAGTGGTGATGAAATAATTTACACAAAGTAAAGCGCCTGCCTAGATTCGAACCCACGACCTACAACTTGTAAGTCATGGACGTCAACAGTGGGCCACACCACTCTCGGGGCATACATAGGTCATATTCCTTAAAATACCTAAAATTACTTAAAATTATTACATTGCGTCCAGCCTATTATTGTACTTTTGACATATGCAGGCCAATGTAATTTCATAATTAGTAACAGGCAACCATTGATAATAAAATGCATTACATCATCGACGTTTACAGTAGAGAAGCGACGTACTTTTTTTTAAATTCACTGTTAAATCGAATTTACGTAGCAGTACAAATCGTACATTAAATATTTGTTACACAATAATAATGTACTCGTAATTATAAATAATGTTACAAGATAAGGCAAAGCCATCTAGTGACGAAGGGAAGGGAAGAACTAAGTAGTTACTAGAGGCGCCATCTTGTATCGAACAGCGGAACTAATCTTATCGAAGTTTCTAGTCGCTTCGGGAACAGTGAGTTAGAATGTCGATTGTTCTGGAAGATTCTCGAATTATCTAGAATCGTATGGAACGTTCCAGAAACATCTTCCGTGCTATATAAAGAGCGGTCGGGTTCGTCGTGAGTCTCTGACGAGCAATTCGGCTTTCGGGCCAAACATTCCTGCGTCCAACAGGTTCACCGAATCGTCGAACACACCAGTGCTGGGTTCCAGCGTGGTAATTTGACGGGTGCTCTGTTCTTCGACATAGCGAAAGCGTTCGACAAAGTCTGGCACAATGGCTTAGTTTATAAGCTATACAAACTTGGCGTGCCAGATCGTCTCGTGCTCATCTTACGAGACTGGTTGTCGGACCGAACTTTCCGCTATCGTGTCGAGGGAGAACTCTCCTCCCCTCACCCCATACGAGCCGGAGTCCCTCAAGGCTGCGTATTATCCCCGTTAGCTTTCACGCTGTACACCAGCGATATCCCAAAGAGTAAGGAGAGCCAGTTGGCACTCTTCGCCGACGATACAGCCCTCTACTACTCGGGCCGAAGCCCCATGAACATAGCCCTAAAACTCCAGAGAGCCGCCAACTCCTTGGCCAAGTGGTTCCGCCTCTGGAGAATAGAAGTCAATCCCGACAAAAGCCAGGCTGTCCTCTTCTCAAGGCCTGACCGAAAATATAATAACAGATATAAAAGCCCCCGCCCCCCAAAACCCATCACCATGTACGGCAAGCCGATCCCCTGGGAGGAGCAAGCCAAGTACTATCACTTGCAAAAGTCGATAAGAATTCTCAAAACGTATTAGTTTGACGTTTAGTTTGACTTACGACCTTCTATTTTCAAGTTTTCGCCAAGAAATGAATGAAATTCACAATTTCATCAACTTAGCATAAGTCAAGATGGCCCAGTGGTATAGAGCACACAGATTGAAGCGCAAATCAGTGTGCCGCAAGTTCAAATCCCACGCAATTGTTGACTTTTTGTGAGTTCTTACCCGATTGGAAGTTATGGATTAGCATTACATATATTAAATTATTCTTTAACTTGTTCACACATTTCTTAGAGTTAGAAAGGTAGATCACAAAAAAACTAAATAAAGAATTTGATTTTGGGGGCCGAGTCACCCACGTCCGTAGGAAAGTACCCTATTCGATACCCTACACGTGGTCCCCGGGTGGTGCCAATCAGGTGACAATAACTGGTGGTAGGCTTCGGCCGAAGGCTTGCGACCACCCACCGGGCAAAGACGTACCGCCAAGCGGCCTAGCCGTGTTCCGGTGCGATGCTCGGTGTAGCCAGTTCAGGAGATGGGTCGAGGTGGCGGTTCCATTGCAGGCATACCAGCCTGACGCGCGCTGTTAGGGGCGTATCGGGCGGCTGGTCGCGGAGGGTAGCGGGATCCGAGGCACGGTGCACCGCTGGCCGACCGCAGGTAGTTGGGGGCCCAAGTAGTGTGCCAGCCCCACACGAAAGGCTGCCCCGCCAACTGACGAAAAATCCCAGAATGCACCATCGTGCTGGTTGGCGACCAGAAGGGAGGGCCCGATGGACATTCCCGGGGAGGCTCGGGCGTCCCCGCAGTCTCCAGACTAGTCCCCCAATGATAGCGTCCCTTCAGTGCGTGTCTGAAGGTTAGCAGCGTGGAACCACATCTCACTTCCTTTTCCTCACCTAACTTCACTCGCATCGAACTATGAAAAGGAGAAAAAAGTTCAAAGTTAAACAGCGGCTGCACCCCCTCCCACTCAAAGTGCACCTCACGAACATCAGAGGTTTGCACTCCAACCTCATAGCAGTCCATCATCACCTGGAGACTGATAAGCCGGCTCTCTTTTTCCTTTCGGAGACGCAGATCAGATGTCCATCAGAAGTATCGTACCTAACTTACCCAGGGTATACCCTGGAGCACAATTTTAAACAACGCGCGGGTGTATGCATGTACGCCCGAGACGACATCTGTTATCGGCGTCTCCGAAACCTTGAGGACTCTAGGTTCTCTGTGCTGTGGGCCATGGTGGACACGGGCCTTGATAAAATTGTCTATGCCTGTGTCTACCGCTCGCACAGCGGCGATCAGGAGACAACCAGGCTCACAGAGTATCTTAGTGAGGCGGCTGATACGGCACAGCAGCGGTACCCTTCCGGCCAATTAGTATTACTGGGGGACTTCAATGCCCACCACCAGGAGTGGCTTTTCCCGTACCAGTTTACTGATCATGCTGGGCGTGAGATGAGAAAGCTTTCGCTTGCTTTAAATCTCACCCAGCTGGTCCAGGAGGCAACGAGGGTGCCGGATGTTGATTCGCACACAGCCAATTGCTTGGACCTTCTGCTGACAACAGATCCAGACCGCTACTCGGTGTCGGTATCTTCACCTTTGGGTAGTTCCCACCATTGTCTGGTGAAGTCTGTATCCGTTCACTCCCCACCCGATCCCAGCCCAAGAGGCGCTCGGCGGGTTTGGCGGTACAAGTCAGCAGATTGGGATGGGATGCGTTCTTTATTCGCATCTTATCCTTGGCAGCCTACTTGCTTCTTTTCGGCTGATCCTTCGTCGTGCGCGGACGCCGTGTCGGATGTGTTGCGTCAGGGAATGGAGTATTACATTCCGTTCTCTGACGTAACAATGTCTAGTGTTGACCGGCCATGGTTTGGCGCCGAGTGCAAGCGCGCCAACACGCTTAAACACGAGGCGTACCTGGCATGGGTCGACAGTCGGGCACGCAAAGCAAGCGACATGGGTCAGCGGAAGAGCGAATTAAGTAAGCGACAACGGAAGAGTTTAAAAATAAACTTTATTTGATCCCAGTTACAGCAAGACAGTAATTACTTAATTCTACAAAATGTTGATCTTATATACTAATCTTATTGCTAACCAATCATCTCTGCTAATGACGCATGTCCTAGATATTATATGCTGACATATAGCTGTTATTCTAATATAATATAATTATTGGCTGATGAAGCTAATATTGGGGGATTGGGGTTCCTTAACTCCTCCCTCCCTAAGAGAGAAATTATCCGAAGGCGTCGCAGATGACTTCGGAGAATTTCGGCAAAAACGAAAAACATTTAATTTGTATGAGATGACGACAATAATTATTATGATAATGATATACTCTAAAATGGTCCATACGCTAATTTCTATTGTCACTATTTGGGTTGTATCGTCACTTTCACTAAATTTGGCACTTTGTAACAATTCTTTCACGTCACTAAAGTCCACGTTTCTTAGGTCGACCTTCTCCGTCCTTGTCTGTATGTCTTGTTGAAGCTCTGGCATCTCGACCAATGGGAGCTTGAAACTGGAAATTGTAGTGTTTGTGGCGGCACCAACAATTACTCCTCCTATTTGCGCCTCGCATTGTTGACTCAGTGTCACGATATAGGTCCCAAAGATGTTGTATTTGCGGATTTCCTCATTGCAGTTTTCGGTAATGATCAGGTTGTCCTCTGTGTAGATTATCTGCTTAGCCTTCCGTAAAGAGTCATCAGCAATAGTCTCTGATATTTTGGAAAATAAAATGCTTCTCATATGCTGTATCCTATGACACAAATCTAAGTAACTTTCACCTTTGTTAATTTTACAGGATTCTAACTCCATTGCTAGACAATCTTCAGTACGTGGGTCGCCAAAGTGTTGATTTAACAGCATTTTTAGCTCATCCCACGTATTTATAGAGTCCCTTTCGCCTACCAAACTAGCTGCTTCGCCTGTTAATCTACTTGTTACTACATGAAATAAATAATTGTTTTGTACAACGCTCCCTTGGAATGTTGTTAAAATGTATTCACATTTTTTAATAAATAAGGGTAACGCTCTAACATCGCCATTAAATACTGGAATTATGTTTACCATCTCTTGCGGAACACGGTTTATACCTTCCATTATGAAGTGAAATAACGAAGCTTCACAAAAAGTAAGCACAAAAATTAATAAATTATCCCTAACTATTTACTACAACTAACAATCTATAAAATATTATTACGGCGTTGTCCAATCCCTAATAATACACACAACATAGATTAATACAAGGTTGGGATGCAAATGGAAGAGCTGAGAGGAAGGTGAAAAGATTTACTCACAATTCCGCAGCTATCTTCATGATCCCTGAATTACTGCTTGGCTCCTGGTCCTCTCCTGGCTTGATGTGGCTTCTTAATGTATTTGTTTGTTCGGTGATCTCTGCTGAACCGTTGAAACGGACGTCGGCTGCTTCCCGTAGATGTGGATACGTGACAGACTGACTACAGAGATCCTACCGGCTGCGCCAATTAAGTAAGCGACAACGGAAGAGTTTAAAAATAAACTTTATTTGATCCCAGTTACAGCAAGACAGTAATTACTTAATTCTACAAAATGTTGATCTTATATACTAATCTTATTGCTAACCAATCATCTCTGCTAATGACGCATGTCCTAGATATTATATGCTGACATATAGCTGTTATTCTAATATAATATAATTATTGGCTGATGAAGCTAATATTGGGGGATTGGGGTTCCTTAACTAGCGCCTACAATAGGGCTGCCAAGTCCTGCAAAAAGGTGATGCGACGATCTCGGTTTGACCACATAAGCCGTATTGGGACCAAACTTGCTTCATACCCAGCGGGTAGTAAAGCGTTTTGGTCCCTGGCTAAGTCGGTTGAATCGAACTTCTGCCGTCCCTCACTACCACCACTGCTGAGGCCCGACGGGTCACTGGCCCACTCCGCTGAGGAGAAAGCTAACTTGTTTGCCTCTCTTTTTGCGGAATCTTCACGTCTGGATTCTGGTGACGCGCGGCCCCCTCCTCCTCCTGATGGATGCGAGACGAGTATGTCGGACATTCGTATCCATCAAAAGGACGTTCGTAGGGTGCTGCGCAACCTTGACGTGAACAAAGCTAGTGGCCCCGACGGGATTCCGGCAATTGTTCTCAGAACCTGTGCGCCTGAACTGTCTCCGATCCTGACACGCCTCTTTCGCCTTTCGTACGAGACGGGAAAAGTGCCGAATGCTTGGAAGCAAGCTAACGTTCAGCCTGTGCCCAAGAAGGGCAGTCGGGCTGACCCGGCCAACTACAGACCCATATCAATAACGTCCATCCTCTGCAAGAGTATGGAACGAGTGCTCAACTCCAAGCTCCTGGCATACCTAGAAGCTAACGACATCCTCAGTGACCGCCAATATGGCTTCCGCCAAAATCGGTCAACTGGCGATCTTCTAGCGTATGCCATACACATCTGGAGTGAGGCCATCGAGAAGCACGGGGAAGCGCTTGCCGTCTCCCTCGATATCTCGAAGGCATTTGATAGGGTCTGGCATGAAAGCCTTATTGGTAAGCTTCCATCATTCGGTCTGCCCAGTGGTCTGTGCGGTTGGATTGCAGACTTCCTGAGGGACCGGTCCATTCAAGTGGTTATTGATGGCCGCTCTTCTGACCTACTGGGTATTAATGCCGGGGTCCCTCAGGGGTCCGTACTCTCAGCAACATTGTTCTTGCTGCACATAAATGACTTGCTAAAACCCGGCACCTTTGGGTACGCGGACGATAGCACTGTTGCTGAGAGATACGTGTCCGACGCGCGCGCTACTGGACCTCAGATCCGGTCTCTTCGGGAGGCCATGGTTGGGCGCTTGAATCTGTCCTTGAAGGCAGTCTCCGAATGGGGCGATGCCAATCTGGTCAGATTCAATGCTGCTAAGACCCAGGCGTGTCTTTTTTCCGCTAAAAGGAGCCAATTCCACCCGGCTCCTTCTTTCCGAGGTGTGACCGTGCCGATTACTGACCATCTTGAGGTTCTTGGCATTACGTTGACATCGACGCTCAATTTTGGTCCGTTCATTGAGGCAAAAGCTCAGCTGGCTGCCAAAAAATCGCGAAGGTGAGACGGTACTTCACGCCAGAACAGTTGCTAAACTTGTATCAAGCGCAAGTTCGATCATGCATGGAGTACTGCTCTCATCTCTGGGACGGATCTGCCAGGTACCAGCTGGATGCACTTGAGTCGATCGAAAGACGGGCCAAGAGGCTCATCGGCAATGAAGTACTGGTCGAATCTAGGCTCCAGAACCTCGAACATCGGCGCCGAGTTGCCAGCCTGTCGGTTTTTTATCGGTTACATTTCGGGGAGTGTGCGTTGGAATTGCATGAACTAATTCCTCCTAGCCCGTTCCATCATAGGACTACAAGACGTACGGCGATGCGTCATCGGTACATGGTGGACATCCCACCCATACGCACCAAACGTTTTGGGAATACTTTCATTATGCGTACAGCAAAGGAGTGGAATTCCCTGCCGGAGTCTGTATTTCCTGATAGCTACAACCTGGGAGTCTTCAAGTCAAGAGTGAATAGGTTTCTTCTAGGCAAGCGTGCTTCATCGTCGACCACATCATCGCTTACCATCAGGTGAGATAGTGGTCAAGCGCAAGCCTATAATCAATAAAAAAAAAAAAGATTTCTGCGAGGTAGACATGAGTTTTGACTTGACCGAAATGAAATGTCGTTTGGTTGTAGTTGTTGGTTAGTGACGTGTGGTTAACAGTATTGTAATATTCGCAAAATGCAGGCTAATATTAGTATTGAAGTGAGGGCGACTATCATTGGGCTGCATAAAAGTGGTCTTAATAAAACACAAATATCTGAAGAAACTGGACTGAATGTGAGTATAATAGCTATTAATGAATTGTAACTTTATAAATTGGTTATTGGATTTATAAATGCATTTTTATTTTAAAATTATATTCAATAATTATGATTAATAACATTTTATTTAATGAAAATGAAGTCAAGTAGGTATAGCTGCCTAATATATATTTTTTTTGTTTTAGAAAAATACTGTAATTCTTTGGATAAAAAGATATGAGGAAGAAGGTAGCCTTGCTAGTCGAAAGAGAAGTGGGAGACCGAAGCTTATTAGCGAGGCGCAGCGACGACATATGGTGGACGTATACGAAACGAATGGTTTCGCACCAACAAGACATTTTGCGGAATTAATGACACCTCGATGGATACTGTTCGCCGTGCACTTCACGCTGAAGGCGTGCATCACAGAAAACCTGCTAAAAAGCCGTAATATCCGTGATTATTCGTGAACAAACACTGTATTATATTGTGTTTACTTTCGTTTAAAACAGCTATATCTTTTAACTTGTGCCATGGCCTTATCTTAAGAATGCAGTGAACTCGTTACAATTTTGTTGTAACATAATAGCCGCACTGTTCTAACATAATAGTTCAATTGATTTTTCTCATCTAATTGACGATTATCTTGTGAGAACTAAAGTTCTTTTAACAGAAATTGAGGTTTAGTTTCAATCTTCTTTTCGTCAAGAAAATGAACAATTAAGCTATGACCTCAATACATTCATTATGACGTTATATAAAAATAAAATGTTTAAAAAGTCTAAATCTTATATCACTTTTCAATAAATAACTGGATATAAACAATTATATTTTATTTTATTAAAATTTTAATATCCTTTCATTGTTACGTTATTTACATTATGAATGGTCTAAGTGGGTATACTTCCAACAAACAATCTTACACGTAACACAGATAACGGTTACAAGATAACTTTTTTGTCTAGGTAAGAATTCGACGTCACAATTCTAATAAATGTTTAATTTGTAAATATAAAGAATAAACATTTTTATTAAACACGTCTTTTTATTTCCACCTTACAACATCGAAAAGATGTAACAACTAAATAATTGCAAATTACGAATGTGATTCTTCTTGTGGTTAATAGATCATATTCGTAATTTGCAACTATTTAGTGCAAAAAATGCAATAGTGTTTTTCATAGAATTATAAAAAACAACTACACTATAAAAAACAACAACTGTATATTAATATAGATTGGGAATTTTCAAAGTAAGATATAACCGCAACGGACCGACCATGATTTGAACTCGGGCTACGTTATTTGCGAATCCAACACTTAGTTCATACGGCTACCAGCACATGACATATTTGCGCGAATTTTATCTGTTCAATGGTAAGAACAAGTCGCCTCTGTGACTGTGTGATGCGTATTCAATGGCACAGAAATATATAATGATGTTTTTAAGCTCAGTGCGACGACAGTTCCTTAGTGTGTGTTATCTGTGGAATGTGGATACTCATACACGCGCACACATACGCACGGAAGTATCGTGCTCGCTCGGTTCGTAGCAATGTAATCTTTAGCGTTCTTATGGACTTTTGCGGCCTCACTGTACCTAGGTGTCACCCTAGATAATCACCTCACTTTCGCCAAGCACATTAAAGCGGCGCGCTCGCGGGCCGCTTTTGCTGTAGGCAGACTCCATGGGATGGTGAACGCACGCAGTAAACTGTCACTTAGGTGCAAACTGCGCACCTTCACCATGGTCATCCGTCCCATCATGACCTATGCATGCGCTGTCTTCGCACACGCAAAGCCCATCACATCCATAAGCTTCAGGTTGTTCAAAACCGATTCCTCCGTATGATCACGGGAGCCCCCTGGTACGTACGTACTCAGGACCTCCATGTCGATCTAAAAATCCCCACAATCCAGCAGTTTTTGAAACGCAATTCCACGCGCTTTTTCGACTCTGCTGTCAATCACCCCAACCCCTTAATTCGAGCGGCCTCCCGCTACGAACCATCTCGAATCTCCAAAATTCGCCGTCCAAGGCTCGTACTCTCCATCCCCGATGACGCCACTACCCTGCTCCAAGAGAGCAACAAAGAGACCAGCACAATTCGAAGACACAGACCGATCTCGTTCCGTCCTCGCCGCCGAGGCCCGTCGCGAAGTCCCCGTCAAGATCTACAAGCCAGCCCGCGTGCTGTGCAATAAATAGTTAGATTAACGTTAGAAAATATCGGAGTTTCTTGTCCGTTCTTCTCCACGTAGGCTTTTTCCGAACGGATGGTAGAATCACTTTATTAAGATCCAGCCTTAGTTGTGTTGTCCCCCCAGCGACGCCCTGAGCCGAGGTCCGACCCCAACTGGGGTAGCCCTCAGCGCAGTCGCTTAGTTTTAGAATTTTGCAAGCCTGGCTGGAGGCTATAATATAGCTTAGTCTCCACAGGGTAGTCCGGTTAAGCAGTATCCGGTCACTTTGACCGAACTGTGAGAAGCCACTTAGAAAAAAAAAAAAAAAAAAAAAAAAAATCGTCGTGAGTCAGTTTCGATTGAGAAGCGATACAGTGCGATCGGCAAACGAAAATAGTGCGAAGTAATAGAATTCTTCAATAAGTGTTTTGTAATAAAGTGTTATTAATTGAAGTCATCTATTTAAATAATTTATCCCTGAACCCCAGCTCGTAACAATAAGACTTACAATTAAGGTTCAACCTTCCAATGAAGATAAAATTATTAAAAAATTAAAATTGGTTATATAAATATAGAAAAACAGCATTTAAATACTTGCGATTTTATTATGATGAATCGTTTGATTCTTCTCAATATAAACTGGAAATTTTCACTTGAATAAAATCATGTGTTAACGTATGTTAAATCAATTAAAATTTCTTCATTAATAAAGTCGATTGATAAAAGAAATCGAATCAGTACCGCATTAGTTCATCACTAAATCATAAATTTTTGGGCTGTCAAAAGTAAAATAGGCTGGACGGAGTTAGTACGTAACAAAGTAAATTATTACACTCTTTTGCAATAAAAACGGGTACCTAAGGAAATTTACGTTCTAAGGTCGATTTGAGTTAATTAAATGAAATTTAATTGTTTGACGTAGTCTGTATACTTACTTGTAATCGCGTGAAGTGAAGTCAGGCAATTTAAAAAAAAAACGATTATTTCTTTAAAACCCATGTACACGGCCAAACAATAAGAAGTTGGTCGGCAATAAAAACAAGAAGATTGTTTTACTTTTTTTAATTAAATAAAGTTACAAATGTAATACCTAATAGCGACTGTGACCTCCTCTTGCCAAAATCACAGCTTGAATCCTTCTGGGCATGCTTTCCACGATGTTTTTAATAACGTTTTGAGGAATACGTTCCCACTCTTCTGCAATGACTCTTTTTAGCTCTCTGATGTTTTGCGGAGCAGGTTGCTCTGATCTTACCCCTCTTTTTAGAACATCCCAGATATACTCAATTAGAATGAGGTCAGGACTTGGAGCTGGCCAATCTAAACGACGGATTCCAACTTCTTGCATGTACGCTTCCATGTCGCCAGAACGGTGCGGACGAGCATTGTCGTCCATAAAAATGAAATCTTCCCCAAGTGCAGGCAATACGGGTTGTGCATATGGAATAAGGACTTCCATTATGTACCGGTGTGCATTTAATGTTCTATTTTCTATGAAAACTAACTCCGTACGCTCCGTCGAATTAATTGCTGCCCAAAACCTAACGGAGCCTCCGCCATAAGGACTGATTTCTTCGAAACACACTTCCGCATAGCGTTCCCGTGGTCTTCGCAGCACTCGCCGGCGTCGGTCCTCTCCACACAAAGAGATGCATCAGAAAACAATACTTTATTCTAATCCTCCAGTGTCCATGAATCAAAGTTTCGAGCTAACTGAAGTCGAGTAACATGGTGCTCAAGGAGTAATTTAGGGCCCCGAGCCAGGCGATAACTCTTGATATTGGCAGCCAAAAGCCACCTCCTGACCGTCCACAAGCTAACTTCTACTCCTCTTCAAGGCTCTTCTTCAGGTCCACACTTGACAACTTACGATTCCGCAACGCCTGACTCACCAAAAAGCGGTCATCTCTTGGTTCTGTGCATCGTTTTCTTCGGGTCTTCTTTTGACCGAACCGCAGCCGTATTGCGTAATTGCGCAAAGAGTTCAAACTCTTTCCAAAGGACCAAATCGGCCATTCACACAAAACGGAAATCCACATCGCGTCATTCATCTCGCATGTGCGGCTGCCGGTCTCTTGATACCGTTATCAAGTCCTCTGGACAGTTGAACGACTCACATTTAGCCGCTGAGACACGTAAGTTTGCGAACAACCTTCTTCAAATAGTGCTATAATTTCACCGGCCTTTATCGCTTTATCACTCATGTCAAAAAGTGGAATTTAAAGTAAAAAGAAAGATTATTGTTTAATTTGCAGAAAATATCCAAAAAGTTTTAAAATTTTACTAATCAGAAAAAAAACGTTTCAGCAATTCGCGAGTAAAGCAATTTAGCAATAATCCACAAAAATCAATATTTTTCTTTTGTTAATTTCAAAATTTAAACTTGGAACGTAAAGAATCATGCCAGGATGCTTCAAAAAACATGACAATACATCGTCAAATTAATAAAACCTCTTTCTTTTTCTTCTTCATTGAAGTAGAGAAAAAAAACTAAAGTACCGGTAATACGAGGTTAAATTGATTAATTTTGAAATTAAAATTGACATAACTACTTCAATTGTATTTTGAAAAATATGAAATAAATGCAGTGTTGGCGACTTAACAAAAAATTTTATAAACAAAAATAAAAAATAAATTTCTATCATAGTTTGAGATAAAATAAAAAAAAAAACGAGCCTATGAACGTTAAAATAAAAATGGGGTTACTTTGATACCCCATTGTTTTTCATAGCAATATAAAGTAACCCCAATTTACAATTTATTTTTATTGAATTCACACTGTACAATTTAATATATTTTTTCTGCATCAATTAATCGTATTCTTGCGCTGAGGTTGATGCAAACATGGCTGACATTTGTCAGAGTTGCAAATTTTAAAAAGAAAATTGAGATGCATTCCGTTTTCACTGAGTTAGCTTTAAAAACCTAAAAAAATAAAGTTATCATCAAAGTTGCCCCAGATCTCAATGTAACCTCATTCTACGGTACCCGTTTTTTTTGCAAAAGAGTTTATAAAATCTAGGGTGGCAATATTTTATATTATTTTTTCATTTCCCGCCATTCATCCCACTGAAATATTATTCATTGTGGTGTCAATTTTCAGTATGTTAAAATGTACTCTGTGGTGTCAATATAAGTTTCTCTGTGGTGTCAATTTATGTCCATTGACACCATAGAAAAAATTGACACATTCATTTATTCAGCTTTTGAACTATAAAATCCATTGATAATAAGTTGCGTAAATGTAGAATAAAAAGTCAAATGATAGCTATGCAGTATATTGGCTTAAATCAATTATGCAGGACCACGATTATCGGAGTCATTCAAACTCTTCGATCAAAATCAACAGCACAGAATTTAGCGTATAAAATCTATGGTCCAAGTCCGACCCCCTTCAGTGTACCAATTATTGTGCTTCATGATTGTCTTGGAACTAAAAAGAATTGGGAAAGAATTTGTAAAAAGCTAAACGGTTACTGTAAAAAAACTGTGATAGCAGTGGATGCTCGTAACCATGGCGACAGCCCGTATTGTAGGACCCACGACTACACCTCACTAGCTAAAGATGTCTCGCAATTGATGTCTAATTTTGTACTTAAAAACTGCATTATAATTGGCCACAGTATGGGAGGCCGAACAGGGATGATGCTGGCTCTGAATGAGGTTCGTGTAATTATGTTGACCATTCGTTCATTCATCTTTATACTTAGTACTCACTTAGTTGTTATGCTATATACAGTTCTGACCACGTGGTCTCGGGTTTGATCTCCTATTGGTTTGGAAATTCTTAATAGCAGGCCGGACTCCGGGGAGTTGATCACAATAAACTCGTCCCCATTTTCGCTTCTTCTCTTCAGCGATTAGGTGAACGTCCGCGTGGTCTTTCCATCCACCTTTCCCACTGAAGCCAGTTTCTCCAGGCTCTCCGGTTGTCTCCGAGCAATGTGACCAAAGTAGCTCAGGACTCGTTGATAGCAAATCGTGGCGAGTCTGGAATGAGACTTAAACATAGCTGAAGAATTTTGGGTTTTCTTTATCTACATAAGGACACTCTACTTACCTCTTCGGGGAAACAGGTTGTTATGTTCTTAGTCCCTTTTCAGTAGTAAAACAATAAGAACTTAGAAGTAATGCAGAAGTCAGCTTTGTCGTACAGTTCGGGATGCAGCGCTTCAAACTCTTCGCTTAACAATCATTAGAAAGGAGAGCTATCATCATAACCATCACTATTCAGTAGAAAACAATCTCATAGGCCTCCCCCAGGTACAACGTCCGGTCCTGAATCCATGGCTTTGGCAATCATCACCTTGCATTAAACATACGACTTCACATTAATGCCTTGCTTGCTTTTATGCAGCCTTCTAGAGTAACCAGTTTGGTCGTTGTCGATATATCGCCAGTATCTACATCAAGCTATATGGAAATCACCATTCCAAAGATAATAGATGTACTGATGAGTGTCAACTTTAATGGACTGGGTTTAAAAGAAGCAAAGGCTGAAGCTAGAAAAAAAATTGAACAAAACAGCTTATTTGAAACAGAAGCAGAAATAGAAGGCATACTAATGAATATTGAAGAGTTATCTGACAAATCCGTTGGATGGAAGTACAATCTTCAAGTCTTGAAGGAAAAGTTTAATAACATGGCCAAATTGCCAAATATGGGTAGAAAAACGTATACAGGCCCCACGCTATTTCTCGCCGGCAAGCTGTCATTCTGTGTCCCGTAAGATTTTTGTTAATGATCTTTTCTTCGTCTATCCATTTATAACAATGTAACAGGTCATTCTAATTTCTATCTACATACATCAATATCATCAATCACCACCAATCAATATCCTATAATAAATCTGTAAAAAAGTCGTTTTTGTACATCGAAAAAAAATAGTCAAATTATCCTTAAACAGATAACCAACAGAACCCATTTCTAGCATTTTTGGAATTGTTGTCTGTTTGTCTGTTTAGCAGGTGCACGCATCACATAAAATGTACGAAACCAACTTTTATTCATAAAATTTGAGCGTAACTTGAAATATTACTTAGTTTTTGTTTCATCGCAATCGGTTCACTCTATCAAAAGTTAGATGAATTTAAAGCGTTCAAGAAGTAAAATATCACACCCAGATACTCGGAACTCCATATTCGATAGATGGCGTTGTGCATTTGACGTCATTTTCTGAATGGCGGTGTTAAGATTCTCCGCGGAAGAATAACGTAGTAACAGAGTAGGTAGCAAGGTTCAGTTGTAGAGTGCAACGAGTGGAAACACCCGCGCCATATTATTTTTTTATTAATAGGTTCTCGATTAATCATTATCTCCCACATAGTAAACGATGATGTGGTCGACCGTCGACGACGGGGCACGTTTACATAGAAGGAACCTATTCTCTCTTGATTTAAAAACCCCTAGGTTCAGCGATCGAAACATTTGACTGTGGCAGGAAGTTTCATTACTTAGTTACGAGAGATTCGTAGTTGAACGCACAATTAAAGTATTCCTAGAACGTTTTGTGCGTATAATGATTTAACGTGTGTCCTTATTTATGAAACGACTGATTTGTTTCAGATCTGAAGACTTAATGGGGATCCAAAAATTGTTCCCTGCAGCTACATTGCTCTATATCGATGGCGTAGGACATAACATTCACGTTGAAGACACACCTGGCTTTTTGAGCGCTGTTCTGCAATTTTTTGACAATAATTCATTGATCACAGATGAAAAAATTTATTAGATTATCTATCTACGTGCCTGATAAGTTCTGTCTGCTAACTATCTGCGTAACTGCGATATTGTATCTTCATTCATCATTAAAATGACGATATTATAATTGAAATGTGTTTGGTCAAATATTAACAACAAAGTTAAAAAAAAAATGTAGAACTTTGCCCCCATACGTTTACAAATATATAAACTCTATACAAATAGAGCCAGATCCGGCACAACTATCTGTTGGTCATACAAGTATTTGTTCTGTGCGGCAATGGAACCTGCGACACGCAGCTCAGCAGCCACTGCGTCAACCATGTGGTCAATATTATATATTTTATTTTATTTTATTTATTAGGTCTACCAACAATTGTTTACACTAAACTACAAAAAAATATCAAACATGCGTTTAAACTCTACACAGTGCAACAATTACTTAAAGGTAAACACCGCATGAACAAGAAAAAACAAACAATAATATGTTATTATGTTACTTATAAGCTAAATATTGTACAAGTAAACTAAGTAAAGTATATTAGTAACAAACCCTGAAAATTGAAAATTGAAAGCATCATTTCTTAAACAGTACGTAAATACAGTCCAAAATATTTCACAACAAATCTGATAAACATTTCAGAAATTTACATTTTTGCATACTGAGAGAATCAAAGTGTAAATCAATAATATCACTACAACTATTCAAAACCCTACAAAACCTAGCACATGGAGAGTTAGATCCCAACACCGTCCTTCTCATTGGAGGACAAAGTGGAGTAATAGGTTTTCGCGGAATCCTCGACGGAGCACGAAAGTTAATGAGTGCGAGCAGCGGCGGTGAATCGATATTTCCCTTCAATATTTTGCTAGCAAACATTGCGTCGTTCAAACATCTTCGTTCTTCCAAGGTGTGCATGTTGAAGAATTTCAATCTGTTTTTGTAAGAACGCACTTTTTTAGTGATTCCTACAGAAAAAGCCAGATGCCAAACGAAGCGTTTTTGGACACGTTATAGACGCAAACTATTTGTAGCGTAGTGTGGCCGCCACACCACACTGCAATACTCTAATATGCTTCGTACTAAACTCTGATAAAGTAAGATTTTAGTTTTAATTTGACGGAAACCTTTACATTGTCTTATGACGAAACCCATCATCCTGGATGCTTTTTTAGAAATGTGGTCTAAGTGTGGTGCAAAGGTAAGTTTTTTATCAAACAGTTCCAAGGTCACGTATAGTGTCCACTTCATTAACTTTGTCTTCATTTATGTAATACACTGTCTTTATTGGATTATTTTTTCTTGTATATTTAACGTGATAACATTTCTTCGAATTTAAGCACATTTCATTAATTTTACACCATTGAATAAGACTATTAAGGTCCATCTGTAAAAGAGAAGCGTCTCTGTCAGATTCAACAATTCTAAGGAACTTCAAATCGTCCGCATACATAAAAAATTTAGAGTGCCGTAGACAGTTGGGAATGTCGTTAATGAAGTAGTTGAACAATATCGGACCTAGATGAGACCCCTGTGGGACTCCAGATGAAATATTATATCATGCTGAGATTTTTTTTAGTGAATAAAGCGTATTACAATGTTTTAGATTTTTTGAACGAAAAGGACTTTTCTATTCCGACTTCTATTAAATATAGTTAAAAATAACGATTTAATAATGTGTTTCTTATTTTTTCTTAATGACATTATATGACTGCATGATAAAGAATATATACTGAACATAATATAATTTAGTGTGGACTAATCTTGACATTGTTTCTTATGTAAATACAAAATGATTTTATTGTTATATCTACAAAATTTGTACGCCACTATTGGCAAAATATGGACGCTCACAATATACTGTTAATACCTTGCATGTCTGATTCGACAGTTCATGTACACGCATATTTGACAAATAAATTATCTTTCTTTCTTTCTTCTTTCTTACGTTAGATTGATAACCGTTTACCACAACAAAGAAAGATCTACCCTTCAAGTAGGAAATCACCCATTCAAGCAAGCCACCAGCTCATATATATATATGTATATAGCTCGGTATATATATGTATATCGGTAATAAGATATCTGAGCTGAGCACCCGAAATGTCAATATCACTCTGACGTTCGACTCTCTCGAGGCTATTGGTTCACGAGGCCAGGGGGGATCGTAGTGGAACATTGAGTTCTGTGTAATCCCCTGGGGAACTGATCTAGGGGATTTTAGTGGAACGAGTGAACGCGGGGCGCCGCGCGGGTACTAGGAAGTGGGGTCATTTGACATTTCGGGTGCTCAGTTATCTTGACCGAGCTATACCTATGTATGTGTGCCATATTAACCGTATAGTTCGCAGCACTGCAGACCCACCCTACCCGTTTATTTTTTATTTATTTTTGTTCCGGCTTGGAAAATCCTCATTGGATGTCCTCCGCCCTGGAGGGGCGGAGGGGTCTGTTAGACTCCTACTGATTAAAAATCAACCCGGTGTTCCATCTTACATCTACGCTGGGGGTCGCGGGAACAACGATACTTCCGCAACCCCCGGCTAGTGCCGGCCCGCCTCTGCGGGCCTCGATCTCGGGTTGGGTTGGGATAACGTGTTAGACCCCCGCGACGTATGAGAGAGGCGCGCGTGAAACACTACGCGCCTCCACCTCGGTTCTGATGTGTGGGGTGCGACGGACGTCCCCGAGTCCATCGCCCCTGTACCCATTTAGGGGGGCTGGAAGAGGGCGTTGTCCGCCCTCCGCCGATGCCCAGCGCGTCTTCTGCGGATCGGGTGAGCGGATGAAATCTCCCTCTCCGCAGCCTCCTTCCGCGAGATAGCACCGCAATGCCCTGGGTTGCAGCAGCTTGACCTTCGCTGCAACCCACCCCACCAGCCGTCGTCCAGCGTCAGCGACTTTTTACGCCGCCGCCACCGTGCACCGCACCCAAATCATGCCAAGCCCGGTAGTGTCGGCGCGGATCTTTCCCGTCCGCACATCCTCGGGACCCACCGTACCCCTGGCATTTTAAAGTTAAACGATTCCACCAGGTAATAGTGTTATAACACTAGTTAAAACCACTTTTCAGAACAAAAATTTTATCAAGTGACCAATTGAAATTTCTTTATTTACAATTTGTATATACGTCAGTAATAAATAAACATGCTTTACCAAAATCTCCACCCGAAAGCTCCCCAATGTTATCAACTCATGCTCTGCAACTGAAATTACAAAAATCATATCAAATCTTGACCCTAACTGTAGTACTGGTTTAGATGGAATCACTACCAAAGCAATAAAATGCATACAAAATAATTATATTAGCGAACAACCTGAGCCAATGCTTTAACAAACTACTAGCTGAAGGTAATTTTCCCGATACCCTGAAAATGGCGAAGATAATTCCCATTCATAAATCAGGTTCAAAGATGGATCCAGGTAACTACCGACATATTTCAGTGTTTCCTGTATTGTCAAAAATATTAGAAAAAATCATACACAAAAGATTAGAACAAAATTTAAATTCTATTTACTTTCTTTCAGACAGACAATACGGGTTCAGATTCAGACCAAAAAGTAGCACACTAACAGCTATAGTCGACCTCGTTACCAAAATTAAGCAAAGTGTAGTTAAAAAAAACATAAAAACATCTTTATTGACCTCAAAAAAACGTTCGACACCATTAGTGAACTGCTACTTAAAAAGCTAGAAACCATCAATGTTACCGATAGTGCCTTAAAAATGTTTGAATCCTATCTAAAAAACAGGTCGCAGTTAGTACGGATAATAATTATCAAAATGGCACATTACCTATAACGTGTGACGTTCCCCAGGGATCAATTTTAGGGCCCCTGATCTTTTTAATCTATATAAATAATATTCGGGAAATTACACTACACAGCCATCTTACTTTATACGCAGATGACACTTGTTTATTTTATTTCAGATCTTCCATTCATGATTTGGTTCGCAGGCTGAACATGATTTAAACACCCTTTTTTCATGATTTCAATATATTTTACTAACGATTATTGATTACTAACATGCTATATCTCGTTCAAAGCAAAAAATTAAATATTCGCCCCGAGTGCCGACTCGCTTTTCACTTTACGAAAAAAATTAAAGAGACGATCAATTTTGGAGAAATGTGGAACTAAAATTAGATTTTTTTCAATGCCTTTTGCCAGTAATAATTGATGGTCGTATACAACGAAATTTTACCTGTAATTGAAAGGATTGAAATTACAACTGAATAAATGCACATTTTTACACGACTGTCAAAAAGAGGAGTGCTATGTTTTCAGGGCTCATGCATGTTTGTGAGTTTCTTTATTCCACTATAACTTAAGCGGCTTAACCAATATAAATTTATATGGTATCTTTAGAAGCGTTGTTTAAACTTAAAAAAAAAATAAGGGCGAGCCATGGTTCATGTAAAAAACAAAAATATTTTTTTCATAAAAAATTTACTACCTATACTATCATCGTCTAGCTGGTCTAGAGCTTGCTTAGTACATAAATAAAAATATATAACAGTAGTATTCATTAAGCATTCATTGACTAATAACTTTTTGACAAGGCAGGCGTGTTTAAAATTTAATTTAAAATTCTATGTTTTAATTTAAATACCCACAAATCTCAATTCTCCAAAATTCATAAACATTTTTAAAAGTATCTGCTTTATAAGAAATCAAAATTTAGTTTGCATGATACTGGGTATAAGAATGCAAATCAGAAGACAGGACGCAAGGTGAGCGAACCATTCAGTACATCAGAGCCATCATTTTGAGGGCCGAGTCACCCGCGTCCGTTGGATAAAAGACCAACCGAAAGAATGAAAATCAGCAGACAGGACGCAAGGTGAGCGAACCATTCAGTACATCAGAGCCATCATTTTGAGGGCCGAGTCACCCGCGTCCGTTGGATAACAAGCGTTTTGAATCCCTACACGTGGTCACCGGATGGCGCTTATCAGGTGACATACTGGTGGTAGGTTTCGACCGAAGGCTTGTGACCACATACCGGACAAAGAAATACCGCCAACCGGCCTAGCCGTGTTCCGGTGCCGATGCCCAGTGCAGCCATTAGAGGAGTTGGGTCGAGATAGCTGTTCCACTGAAGGCAGGCCGGCCAGACTCGCGCTGTTATGGATGCATCGGGCGACAGGTCGCGGATGGTAGCGGGCACGGCACGAGGCACGGTGCGTTGGTCGACCGCAGGTAGTTGGGAGCCCAAGTTGTGTGCCAACCACACACGCAAGGCTGCTCCGCCAATCACTCTCGAAAAATCCTGGAATGCGCCATCGTGCTGGTGGCCAGAAGACAGTGCCCGATGGAGATTTCCGGGGGAGCTCGGGCGTCCCCACAGAGTGTGTTTGTTGGTTGCCAGCGTGGAATCTCACCTCACTTCCTTCTCCTCTCCTAACTTCACTCTCAACCATGGCAAGGAACAGAAGAATAGTAGTCTGTACAGCGGCAGCGCTCACATAATCATATAAGGTGCACCTCTGTAACATCAGAGGTCTACACTGAAACCTTGATGCAGTCTACCATCATCTAGACATTGACATGCCAGCGCTTTCGTTCCTTTCGGAGACGCAGATCGGATGTCCGTCAGACGTGGCATTCTGTAGTTGGTCATCAGTGATTCAAAGACGCGATTCAGGGAGCCCTTCTCTTCCCCAGTTGGTGACCCTAGACGGGAATCCCGCCGTGAGTATTTACGGCAGCGCCGGCAATGCCCGCCGTACTTCGAACATGAGAAGGCGCAAGGGTATCGGCACAGGTTGCGTTGCGTCCCACACCAGAAGTCTACCCACCCTTTACGAGACTTGGTCTCGTGCCATCTAGTTTTTTCTTAAACATAATAACAAGATTAAGTTTTTTTTTTCCATACATTTTGTTTTATTTCCACTAAAATAAAATTATAAACTAAAACATATCATACTTATAATATTTTGTTTAGATATTTTGTGCTTAATTGTACATAAACGTCGGACGAGTTGGAAAAGAGACGAAATAATGCTGGAGACGAGTTGGGAAACTGAGTACATGTACAAAGTGACGAATTAGTGAAAGTGACCTATTAAGGATAGTGACGAAATAGCTAGTGTGACGAGTTGTCATCACAAGTCCACAACCAATATGTTAGTACAAACATTGTTACTGACACCCTTTTATGTTTTTTTTTGTCAGTGTTTACCTTTTGTTGTCTGAGAAATAAATAAATAATAATAATTATTTCGTTTATTCAACTTATTCTTATCTAATACATTTTTAACATTTCTTAAAAAACACAAAAAAAATATATTTATATAAAAAATAGAGGCCCACCGGTATCGGGAACAGGGCCCAAGCTAGCGGCTAAGCGCGCGGTCATAGGGCTCTAGAGAAAGGAACGACACCATCCGTGTCCAGAAGTACTGCTTTCTGAATCAAGCCCTTGACCCAGCATCCTAAAGAGAGCCTCCTTAGGTCTTGGTAGAGGCTCGTGGCTATTAAACCAATTAAACCATTGCCTGACACGACTATCGGTACAATGATCTCTGAGTCCACATCCAACATCGACATTTGTGACCAACAACGACAATCTCGCGATCCAAGTCGGGATATAGTCGCGAGCCAAGTTGCTGATGGATAATTCTGGCTACAAGGTTTGTGCCTATGCAAGTCTCTACTAACTCTTCGTTAGCTAGACAAACAGAGATAATGTGGCGGATTGATTCACCCATTCACTCGGACGGTGACATGCCCGACAGATCTCAACCGTACCATCCTTTGTCCGTATATATACATATATAATGTAATCTGTGCCATCTTTCATAAATAAATCTACGGTAGTTAATGATCATGATAACTTCGCTAACTGGTCTACATCGGACCCATAGTAGGGCCCGAAAAAGCGAACTTAGATTTCCTTACATATCTCCCTGCGATCGTTAGTGTCAAGCACTACAGGCAAAAATTAAAATAATAAATACAAAAGTTTGCGCCAGTTCTCGGTCGCTAAGAAGAGGGAGATGAGTCCCTTGTCCACTGCTGTTACATCTTAATTCCATATACCCACGTCGGCGGCATGTAGAAAATATTCCCTTAATAGCATATCTCGCGATTGTGGAGGTTCTTAGCATTTAAAAAGCCTCGGCCGCCTCCTCCTTCCGCAGGATATACAATCTCATGACCGACGATCGTGGGTGATGCAATCGATATGCCGTCAGTAGTGTACGGTCCCACCTGTCCAGGGCGCTAAGTTATGTTTGAGTCCATTTCAGTATGCCGACAGGGTACATTATAATAACAAAAACCCAACCGTTGAAGGCGCGGACCTTGTTTCCGCAAGAAAGAAGGCTATTGAATACCTTCTTCAGGCGGCCAAAAAAGCTTTCCTTTAACGATTACTTCATGTCAGTAACATTGATACCTAAGGGGCCGTCCATTAATCACGTGAGGCTTGAAAGGGGGGGGGGGGGGTTTAGCTAAAAACACGAAATATCACAAGGGAGGGCGTGTTGTAAGATATCACATGTATTTATTTTTTCGTCAAACACGCGATTTTAAACCGAAAAGCGGTGTGTAGTGTTATTGCGCGTGTAATATTATTTTTATGGCAGTCAAAAAAAATCTGCAACCTTTCTGTCTAGATATTTTTGTCATGATCCTTAATTTCAGAATAAAATTTAATTATACTTTATACCTGTATTTAATGACAATATTCTAAAAATTATAAGATTCTATGTAGGTATTAAAAACTACATGTGATTTTGGGTGGGGGCGGGGGGTTAGTCTTAAACCTCACCACGTATCACCAAGGGGGAGGGGGGGGGATGCTAAATAAACATCACGTAATTAATGGACGGCCCGTAACGCTGCCGACATGCCCAAATACTTATAGGTTACGGTTTGAGAGAGGGATCTCAGGATTATGGAATCCGCGAGTTACATGCCCACGGATTCCACAATCTCCCCTCGCTTTACATCCATGACCGCACATTCGTCCATACCAAAAATCCATCCTGATGTCGCTTCTAAAATTTTCATTTTATTTCATTTATTCATTTTATATACATATTTCTACATTTTTAAATATTATTCTATAAAAAATAAAATAAAAAAACATTTAAAAATACAAAAATAGTAGCCCACCGGTATCGGGAACAGGGTCCAAGCTACCGGTGGTCAGGGCTCCTGAGAGAGGAACCTCCTAACGATACGCGCCGTGTCCAGGAGTACAGCTTTCTGAATCAAGCCCTTGATCCAGCTGCCCAACGAGAGCCTCCTCAGATGTTCGTCGAGGCTCTTGGCTATTATGCCATTGGCCGTCACGACTATCGGCACAATGACTGCTGTATTCACATCCCACATGTCGACAACCTCGCGAGCCAGATCAAGATACTTGCTTTTCTTATCTCTCTCAGCCTTCACGAGGTTCTCGTCATGGGGGACCGCTATATCAACAATCATTGCATGACGCTCTAGTCGGTCTATCACCACTATGTCAGGCTTATTGGCAACAATAGTCCTGTCAGTGATGATAGACCGATCCCAATACAACGTGACATTGCCATTTTCGAGAACTGGGTCGGGCACATACCTATAGTAAGGCACTTCCGATTCCACAAGATTGTATTTTAGAGCAAGTTGCTGATGGATAATCCTGGCTACAAGGTTGTGTCTATGCAAATAGTCTCCGTTAGCCAGACTAGAACAACCGGAGATAATGTGACGGATTGATTCCCCCGGTCGGTGACATGCCCAACAGATGTCAACCGTGCCGTCCTTCACAATGTATTTCCGGTAGTTGTTCGTCATCATAACTTCGTCCATAATCGCAAAGACAAAACCTTCGGTTTCCCCGAAAAGGTCACCAAATCGCAGCCAGGCCACGGACGCTAAAAGATCTACATCGGGCCCATGTAGGACCCGGTAGAAGCGTCCGTGAAGCTCCTTGCTCTGCCATACCTCCCTGCGGTCATTAGTATCTAATACTATAGGTTTGCGCCAGTTCTCGTTAGCCAAGGAGAGCGGGGTAAGGCCCTTGTCCACCGCTACCACATCTCGATGCATACCCACGTCGGCGGCCTGGAAGTATTCCCTAAGACTGCATACCTCACGGTGTTGTGCAGGGTCCTAGCATTTAAAAAGCCACGACCGCCGCACTTCCGCGGGATATACAGTCTCATAACCGATGATCGCGGGTGATGCATACGATTTGCGGTAAGCAGCGCGCGGACCCTCCTATCCAGGGCGTCAAGTTCTGTCTGAGTCCATTTGAGTATGCCGAAAGAGTACATCAACACCGGCATGACCCAACCGTTGAAGGCACGCACCTTGTTTCCGCCTGATAAAAGACTATTTAGTACTTTTTTCAGGCGGCCAAAGAAGCGTTTCCTCAACGACTGTTTCACGTCACTAGCATTGATGCCTAATGCTTCCGACATACCCAAATACTTGTAAGTTTCGGTTGAGGAAAGGGATCGAAGGTGTATGGAATCCGAGAGTTGTATTCCCTCGGATTCCATAATCTCCCCTCGCTTTACATGCATGACTGCACATTTGTCCACACCAAATTCCATCCTGATGGCGTCACTGAAGGTTTCTGTCACCTTCAGTAACTTCATCAGTTGCAAGTTGTTGGGGGCAAAGAGCTTCAGATCATCCATGTAAAGGAGGTGAGATATGACCTGACCTCCTCTTCTCAACCGATAGCCCAGGCCCGAACCCTCCAGCAGTGTACTAAGAGGGTTCAGGGCTAAACAAAACCACAGTGGACTCAGACTATCACCCAGAAATATTCCACACTCGATCCTTATAGGTTCGCTGTCATTTTGAATCTGTCGACATCCTGGATAGTGAAGGACCGTCCTCCACTGCCCCATACACGACATCAGGAAGGTGCGCAGAGTTGCATCAATTTTATACAACTCTAGCACCCTCATGAGCCATGTATGTGGCACTGAGTCATAGGCCTTCTTGTAGTCTATCCAACATGTCGCCAGATCCCTTCGGGAACGGCGAACCTGCTGGCTTATGGCAATGTCTATAAGGAGCAGCTCCTTAGTACCACGGGACCCGTTCTTACATCCATTCTGAGAAGCAGACATGATTGAATTCGTATCAATATGATGATTAATTTTAGCTCTCAGAATGGATGTAAAAACTTTATAGACCGTCGGTAAACATGTTATCGGTCTATAATTTTTAGGTTCCGTAGTACTACCTGATTTGTGGAGCAGGTGGGTTATTCCTGTCGTTAGGAACTGGGGCAGCGATCCTGACTCTAAGGAAGTCTGGAACTGAATAGCCAAACGAGCGTGCGACCTTTGGAACCATTTAATCCAAAAGTTGTGCAGTCCGTCCGGCCCTGGAGATTTCCAGTTAGGCAACGGACGGACTGCACGAGCTACATCTTGGGGGCTGATGGTAATTGCCCCCATTTGTGGTATCGGATCGCACGCTTGTTCGACCTCCCGAGTCCAGTCACCCTCGGTGTGACTGACAGGCACCGACCAGATATCGCGCCAGAACGAACACATGGCGTCATTATCCGGTAGGCGCGTATCAGTCACACCTTGGTCGGGTCGCTCCCAAGCCCTATAAACCCACCTTTCGTTGCTCTGGAATGTGCGATTCTGAGTGTATCGCTCCACTCGCCGCTTGTACCGACGAATACGGTTTGCCCATGCATAGATCTTCTGCTTCAGGAAGTCGATACGCTCTGCGACGCGGGACATATAATCTCGGGAACTGATATCAGTCCCCAAGAACGCCCGCTTCACAAAGCGTATCACTCTAGGGCGAGTGTTGCCCTCCCTGAAGCAGATAAGCTTGCCGATGAGTGCTCTAGCCTCACCGATACGACGCTCAATCCTGCACTGCCAAGCTGGTATAGCTGGTCGTGTAGCTCTGTCAGTTTTGGGAAACTTGACGTTAGCTACACGACATGCCGCTGCAGCCGCACAGTACAAGATCATTTTATTATTATTAAATACGTAAACACGCAAGGACTCACAGGTTTTAGTCCTTACATTTTATCTCTCTCCTTTTGAACCTTCTGACTATGTAGAAGGAAGAGAAATGAGAGAGTACACCTAGGTTTTCACACAGCTGTTGTACACGCTGCCCGATATGTAGCTACGCTAAGTGCTCCGCAGCTACATGCATGCAGTACGACGTGCTATGCTGTTTCAGGCTATATGCTACGCTACCTGCTACGCAGCTATGCTACGTGCTACGCAGATACAAGGTGCTACGCAACTATGAGCTACCCAGCTAAGTGATACGCTGCCACACGCTACTGCTGCGCATATACTCGATACGTGCTAAGCTGCTACGTGCAACGTATCTGCGTAGCAAGTATATACTTGCTACGCTGCTTCGGGCAACACAGCTAAGAGCTACCCAGCTACTTGATACGCTGCTACACGCTACTTGCTACGCATAATATTCTCGATATGTCCTAAGCTGCTACGTGTTTTGCAGGCACATGACGCAACTTCGTACTACGCAGCTACGAACAACGCAGCTACGTAATACGCTTCTACACGCTACGTGCCATTTGTACTGCCTGTGATACTGCTATGCTTAAACATGACAAACTCGAGCATGAAATCTTGTCCAATATTGATGTTCACTACCGAGCATCACCCTTGAGGTCTTCTTGCTCTGTGGTGACAACAGAAATGGACAATGTTGCTCAAATGATTATATACTCTGTGATGTCAATTTACAGGACTTTTGACGTATTTTGAAGGCTTGCTTTATTATTGTTATGTAACTTTATTAAAAAATGTTTTGTAGCAAAACTTTGAATAAATGAATAGACCTGATATGATTATTCTATCTAAAATCCGTAGAATCAGACCTCAGCTAAACATGCAGTTAAAAATAATGTGCTGGCCCATCAAAGGTCGAACTCTATCAACGGTTGAATTATCGCATAAAATCCACGGTCCCAGCGTCACATTCAACGGCGAAGCAATAGTTGTGCTCCATGGCTTACTTGGATCCAAAAGGAATTGGCGATCCATGTGTGGGAAGATATCACTTCATACGAACAAGCCTGTGATAGCAATGGACGCTCGTAACCACGGAGACAGCCCTCACAGTGATGAGCACGATTACTTTGCTTTAGCCGCTGACGTCTCTCAACTAGTATCTAAACTTTCGATTAAAAAAAGTATTGTGATTGGCCACAGCATGGGAGGTAGGACCGGGATGGTTTTAGCTTTGACAGAGGTTCGATAGTTTCCTAATGTCTCTTTAGTCTGTAAGACTGTGAAGCAGTCGTAAACTGTTAATTAAAAAGCTTTGTTTTATCTTATGAAGGCAGGTTGGTCTTCACTAACTGCGAGTTTGATGCACATTTTGTTTCTATTTGCGACAGCTCCGGAGCTTTATAAACTTTCACGTAGTAACAAGTCACAACTCAGAAACTGTATGCTTATACTTATAGCTTTTCTCCTACGCCTGAGAATGGACATACAGCTTGACATTTTTCAAACTAAGCGATGTTAGGTAGTAATTTTATAATCCGTGCCGTTCATGTTCATGCATGCACATAACTTTATTACTCCTTAGGTTTTTTCTTTATTTGCAGCCATCCAAAGTAGCGCGTTTGGTCGTAGTAGATATATCGCCTGTCATCCCGAAATCAGGCGGTAGGAATCTTGAATTTATACCAAAGGTCATAAATGCCATGAGCAGTGTCGACTTTACTGGGATGGACACATTAATTAAAGCAAGGAATGCAGCCCAAACCAAATTAGCGGAATTATTTGAAAGTAAAAAAGCCATGTATTCCATTTTAATGAATATTGATAAATTACCTAATAACACTTTCGGATGGAAGTGCAATGTGAAATCGTTGGGAAATAATTTTGACAACATTGCCTCATTTCCAAATATGAATGGAAAAAGATATGATGGACCTACGCTATTCGTCGGCGGCAAGCGATCAGACTTTATTCCGTAAGATTAAATTGATTCAATTAAAATGAATATTGCAAGTATGCTACCAATAAAGTATGTGCCTAAATATTAATATGTTTTATTTCAGGCCTGGTGACATTACAGAGATCCGAAAGCTCTTCCCTAAAGCAAACTTGGTTTATGTTGAAGGGGTCGGTCATAATGTACACGCTGAGGATCCAACAGGCTTCTTCAACACAATTGCCCAATTTATATCCTGAAATGCAAAGTATCAAGCTCTGCTACGATACCGTGCGTGACTACCGACTAACCGTACCTTCCGTACCTCATACCGTTTACGTCTATTGTTGGGCCTAGGTACTTAGGTTGCTCAATCAATATCAATACATATAATAAATCTGTAGAAAAGTCGTTTTTGTACATCGTAAAAATTTTCAAAAAAAATAGCCAGGGTGCTAAAGGAGAACCAACAGAACCCATTGCCAGCATTATTGTTTTTTTTTTTCTATTTGTCTGTTTATTTGTGCACTCATCAAGTAAAATGTACGAAACCAATGTAGATAACTTTTATACATAAAAATTGTGCGTAACTTGAAGTATTACTTAGTTTTTGTTTCACCGCAATCGGTTCACTGTATCAAAAGTTAGATGCATTTAAAGTGTTCAAGAAGTAAAATATCGCAACATACGCAATTCAGATACTCGGACTGTTGAACTCCATACTCGATAGATAGCGTTGTGCATTTCGCATAATTTTTCTAAATGTTAAGATTTTCCGCGGAAGAATGACCTTAAAAAAAATTGGTAGGTAGTTAGGATCCCTACAAGCCGCCCGCCATCGAACCAGGGGGGTCAACTCTCAAAATCAACTATATACCTTCAATTCAAGGGCTATTTCAAGTGCGGATAGAGTAAAAATAATAATTCGGGACAATATAATAGTAATATTTTATTCGGGACCTAATGCACGAGGTAGCACAATTAACTAAAACAATTTATGAACTTTGATTACATAATTATGTAAATGTCACCGGATTATTGCTGACACCGTAAGTTTGAAATTAATCTTGTAAATTCTTGATAATTATGCTGTGAACACATATTTAAAAACACAATTAATCCCATCCAAATTCGATAGTTAAAAATATGTTCGTGTCTTATTGCGAAGAAAGAGTTTACAATCTTACACAATCGTGTTTGTAATAATCCGATGACATATCCTACTAATCAGGGCCGTCTTTACCCGGGGGTTCAAGGGGTGCGGTGCACACGGGCGCAGAGTCCTAGGGGGCGCAAGCCGACGCCATAAATTTCGATAAGTACCTACTACACTCGAACAAATATGAGCGGAAAATATATAGCCTCCAAAAAAAAATTATGGACATGAAGGATTAATTTTCTTTTTTTTTTTGCATTTACGTGCATTTTACATAACGTGTGGTATGTAAAATGCAACAAATCATCAGGTGAAGATAAAATATCTAATCGGATGATTATAGAAGCGTGTAAATCAGTCGGTGATGCGATTTTAACCGCTTACAACCGTTGTATTGCGGAGGGCGTATTTCCTCGTATATGGCGACGCGGATTTATACGAATCATCCCGAAAAGTGGCGACAAACCCTCGGTCGACCCAAAGCCGTACCGGCCCATAAAATTACTTCCGTCTTTGGGAAAACTCCTGGAGCGTCTTATCGTTCCACGTTTGCTACCGGACGGACCAAAATTTCATAATAATCAATTCGGTTTCACTATTGGAAATCTACCGTAGACGCGGCCATTACTGTTAGGAAAATAGTTAATGCTTCTGAACATAAGTACGTAACTGGATTTTTTCTAGATATTTCTGGGGCTTTTGTTAACGCATGGTTCTATTACTTAAAATGAAAACTCGAGACTGCTTAAAGATATATACAATTTAGTTTACTCTTACTTTTTAAATGGTTCCGCGAAACTCAAACTTGGCCATCATTCCATGTCGAAGTCTCTCACCATGGATTTGTCCTCAGGGTTCGGTTATTGGTCCGCCTTTATGGAACTTAGGCTTTGATGATTTCCTCGCGATTCCGCTCCCAAGCGGCTGTTCATTAACCGGTTACTCGGACGACGGTCTTCTGCTCATTCAATCAAGTACTCGAGCTGGACTCGAGAACTTGGCTGACACTTGCCTACGATTGATATCTCAGTGGGGCGATCGAAACCGCCTGACCTTTGCTCCGCACGAAACTTATCAACTCATTTTGAAAGGTAATCTTAAATCGTGTCCTACTATTAAATTTAATAACGTTCCGGTAAAAAGAAAGCAGCCCGTGTGCTATCTTGGTCTGGTGTTAGAGAGGAATTTTGCATTTATTTATTAGAATAGTCGGGGAAAAAGCAAAAACGATCTTCTATGCCTTAACGAGAATATCTAAATCTATTTATTTATTTATTATCAGGCACAATTTACATTGTGTTTGATACATTACTTAACATTACATTAATCATTATTAATAATATTAAAATAAATTCTAAAGGTACATGCACCAAAAATATATTTGCAAAAAAAAGAAAACATGACTACTAACTAAAAACAATAACAATAAATAACTTTTTTTTAAATAGAAAATTTCAATATTATTATTAAATTACAATTCTTCTATTGAGTACAAGTTCCTATCCAACAGAAATGCTTTGAGATTAGCCTTAAAAGAGCTAGTGTATAACAAAATTTTAAATCCGCCGGCAGTCTATTAAATATTTGTACAGCTTGGTAATGAGGGCTATGCTTGACAATGTTGAAATTAGGTATAACCACAGGTATAACTTTATTTTTTAAGTCCTTTCTACGAGTGTTTTCCCTGGCTATTCTTTCATCCCCAGATTCGTATTCATGGATATATTTTTTCAAATTAACTAACAACACAAGTATATATAAGCTGGGCAACGTAAGAATATACAAGTGCTGAAAATGAGATCGACAGCTTTCTCTTTGTGTAATTCTGGCAATTGTACGTATTGCTCTTTTTTGGAGAATGAAGGCTCGCTGAGAATTATAACCGTAGCTTTTCCCCCAGAACTGTATACTGTATCGAAGTCTGGATTCGACAAGAGCATAATATACCATATTTATATGTTTCGTGTCTATGACGTCTCTCAATGTCCTCAACGCATAACACGCAGATGATATAGTAGAGTCAATGTGTGCTAGTTCTTTTTTCCAATTCAGCAAATCATCTAAAAGGATACCTAGAAATTTGGCTTCCCTCACTAATTCTATCTTTGCATTGTTGAGGGTTGTGTCCATATTCTCTTTATTGCCTGCAGTGGTTCGAAACAACATGATGTTCGTTTTTTTAATATTTATTATTAATCTATTTGTATTGAACCAAAACTGAAATGCTGCCAACGTAGTATTAACCTTCTCCGTAAGTTCACTAAAACTTTTCGCCCCAACTACAGCGTTAGTGTCATCGGCAAAGACTACGAGATTAATGTCCGGTTTATTTTTCTTAATATAGTTTATCAAATCGTTAGTGAAAACAATAAACAGAATGACACCTTGTGGTACGCCAGTGGTAATATTAATTATGGATGATTGGTATGTTTTCCGTTGTCCATTCTGTTCTATAGTGCTGGTTTCTACATACATTTTCCTATTTCTTAAATACGATGTAAATAGTTGCAGGGCTCTGCCTCTAACACCATAATGATTTAGTTTAGCAATAAGTAGATTGTGATCAATAGTATCAAATGCGGACGACAAATCCAGAAAAATACTTGCTACCTTTAATTTATTATTTATTTTGCTAATCACATCATCTAAAAGTTTATAAATAGCATCTCCAGTGCCAATTCCTTTCTGGTAACCGAACTGTCTTTCATGTAAAACTTTATTTAAATGAAGATGAGTCAAAAGCCGATATTTCAATATTTTTTCAAAGATTTTAGATAGTGTGGGTAGAAGTGAAATTGGTCTGTAATTTTATAGGGTCCTTTTTTGAACCCTTTTTATAAACTGGCACCACCTTTGCAATTTTTAATTGTTCTGGAAAAATACCCTGCTCAAGACAGTTGTTAAAGAATGTAGATAGTGGCCCAGCCAATATGTATTCTTTAAGAATAGCAATAATCAGTATGTGCTCTTTAAGAATAGCAATAGCGATTTCGTCATATCCACTGCAGTGCTTGTTAGTCATGGTTTTAATTATTTGTGTTACTTCTTTGGGTTTAGTAGGCGTGAGTGACATATCATTTATATCCCTTTCACAACTTTGTTGAAGAAGCAATAGAGCTTCCTCCGTCTCAGTTTCAGATGTATCAGAACTATGGTTGAACTGTTTTGCTAATATGTTAGCTACGGCAGTTGGCGAGTCTATAATTTTATCGTCGAGTTTTAGTAAGTGGTTCTTGTTGCACTTTTTTAAACCTGTTTGTGCTGTTATTAATTACTTTCCAAACTTCATTACTTACATTTTTAGAATGATCAATTTTCTCTCTGACCGCAATTTTTTTGGCTTTGGTCATGACTCTTCTATATATTCGAATATATTTATTTTTATAATTGAGTACACTTTCATGAAGATGATTACCAGTATTTGTGCATAAAACTCTTTTCATTTTACTAGATGTTTTTACTCCCTTAGTTACCCACTTTAACTGTGATCCCCTTTTTAAATGTATTTTTATTTCCCGTTTTTTGTAACTTTTCCGAAAAGTATTATTAAAATATTTCAAACATGAGTTAATTCCCATTGCGCTCCAATTTAAATGCAACAGTCTATCCCTAAAAGATAAACTATTTCTACAATTAAAGATTCTTTTATTAATTATTAAACATTGATTATTTTTATTAACTAACATATTTTCTAGTAAAAATTCACCCAATTATGCTCCATGTCCGTCTCCTAAAGCATTGTGGTCAATTAAAAATATATTAATGTCGAAACACGCCGAAAAAAAAAAAAGAGACGCATTATAGGCTTCGCACACAGGCGCTGCCAGAGCTCGGTGCGGCCCTGGAGGATGGTAACCCCTTGTTCTCAAAATTTTCTTAGTAGCAAGTTCATGTTTGTTTCATAGTGGCTTATTTACTCTGTGGTTTTCATTCGGATTTTTATTTTACCTGTCATTGCAGCTGTCATCACTAATCAAAATTGATCAAAATGTCATCAGTCAAAAATGTAATTATACGTAATGTCAAACAAATAACCTTCAAAATTATTAATAAATTTTATCAAAAAAAAAAAACAAATAAATAAAAATGATACTTAGCGTAGTAACTTTTAAAAATGTTTTCAATAGCTTGAACGTGTGTCCTAAATTACTCCCCGGTGCTACACAAATCACCCACAGACTACTGGCATCGACGTCAGAAAATGCAGAAGCAGTGGACTTGGCCTACGCTTCTTACGAAAGTACAAACGATTCAAAAAATGAAGATCGACCACCTCTAGTCATATTACACGGGTTATTAGGATCGAAAAACAATTGGAACAGTATGAGCAAAGCTATCCATAGGACTACTGGTAGGAAAGTTATTAGCGTAGATGCACGGAACCACGGGGATAGCAGACATTCTTCGCAGCACACGTATGTGCACATGGCGCACGATGTCATGAAGCTGCTGAAGAAGCTGGAGCTGTCAAAGGTGTCTATCCTGGGCCACAGTATGGGCGGACGCACAGCCATGGTGTTGTCACTGCTCTGTGTAAGTTGTACGTAGTTTGTCAAACTTGTAGTTACCATGACCTTAGCAATGTCATAGATCGACACACAATATTTGTATTGATGTTAGAATGGAAAATATTTTTACTGTTTTCAGTGTGACATGGTGTCGAGTCTCATTGTGGTTGATATCTCTCCTGTGAAGACGAGCCCGCAAATCTTCTCAATGGCCAGTTTATTTGATGCTATGACTGCAGTATCAATCAGACCAGGAATTGCAATGTCTAAAGCTCGGAAGTTGGCAGATGAGCAACTAAAAGGAATAACTCCTGATATCAACTTGAGGAATTTTCTAATAACTAATTTAGTACAAACAAATACTGGCTCATATACTTGGAGAGTGAACATATCGGCTCTAAAGGATTGCTTTCAGACACACATATCTAGTTTTCCCACAAACTTGAGAGGACTACAATATTGCGGACCAACATTGTTTGTAGGAGGATCTTTATCTGATTACATAGGGTATGTATTAGATTCTTGGGCTAATAGTAAACTAGCCTTTATAGTTATATTGACTAGTGGTAATAGTTGCCTGCAATAACCATCTGGCAAGGATTCTTTTACGATCATTAGAGGAGGCCTCTGTTAGAACTTCATATTTATGGAAATTTTCCAGTACTTAACAAGAATTGATTTAAGATCTTTCACAGCTGGCATATGCATAGCAGAGGACAATTCAAGAAAACTTGTTTTACTACATTATACAGTTCTTACACGAAGTATCCACTACGCTTTTAAGTCTATGCCCAATATCAAATACAAGAGTTGTAATGTCCACCTGATCCTCTATTTATCTTGTGTATATTCTTTTTACAGTAAAAATGACCTAAAGGAGATACAGGAATACTTCCCCCTTGCAGAGCTAGTCTTCATAGAAGGTGCCGGTCACTGGGTACATAGTCAAAAGCCAGAACAATTCCTAGAAACAGTTTGTACTTTTTTAAAACAGAAATAAGAATACAAATCTAATTTAAATTTATCAACCACACAGCCACTAGACGCCTAATGCTTGATCTAATACATCAAAACAATTCTGTCAACTAGCTGAGGTAGGATAGGATAGATAGACCCCTTTTCCGCACTTAGACTCGCATTTGGTCCGTTGTACGTGCAGACCACCTCTCAGTAAGAGGGAATGGGCCGTAATCCACCATGCGGTTCCAGTGCATGTTGGTGTATGTCACATGTCTTCGAATTTTTGGTTCTAAGACATGCCGGCTTCCTCACGATGTTTTCCTTCACCGTTTTTGAGAGCAGTGGTGATGTAATAATTCACACAAATTAAAGCGCCTGCTTGAGTTCGAACCCACGACCTACAACTTGTAAGTCGCGGCCGTTACCACTGGGCCACCACTGCTCTCTAACTAGCTGAGGTACGAGGAACGGGACGACTGCGCTCTGATTGGTCCCTTACCAAGGCCATACGCCTCATTAAGGATGGGACAGGTATAAATAAAGCCAGGAAGGTATCGATATTCTTATAAATAGTATTGGTGCTGATTTTTTTTTTATTAATATTTCCTTTTTTATTATTAATTATACGGCGTTTTAACATTTAAGTAATAACATAAAATGTCAAAATTAAAAAAAAAAATATCAAAATTATAAAGTTAACATACTTTTTTCGGCTGTTGGTTCTTAAATATAGTAATATTAAATATTAGTAAAAAGCGTAACCAAAAACCCTTTCACAATTAAAAAACTATTCAATTTAATGTCTTTATTTGTAAAGTTTGTCTTTATTTGTAAACAAATTTGTTCATAGGATATGGTGCATCACTAGTTTTGTTTACGAAATTATAGAGGAGAAGAGATAGTGAAAAAAAATACTTTAAAAAGAAAGAGACGCGGTGGGCGTTTTCACCTACAAACTTGACCAGTATAATATGAACTCCGATAAATAATATCGGAAAATAAATCATATTATGTTTATGTAACTATTAACTTATCAATTAAAAGTTATGCCATTTTTCCGGAAACCCGAAGTCTGGCTGTTGTTACCATACCAACGTATTGTACAAGAGGCAATTATAATATTTATTTCATCAATTTTTTATTGACTGTCGCGGAAGTGTTTACGGCTCACAGAAATGGTCGCTACTAATACGAAATTGTCGAGTGGCGACCTGTATATAATCTTTTAGTCATATGTGTTGACAGACATCGCTCGCCTGTTATTTTAGGCGTCTAGGGGTTGTGTGGTCGCTGTTTAAAATATAGTGATTCTCATTAAATTAGGTAGTCGTAAATTTTTGAGTAGTAAAATAATTGTTATTAGGCTATTTATTGTTACATCCATAGTGGCTGAATAAAATGTGATATACCATGAGTAATTTTATTGTCGTTATTTGTGTATTTGACCTCTAAACATTTACCCCAACCACATCCTCATTATGGTGGTAGATACCCAGCAATTGTAACAAAAAGATAAAGCAAATGAATTCATTTTGATAAGCTAACTAAGGACATCAACAGTTTTAGATATTTAACCCAAAAGAATTAAAATAAATTTACTTATATAACACCCTGGCAAGTATTATATTATGTGTGCCCTGGCGATTGTACACTCGTGATATCTAAATGGATAATTCGGTGACATTTTTACGAACATTATGCGAGTGCAGAAATGCCCTTACTCCAAATAAATTGGGATAACGGCACGAAATCAAAATATGACGATGTAACACCATGCCTGTATTCCCCAAAGGGGTAGGCAGAGATGTACAGGTACATCTACATTTTATGCTTACATAGCACCAATATGTATATTATGTCCATTGCTTTTGGGAGAGCATATTGCCTATAACTGGGCACAAATCCTGACAAATCTATACTAATATTATAAAGCTGAAAAGTTTGTTTGTTTGAACGCGCTAATCTCAGGAACTACTGGTTGGAATTGAAAAATTATGTTTGTGTTAGATAGTCCATTTATCGAAGCAGGTTATAGGCTATATAACATCACGCTACGAGCAATAGGAGCGGAGCATAAATGAAAAATGTTGCAAAAACGGGCAAAATATTCCTTTTTTAGAGCTTCCGTTGCGTGCGCTGCGTAAACGGGTTAAGTTATGCAAATATCATATATGATGGAATAGTTCCTCTTTAAAAGTTCTAAAAAAAAGTCCGCAACAGCATATGTCTATCTTTTATGACTGATTCACTATAACCTTTTTTTATGGTAATCAAATTTGTTCATTTGCGAAATAGTTTTATCAACATCTATACTACAAAGCTGAAGAGTTTGTTTGGTTGTAGGGTAAGTAGGATAGGTACCCGCCATAAGCGGCACAGGAGGACACCGTGGAGTTTTAGTGGGTTAGAGTCCCACATAAACTGCGCTATCTCCCCGTGGTAGCGCAGTATACATGAGTATTGAGCATTGGGGAGCATTAGGACGCACGGTTGGCGCAGTGGTTGAGCTATTGACTGCTCCGCTACGTGTCGCGGGTTCGATTCCCGCACGGAACAAATATTTGTATGACCTACAGATAGTTGTTTCGGCTCTGGGTGTTATGTATGTGAGTTTATATGTTTGTAAACGCACCCACGATATAGGAAGAAATTCCTAGTGTGGGGCAACTTTTTTTACAAAGAAAGAAAGAAAAAAAATACACCAAACTAAAAAAGGTAGGATAGTTAGGGTAGGGTAGATACGTAGTTGTAGGAAGATAGATAGCCAGTTGACGGGAGCAAAGCCGCGGGGGACAGCTAGTATTTAATAACACTGCCCGATCCCGGGAATCAGAGTATCAGGCCCATGACCACCAGGACTCAGTACCTAGTCGCGTTTACGATCATAAAGCTACAGAATATCGAGGCGCGCTATTTCTTCGCGAAACAAACCTGCGACATGTTGCTCGGCAACCCCACCATTGAGTCAATAACGAGATAGTACAAACAAAGACCTTATACGTATTTCTTATTACTAGACTGTGTACCAAAAATGTTTGTTTCGCTAAAATGAAATCTATCATCATCCACCTAGGTTAGCTATTTCCTTATAAGCGGTAGCTAATCAAAAGCGGTCCTGGCGAGAGGGTTTCCGCTGGTAGTGTGTCCTTGTCTGACTTCTTGCAAGCTCAAATAATTGTTGGGTTTGGTAGAAATGGCAGAAAATTTAAAAAAAATTGTTTTTATTTTATACCCAAACAAACGATTCATAGACTTTGAAACGTATTTAAATATTTCTTCAGTTCCTATAATTAATCAATTCGTTGTATTTAAAAAATAATTAATTAATACTTAGTTAGAGTAGTACTTTTAAATATTTGGGCCTGGTAATACTAAATGTAAGATGGTGGTTTGCGGAGTTTTTGGCAGGCTTTGTTCGAGTGAAATTCAGCGGCTGTTAATATTATTTGCAAATTGATTCCTAGAGGAATAAAATTGGCGTAGTTTTGTTTTTCAACTGTCGACGCAACTGGACAATATGTGAAATCATTGAGATCCTTTGAGGTATATTTAGCTGCCGGTATCTCAAAGCATCGTCTGAAGACTGCAGGATCATGTCACGCCTCTCCTTCATGAGCTTGAGAGTAGGATCACAGAGCTTTTTGTTCCTATCTATACGATGGGTCTTGAAGAACGAGACTTGAGGAGACTTGGGATTTGAGGATTATCGAGTCCTCCCCCTCTTTTCGAACTTCAGATAACCCTATATACTCCATCATAAACTGCTCAATTCCTCTTCGAGTTTGGTGACCTTTTCGTCGGACCGCAGTGTGCGCGTGTTGTACGTTGCCAGGTCCAGTCGTCGGTATTTGTTGGGGTAGCCGGATCTCGTCCGGGATTCTTAGCACCCCTTGCCATACCGTAAACTCGACCGCTACCGTAGTCGAGGGTAGGCAGGCTGCCGGGCACTATATTATACTATGTTTTATTTGTGCTATTCATGGGGAGTGCTTTGCAGGCGGGTTGGCGATCGCAGTATGGTTGTTACAAATGCACAGAGAACGTTGCTGCCCATTCTCTGGTTTGTCCCTTAATCGCCTCTTACGACACCCACGGGAAAACATGGGATGGTGAAATTATTTACTCCTGACATCATACGGTAAATGTTGTAGATTCCAAAAAAATATACATACTATTTTTTTTATTTACAATAAATTAGGTAGGTTTAGGTAGCGTATTAAGGTAGCATAAATATGTCGGGATACTTACACTATCGTTTTTAAAATCAATTTGTCCCGTGTTCTGTTTGGTCATGGTCACCTCATTAGACAGAGACACACTACCAACGGGAGCCCTCTCACGCGGACCGGTTTTTGCGCCATAGTGCACAGTCTAGTAGTAAGAAGTATAAGGTCTTTGAGTACAAATCAGGAAAGTTATTTTACAGGATGTTAAATGATGACTTCAATATTAATCCGCCATAGATTCACAATTAATTAGCTAATAAAAGTAATGACACTAGTTTACACGGTATTTATACTTTTGCTGAAAATGGTTTATTATTGTTATATGTGGATGATAACAAGAATCTGCCACGTCTTTAAGTATCTACTAAAATTGGGAGCTCAAGTAAAAATGTTAACAAAATTGGTAGATTTTAATCCTCTTATTATCATTTTGTGATTAATATATCTTTTAGTGGACCAACAATAATCCCGCAACATCTTCAATCTTCAAAATTCATTAAGTACCTAAATCTTGGTGAAAACCACAGACATAAATCAATCTAGACGACGACGGGTTATATGTACTGCGCGTGCCAAAAATCGGACTAAAGTTACGACAAATGATCGTAATCTGAGCTTTTCATTTAGCATAATCCGCACCGGAATTCCACCGAAACCTAGAAAAATGCCTTTTCATGCCTTATTGAGCTGTATAGAAAAAGTTGGCCGAGGCATAGGAAATGTTTTCTTTCATTGGTAAGTTTGGTAAGTAAATTTGTTTTTAAATTGTTTGTGAAAAATTGGCACGCTAGGTTTTTAAACAGATGGAATGACTTGCGTTATCTATTTAGATTTATGTCTGTGGTGAAAACGCTCTCGCCATATTTGAATTTTTCAACTCGGCAAACACAATTCTTTGCTAAGTTTGTGGAGTGTTAAAATTAGGAGAGCAAGGCAGATCTTAATTTACATTACTTTACTAGCTTCTAATCAACATTTTAACATAATTAGAAACATGCTATGTAGGTAGGTACCTACCTATTGTTTTAATCGAGTATATGAGCATCAAACTATACGCAATTTGAGGAACTTGACGACTGTAGAGAATTATGTGACGGACTTTAGCTATAAGAAAGGTATTTTAACGTATGTAGGTAATTACTAATTACTTATTTCTAAACATTTGATGACAAGTAGGTTAAAAAAGTTATAAATTAGTTCTAGGTATACCTACATAGTGTTATTAATATTATGGCCCGCGGCCCGTGGTTGCCAAAATCTAAACTTTTAATATGAATGAATTACTTTTCTTACACCAAGGCATTGAAACAAAGAAAATACAAAAAAAGACATGTACAAAGGCGAGCTCTCCAAATAGAGTTTTTCCAGCAAACCTTTGAGCGATAGAGGGCAGTAATATACTTAGTGTACAATTTTGAAGTAAGTGAAAATTAATTAATACTTACATAAAATACATAAATTCATAAATACAAATATATTCATATAAGTACTAAAATAATTCATTGCGTTGAAAGGAAATGCTCCTTAATTTTCCTCCTGAAGACATTGAGACAGTGGCGGCCTTGGGGGGTGGCAATCGTCCGGGCCCTCGCTCTTGCAAGGGCCTTGCGTGAAAACCCAAAACGCTTACAATATTGTAACCTTCTATTTTATACATAATTATTTGTAACAATAAAATAAAGTTGGTTCAATATTTTATAGTAAAACATTTATAAAAATAAGTGCTTAGTTTTGTATTTCTCGTCTATCATGACTTCATCGCATACTCTGTTAAAAGGACACTCGCAGCGGTTAAGGCCGCCCCTGCATTGAGAGAAGGGCTATAGCGTTAGTTTTTCTTACTGCCTCTCGGTTATCTCTTGAATGAGCTCTAGAAGTACTTACTGTGATTACAAAATTCCTTCACAATTAATAATAGAACACTGCATTATCGTCGAATGCCAGGCCAGCTAGCTTTTAAGATGCGTATTCCTGTGGAAAGGACACGGGCGAGAAGATGCGGCGAAAAGCTAGTTTTCGAAATACCTAGTTACTATTCCCATCACTGCTACTAAATTACCTACGCAACGTGAATCCACTCACCGCACAACTTGATAGCTGTCTTTCCCACAATATTTTATCAATGCCCGTGCGGTTTTGCACTCCGTATATTGCACCCCATACTATTCTGGGACATGGTATAAATTGACCCGATTTTTTTAAAACAACCATTCCACTTCACAGTTTCTGTGAAGTGAGTATTATTTAATTATTACATTATTTAATAGTTAATCTAACAAAATGGCTGATGTCGTCAGTGCACTGGGGTTTCTGTTCGATCGCCCAAACGAAACGATGTTAAATACGAAGGGGGATGAGGGTGCTCTCTTCCTGCTCCCGCCAGCACTTGTGGTAAGAACATTATTTACATCAAATTACCCCTTCTTGCGAATCTTAATCTGTTGTCTGGCAACAGAACTTACGTTAGGGTTAGAGGTGTTTTATTTAATACGGGCGAGTTACAAATCTTCCAGAACGATTAATTTAATAGGTAAAAAATTGTCTGACATGGAAATCGAAGCCGGAGTTGGCATTCGACATCAACGAATTTTAATTTTTCTTCGACACTAACCTGATATGATGACTGTGATAAATTATAATATTAACTTTACCCATATTTTTTTTCACAGCCCCCACAATACGCAAGCAACGGCGTCGAACTAAACGACCGTTTCGGTGACGATGCCACGCTAAAGATTCCCCTGAAGAACTTGGATAAGTACCCCGACTTCACCGTCGCATCACAACTGCCCACTGATGCAGACTTCTCACTGTTCTTGCCGAAACACCAGGAAATGGCAACGGAAGTAATTGACGCACTTCTGGGTGAGTAACAATATAAATATACAATTCTTCAAGTAGCTGAATGTGAACTGCTCCATGGAAGCTGATATCTAAACTTTTTTACTTTTTCATGCCTAAACCGGGAGAAGCCGCCTGGCAGAAGCTAGTGTTTGATATTGCCCACATGTAGTCGCTACCATGCTAGGCCATACTTAATATAATATTATAAATGCGAAAGTAACTCTTGTTTGTCTATCTGTTACGGTTTCACGCCAAAACCGCTGCACCAATTTTCATGTATTTTGACATGGAGATAGATTGGTCCTTAGAGAAGGACAAATAATACCTTTTATCCCTTGAGATAATTGTCGATTTTCATGCAGGCAAAGCTGTAGGCAGAAGCTAGTAAAACATAAAAAGACTATAAAACATTTATTAACAATAGCTTAAGTAGGTATTAACAACTTATGTTCAATATTTGTTTCTTTCTATAGATGTACCTCAAAATCAGCTGCAAGACTTTCTGTCAACGTGTGTGTTTGCAAGATCCAACCTGAACCCACAGCTCTTCAACTACTGTTTCTCAGTGGCACTGATGCATCGGTAAGCTGACATCATATTAATTGTTACTAAATGTAATAAATATGCAGAATACAACTCATTACTCATAAAGACTACTATACATTTATACATAGAGACTTCAATACAATTAATTAAAATCCAGTGCCCCATAATTGTCTATGGTTCCAGGTCTAGCGTTTTTGTTTTATTTATGAAATCATAGTAACATTTAGATTGTTTGACTATTAGTATATACTTTAGACAGTCATTTTTCCACTCTATTTCAATAACAGTAATTAATCTGTCATTTGTATAAACATATATTTATGCTAGCTGGTCAACCATATTCTAGTTAGAGCATTTACTTAAGCAATTATTGTTATGTCAGAGTGTCATAATAATCTTAGTTTGCACATCCCAGTTAAGCTTGTTAGTTCATTATATAAATAAATTATAAAACTTTTTATATTATGACTTCTTTAATTAATATGAATATATTAGGTTCCACAAAACAACAGATAGTTCTAGTATTCATTTTAAATTTTACAATATAGTTAAATGAAAAGCAAACTTTTGTTTCAGTGATGACACCAAGAATGTTCCCATTCAGAACTTTGCCGAGACTTTCCCTTCTAAGTTCATGGACTCTCAAGTGTTCCAGAGAGCCCGTGAGGTGGCGGCTGTGCTCCCTCGGAATGTGCCAGTAAGTACACTACATTACTTATCTTTGCCACCACAGCAGTTATCGCATACTTTGTCTGACTCTGAACACATCACAGGTTTATAGTTAGGTGTCCAAGGCCCAAGACTATCATTTGAATAGAAATCCATAGGATATGTCCCATCATCTTTCAACCATTTGCTATTTCCTAAAGCCACTGAAAACTCATATGGTGTCAACAATGGCTTAGGGAAAGCTGTTCCCCAATCTATGGAGAGTCTTGGGCATGCTACCTGAACGAAAGCATCTAAGCCAAATAATGCTAATTTACTAGGAAAAATTTCTGATAGAAGTATCTTTACAAAAGTTTTATCAGAGTTGCTAAACTGCTTTTCTAAATTGCTTAATACTTTAGTGCTACCTTGTCTTCCTAATGTTCCTAATATGAGACCAAAACTATTTGCTTCTTCAGCTAATTTTATATGATTGTGTCTATTTGATTGCATCAGTTGATGCTCATACAACTCTGTAGTAAACTTCTTTTCATAGGGGTCATATTTATATGCTGCAATTTTTGGATTAGCTATCATGACTGATTCCAAGTGAAATCTGCCATCACCTAGATATATGACTACATCAGAATTTAACTTGGGAGATGTACAGCCAAGGATCTCTCCAGGTGATAAAGGTTTACACTGTGGCACAGTCACTGTATATTCTTCATTCCTTAGAATCTTAGCAACAGAATGCAAGGTTGTTACAAATTGAATTGTACTAACTAAAGCTAAATGAGTTTGTTTTGGAAAGTTTAGTTGAACAGTTTCCACAAAATGCGATGGATCAATCTTTATATCGACAAATATGTAGAGTACCTTGATGCCACAGGTCTGGTCTATGGGAATTAGGCAAGAGTGTCCATAATGTACCAGCAGGTCGACTCCAAGTGCGATGGCGGTAAAGTCGTCGATACAGCACGCTCCATAAGTTACATCGCCCATTATGACAGTATCAGCTTCAGTAAATGTTTCTATTATATCACATAACGTCGTTGCAAACATTGTCAGACCTGTAAGGACATAATTATATTACAGGCCCCCAAAAAAACAGAACAGAAAATTAATTTTTATACATGATTGATTTTACCTTCAGGTAGTTGAAGAGCTACTCGTTTTGAACCCAAAGACCTTATTCTCCATATTGTCTTATGTATTTCAAAATTGTAATTTTGTGGTAAAGCTTCACACGCTCTATTCAACAGAGGGTCATTTAATAATTCATTTGGAATTTTATTTACAGCACGTATTGGTTTGAAAGTCTTCCTTTGACCTTCTGGTTTAGCGCGTACCACGACAACGCCCGGGCTTAAGCCAAGATCTTCCATGTTAGAAACACTATAAACACATTATCTTTAATAATTAAAATTGTATAAATGCAATACACATTATTTCACAGGTTATTATTTTAATCAAAATATAAACACGCGCGGTGGCCTACGTGACTTTTCGCATGAATTTGCGTTCCGTTTCATTCATAATTTCATGCAGATGTCACTCAAATATTAAATATTGTCAGATTTGGTCGATTGAAAAATAAAGTGCCTTTCTTGATTTAAATAATTAAAGATGCAGCCCGAAATAATAATATAAATTTTATAGACTTTGTGCTTAGGTATATAGCAGCATTATTAAAGTAAACTTGTAAAGATTGGCAATGTACTTAGCTCAAAGTATGCGTAAAACGAAGCCGCCAAATGACAAAACAAACTAACAAAGTGACAAACCAAATACGTTTCGTTACATGTGTATTATTGTTGAAAGCAGTAAGTGATGAGTCAATGGGAAAAGTGAAAAAAAAGATCCAAAAACCTCAGCACACGAGACAAACAGTAGGGCGTTGACGGTTTACTAATTACTTATTAATTTGCCCCATAGTTCGTAACTGCCACCTCTGGCCAGGTCACTAAGCCGTAATATCAAGTGACTGTCGTTGATCTCTAGATCAAGAGCCTAATTAAAAAATGTTTTTCATTTCGCGATTTTTTAAGAAAAGTCTTGTCTATCCTAGATATTAGTTGTTTGACCTAGGAACCCTTACTTGAAACATTTTAGGAGGTAACTGATTTAATTTACACAGCGCATACCGATCATCATTCCGCGGGACTACACTGCGACAGATTTAGAAGAAGAACATCGTTTGGCGTATTGGCGTGAAGATATTGGCGTTAACCTACATCACTGGCATTGGCATCTCGTTTACCCATTCACAGCAACACAGAGATCAATCGTTGCTAAAGACCGTCGCGGCGAGCTCTTCTTCTACATGCATCAACAACTTATCGCTCGGTAATTATGCCGCCAATACTTATTTCAGTATTTTTTTTTTTTTCTGCACTTCAGTAATCTAACGGGCCTGGTCGGAAATGATGCCCAGTAGACCTAGGCTTGACCTTACCTTGTAGGCAAACCGCAAAGTTCCTTTTAGATTTAAATTGATTTCCCCGCTTATTAATATAAATTTATCTTTGACTGGTTCAACTTTTTTAGTTACAACTGTGAGCGCCTTAACAATTCTCTAAAGAGAGTGAAGAAGTTCAGCAACTGGAGGGATCCTATCCCCGAGGCCTACTTCCCCAAACTGGACAGTCTTACGTCATCGCGCGGCTGGCCACCACGGCAGGCTAACATGCGCTGGCAAGACTTGAAGCGTCCCGTTGACGGACTTGATATCACCATCAGCGACATGGAACGATGGAGGAGGAACATTGAGGAAGCTATCTCCACCGGGAGGTGTATTCACGTAAGTATAGCTTATGAAACTAAAAAAACATTAATGGTAAGATAATCTTAACACCAATCACCGCTGTACCTACCCAACTTAATAATTGCAGGCTGACGGTACGCAAAGCCCTCTGGACATCGATAAACTCGGCAACATGCTGGAGTCCAGCATTCTGTCTCCTAACAGGGAGCTGTACGGCAGCATCCATAACAACGGGCACAGCTTCGCTGCCTACATGCACGACCCTACCCACCGCTACCTGGTAAATTACTCGCATATAACTGACTTCTAATATGAACAAAATTCAGAGAGCCAGAGACTACGTGACAAAAAATGTCTAGACAACAATATGTTGCTCTGTAATTTACGGTAGGCGTTACTATATGAACGCTATTTCCTTTTGCAGGAAAGCTTTGGAGTAATCGCTGATGAAGCTACTACGATGCGCGACCCGTTCTTCTTCCGTTGGCACGCTTGGATCGACGACATCTGCCAGACGCACAAGGAGTCTGCTTACGTGCGCGCCTACACTCGGTCCGAGGTAAAAACGCAACCGTTAGCTAAAACTCCAACATCGGGAATATCCGATCATACAATAGGATTTTTACGCAAATCGACAAATGAATGCAGCCTATAGAACAACAGTCGTTACATAATGCCTCTATTCCCTGAAGGGTTATCTAGTAAGCAGAAGTGTATCTACAACAGACGTAACTAATAAAGTACCTACCTGCCTAGTTTCAACAGATTATTATTTTCAGCTTGAAAATCCCGGCGTCCAAGTGACATCCGTGGCGATCGAGAGCGATGGATTCGATGCTAACACGTTGAACACCTACTGGATGTCAAGTGATGTCGATCTTTCTCGAGGCTTGGACTTCTCTGACCGTGGTCCCGTATACGCCCGCTTCACTCATCTTAACAACCGACCTTTCCGTTACGTGTAAGTTATCTAAAGGATATAAGGTAGCGAAAAAGATAGGTTTCGTCCCTTACCTTTTTTCAATTTATCTAATATTTTTCAGTATCAACTGTAACAACACTGGAAGTGCCCGCCGCACAACTTGTCGTATCTTCATCGCTCCTAAGTTTGATGAACGTAACTTGGTCTGGGCCCTCTCCGATCAACGCAAGATGTTCATAGAAATGGACAGATTCGTTGTACCATGTAAGTATTTACCCAACAATAGTATATCACTTTCAACATTAGTCTTGTATGATATTACATGTACATAACCACCATTTACGATCAAGAGATCAAGCAATTGTAGCCAGGTTCCCTTAATTATTTACACTGTCATTGCAATGTTCCAGTGAACGCCGGCCAAAACACCATCACACGTTTATCGACACAGTCTTCGGTGACGATTCCCTTCGAGCAGACGTTCCGCGACCTGTCGGCGCAGAGCAACGATCCCCGCCGCACCTCTCTCGCTGAATTCAACTTCTGCGGCTGCGGCTGGCCACAGCACATGCTCGTCCCCAAGGGCACAGAAGCAGGTGCCCAATACCAGCTCTTCGTCATGCTCTCTAACTACGATCTTGACAGCGTAAGTACTCCACACCACTCTTAGATATGATACAATACAAGCATAAGCGCATTAATCTTATTTCAATTTCGTAAATTTTAATCAGGTGGATCAACCCGATGGCACACAAATGAGCTGTGTTGAAGCATCCAGCTTCTGTGGTCTGAAGGATAAAAAGTACCCTGACCGCCGCGCTATGGGCTTCCCGTTCGACAGGCCTTCAAGCACGGCGACTAACATTGAAGACTTCATTCTATCCAATATGGGACTGCAGGATATTACGATTCGCCTGACGAACCAAGTTGAACAAAACCCAAGGAACCCCCCCATGAACAACTAGGCATTTTGTGTTGAGATAAAAATGTACCTCCTCTATTAATTAAGTACCCAGCATCATAAAATAAAGGCTGATTATTAGGTTAAAAGAACAAAGTGTAAGTAATGTAAATAAAATTAGGAATTAAATTGTTTCTAGGTATAGACCCGTTTACTAGTGTAGGTAGAAATTAATTTTGAAATAAATATTATTAAAAATACTCAACTGTTTTTATTTTTCATCTTTTTTACGCCAGTCATTGGTGTGGAGTAGATGTTAGGGTTTATGGCACATAAATAAAGTAAACACAAGACATGATAAAAAAACAACATTTATTTTAAATATATTAAACCATACAAATACATCTCATCACATCAATCAATATACCTATCATCTATGCCTTCAAACAAAGTAACAATATCAATACTATTAAGTACTTGATTAATATTTTGCTAAATCCTACCAAAGGCAATCATTTCCTTTCTGGAGATCTTGGTAGTCAGTCTAAGTTTCTTCTAGTCCAAGTTTAAAATTATGAATAAATTAAATTAATCTCCAGAAAGAAGGATTTGCCTAAAAAACGCAGTGGCTGAGTGCCTGTATTGTCTTGCAGAGTGAAGGGTCAGCTTACCTGTAGAAGAAATACACAATGTTAGAAATTCCATCAATAAATACAATGCTTAACAACTGGGTAAGTTTTTTATCAGCCCTATCATTTACTATCACGTTGTTATCAAAACAACATTTTTTGGCTCATGTTGATTCTCATCATTTTAATGTTTGACAATCAATCATCTTCCTTTATTTTAAAACATTCATTTTAAATAATTTATTTATTTATTTTAAAAAAAGAAAGAGATTCTCAATTCGAGTAGGTATTAAGGTTGTTTAAGAACGAGCTTGCATATATTAATAGGATATCAGCCACTTCACATTCTTAAAATTCAACAGAGTTCTCGCCAAACTTCTGGGACGCTCAGAAGTTGGCTTTCCTATGCGCAATGCAAGGATCTGTGCTGTTTTGTATGAGATTTAATACTTCATAGCCAACTTCAGGGTGGCCAAGAAGTTTGACGAGAACTATACCATTGGTACTTCATCATTTTATTGAATGCTCATCGGAATCAGAAGACAAGACTGATTGAAAAAATTTGGTTGGTAACAGTGAAGCCTTTTTAATGAAATTAATTCTTCTCACCTGTTATGAACAATGCAGAAATGTGGTTTTACCTGGAAAGTGAAAAAAGAAGGTGATTAGCCAAGGTCACTCAAAATTAAATAGGTATATTTGTATAATTAGGAAAATCAGGCCTATCATTTAATATCACGTGTTAATATCATATAAACACTTTTCGGCTCGTGTTATTGTCATCACTTTATCTAGATAAATACTAAATAAGTAGCAGATAACCTCATCGATTTATTTGCTTTTCGACAAGAAACGTGCCGCCCGCATGGCCTAACCAAATAATCTTATCTGGCAGAAGTATTGGTATTATGTAAACACAAGTAAAAAATCTTATCTCAAATACAAATCGAAAGCAGTGATTGGTATTTTATCTTACTTAACAGTAAGATAATTCCAGTATTTTGCTGAGACGAGACGAGACCTGCATGGCACGTGGAAATTAACTACCACGACTCACGAAACTTGATGTAGATGGTGCGGTTAGGTTGAATTATAATCACTACAACACGAACACCTATCGTTATTGACCACTTGATAAAATACTAATTGAAAACTACCAAACAAACACAAACTAACCTTTTGTCTCGTGCTGTGCTGCCGATGCCACGCACGCCGCCACGCCACCCCGCCCGACTCAAAAATGAAATATGAATGAAGTATGAAGTATGAACATGACTATGACATTGACATGAAATGAAATGAATGTCATGAATGACTGAATGACACATCAATGGCAAGAGAAGAGTGAGGGAGGTGGGGCCTGGCACTGGCGCTGTGGGCTGGGCCATAAGCAGTGTTACCAAACCAATGTAGTCGTTATCCCAATAGCATTCTCCTTCTCCCCTGATGAATTAGATAACTAGATTTTCGTCAAAGATTGATTGATTATCTAATTTTATAAGTCGAGAAAATGTTGGAATGTCATATCATTTGTTTTAAATAAGATAGAAATTTAAGGGACATCAGTAGAACTCCCATGAACTCGGGAGCGGTTCTGTGTTTGGGGCACACTGGTCAAAATGTCAATTTGTAGAATTTCAACTTCAACTTCAACTCTTATTAAATGGCATTTGTGGAAGGGACACCACAATTTTGCCAATAACACGTGCGAACTGTTAATAGACCATCAAACGCTGGAGAGTATTTAGCGAGATTTAACAGTAAAATAAAAATATTTATCAAAATAAAAGTTTAGCATTTCTTCGCAGACGTAATCCGACAGTAGGACCACCACAGAGTATGTTATATGAACAGGACAGATGATGACAAACGTAAACCGAAAGAGAAAAAAGAAAAAAAAAAAAAAAAAAAAAAAAGGAAAATTACAATAGTTACAACTTAATATTATTAATTTCAATGAATTTGCATAGTTTAAATATAAATCGAGTAAATACTAAAGAAAGAAGGCATTTAACCGAAGTTGGACGAGGGATATGAGGAGGAATGATATCATGAAAGGAGAAGCGCAATTTAGGACAGGAGAAAAATAAATGGTCCACGTTTCCTTCATCCAAACCACATTCACAAAGAGAATTATCCTTAATCCTAAGTTTGGCCAAGAAATGAGGGTTGCAACAATGATTTAATCGTAAGCGACAAATAGTAGAGGTAGTGTTTTTTTTTCCTAATTGGTATTTGAAAAACCAAGGCTTGTGGGGAATCTCGGGTTGAATATCTCCATAATATTTACCCTTTATGGACTTAGAGATTTGCCATTCCTTGGCCCAAGATTTAAACAAATTAAGAGGTAGAGTGGCACAAATATCATGGGAATAAATTTCAGAGTGGGCAAGAGAGCCAGTGAGAACAGCATTTTTGGCGCATGAATCAGCTGACTCATTACCAAGAATACCGACATGGCCAGGAATCCAAACTATGACAACATTAATACCAAGTTCATGACATTGAAATAGTAAATCTCTAATTTTTAAGATTATAGGGAACCTTGACTTAGATCTGAAAGGATTAGATAGAATGGCTTGAAGGCAACTTTTTGAGTCAGAGAAGATTATGGAGTTATTTAACTTATGAGACAAAACAAATGAAATAGCTTCAAAAATGGCAATTGATTCACCTGTAAAAACGGATGTAACAGAAGGGCACTTATAATTTAAAATAATTTTTGTATGAGGAATCCAAACAGCAACTCCTACAGGGCTATCATCGGAGACTTTGGAAGCATCAGTGAATATAGTAGTCCAATTATTATATTCAGAGGAAATTTTTTGGACAAAAATCTTGTGCGGTTCTAAGGTATTTTTGTGAATTCCAAAGTCCAAAATGATCTCCGGTTGGAATACCAGGGCATTATAAGGCACCGAGTATAAATATAAAATAGGGTTTTGAAAAAGTGGGCAAGAAAGACGAGTGAATTGAAGGTAGGCACGTAGAAGACAAGGAAGTTCAATATTAGAACGACAACTGCAAGAGTCAAAGATGGATGATAATTGGTCCAGCTTACCAAGAAGGGGATGTTCAGAATTCTGTACAAGTTTAAAAATAAATCTATTTGCCAGAAATTGTCTTCGAATCGTTAAGGGAGGTTCAACACACTCAGCTTGCATGGCATTAATTGGGGACGACTTCATCGCCCCAAGAATAATCCGTAAACACTTTGATTGGATTTTATCGAGTTTTTGAAGGCCAGATTTGTTACAAGGATCTAATAGGAACATACCATAATCAAAGTGACTACGAACTATTGCATTGTAGATCAGTTTTTGAGTATATGGGTGAGCACCCCACCAAACACCAGAAAGAGAGCGAAGAACATTAACGTTTCTTTCGCATTTTTGAGAAACAAAGTCTGTGTGTGCAATACCTGATAATTTTGTATCTAACCAAAGTCCTAAAAATTTAACCTTGTTCACTTGACAGATATTTTCACCGTTAACTTTAATATCAACAGGAGGAACAATATTTTTTCTTGTAAACACAACTACAGAGCTCTTAGAGGCTGATAAGGACAAACCGTATGGTAGAAGCCAGTCAGATAGATATCCAAGGGCGGAATTTAGACGGTTACTAGCCTCATCTAGAGATTTCCCAGAAAAGTATAAAGCTAAATCATCAGCATACTGCAATATTTGACAAAATGAATCAGTAGAAAAATGTAAATCATAAGTATAAAGGCTGAATAAGAGAGGGCTTAAAACTGAACCTTGTGGTAAGCCTTTCCAGATAGTCTTAGGAGGCAAAGAGGAGTCTTGAGTTTTAATGGAGATGGTTCTCTCCATCAGTAAGTTACAAATGAAACGAACCAGTTTTATAGGAATATTTAACTGATGCACAAGTTTATCCTTGAGCACCGGGAGAAGAACATTATCATACGCTGAGGCAATATCCAAAAAAGCTCCTACTAAAAACTGCTTCTTTAATAAAGAAATACGAATATCAGAAATTAATATACTAAGACTATCCATTGTGCTCATACCTTTTCTGAACCCAAACTGGGATACGGGCAACAAGTTCTTATTTTCCACAAACCACTCAAGTCGATGCTTCATCATATGCTCGGCAACCTTGCACAAAACAGACGACAAAGCAATAGGCCTGTAGCTATTTGGGTCTGACGGGTTTTTGCCAGGTTTAATGACCGGAATGATTGTTTGATGTTTCCACGGCTGTGGAACCAAACCGTACTCAAAAAAGTTATTAACAAGATCAAGATAGTATTGCTTTGTACTACTTGAGGCGTTTTTTAAGAATGAGTAAGGGATCCCATCTGCACCAGGAGAGAAATCAACAAGACCGTCAAGAGCCAGACAAAGTTCAGAAAAAGAGAATGGGGCGTCGAAATTATTTTCGGAAGAAAGAAAACCTGGAGTAGAAGGAAAAGAGTCCAAACTTGGAACTGAAGGAGGAGCCAGTTTATCCGAGAAGGGTTCAATCCAGGAAGAAGGATCATTCGCTGAAATATCAACAGAATTGCATGAACCTCTGTATCTTTTGATTTGCTTCCATACTAGGGAAGAAGGGGCACAGGGAGATAAGTTTTGACAATAGAGGAGCCAACCCTCTTTTTTCTTTTTAGAAAGAAGTCTCTTAGCAATGGCTGCTTTTCTTTGATACACTAAGAAATTTTGAAGAGTCATAGAATTCGAATAGAGAACCTCTGCTATTTTTCTTTCTTTGACAGCTAAAGTGCATTCCAAATTCCACCAAGGAGTTGAGACTTTGAATCTGTATGGTTTTTTAAGGGGAAAATTGTCATCAGCACTGGAAATAATGGAGTCTACAAATTTAGAATAGCAGTCAACAAGATTGTTTCTGTCGGGAGGGGGAAGAGATAGTAACTTATTTTCAAGAGAATCTGAGTAAGAAGACCAGCTTGCATCGTTTAATCTATATTTAAGAGAGGGATTAAAATTACGCGAAGGTACTACTCTATCAGAGATAGAGACAATAATGGGAAAGTGATCACTACCATAAGAATGAGGCAAGATATTCCAGGAAAGAATGGAAGCAAGAGAGGCAGAGCATGCTGTTATATCTACAGCCGAGTTAGGATTTTGAGAAGGGCGAACTCTCCTAGTGGGAGAACCGTTGTTAACAACACATAGATCAACTTCATCAAAAATTTCGAGGAGGGCACGACCAAAGTTATCATCATTGCTCGAACCCCATGAGCGATGATGCGCATTTAAATCACCCATAAAAATGATTGGAGAGGGAACTGAGGCAAATATACATAGAAGGTCTGGAATTAACCTAGAATGAGGATGAGGAATGTATGCCGAGAGGAAAGTAATGTTAAAAGCCCTAACAGCAACGATGTTAATGTCAGGAGAAGTAGGGGGAAGAGATAAAAGAGAGAAAGGAAGCGAGCGCCTAACAAGAAGGGCACTACCTGCATACCCATCAGCCCTATCATTCCGAAGACAGGAGTAACCTGAGACCCGAAAGTGAGAACCAGGCACTAACCAAGTCTCCGAAATGGCGATGACTGAGGGGTGAAATTTATTTATTAAAAATAAAAGTTCAGGCTTCTTCGGCCGAATGCTCTGAATGTTCCACTGAAGTGAGGAGACTAGATCCATAATTATTAGATAGAAGCTGGGAAAGTTTATGGGCAACGTGGGGCGGTAAAGAGGAATTTTCACGGGAAACTAAACTAATAATTAAAGACAAAAGAATATCTAAGAGGTTATCCTCTTGAGGGTACTTTGGGGATGAAGAATTTTGAGAAAGAGAGAAGCCATTGGGAAAGGATGAAGGGACCTCAGCAACGATGGATCTATGGGCAGCTTTATCATAAGATTTGCCTAGAGGAGCTCTAGGCTTAGGGGAGGAAAATACAGTTTTTTTATAAGAGGTAGGAGGAGTAAGGCTAATAGATTGGGAAGAGGAGAAAGAAGATTGGGTTGGAAAATTTTGGGTGACTTCAGAATATAATTTTTTAACATTTGGAATTGATCGAGAAGCCTCTTCGTATGAAAAAATTTCCTGAGACATTAACAACTTAATGGATTTTTGTCTCCCTTGCTCAGGACAGCTACTGTAAAAAGCAAAGTGACGGCCCAAACAATGGATGCAAGTGGACTTGGCTTCTAATACGTCACAACTGTCACCAGGGTGAGGTTGTGAGCATTTAAAGCACCTTGCTTTGGACCGACACTGTGCTTTAACGTGCCCAAAACGGCAGCAATTTTTACATTGGATAGTGGGGTACTGATATACCTCCACTGGCAGGGATGTATGATATAAAAATACCCTTTGAGGGAGTATCTGTCCCTTGAATGTGACAACTATTGTTTGTGAGGGAATCCAGGAGGTCTTGCCCTCCTGTATACTTTTACGGTTTAACCTACGTGCTTTCAAAATGACTCCACACCCATCAGGAAGAATAACAGATTCTACAAATTCGTCCATAGACATATCGACTGGCATTTGACGGACGATACCCATTTTGGTGATAATATAAGATGGGATAGTAACTAAATATTTAGATTCCAAGACCGGATTGGAAAGGAACTTGTTGGCCGCCTCACCTGAGGTGAATTCCACAGAGATTTTATTTCTGCCCACTTTTTTAATTCCGTCCCTACAAATATTTTTTATTTTATTTTTAATTAAAAGTTGCCCAAACTTAATTGGACGAATCGATGTCCCAGCAGAAGGGTCTGGTTCGGATCGGGAAACATGGACTAAAAAGGGACCTTTTTCTAAATTACTATATGATTTTATGCCCACTTCCAGAGAAGGGTGAATGAACAAGGTTTGGATGGCGGCAACAGCCATCTCTTTATTAATAATAGTTTTTTTGGAAACAACCTCAATTGTTTCCGAGTCGATTATATGGCGTCGCTTACCAACCGCTGAGTTTAAAGATGGAACAGCGTCAGGAGGGTCAGGAGGAACAGGAGGGGGAAGAGGATGGTCCATCACTTTAAATGAAAGGCCAAAGAAAAAACACTGAAAACTGCGAAGAAATAAAAAAAATTCTAACTGATAACTTCCTAAAAAACGCAAATTTGGAAAAAAAATATCTCTCCAGCACGACTGACAGCCGTCCCTAGTAATAGTCTATGAAGCAAATCCCTTTGTAGAATTTGAATGAAATTAGGAAGTTGGATGCAAATCTGTCATTTTACAAAAATCAAAAATCTATCGATATAGTTTCAATGTAAAGGTGGGAACATACTATTAAAACCGCAAATAAATCTGTGTTTTCCACAGCGGAGTGGGCCCTTCAGCAGTGGTAGTAGTGAGGGACGGCAAAAGTACGACTCGACCGACTTTGCCAGACACCAAAACGCTTCACTTTCTGCTGGGTAAGAAGCAAGTTTGGTCCATATTCAGCTAAAGTGGTCGAAACGGCACCCTAATTGCGTATCTGTTTTAACAGCACAAAGCAAGCTCCTTCCCTGTCATTTTTATAACTAAACAATATTCATTGCGTATTTTACACTGTCGAGTAGATGGATTTTTGAACATATGAAGCAATGAATGCAAGGGAAACAATTTTTTATCCTCGAGTAATGCTCATTGCATGCATACTGCTCTACAACGGGGAGATAGCGCAGTTATGTGGGTCGGGTCAGTGGGCCCACCGCCTGCCACTTTTAGGCCACAGGGGATAGGGACCTCACCCTTCAACAGGGCGTTGAAGACCTTCTTCTTCTGACCCACATCACACGCTTTGCGCGCGAGCGACCCATGTCAGGTATGCCTCATGTTTATGCGCGTCTGCGCGATTACATTCGACGAGAAACCATGTCCGGTTATTGTGTCGTTAGACATTGTTACGTCAGAGAAAGGAATGTAGTTCTCCACTCCATTCCCTGACGCAACACATACGACACGGCGGCGTCCCGCACGACGAAGGGTCAGTCGAAGAAAAGCAAGTAGGCTGCAAAGGAAAGCATGCGAAAAAAGATCGTATCCCATCCCAATCAATTGACTTGTACCGCCAAACCCACTGCGTGCCTCTTGTGCTGGTATCGGGCGGGGAGTAGATGGACATAGACTTCACCAGATAGTGGTTGGAACTGCCCAAAGGTGAAGTTATCGACACAGAGTATCGGTCTGGATCTGTTGTCAGCAGAAGGTCCAAGCAATTAGCTGTGTGCGAATTAACATCCTGTACCCTCGTTGCCCCCTGGACCAGTTGGGTGAGGTTTAGCGCTAGCGAAAGCTTGCGCATCTCCCGCCCAGCATGATCAGTGCACTGGTATGGGAAGAACCACTCCTTGTGGGTGGTAGGCATTAAAGTCCCCCAGTAACACTAATTTGGTGAACGGTACCGCTGCTGTGCCGCATCAGCCACCTCACCGAGTAACTCTGTGAGCCTGGTTGTCTCCTCATCTCCATGGTTCATTGTGCGAACGGTAGACACAGAGCTCAGGGCGTTGTGAATCTGGCGTCCTCAGGGTTACGGAGACGCCGATAGCAAATGTCGTCATGGGTTACATACATACCTACATACCACGTGCGGGTTGCACGTGGTTTAAAATTGTGCTCCAGGATAAACCCTGGGTAAGATAAATACGACACGTCTGACGGACTCGCTATCTGCGTGCGTCTCCGTAAGGAAGAAGAGCGCTGGTTTCTCAGCCTCCAGGTGATAGTTGACTGCAGTGATATCTGAGTGCAGACTTCTAATGTTGATGAGGTGCATTTTCTTTTTCCTTTTCATATTATATAGAAGAGTGAATGGAAGAGAGCAGAAGGAAGTGAGACGAGGAACCACGGTGCTAAACTTCAGACACGCACTGAAAGGACGCCATCATTGAGGCACTAGACTGGAGACTGCGGGGACGCCCGAGCCCCCTCAGAATGTCCATCGAGCCCTACCCATCTGATCGCCAACCAGCACAATGGTGCATTCTGGAATTTTTCAACAGTTGGCTTGGCGGGGCAGCCTTTCGTGTGTGGCCGGCACACTACTAGGGCCCCTAACAACCTCCGGTTGGAAAGCGGCGCACCGTGCCTCGGACCCTCCGCTACGAAATCTGTCGATACGTCCATAACAGCGCGTGTCAGGCTGGTCTGCCTGCAACGGAACAGCTATCTCGACCCAATTCGTATAGTTGGCTACACCGAGAATCGCTATAAGCCGCTTGGCGGTACGTCTTTGCCCAGTGGGTGGTCGCAAGCCTTCAGCCGAAACGAACCACCAGTTATAGTCACCTGATTTGCACCATCCAGGGACCACGTGTAGGGAATCAAAGGGTACACTCCTACGGACGTGGGTGACTCGGCACTCAACGACGACTGTCTGTGTTGTGTTGTCATATTTCACAGTTCCCGGACTGGGCCGCGATGAAATCGTCCATTTAGAGATTCTCAGCATTTTTCCAGCATTCCCAGGTCCCTAAGCATTCCAATAATCGCTAATCCGCTTATCCATTTTTACCCGACTACGGCAAAAGGGAGGTTTATGTTTTTGACCGGTCTGTGTGTATGTATGTTCATCTGTTCCTTCATAACTTCTAAACTACTTATCATAATTTGACAAATAAGGTGTCGTTGGAAGCTTGGAAGCGTCTTGTTTGTGCCGTAGATACAAGTACGCGGTACCCAAGTGTGATAGATAACACTTTGACCAAGAGCTGGTGTAGCGTACTTATTTTGGAATGTCTAAGAGTACCTAAATACTTATTGTAGTTTCCTTATCTCTGATGTCCAACTTACCGTACCACGGTTACGGTTAGTACCTCAATCAATCTGTCTATGGGCGCCGACTGGACTATTTTCTGAGGGGTGCATTTTCAGCATCCGGCCACGAATAAGAAAAGTTTACTTTTGCCCGTTTGTACAGAGTTAGAACTAATTATGTCCAATTATAAGCAGAAAAAATATGAAGATTTCAAGAGCAAGCGCCGCGGTCTCGAAAATTTTGGCACCCTGCCTCAGATTTGCTAGGTTCTCTATTATAAAGCTCTCTTCAGGGCGGCCCAGATTTTTGGCAAGAACTTTACCTACACCACCCCTTGGCAAGTTGTTAATACATAACCACGATGTATTGTGTATGTGAGTTTAAATTTTTGCAAACGCACCCACGATAAGGAGTAAAGATATTTGTTATTTTGTAGTGTAGGGCAACATTTAAAAAAATACCGGCCAAACGCGAGTCTGACTCGCGCAAAGAGGGTTCCGTATAAACAGCTACATGCACCAAAATAAATAGGTAACATTACTAACGTTCATAAACAATGGAAGTACCGAACATTGCCCTAACGAAGGGACAAAATTAACTTTGCCGTTCGAAAACTGTAGTCCCAATACATCAATATACATTATTTTTTTGTAGTGCGAGTCGGACTCGCACACCGAGGGTTGCGTACAAACCTCAGCTTAAAGGTATTATAGACCTTACTTAAGTCTATAATACCTTTAATCTTTGATATGAATTTCAATTTAATACCTCTACGCGTTCTTTAGGAAAGGGCTAGTAAGTTTAAAATCATTAAAACTATTTTTATTATATGATGTAACTAAAAATGTATGGTTTCCGCAATTATTCCTTTATCTGTGCTTTAAGATGTTGCTTCGTACCAAATTTCGAGATTCTGAGTTCACGGGAAGTACCCTGTAGGTTTTGATTCCCTTGCGAGTGTCGAAAATTTGCGGGCGGCAATAACGGCTGTATCTTTTGATTGCGTTGGCTTAGAAGTTTGATTTTTTCACAGCTTTAAGGGACAGTAGACCTCGCGGGTCGGACACCTGAGGGGGTATTTGATATAAATTTCAGCTTGATACCTCCACGCGTTCCTGAGAAAAGGGTCTTGACAGACAGACAGACGGACGGACGGACAACAAAGTGATCCTATAAGGGATCCTAAAAAGAGGTTAGTAATCAATTCGACACGTATGTATGTAATATTGTTAGAACTGCACAATATTCACATATTTTATTCTGTGGGCTTCCACATGTGCCAAATTTCATAAGTGTACGTGTTTGTTTGTATGTGTTGTCAACGCATTTCTCTGAAACTATTTATCGGATCGTGATCATTATTATTTTTTGGATTGAGTATCTCTCAACTTAGGGATTACTGCAAAGTACATCAAAATCGGTCAAGCAGTTTTCAATATATGGAGCATACATCCGAACTCCTTAGCGAGAAACAGCACGAATGTGTAAATTGAGTTATTATGGGTATTTTGTCAATCCTTTAGGTACCGTACTATAGAAATTGCTCATTTTTAGTGATGGTGCACTAAAACTAAAAAAGGATAAATAAACCTATAACGCCGCGCGCCCATGCGGGGACGCGGCGAACCTGGGGCTCAACTCTCTATGTACGATATACCTTCAAGTTATTTCAAGTGTGGCTAGATTAAAAATAATAATTCGGGACCTAATGCACGAGACTAAAAACATTAGTTTTATGAGATTTTAGGTCTCTAGGAGGTTCTGTGTTCTACATTAAGTTTGTTTTTTTCACCGATATCTCCGTGGACCGATTTTGAAAATTCTTGTTTTGTTCGAAATAGTGTGTTCCCAAATTGGATCAATTTTAATTTGGTAAATATTTGATCTAGAACTTCGGCGATATAGACTCTTACTCTTCATTAAATAACTGTAAATCTCTTGGGATTGCTGCAATCGCATGTCTGTTTATTGATTATACCAGATCATAACATAACATCACGCCAGTACGCTCTAAAGAGGTACGCAGATGTGTACTTCACTTTGGTACACCCTCATTTCACCGGTTATGCACAAGTTTCATGATATTCGTGTAATCTATTCTGGCAGTATAGGTACCTTACTAAAGAACTTGACTATTAAGAACAACTAAGTGAAAAATTAAATTTTTTTTTTTCAAAGAATTACTACCGACTTCCAAATAAAAACAATACAAAGTGAAAAATATTTTTTTTAAGGTCGGTGTCCTTATCGAAAAAAAATTGGTACCTAACAAAGACACCGACTTCTAAAAAAGAAGTTATTTTTCACTAAGTAGTGTTTTTATTAACAGCCGAGGCTGTTCAATCGCTCTAGGCCACGCTGCTTCAGGACAACTCTAGACCACACATTGCACAACATACGGCTACTAAATTAGAGGAGCTTCAATTGGAATGTCTAAGACATCCACCGTACTCCCCGGACCTTGCTCCAACAGATTACATAACTTCTTGCAAGGGAAAAAATTCAACTCCGATGGGGCAGTCCAAAGCGTCTTCAAAGATTTTATTGATTCCCGTCCGAATGTTTTTTTTAGTAAAGGGATCAATGAACTTCCTATGAGATGGCAAAAGTGCATAAATAGCTAATGGTACATACTTTGATTAAATAGATATATTATATTAAAAAAAACGACTTTACAACGCCAATTTCATATGTAATCTATATATATAATATAAAACTTTTTTACAAAAAAATACTACCGACTTCCAAATTAGAAAAATACAAAGTGAAAAATAACTTTATTTTTGGAAGTCGGTGTCTTTCGTAGGTACCATTTTTTGCGTTAAGGACACCGACTTCCAAAAATAAAGTTATTTTTCACTTTGTAGTTTTCTATTTGGAAGTCGGTAGTATTTTTTTGTAAAAACGTTTTTTATTTTTCACTTTTTAGTTGTATCTACCTAATAGGCAAGTTGTTTAGTAAGTTATCATAGATTAGCCGAATATCATGAAACTTGAACATGAAGGGTGAAATGTGAGATCTGCGTACCCCTCAAGAGCGTACTGGCGTGATGTTATGTTATGAAATGGTATAAACAATAAACAGACATGCGATTGCAGCAATCCCGAGAGATTTTCCGTTATTTATTGAAGAGTTTTGTTGTATTTCTTCGAAGTTCTGCATCAAATCTTCACCAAATTAAAATGGGACCAATTTCGAAACATACACTTCCATACAAAAAAAGAATTTTCAAAATCGGTCCACAATTGACGGAGTTGCCGGTGGAAATACAAAAAATAATAAAAAATAATAATACAAGAAGTCGAATATAGAACCTCCTCCTTATTGGTAAGTCGGTTGAAAATGAACCCCTATTTCCCTTGGTCACGGCATCACGCGTGAACGGCTGGACCGATTACGCTAATTATTTTTTTGATGTGTTTGTTATTGTTAGGAGAAGGTTCTTATGAAAGAAAAATTAAAAAAAAAAGAATTGTAGATAGGTAGGGTAGGTATGTAGGTAGGGTAGGCATGTAGGTAGGGTACGTATGTAGGTAGGGTAGGTATGTAGGTAGGATAGGTATGTAGATAGAGTAGGTATGTAGGGAGGGTAGGTATGTAGGCAGGGTAGGTATTTAGGTAGGGTAGGTATGTAGGGAGGGTAGGTATGTCGGTAGGGTAGGTATGTAGGTAAGGTAGGGTAGTTAAGGTAGGCAGTTGACGGGAGCGAAGGCGCGGGCACAGCTAGTGACCTAATATTTCTGTTGCCGCTATAACAAAAATATATTAAAAACAGAATAAATAAATATTTAAGTGGGGCTCTCGTAGGTAGGTACAACAAACGTGATTTCTGTACCGTTTTTTGCGATAATGGTACGGAACCCTTCGTGCGCGAGTCCGACTCGCACTTGGTCAGTTTTTTTGTATAATGTCGATATTCTTCTTCCTAGAGTAAATAGGACTCTGTGCAGCGAACGCTCGATCTAGGTAGGTAGAAAGATAAGTAAGGCAGGTAGGTCAAGGTAAGTAGGATCGGTACAGGTAGGTAGGCAAGTAGGGTAGGCAGCGCGCTGTAGTTAGGCACAGCTAGTCGAACATAAATTTACTGTCTCTGTAGAATGACCCAATTACTAATATTAATCACTAGCTGACCCCCGCGGCTTCGCTCCCGTCAACTGGCATCTATCTAACTACCCTACAAACAAACAAACAAACTCTTCAGCTAGAAGAAAAGAAAAAAAAAGAGAAAAATAGAAAAAATATATAAAGCTTTATAATATAAGTATAGATGTTGATAAAACTCCTTCGCAAACGAACAAATTTGATTACCCTAAAAAAGGCTATAGTGAGTCATTCTTAAAAGATTAGCGCCTTAAGCTGTCGCGGACATTTTTTAGAACTTTTAAAGAGGAAAAATGGCATCATACATGATTTTTGCGTAACGTTTACGTAGCGCACACAACGGAAGCTCTTAAAGTATAACTTTTTTTTCGAAGTCGGTGTCCATAACGAAAAAAATTGGTACCTACCAAAGGCACCGACTTCGAAAAAAAGGCGTCAGGAGGTATACCCTGTATTTGCATTTGGCATTATGCTGAGCTGAGGCCCTTTTGGCATTAATAAATAAAAAATGATTTTGTTTAATTTTAAGGTGTTTTTGTTTTTACTGACAATAAACTCATTTTTCTTTCTTTTCTTTCAATAACGCCAATCGAAACTTCATATGACTCCCATATCAGCTAGCTACTGGATTGTGTTGTTTTCAGCTGCATCCGGTTAGACTGGAAGCGGACTACAACTTAAGTGAAAAAGGCTAGGCACCCCCCTGGCTTTCAAAGCTACGCAAAGACAATAAAAAATAAAAGGCTCCCATAATAGAGAACCTAGCAAATCCAAGGCGGGGTGCTAATGTTTTCGAGGCGCTTGCTCTTGAAATCTTCATATTTTTCTGCTTATAATTGGACATAAATAGTTCTATCTCTGTACAAGCGGGCAAAAGAAAACCTTACTTATTCGTGGCGGGGTGCTGAATTGCACCCCTCAGAAAATAGTCCTGTCGAAGCTTATGGGCAGATTGATTGAAGTACTATCCGTGTTACGGTAAGTTGAACATCAGAGCTAAGGAGTCCACTATAAGTGCAATCTTTGACATTCCGAAATATGCCGCTACACCAGTTCTTGGTCAAAATGTTACCTACCACACTTGGATACAAACCGCGTACTTGTATATACGAGTACGTCTGTGCTCACCACTGACTAGCTAACTGGTATGTAAGTCCTACCCGGCAATCCCTATGGGAAAATTGGGGTGAGATTGTAAAAGCACAACTTAACTACGTAGGTCTATGAAAATGAATCTGAAAAAAAATATCTGCACATCAGCGCCTATATAAATTATGTGCGAAGCAAGTGCGCTAGAAGAGAGTAATTTACCTACTATTTGACCGAGCGAGCGCGAAGCACCTCCGTTTCGACTTGGGAAAAAATCTTTCAATGTGCGGCTGTTCTCCTCTACGGGTCGCATTTCTCAACCGATTCTCGTGAAATTTTGTGAGGAGTTTTGATAATTATATGGACTTTTTTGTCGTTTTTGAAATTATGAAAAATGACGTAGCCATTTTGAAAATTAAAAAAAAAATGAACCGGCAAAAAAAACAAGCTCGCGAGGTCTACATCTCACAGAGGCACTAGTGTTAGTTTTTAGGGTTCCGTACCCAAGGGTAAAAACGGGACCCAGGAAATTTTCACAAATGATGTATTTCTGTTGCCGCTTTAGCAACAAATACTAAAAACAGAATAAAATAAATATTTAAGAGGGGTTCCCATACAACAAACGTGATATTTTTGCCGTTTTTTGCGATAATGGTACGGAACCCTTCGTGCGCGAGAGCGACTCGCACTTGGCCGGTTTTAACAAGTTAGGAGATCGTCGAAATTCAAGATTACCAAAGATAAGCGGGTTTTAATGGGTTTTGACGGTAGGGTTGGAATTTGGAAGATGTTCGGGAGGAACTGAAGTGTAAGCTAGAGCCACTTTTTTTTCCGGCTTCTACTAGGACACATTTTAAATCGGCTTGATTGACCTACTTGGCGCCACAATATACTTTTTACTTTCAGCCGTCAGATGTCAGGCTAGGCAATGGAAGCAGGATATGACGTCATGAGGTCATGGCTTGGCTTGGTGGCACATGGCGACGACGCGTCGTGGCGTGGATGGCTAGCGTAGCGAGCGCCCTCTAGTGGCAGCGTGTAGCGTTACTTCAATATTTTTTTTTACTCAAGACCCTCCTTAGCAACACATCGCCCGGTCCGTGGGCCGTGCAGTGAGCTCTGTGCCGTGAGCCGCCCATTACTTTCAATAGTCCTACTGTCCGATCTTCCACTAGCAATTTTATCAATATATAAGTTAGCAGGGTAGTATAGAAACTCCACTAGTGTATAAAAAGTCTTTGAACTGATGCACTCATTCAGTATCAGTAAGACTATTGTACAGTGGTATTAGGTTTGGGCAAGCAATGAGATAGCAATGAATTGTTAAATCAGCTAGGAGTTCAATAGCTTCTAAAAGCCCTATAGTTTTTTTTTTGGGTGAAATTATCCAGAAGCTTGATTCGATGATTTATGGCACGTCAATGCGGTCATTATACAATGCAATAAAAATGGTTAAAAAAAAATACTTTAAGATTTTTCAATTACAGTGGTCTTTTTTATTAAATAAAAAAAATACATCATTTTCAGTTCTATAAGTACATTAACAATTCAGTAAACTTTTACCAAATCAACATTTTCATCTGGTTGACCTGAGATCAGAAATAAATAAGACCGACGATGTTAGCAATGGTTTTGCTAGTATCCAATAGCACTGTTGGTAGTAGACATTCAAAGACAAAGGTAATTTGCGGCTCAGTAGTACTCACTTACAATTAGTGTCTACGATTTGTAATCTAAACTTACCTAAACTGTTACAATATACACTCATAATGGAAAGTATCTACCTAAGTTTTTTTTTTACAAGTATTCTGTTAACTTATATGAGAATTAAACTAGAAAAGGCTGATAGCAACTAGAAACAGAATTATACATGAGAAATAATGAGAATGAAATAAATAAATACTCATAGAGTGCAATGGAATTAGACAAGTTTAATTTATGCAATTATTTCACATTCCGTCTCACAAATATCTACACAGCAATGAGGATACAGATCCATATCATTATCATAATAACAGATTTTACTTAATTTGTGACAATCAAACAATCACATAGCACTCAGACCACCATGATAATAATAATACATAATGTATAGTTGGGTAGTGGGGACAAAGCTATAATCATTAAAAATTGTGTTGACAATTATACATCATTTATGCAACAGTTTTGTACAGTGAATTTACAACTCGGCTGAATTTACACTTAATTTGTGATTAACACCATCCATAGAGAATTTACTTTCTAATATTCACCGTACTTCTGGTGTTCCATTAATATTGTTAAATAAGTATGATAAAGCTTAAGTTTATTTACACAATACTGCTTGATACAATGGATGTGCATCCTGGTGAATCAGGCTTGTCGGTCTACTGGTGCTAGTACAGTCTGCACACTTCCACAAACATTAATGTTATTTACCTTTAGCAGTGATAGTAACAGTCGATTTTGCAGGTTGCGGTATAATTGTTATCTCGTCACTAATTTTCAGTGGCTTCAACAGAGGATCAGACTCAGGCTTGCTTGCCGACGCAGGCGTCTTGCTCTTATCCATCACACGCTTGGCCACAACACTGTGAGCTGAGTAGACATGGTTCTCAAACTGTTTGTACATCCCAAAAGTAGCTGTGCACACTGTGCACTTGTATGATAGGTGTGCTGGCTTCAAAGTCATATTATGGTCCTTTGAAACATGATTTAGTAGCTTCCATTGATACACCCTTCCACACACTGGACACCTGCCAGCATCCTTGCCTTTATTGGCGGCTTCTTGCATGGAACTAGTTACTAGGCCATGTGAACCAAGAAGATGCCTTTCCAATCCCTGATCAGTGAAAAATCTAAATTGACATTTTTGGCAATTCAATGGAGGCCTGTTATAAATCATTTTAGGATGAATTTTAACTTTGTGTATCCACTGCATGTGATTTCTCAATTGTTCTAGGTCCTTGATGTAGCCATCACAGATCTCACATATGACAAAGGTAGCCTTGGAGTTATGTGATGATGCTTGGGAAGAAGATGGTTGTGGAGCCCGTGGTAGTGGGGTGATAGATATCTTAGGTGTAGCATTGTTGGTCTGGTTTTGTATCATAGGATAATTGGCAATGGTGGTGCCTACAGCAGGCGTGTTGTGCATGATCATGACGCCGCTACGTATGATAGGCACGCCCGACACGGGCTGCGGGCGCGGCGGCCCGCTGATGGGCGGCCGGCCACGTGGTCTGCCAAGTATAGGCATGCTTGGAATTACATTGGCCATATTTATCTGAGGCCGACTTAAATTGTTCATATTCATCTGTGTCCTATTGAAATTGGTCTGGTAGGAGCCCACCATGTTGTTACGAGCTCGAGTTAGTTTTGGTATTTTTGCTGGTGGCTCCCACTCCATTGGAGGCCCCAAATTAAAGTCTGGTTTAAATTTCTTAGCACATGCGATCAGATGTCGTGCTAACTTTGTCTTGCTGTTATCCTCAAAATGACAGTTGGCACACTGCTGGTACGCCGGTGCCCGTTCCAACCGACCCCGAATGTTGTGCTCTGCCTCCATATGAAATAGTATGTCATGAGGACTACGAATTTCAAACTCACATGAATTACATTTGTAAATATTATTTCGCATGTGTGGTGCTTCTAGATGATGAGCCATCACTAGCATGGACTCAGTCTTAAAACTACAAAACTCACAGCGTCTCTGTGCAAGAGCATAGGGTGCATTTGTTTTCTTGCTGAATTCCAAGTTCTGAGTAAGTGATGCAATAGCTGCCTCAGTAGCTTTAGTGCTCCTGCCAGATTTCTTTTCTTTATATAATTTTCGGTTTTGATGTTTCAACAAATCAGTCTGCACATATTCTTGAACTAAATTAAGACCAACATTGATAAAAAATTGTCCAAGTGAACAATCAAAATAACTATCTGGTTTACCAGCACTGAGCCCTTTAGCTATCAAACTGATTGGATCTTTGAGTTGATCAATAGTATCATCTCTGTCCTTGATAACTATAGCATCATCATCAGTTGCTTGATCATCTTCAGAGTCTGCAGAGGACTCTCCATCCCAAGAATCATCGTCTTCTTCATGGCCACGCCGCCTTTTCTTTTTCTCAGACTTTTTATCCTTCACTGATTCATCTGTGCTTTTGATATCACTGGGCTCTTCTTCCTCTTCCAGCTCACCTTTCTCAATCTTCTCTTGCCTTTCTGTTTCTTTTTTCTCTTTTTCTAGTTTTTCTCTTTCAAGCTTTTCATGTTCTTCTTTAATTTTTAGTTCTTCCAATTCTTTTCCTAACTTATCCACGAATTCCCTAAATGGTTTGACAGAGGGTTTTTCATATACATAGGGAACTATAAAGGAGGGTGCTTCAACAACAAACATGTCATCAGTGAGGGATGGCAGTATGTTTGGTTGAGGTGCAGGGGTGCTGCTGTTGATGGAAGTATTTTTAACACTCACTGGAGTAATAGTTGTACCACGGGCAGCAATACTCTGGCACAAATTGTGTGCATCTATTGCACTTGTAGTAGAAGGCTTGCTGACTGGCTGTGGTGGTGGCTTAGTCGTCAAAATAGAATTGGTATCAATGATAACTACAGTGGGCTCATTATTCTGTTCTCCATTAGGCTTTGATTGTTTAGTAGCTAAGTCAGCCAAACTTTTGGTGTCATTAACTACTATGGGTTTGTTCTTGTTAACAGGGGCTTCATTGAGTGGATCCTCCATAGACACTTCCTCAATATCAGATTCTTCTCCACCATTCTCTAAATGTTGTTCTTCAATTTTTTTCTCTTCGTTAACCTTATTTTCACTTTGTGATTCATCTGAACTATCATTGCTATCTGTACTAGAATTTGAACTGTCATCATCATCATCATCATCATCGTCATTATCATCATTACCATCATTAGTCACTATACAATCCTCATCATTAGTCACTACACAATCTTCATCATCATCACTTGTAATCTCATGAACCTCAGGGACTGGTGATACCCCATTTTGGCTTTGAGGCTCATTCTCATTTTCATTTTCTGAGTCACTACTGTCATCTTTTGGTTGGCTTCCTTGTGATGTATCATCATCACCTTCTGTACGCTCATCTGTAAGAAAGTGACAGTCACAGTTGAGAAAATATTTTTACTCACTACTAACACAATCAAAACATATCATTGTTCTACTTGCATGGTATGTATTACTAAGAATAGTTGCTGCAAAAATCACTTTATTTGACGTATTAAATATTAACAGCTATGTGACATAACTAAAAGTTAACTCATATTGGCAGTCGTGAGCGTCCGGCAATTACGAAGACGCTAGAAAGACCAGTAAAATCTAGATATTGTAGTAACCTTAACGTTTACGATTGTTCGATTAACCTGCTGTTCGGCATTACAAATATAGCATTTATGAATTGATTCTTGCAAAAACATATTTTCATTTATCAGATAGCGTCATTAAATCATGTGGAGTATGGACCGCCATATGGGATTCCATGGCATTTCTCCGAAAAAACAACTCCTATCAGGTTTGATGGTAAACACGTAAAGATTATAGTTAATTTATACAAATAAGTATACTCTGTGTTGGGATATATACCTGTAGCAGTAGAAATTGACATTTTCCGATGATTTTCGTATCAAAAACCGAAAAATAGCACAATAGCACAGTAGCGGAAACCAAACCAAATCAAGCTGTCATTTCGAAAGGTTTTTAAAATGTCACGTTCCGGAGCAGACTAACAACCGCTTACAATAATTTGATTTTATGAGAAGTGTTGAGCTGTAGTAAATGATTAATAGAAAACACAAGGTGAAAAATATGTGAATTTTTAACAAAACTTTGTTTATGACACTGATTCTAGTTTTAAAAAGCGTGAAATAGAAAATGGCGGCATCGTGACATATTAAATAACCTTAACTTAAAAATGGTGGGAAAGGGAGGGATTTTAGTGGGGGAAGGACGCGGTATTTTAGTGTCGAATATTGTTGAATAATGCGGGAAATTTGAAAAATAAAAATTATTCTTGTAGTTAAGACCTCCTGTCCGAATCTTGGTCAAAATACTATCACTTCTAAGTATTTTATATATTATTGGAAGAGGGTAGCGGCGAAGCCAAGGGCCACCATCCTCAGTTTACGTTTGTCGCAAAAGGGCCGCATACTCCGTATAATGCGGGGAATGCACGAGACGGATTTGGCCAATATAGATCCATCTAAGACAGTCACACACTTGTCCTATGTCTGACATAGACAGTAGCAGCGCTCAGCGAGCAAGACCCATTTATTCCCGGCAATAGTATTGTAGTTTTAAATTATAAATATTACAAGAAGAGTTCGTTTTTGTGTATCTGATAATAAGTAGTTCAATCACGCGTTATACAGTGTCCGTCAATTCATGCAGGCTAATCCTTAGCTATTTTACTTTGGTACTCACACAAATGCTATATCGATAGCGCGCGAACTATGGCTACTCTGTAGAGCTGGCTTTCTTTACTGGTTACAATTATTTTATTACAAGCTCAAAATAAACATATAACAGGTTGGCAACCTGTTTGAGGTTGGGTTTTTTCAAATAATTTTGACCAGTTTTACTGAGAAGGGCATTTGACGCATCGGCGGGAGTCCCTAATACCACGGAGCTGGGCTTTTAGGAGGAAACAGGCAATAGTAGTCTATGGGACAGGCGTTATTTTTAACTTTATTTATGTGACACGGTTGTTGTCGTTACTTTATGTGATGCGACCTTAGGATGCGGCAAAGTTTTCGGTGAACTGTTAGCCAGCCGGGCAAACACGGCCTCTGTGTTAGGCTTGAGTCACGCATTTTGCTCCCAAATATTAATAAAATGTGTGACTCAAGCCTGTCACAGTAGGCCGTGCTCGCTCGCCAAAATCAAAACATTAATAATTCTGAGCTTACCTCCTTGAAGCCAGACCTGAACATACGAATAACGGATAAATAAAAATTAAGAACAGTAAAAAAAATTTTTCTTAAAAAAAACATAAATTGAAATAAGAATATGTATTCCTAAAAATATTTATTACAATAAAATTAATACAGCACAAGGATTCAAACAATAGAAAATAACGTATTTAGTTTTAGAATTATATATATTCTGAAGGATAAATATACATATAATTTGCATATTATTTTTGCTGAGGTGCTGAATGTTGCCACCGTAACAGTGGCAATATTCAGTACATCTGGTTGGGACGGTAACACAAATTTAAATGTTGATGTATCTTGCATCTGATTTTGATCAAATCACATGTATGCAAATATACATGTTGAGTCAAACACAACAAATAGTTAAACTAACTTCAACATTATTACACTAAAATATAACTTAAAACATGTTTCAAAACAATTCTTTATTTTTATGTTTCTTCTTCAATAGCTTCAGCTTCTGCTTCTATAAATGGGTCTACCATGGGTGCGTCGTCAGGTTTTCTTATGACACCCATTTTCTCAGCTGTATCAAGACATTTTTGGGCATTTTCTATTGTCCTTTTTAGTTCTGGATCCTCTAATTTTGTCAAAGCCATACATATTTCCATTATATCAGTTTCAAAGACTTTGGCAGCAATATCTTTATCCCCAGAAATTATGTTAAGTAGTATGTATGTTCCTCTGAACTGAATTTCCTTGTTTGGATTAGCTAACAAGCACCTCAATGTTTCTGGCCATACTTTAATATCTAATAATTTTCTGCAGCAGACTTTGCTTGCAGATGTTAGTATGCACAAACTACCTGCAGCTGCCATTACTGTATCTATGTCTTCTTCTTGACACAAAAGATACAAAAATTTTGTCTTGTCATTATTGCCTTCATAAGTTTTTATGACATCTTCAGATTGCAGTAAATTACAAATACACTGTGTTGCCGCTCTTAGCAACATTTCATGATCTTCATACAAATAATGCTCAATTTTAGCTAGGCCTCCTTCTTTTAGTATTCTATTTCTGGTAGATTCACTCATTCCAGCCAAATTGCAAAGTGCCATTAAGGCCTCGAAATTTTCCAAAGCAGTGCAGTCAGGATGTAATAAAGCCACAAGAGGCCTAACAACTTCTAAATTTCGTTGGCCAGGAAAAGCAACTTCTGGATTGATTGTTATCCCGATACGTGCTAATGCTTGAGCTGCTTGTTTTTTGCCATTTTGAGTGCCTTCTAAAGACATTGGCAGTAAAACTTTAGTACCACCTTGTTGTACAACTATTCCTCTAAGTTCTGGCAGGCCACAAATGGCATTAAACACTCTGGAAATTAATTCTCTTGAATTGTGGCTCTCAGTCTTGGCTAGAGCAACTAGACCTGAAGTTACACCAGCTTTAGCTAATACTGTAATCCTTTTGTTTATGAAATCCGGGTCGTCCAGTTCATGTGTCTCTGGTATGTGGTGCTTAGCAAACTTTGCAAGTTCCATCATTTCTGGCATAAGCTCCTGTTTTTCATATGCATTACATAAGTTTACCAATGTGGTAACTACGCCATAGAGACAAGACTGATCACCGCTTTTAGCCAACTCAATAAGAGCATGAAGTGCAGCTTTATCTTCTACTAGCTTTTCTTTTACATCAGCATCCAAAGTCAAGTATGAAAGCCCTTCAGCTGCCCATTTCCTGACATCATTTTCTTTAGCAGGGTTAACAAGGAATTTCCTGCAAGCTTCTGCTAACTTTTTAGTAGATCCATCAGCAAAGGGACGCACAGATGCATCATCGCCTCCAAAACTGCCAACCTTACACAGACCAACTAAAGCTCTCACTCTTACAGCGTCATCTTTGCTCTGATACAGTTTCTTCAAGATGTCAACTCCTTTATTGATAATGGTTCTGGCTTTATCTTTCTTAGATGCAGCAGCCACTAAGCATTCACAAGCAACTTTTTGTTGGAGAGGATCTTCGGTTTGAGCCATGACCAATATCATCTCAATAATTCCTTCTTTGGAAATAACATAATTTCCGACATCCAGAGGACCTCTCAGCAAAGAGGTTATAGCAACAGTTACTCTAACTTTAGATTCCAAATCTGGTGACATGAGCTTGTCTTTTACAAAATCATCAACTTGATTATTGAATTTTTCTCTGGCTTCATCATAATACATATTTTCATAAATCCTTGCAAGACAGGCAGCAGATATAGTTCTAGATGAAGGGGTGATGCTCAATGCTGATTCATACTTGTACTCTTCTAATTCACTGCAGACCTCAAGCAATCGCTGCAATCCTTTGATTTCCACAAACCTTTCAGCCCAGTTTATAGCAGTGTAGTGGCAGTTCCTCATGATTAATTCAACAATAGCATCTCTTGCAAGTCCACTGATCACTCTGTTTGTAATTGAGTAAGTCAAACAGGTGAGTAGAGTGTCTATTTCACTTTTGTATTCTTCACAGAGTTTTGGATCTGGTGTAGAGTCCTTCTTGTTATCCATTCCAGAAAAAGTATTTAGTAAAACTTGAAGGCAGTACTGGGCTGCATTGACTCTCTCTTCATTTTCACTGTCAATGACTTCAAGCAGCCAGGGTATGCCAACAATCTTAATCACTGCCCTGGTCCTCTCAACACTCCTCTTGCAAAGTTGGCTAATAACTCTCACTGCATTTATATATATCTCAGGATGCTTCTCAACTTTAAGTAACTGTTGTATTTTGTGAACTACACCATTTTTCAACATTATTTCGGCACCTGCATTTTCCTTAGCAAGCACTACAAGGTTAGAAATGGCTTTTTCTCGTTTTTCAATATCTTCTTGTAAGTTAAAGGCAAGTTTAAACATTTGCTCCACCTTGTTGCTGGTTTGTGCACTCTGCCTCGCTCTTTCTTGGACGACTGTGTGTAAACGCGCCAGTACAGGTTGCACAGCTTTATTGGAAGGATCTACAGTAAATATTGCTTTAGCATCACGATATGCTTCTTCAAACCTTTCTAAAGCTTCAAAGGCTTGTGACCGTCGAAATAAGGCTTTTGGATCTTCCGGAACAATTCGTAAGGCTTCATCGCAGTCTTTTATAACTTTATCGTAGTCCTTCATCTTCAAGTAAGCGGCAGCACGATTCTTCAGGTAAGTAGACAAGTCGCGGCTGTCTTTTTCAGCGAGGTCGACAGCCTTGGTGTAAAGGGACACCGCTTCTTCATAATTTTCAACCTTAAAGGCTTCGTTTCCTTTATTCTTGTTAGTTTCTGCTTCATCGCTATGAACACCCATTGTTTCTTTCAGTTTTATTCAACTTTATAGATTGATATTACACCGGCAACACTTATATATCCAGCTTTAAAGATTGTTCTAGTAAATGCTGGTAAGTTCATCTCAAGTACCCATACGAACTAAAATAGAAATTTATTTTTGTACTCCATATGTGGAAAGAAGACAGTGAGATAAACAAGACACACACAGGTATATATGATCCTTGACAGCTGCGTTCTGAAGTTACGACGAAACAATATATAATGATTCTATATTTAAAAAGGTTTATCTTATATAAAATAAATTATAATTGAAAGGTTTACTATAAATGTTATGAAGTAACATAATAATACATCAACATTATCATTTATATTTAACGACAGAGAATCTAGAATAATACCAAATTAACTAAGAGTTAAATGATAGATCAATGAATAATTAGACTAAAGTTTTGAACATACGATGCTTTTTCAAAAAGATACCTGTTCAAAAATGTAGACTTTTCTTCTTTGTGGTTCTCTGGTTCGATGCCACCACTAGCAGCAGACAGATTCGGTGCGAACAGAATTAACCAGTTTTTACAAATCGCCAGCGATCACTCGGATCACCGGCGACTCTATTCACTGCATGTGGCTCTAGCATAATAGTCTTAACTTCATGATTTCATTCATTGATTACTGTCAAAATTGAACTCATTCATTCAATAATTTCTTCTTTTTTTTGTACTTGTATTCGCCATTATAATCGTCCGCGTGTTTAAGTTTTCCCAAATTCTCGGCGAATTAAGTTACCAAAATGGCCGCAATTAGTTTACTTAATCCTAAAGCTGAGTTAGCGAGGGCTTCGCAAGCTTTGGCAGTGAACATTTCTGCAGCAAAAGGAATTCAAGATGTAATGAGAACTAACCTCGGTCCCAAAGGAACAATGAAAATGTAACTTTTTTCTGATATTATGATATTTTTCGCTTGCTTTTTAGTTTAAAATATGAATTTTCATTTACATACACTATAATTCATTAAAATAGTTAGGTGAATTTGTATTTTTCAGTGACTTATTCGCATTGAAAAAGTCATATGATCGAGATTTATCTTTTTGATCTATCGGTCATGCTTGGTTATAGATGGGATTTAATGTTCATTTCTAATATTTAAGAGAAATGATTTTCCTTTTTGATCATTATTTAAAGTTATTTGTTATTTTAGGTTGGTTTCTGGCGCCGGTGACATTAAAATAACTAAAGATGGAAATGTCCTCCTACACGAGATGCAAATCCAGCACCCCACTGCGTCGCTGATAGCTCGGGCTTCTACTGCCCAAGATGACGCCACCGGCGATGGCACAACCTCCACTGTGCTCCTCATTGGAGAGCTGCTCAAACAGGCTGATATTTACATCAGTGAAGGTACACTTTAACTTGTTTGCTGCAAATAAATAAGTTATTTTCACTAAGCCTTCTAATGTTTTTGGTGTCAACTCCAAATGCTAGACTAAGTATATTTTATTGCTCTCAGTTTGTTATTTCATTGATTATATTTTTGTTACAATGGTTTTTTTTACAAATGTCCTTGAATGCTAAAAACATAAATAATTTTAATCACTGTCTTCAAATTTTTGGATATTCCTGTGATTTAGTAACTAAAATAAATTTGCTACAAACTCTTATTTTCATACAAAATGCTTTGTTAGTCTTAATCTAACACACATTCCTAATTATTATATTCATGTCACTGTTTAACATTACAAAATCTTATATTCAAACAGGTTTGCACCCCAGGATACTCACAGAAGGTTTTGATGTTGCCCGCGTTAAGGCTCTTGAAGTTCTGGAGTCGATCAAGATTCCTATTGAAATAAAGCGGTCAGACTTACTTGACGTTGCTCGTACTTCACTCAAGACTAAGGTATGTGAATGTGTAAAAGTAAATTCTCAAGGTTTTCAAATTTAAATAATTTATTTCTATTGTACTATTAAACAGCACTTTTGAATGTCAAATTTTAAATTTCAAAAATAATTGATTGTAGTTTTACCTAAAAAGATGAAAAGGAAGCCTTATAGGAATACTTCATTGTCCATCTCTCCAGAAAAAAAAATTGCTTTCTCGTTTTCAAATTTATACAAAATACTCTATGGAACAGTACAAATTGGTCAAGCTCCTAAGTTGAATGCTTTGTTTTATCTGTAATTTTCAATGCAAACCCTATTGGCATCAATGTTGAATAATATATTAAAATTAGTTTTATTGCACCATTTTATTTATTCCCCAATCCATTTCTTGATATTAGTCAGATAAGTCAAGTGTCATTGAGCATTTTATAAAGATTTTAAATCCAAATTTTGTAGGTTCATCCAAGCTTATCCGAGGTGTTGACCGATGCCTGTGTTGATGCAGTGCTGACCATCCGTACACAAGACAAGCCTGCTGACCTGCACATGGTGGAGATCATGGAGATGCAGCACAAGACAGCCACTGAGACTGCACTAATCAAAGGTAACTTAAAAAAATATCTTGTTCTTGTTTTCTCTTGAGAAACAATGCAACAATATCATGTTGGTTATTCTATGATTGAGGGGACTACTAAATCCAACAACTTGGTTAGCTTTTGTTGAAGGAAACACTATTTAAACAAAAAAAATACTATTTAAACAAATTCATTTTCAAATCAAGATGACTTCACTAAACCATAAATAATAAAATAAAATACATATGCTTCATCCCATACAAAGAAACCGTGCCGACGTAACTAGGGATTTTCGTCTGCTTAAACTGATTATTTTTCCAAGAATATCGATTGCGTTCGGTTCCGTTCCACGGTTATAGATGGTATTAGTAGAGACTTACAAGTAAAAGGGTTTATTCGGTTCGTGATTTTTTTTTTTAAATACAGAGACAATTTGTTTTATAGTTTTTTACACGTTTTTACAGTTTCATTGTACCAAAATGTGTTCAAAACAAATTAAAAAAATCAAGTGGGTGCATCAGAAATTTGAAACTGCACTATCTATTGTAATCATTTTAAATGATCTATTGAACAAAAATAATTTCAAAATGTGAATTCCTTAATTTTGTACTTAGGAGAGTTAATTAAACAAGAACACAGAACTCAATATCAAATCAAAGCTTATCACACCATCTAATGCAATTTATTTGAACCAAATTTTCTTTCTTCGCTTTGGGTGTCCGCAACTAAAGTTTGAAGAGTTTACCTGTCTGTGGCAACATAGCTCCCAAATGGGTGAACTGGTTATGATTTAGTTTTTTAGGATTCCGTACCCAAAGGGTAAAAACGGGACCTTATTACTAAGACTCCATGATCCGTCTGTCTGTTTGTCTGTCTGTCCGTCTGTCACCAAGCTGTAATAGCTAGACAGTTGAAATTTTCACAGATAATGTATTTCTGTTGCTACTATAACATCAAATACTAAAAACAGAATAAAATAAATATTTAAGTGGGGCTCTCATACAACAAACGTGTTTTTTTTTTGCCGTTTTCCGCGATAATGGTACGTGCGCGTGTCCGATTCGCACTTGGCCGGTTTTGTTTGTTTGAGAGGCATTATGGGAAAAAAGGGATGAACATCGGTTCAAACTTTCAAAAGTTAAGCGATTTTAAATTTTATATCAGGGCCTTTAGGGTTCCGTACCCGAAGGGTCCAAAGGGAGCCCTATTGCTGTCACTCACGTGTATGTCTCTCTGTAGTCTGTCACACAATTTTTACAGCTAAAGGGTTGGAGCTATAGTGTTCAAATTTTCAGTTCAGTATAATAATCTTGTTGACCCAATGCCATAAAAATTATCAGAAAATATTTTTAATCCCATACAGATAAACGGGGCGCGAAAGGAAATTTTACCTACTCCTATCAGGTGGGGTATCGTTGTTTAGAGCTCGTTGAGGAGATAAATACTGTATTTTTTGTGTTAAAATATATTCGAAATCAAAGGAGAGAGCTTTTAAAAAAAAAAGAATACTTCAATTTGGATTTTAATGTTTATTATTACGTATATTCTACTTACAAATACAAATATATTGATAAATTCGATTTTTCCAACTTCATTTTGTTTTTTGTTACGGAACCCTAAATGTACGAAGTCTGAACTCGTTTTTTTTTTATTATCAATAGGCTCGCGCTTGACCACTATCTCACCTGATGGTAAGCGATGATGTGGTCGACGGTGGGGCACGCTTGCCTAGAAGTAACCTATTCACTCTTGACTTAAAGACCCCTAGATTGTATCTATCGGGAAACACAGACTCCGGCAGGGAATTCCACTCCTTAGCTATACGCATAATAAAAGTGTCCCCAAAACGTTTTGTGTGTATAGGGAGGCAAGACATCATCTCATAATTTAATCATCAAGATATCGAATTTTTTCTCAAGATATCGGTCGATTGACGATCGAAGGGTGTCTCCTAGAAGCTAATGGTTTAGAAATAAAACCTCAATAAAAATATGACAAAAATATCAAAAAATATAAACGTAAGAAACAACATGTAAAATATGTAATGAGGTTTTTTTTATCAGGGGGACAAAATTTAAACTGGTTTACCTTATCTTTCTAACATAATTTTTTTAGTACTTAACCATGTTATAAAAATTATGACCACCTGACAGTAATTTATGTTCTACAGGTATTGTGATGGACCACGGTACCCGTCACCCTGACATGCCAAAGCGCGTCGAGAATGCGTACATCCTCACATGCAACATTTCCCTCGAGTATGAAAAGACTGAAGTAAACTCTGGATTCTTCTACAAGTCTGCTGAGGACAGGGAGAAACTGATTGCTGCTGAACGTGACTTTATTGACCAGCGCGTAAAGGCGGTATGTACAAGTTTTTTATAACAGAATTATTGGCTTAAGGCTCCATACTTCTCAGTAATATTGTCTTATGAGTAAAAAAAATTGTGACCCACGCTTTATACAGTGGTGATGCTAAATCGGTTGATGAGTCATCAATTGCACTAAAGATTATATCATAGGTTAAATCGTCAGAATTCCTCTATCCATCAAGTGTTCATATAATGATGCAATATTGATTTATTGGGCAATAGTTTAAATAATAATTATATTTCTTTACAGATCATTGACCTAAAGAAGAAGCTCTGCGATGGAACTGACAAGAACTTTGTTGTCATCAACCAAAAAGGTATTGACCCCCTTTCTCTGGACGCATTCGCCAAAGAAGGTATCATGGGACTGCGCAGAGCTAAAAGGCGTAACATGGAGCGTCTGGCCCTGGCGTGCGGCGGCACCGCCATGAACTCCGTCGATGGGCTCTCTGAAGAGTGCCTTGGTTATGCTGGTCTTGTTTATGAACATATTCTTGGTGAAGAAAAATACACCTTCGTAGAAGAGTGCAAGAATCCCCACTCTGTTACAATCCTCATCAAGGGGCCCAACAAGCACACACTTGCGCAGATCAAGGACGCGGTCCGTGACGGCCTCCGAGCTATCAATAACGCCATTGAAGATAAGTGTGTCATTCCCGGCGCTGGCGCTTTCGAGATTAAGGCTAACATGGAACTGCAGAAATATAAGGACACCGTCAAAGGAAAGGCACGCCTTGGTATCCAGGCCTATGCTGAAGCTTTACTAGTAATCCCCAAGACCTTGGCCATTAACTCTGGTTATGACGCCCAGGACACTATTGTTAAGCTTCAGGAAGAGTCTCGCTTGAGCCCGGACCCAATTGGTCTCGACCTGAGCACTGGAGAAGCTATCAAGCCAACTGACTTGGGTATTGTTGACAACTATATTGTCAAGAAGCAAATCATCAACTCCTGCTCCGTGATTGCGAGCAACCTCCTCCTTGTTGATGAGATTATGAGAGCTGGTATGAGCAGCCTGAAAGGATAATTTCAAGTTATTGTAATAATAAGATAATGCTTTGAGAACAGCTGTCTTCTCATTTCAAAAATAATAAATTTATAGTATTATTTCTCACTATGCAAGTGTTTCTGTTATTTTAAATATTGCTTCTACAAGTAACAAGAAAGTGGACTTTAATATAATAATTTTCTTTATGTACTGCTAGTACTAAATAAATAATTGTACACTAATAAATTAGTTTTGTTTCAATTACCTACATTGTTAAATCAAATGGAATAAAAGAAACAACATTTTCTTTTATTACATTTATTTGGGTCAACATACATATTGTTTATTGGGTACTTCAGGCTCAGCCTAATGGATTGCATACAAGTCATACAACAATGGTCGAGATCAATTCAATTATAAAATGGTAATAAATATCGTCACTTAATATTAATGTAAATATTTGTAAATCATGTCCAGAGATAAAATCTTACTGTCTTAAAATTTTTCATATTTTTCGTATAATTTATGTTTATAATTTATTACACTACAACTTGGAAGTACAGCTTATTCTAACACAGAAGAAAACTAATTAAATTGTGATGTTGTTAAACCCTAATCAATATACATAAGTTCAATAAGACAAATGACAAACATTGTTAATTGTATTGGTAAATGAACTATTATGAGTAAATAAACATTAAAATAACAAAAAAAAAGTTCTGTACATTTAAATTTCAAAACAAACGACTCCATTATTTTTATTCGTAGTGGATGGAATGTAAACAATAAAAAAGTTTGAAAAGGTTTCTAAAAATAAAAACAAATATAAAAGTACAAAATAAATGCGATTGGAGTAATTTTACACAAAATGATAAATCCCTATCATTTCATACCGCTATATGGAGTCCAGTGTTACAAAAAAGAACAATTTACCCAAGTGAAATAGATGTAGGTAATATTAGCATGGAATCACACATATTACAATCTGTTTAGATATTATAGGGACACATTACATACATTATTTCACAAAGACTTCACACCTACCATTCTATATACTACAATAATTACCATAAAATTAATAGAATTTGTTCAAGTTATCCCATGAAAAAAACCTCACTTCAAAGAGGTACTACCTGAGAGGAGGTAACTAATGAAAGTAACTCCTCTCCATAGGGTGTCATAGATCACAAAATACAACAGTTAGCCTATATAATATTCGCAACATAACAGATACGAGATTCGCAATAAATATTCAAGCGACTCAATAATAATATTAGTTAATAAACAATTAAAGATGATAAATAAGCACGCGATCAGCGAAATTAACGAAATATAGTGATATTATTAATTCTCAAACCTGTTCATTGTATTCTAAAGTTTAATTCTGAATATCACTGCTCAAGAACAAAAAAAATATAAATGATTATTAAAATAATTCACCCAACTAACAAAAAAAATGAAAACAACTTTGGTAATAAAAATGTACGATCAAAAACAGCAGAATATCAATATTTTTATGTTTCTAAGTAAATTCAGGGTGACTAGCTTCTATTATATTCAACAAATATGATGCATATAATTTTGATTAGGACCAGCTAATACAAATTATCAGCTTCAGTAGAACCAAATGCGATGCGTTTTAATCTTTTAAATGATTAACATTCTGCCAATGATCCAGTTTTGTCATGTTTATTTGTTCTGTTTAGCTGCCAGAGCCGCACGGTCGTTGATGTCAATAGTGGAGAGGTTCAATGCTCCAACTACGCCTTGCAGGACGGATATACCCGCCTTCACTATAGCAACTGGTGCAGTGAGGATAACAATCAACTTGTACAGCCCAATACCCAGAACTGAAATAAGAAATGTTTCATTAGCCAAATTTACGCCTTTTATTCATGTGGATGGGTAGGGTACCTGCTATGATCCTTTTGCTTAGTTCATACATTATTATTATTATTTATTTTTTTGCCCCGCGAGAATTTTTGTCCGCGTACTGAATCTAACTAACACGCACTGCGGATAAAACTCCGCGCGATTTTTGTATCTTTCTACCGGTTCATAGAGTTCAAAAAATTCGCGCGAATTTAATCCGCTTTCTTGCTGTATCATTTCCGCGCGAATTCTTTACCGCAATGCGGGCAGATTCATTCATACAATTCCATAGGTCGCAGAATGGGCGAAAATGTTGAAAAATCATTCAACCAATCACTGCAAATAACGCGTACTTGACAATTTGTAACATTAATTCTGCGATAATTTTCAGCTGGGAAACTGAGGGTAAGTCTTACAGCAATTACACCAATCAAATCGAGCACAAACTGACAAATACTAACTACACACACACACACTACTATACATCTGGTCATACATGCACATCAGCTGCTGTAAGTATAATTCCAATTTCTAAACACCATTTTGTTTTGGTGGATCTCCTTTTACAAGCTACAAGCAAAACTATCACGTTTGTTGTATAGGAGTCCCACTTAAATATTTATTTTATTCTGTTTGTTTTAATATTTGTTGTTATAGAAGCAACAGAAATACATCATCTGTGAAAACTTTATAACTGTCTAGCTATCAGGGTTCATGTGATACAGCCTGGTGACAGACGGACAGACTAACAGACAGACAGATGGACCACGGAGTCTTAGTAATAGGGTCCTGTTTTGACCCTTTGGGTATGGAACCCTAAAAAAACATGTTACCTGTAGGTCCAGTGTAGAAGTACATTACATAGAGAGCTGCATAGAAAGCCTCGTTGCCTGCGCACATGAAGAAGAGCACCGTCTTGTTAGTGTAATAGATGCGCATGATAGGATTCTCCGACATGTCGATGAACTTGTGAGAAGCCTTGCCCTGCAGGGTCACGGTGTGTAAGTACAACCAGTGGCATGTTATGTCAATTGCCATAGATATTTGGAACCAGAATGTGTACTGTGGGTAGAATGTTGCTAGGGTCATCATCAGGCAGGCAGTGCCAGCACGGTCAGTTAGCTGATCCAGTATAGCACCAAATTTCGTGCCTGGAAAACAAGAATATCTATTGAGTGCTAATGAGGTAAGGATAGCTATTACTAAAAAAGTGAAGTGAAGTTTAGATGTCACCAAACTTGTTTATTTATTCAATCATTATGCAATGCCCGACATTGTTTATTTGCATTTAATGAGATTCAATTTTTGATGCATTAATCCTATTTTTTTATTATAACAAAATATTCATCCACATATCTAATACCTTTAAACAAGCAATTCTTGTATATTTATAATCTCAACGTCGGAAAGGCTCCAAAGATTTTCATGAAATTTTGTATGCAGGGGGTTTCAGGGTCAATAAATCGATATAGCTAGGTTTAATTTTTAGAAAACGTTGTTTTCTCTGTTTTCACCCAAGCAGAGCTTGGTCACCCAGGTACCTACTATTCTGTAAGAGCAGTGGTGGACCAGTGGTAAAAGCCCCATCTACACTAATATTATAAAGAGGAAAGATTTGTACCTATTTTTGTATGTTTGTAATGAATAGGCTCAAAAAGTACTGGGCCGATTTAAAAAATTCTTTCACCAATAGAATGCTACATTGTTCCAATTTGACATAGGCTACATTTCATTTTGAAAAAAATTAGGGATCCTTGGTAAAATTTGAACAATGTAACCGAAGGTGTAGAAAAATGAGTCTTAAAATGTCTTTCGTCGAATGCGCTGCCGAAACTATTAGCGATAGGACAAAATAATGTACAACATTATTGAAGAACATCATAATGTCTACAAAAAACTCCGCGGTAGCATATGTCCAACTATTGTAGTTATGTCACTACAACAACTTTTTTCATTTTAAACATTAATGAAAATGCTAACCAAATTCAAACCATGCTATTTATGTGTTTATATTAATCCTTATCCAAATAAATTATTTTATGGTCAAGACCATTTAACTACCTATAAAATAGTTTTTAAATTATTTAAATTGGACTTTCCATTCAAAAGATATTACGAATTAAAAATTTACAAAACCGCCATAGCACCGTAAATAATTGTCTACCCCGTGCGAAGCCGGGACGGGCTGCTAGTCTTACATATGGTCATTGTGTGTGGGTCGAACCTAGGCAGGCACTTTACTGTGTGTAAGTTACTTCATCACCATAGCTCTAAAAATGGTGAAGGAAAACATTGTGAGGAAACTGGCATGTCCTAGAACCAAAAATTCGAAGACCCTGTGGTGGATTAAGGCCCATTCCCTCTCTCACAGTGAGGAGGCCTGCGTCCCAGCAGTGGGAACATTAATAGGCTGATGATGATATATATTGTACACATTCAATATCTTTATCAGGCTTACTGAATCATGAAACAAAATTTCCTAATATTAGTTTATATTCATAGCTAATATTATATTGTAATATTTATTACTGTTGTACAAAATATAACATCAAAGAATCAAAATTTTAACTGTAACATATCATAAGTTTACCACCTTGGGCAGATTACCAACGTTATCTCCCGCCGGCTTACTTACACAGTGACAGATAAGTAATTTAATTACATGATGCCATATAAAACACTTACTTTGATTAAAGTATCTTGCGGCATGTCCATCGATAGCGTCCAGCAAAGCGGAGGTCACATAGCATACACACGCCAGAATACAGTGTGTCGGCATAAAATAGAACGAAATAATCGCAAGGACTACTCGCCCAAAACCTGAAACATTTTCATAATGCATAAACAATAGGAATTAAATGCGCAATATTTATCGAAATAGAAACATCGTCTTCTCAAATACATACCAATTATGTTAGGCACAAAAAGAAAAATGTTTTCCGTACTTTCAGTCATCTTTAAAGTAATATAGGCTATAACACCCAAACAATTAGTTGAATTCTGTAAGTAAACTGATGCTTTGACTGGTGCTGAACTGAAATGACTAATGAGTGAGTACACAGCAACTGACTGACTGAACAGAACAGCAGAAGAAAAATGTCAGCATTGACAGCAACCAATTAATAGAAAATTGACACTTGACTTTGACTGACGTTGATAATATGTCTATGACGGAAAAAAAAAAAGCGCGGGAAATTCATAGCGAAAGGGCGCCTTTTTTTAAAACAAATTTTTAAATAATTATTTTATTCATTCATAAGTCTATTTGCTTGCTTTTCTCATGTTGGGGAAGAAAGGGAATCCTAAAAAAAGAAAAAAAGAAGATAGTTCGTCTACTGCTCCACCGTTGGTGTCTTCTGAAGATGACGGTGGAGCCTCAAGCTCTTCAGAGGAAGCTGTCCCTGTAGAAAAGGATAAGTATCGGGAATTCAGGGTTCCCGACTACATTAGGTCATATCCTGAAAACGGAGGCAATTTTGAATATGTCGTATTTTTAGAAAGCATTGATTTAGTCCCGATTGGTGATAGAGATATGATGTCTCTTTCAACCAGCATTAAAAAATACAACAAGGGTGTAAAACAATTATTACGGATGAATCGTTACAAAATTGGTGTCATTTTTGAACGTCCTGGTTTGGCCAATGCAGCGCTAATGAATAGAAAATTTCTGGATACTTATAAATTGAAAGCCAGTATTCCTGCAGCCGCTACGGAAAATACAGGTGTTATCATGCATGTTCCCATTGACCTTAGCAATGAACACATCTACAACGCAATAACTAGTACAAAGAATATTATTTCTATTAGAAGATTTATGCGTCGCACTATTTCAGAAGGAGGGGGGGTGTCCTTTCAGCCGACGAAGACGGTGTCCATCACATTCTCGTGTGCAGCGATACCCGATAGTGTAGACCTGAACAGCTGGCGGTTCGAAGTGCGTCCGTACATTCCGCCGGTAAAACAATGCTTGAAGTGTCTAAGGTATGGCCATATAGCTAAATTCTGTAAGAACTCCCAAAGATGTTCCATATGTTCAAAAGACCATAATTATAAAGAATGCCAAATACCATCAACGGAGGCAACATGTTGCCACTGTCAAGGTAAACATGTAGCTATTTCATCACAGTGCCCAGTCAAACAACAAAAAGTGGAAGAAAACAAAAGCAAGATTAATAAAAAATCATATGCAGATTTATTCAATGAAAAGTCATTTCCATCTCTTTCAAAGGCCAGTCCTGCTAAACAATTACAATCATTAGTTGAAACAGAACCAATTTTAAATATTTTAATACAGACAATAGTAACATTAATTTCTCAAAATAAAAATAACGAAAAGAGTATTTGCACTCAAAGCATAAAAGATGTTCTATTATCAAAAATTCAGAATAATATAAGTAAACCTTAATTTTATGGATCAGCTAAATATAGTACAGTGGAATGCTCAGAGCATCAATAGTAACAAACATGCTTTTTCATATTTTTTATATGAGTATAACATACATATAGCTTTATTGTGTGAGACTTGGCTCAAGCCTCACATGAGATTTAGTATTAAAGGATATAATATAGTAAGATTAGACTCAGGTAATACACATAATGGTGTAGCTATTTTAATACATAACAGTTTACAGTTTAGTAAAATAGATACTTTATATGATGATTCCATACAAAATATAGCGATTCGTTTAAAATATGGCAATAGTAAAGAAATTTCATTAGTCAGTTTTTATAGTCCCGGAAACGCTCCATTTACTAAGTATAAATTTGATAACTTAGTTCGCAATATTCCTGGTCCTCTCTTGATTGGTGGAGATTTCAATGCACATCATTCGGCTTGGGGATGTAACAGTGTGAACATTCGCGGCCGAGAGGTGCTTGAAATCATTAATGATTATAATTTGGTTTTATTAAATGATGGAGAAATGACTACTGTAGGCTCTGATAGGTGGCAAAGAAATGCACTTGATTTAACTGTAGTATCAGCTTCAATATCATTGTCTTGTAACTGGTCTGTTCATGACGATCCGTTAGGTAGTTACCATTTGCCTGTAATTACAAGGGTACATATAAATAATAATTATAATATCTCACATGATGCAGAAACTTCAAATTTACCAAAACATGTTAATTTTAACTTGGTTGATTGGGTATTATATAGGAAGAGTGTTGATAGTTTGATAGTGGATTTTAAAATTAATCAAGATAACCCACTACAGTCATACAATGACTTGATAAAGTTGTTAAATTTAGCTATTATTAAATCATCACCCTCAAATTTAAGACCTGCTACATCATTTGATACAACATTAGTAAATAATAATCGTAAAAAACGCATCCCATTACCATGGTGGAATTTGAATTGCACTAAAGCAGTAAAAGACTCTAGGAATGCCTATAAAGAATTCAAGTACAATCCCACATTAGAAAAATATATTGAGTTTAAAAAATTACAAGCACTGAAAAAGTTAGTGTTAAAAAGAGAAAGACATTTGAGCTGGATTTCTCTATGTGAGTCATTTAATAAATCTACTCCATTATCAAGAGTTTGGCAAATTTCAAAGAGATTTAATAAAACACATAAACCTCCAAGTAATAATATTTCAGCTTGGGTATTCGATTTTCTTAAAAAATATACTCCAGATACAGTTGAGAGGCCATTTCAATCAATTTCTTATGAAGTAAAAGCTTCAGGACAATATGAGTATTTGCTTAATCCATTTTCTCTTCAGGAATTCAAATCTGCAATATCATCTAGACGTGATTCAGCTTTTGGCCTTGACGGAATACCCTATAAAATGTTGAAAAATGTATCAATTAAGGCACTTTCTGACATACTAAGTGTTTTTAATCTACTTTGGCAGGAAATAATCATCCCTAATGAATGGAAAATAGATTGTCTCATCCCAGTACTTAAACCTAACAAAGAAAGACATAAAGCAGAATCATATAGGCCAGTAGCATTAACTTCATGCATGGGAAAAACCTTTGAACAATTAATTAAACAAAGGTTAGAATTTTATATAGAAAGTAATAGTCTATTACCATCCAATCAATTTGGCTTTCGACGTGGTTACTCCACTCGAGATAGCATTTCTCATTTGCAATTAGATATATACAATTCTAATAAAATGGACAATCATTTTGTTGGTGTCTTCTTTGATATAGTGGGTGCATTCAACAACATCAATCTGCACATTTTGTGTGGTGAACTTCGTGCCCTTGGTATTCCTGAAAAAATTATAATATGGATCTTTAACTTTTTACATGGTAGAGAAGTATATGCCAAAGTAAATAAACGTTTAATAGGGCCACGTTTTTCATACAAAGGGGTATGTCAAGGTGGCATCCTCAGTCCATTGATTTACCTTCTTTATTTACATAGACTTAACATTGTTCTTGGTCTTGAAGTGGCAAATTTGCAGTTTGCAGATGATTTGGTAATCTATGCTTCAGGTTCAGATATAAGTTCTGTTGAAAGTACTTTAAACACAGCTTTAACTCGGCTAAAGAACTATTTTCATTATTTAAACTTGGATATCAGTCCAGAAAAATCTAAAGTTATAGTGTTTGGAGAGTCTGAAACAGACTTATGTATTTATTACAATAATAGTGTTCTTCCAATAGTAAATGAAGTAAAGTTTTTGGGTATAATTTTTACAAGCAGCCTCTCATGGTCTAAGTATGTTGACTATCTGTTAGGTAAAGCTAATAAAGCATTTAATTTTATAAAGTCACTGTCATTTGCAGCTGATCCTAAAATTTTACTTATGCTATATAAATCTTTAGTTCGTAGTCATTTTGACTATGGATTTTTATGCTTTGGGTCTGATCAGAGATTGGTTCACAAATTAGAGATCCTTCAAAACCACAATCTTAGATGTGTAACTGGTGCAATGAAAACAACTCCAATTAATTCACTTCAAATTGAGTGTAACACACCTCCTATGAATATAAGATTTCAGTTTTTAAAATCCAAGTACATTCTCAAACTTTTATCTTTCGAAAATCATCCTCTATTAAAGAAAATATTATTTTATCATAGAGTATACAGTCCCTCAAATTCCGTAAATGTCCCCTATATATTTCATGACTTTTCTAATATAATCAGTATTGATGATCAATATCAAATTGAGAAATGTAAAGACAGATGGCCATGTTACTCTGGTAATTATATCAGCAAATTTTGGCCCATGGACATTTATATTAACCGTGACCTACGGAGTAAAGAAGAGGTCTATCAGTTAATTTCAGAGTTCACTGGATACAGGCATATATTTACTGATGGATCCAAAAACAATAGAAATGTCTCGTTAGCTATATATATACCTCATATTACTGTTGGACATGGAGTTCGGTTACCTGGAGCCATGTCTATATTTACAGCAGAATCTCTAGCCATTTTATCAGCTTTGCAGTATATACATGAAAAGAATCTTGGGCACACAGACTGGCTTATAGCGACCGACTGCATGAGTGTTCTCATGGCCTTACACAATCCGAAACTGGACGCCAATACCGGAAATATTTTATATGAGATTCGGGCTTTATACGCTGATCTTTGTTCTAGAGGATTTACGATATGTTTATTATGGACACCCTCCCACATAGGAGTAGCAGGAAACGAAAACGCAGATTATCTTGCAAGAGTTATTGTTGACGTTGACATCCCAGAGACGAGAAATGTTGCCATACCAAGTTCCGACCTGCTTACCAAATTACATGAACAATACACCTTTACTTGGCATGAGAACTGGCAAGAAACACTAAGAACTAAAGGAAAATGGTATGCGAAAATAAATCGAACCATTGGTTCTATGCCCTGGTTCACCAGATCTGTTATTCCTAAGAGCAGAAAATTTTATACAATTTTAAATCGTCTTAGACTTGGACATGGAAGATTCAATGCACATTTAGCCAGAATGAAAATGATAACATCGCCTGTTTGTATCAATTGTGACATAGGAAGTGATCAGACTCTAGATCATATAATTTTTGAATGCCCTGCTTATGACTTACAAAGAATTCATTTAGTTGATAAATTATTGGAAATATATAAAACGCCAGCAAGCATCCCGCGCGACACTCAAGGTTTGCTGGAAAATTACAGTACATACATAGCACTGTATAAATTTATTGACAGCACTGGATGGGCAATTTGACCGTTCGGGGCGACTAGAAGGATATGACTTTACTTCACAACATGATTATGACCAATACACGGATATGACCCTACTTAATACTCGGATATGACAACATAATATATGATTTTAACTATATAATAAATACTGAAGACGTGGCTCTGGCCTAAAATAAATATTAAACAAGGAATAAACTACTGAGGACGAGGCTTTGGCCTTACTTAAAAATCAAGAAAAATAATAACACTGAAGACGAGGCGGTATGGTCCAAGACCTTAGCCTGCCTGAGAAGGGCGAAGGAAAAAAAAAAAAAAAAAAAAAATGTCTATGACGTTGATAAACAGTAATGACATCTTTTTTTAGTCGTTGTTAGACAAACTTTAGAATATAGCCTTTTGAGACTTAATGGAATTCGACAGTGTTCCCAGTTCGCGAAACAAGAAAAACAGATGGTGCACAAGGTGGAAAGAAACAATAGCATATATTGGGGGCCTGGCTCGGCTAAACTCTATTGCTTTTTTCCTTGACGCGCAGAAAATTGACAGATGAACATTTAAGGGACGTGCAAGCAGGATTTTGAGAGGGAATGGGCTGTATGGATCAGAGCATAGCTGAAAAATATCTGGCAAAGCATAAAAAAGTCTTCTGTGCTTTCGTTGACTTGGAGAAGGCCTATGACAGTGTGTGGAGGGATGAACTGTGGTCGACGCTACCCGGGTACGGTGTGGACTGGCGCTTGGTGCGGGCACTGAAATCTCTATATAGGGATTCCATTGCTTGTGATAGGATTAATGGGGCGTATACGGACTGGTTTTCCATCTCAAGGGGTTGTGGACACGGCTGTGTAGCGTCACCGTGGCTGTTCAACTTGTAGATTGAGGGCAGATTGAGGATAAATGAGTTGCCTGTTAAATGCCTTCTCTATGCAGATGATCAAATTCTACTTGCATCGTCAGCAGATCAGTTGCAAGACATGGTGACTGTGATGATGAATGAAGCTTTAAAGTTTAAAGGGATGAGTATAAATGTGAACAAGACTAAGGTAATGGTGTTTGAAAGAGAAGACGATGTGTTGGAGTGTGAAGTGAAAATAAAATTAAGAGTGTGGAGAAAGTGAACGGTTTTGTACATCTGGGTATTATGTTCCAAAGGGATGGAAAGATTGAAGAGGATGTGGAAAGGAGAGTGAATGCAGGGAATAAAGTGAATGGTGCTATACATGCGGTTGTGTTGCAAGTCGATGTCTCTGGAAGCTCGACTCGCTGTTCACAACAGCTTGCTGGTGCCTACACTTATGTATGGAAGTGAAGGTTGGGTATGGCAAAAGAGACATGAAAGTAGGATTAATGCAGTAGATATGCGTTCCTTGCGAACTATGTGTGGTGTAGCTTTAAATGATAGATTGAGGAATGAGGTAATAAGACAACGTTCTGGATTAAAAGAAGATGTAGTGTCTAAAATTGAAAAGAGTATGTTAAGATGGTTTGGCCATGTTGTGAGGATGAATGAAAGGCGACTAACGAAAGGTATTGACAAGGCAGTCGTAAATGGAAACGCCGGGAGGGGACGCCCTAGAAAGACATACAATACATAGACCTTATAGGTGATGTCCTTCAGAAAGGCCAGGTGCGCAGTACTCATAACCAGCGTGTGTATATGACTAGATGTATGAATGTGAGTGAAGCAAAAGAAGTATGTAAGGATCGTAGCAGGTAGCGTTCTGTAGTTTCTGCCTACCCGCATGGGAAAAAGGCATGAGTTTATGTATGTTTGTATTAATTTTTTCCACTCCAACGGCCTATAAAAAATAGCTTGAGTTGAACTTTTGAATGATTTATCGTCTACGGTTCCCTTTAAGATATGGTATTGCTAGACTGCAGTTTCGGCAGAGGTTTTCGAGCATCCTATTTTAGGTGTCTAAAATCTGTATTCCATCCTGATGCAAAATTAACTAATCATGCTAATCAATTTTTCATTAAAATTAAATCTTACTGCTGGCTTTTGAAGTCTATGTCTATTTTTCAGAGCAAGATTTGTAATCTGTAACAAATTTTGGAATTCACGTCGCTAGAGGGCGTTCTCGTAGTCGTTAAAAATGTTGGTCGGAATCTGTCGAAAATGATGAATCCGTTTTTGCAAATGGTTAGAACTTTCATTATGTTGTAGCTAAATTACTCATCATGATTCGATTTAGTAGTTAGTAAGTGGAAAAGACATTTTGTCAAGGAAAAGAGTGATTTCGGTGTGCGAAAGTCATACGACTTGTGTCATCTGACTGCTCTTCCTTCAAGATGGCTCCTCCGCCGGAGTATGATAAGGAACCCAAAGCCCCGGACAAAAGTGCCACAAATATTTCCACTGAAGATTCAAAACTTCTACATAATTTAATAAATGACCAGCACACAAATTCAGACCACAAACCAACAAATACGGCCGCAGCCGTTGAAGTTGAGGTAAGTCGATCTCTGCTGCCATTTTTTGATTTTAGTTATTGTAAAGTTGAAACCTATTTATCGTCGATAGTATATTTCTGATGTTTTTAATTTTATACACCAAATGTAGCTTCTCAAGCACGCTTGATTTTTTCACAATCTAAACGGTTCTAACAGTATGTGTAATAAAGTAGGTAGGTGAAAATGGCGAAGGATAACAGTTCTGTCAAAAAATTATAATTAATTTACTTTATCTGGTGTACGGTAAGCATGAGAATGCATTTTAAATTGGTTTTGTACGCTAATTTACCACATTTATTGGAAATGCTATATTTTTCAAAAACAAACTATAGAGCTGTAGTAGTTGAACAGTAATCTGTCCAATATTGAATGCACTCAAGGATTTTTTTGTAAACTTTGTTCATTGTAAAGTAAGTAATGTAAGAGAAGTAAAAGCTTTGTTGAAATTCATTTGCTAAGATTAATTCCTAATATAGTACTCTAATTATTCAAAACAACTCATGTCTTGACTGTCAAAAAGGAAACAGACATTTACAGTATACACCGATACATACTGCTTAGCCATGACATGGCTAGAAAAAGGACTTAATTTTACAAGTTTAACACAAGAGCAGTATTATAAAATAACACTAAAGATATTTTGCAAAATTACCTTCTCATTGTATTATTAATTTAACAATTATTATGTAAAAACATTACCTTAAGTACATGTAGTAGGGTATAAGTTGAATAATACAACAATTTCAATGCCATTCCTTTCTAAAGTTTTTTAAGAAGATGTAATAAAACAACACAAACAATACAATAAAATTATAAGATAACATTATTGGATAAGTTTGTTTTATGGCCAGCAGGATCATTCCATCGTCATCAATATATTTAATACCACAATGGTTGCAGAACTATCTCCAATGAATCACTCTCGTTGACCCTGTGAGGACCCATAGTGGGTTAGATAAAAATAAACCATTCCTGTTCCGTACCAGATAACTGTCTACTTATGTCCTAAAAGGATTAAAAAAAAGGTTGTAAGGACTCTCTTGAGTATTTTAATAAAAGTGAGAGGTACTTGTTTTTTTATACAAACAGAGAGTAAACCTGAACTTGCAGTGCAGTTTCTGGAATGTGAACAGAACATTATATACCTTTATTATGTTACTGACACTTATTGGGTTATTAAAGTAATTAGGTACTAAATCAAAGAGTAATAATCAAGCTTCCAATATTTTGTAGATTGAAGAACATCAGTACTAAAAACCTGGTTTAAACCCAATTATTGGTTTTAAACCCATTTCCTGACCATTTCTAATCAGCATGAAGTGAGTTGGTTTAAAAATCATTTTCATTAAAATCAACTCATTTTTTCACAGAAATAACAATAAATTATGATAATGTAGCCCAGTTGGCAACTATTCAAAAAACGTTATTTCTTTTTGATCATTATTAGTTGATTCCCTAGCTAGTAAGAATTCACAGCATCAAGGCTGTACCCAACGGCAAACAATAGTTTAACAACTGGTACCAATAACAATAAGTATATCCTACTGTATTCATAAATATTTGATAGTCAAAATATTTATATCACTAAGAACTCACCCAAAGTCTGCAAGCCTGTGCGTCCACTCACACACATATGAAAAGTGAATTTTGTTGGTCATTGCAAGTGGCTAAAGGTACAAAAGCTAATATGGTCAAAAGAACCAAAGTTTGAATACTAGGAAGTGGAGATTTTAAACATTCTATACATGATTGATGCAGAACAAAACTGAGCAATTGTGGGTATTCTAGGGGAAATGTTTAGGGGTTAAACAATGCAGGGAAGCTATGGAACTACTTTTTCCTCAGTTGTTTCTTTGATTTTTAGCCTATGTTATGTTTTTATTCATTTATTTCACAATATATTATACTTATGTTACATTATCCTTCCTGATAACCATTTCTAACTTAGTTAAAAGCTCAACTGGCCGTTAAAACGTAGTAACAACCTATGGAAATGCAACATGATGTCATTATACTTACTAAACTAGCGAACCACCCCTGCTTCGCAAGAATGCATTGTACTGATGTGCGATAAGTTGTCAAAACATCGAGGTTTGTGTGCTATAATAAATGTTCCAGAGGAAATCTTGGGTAAATAATAATAGCCGCACAAATCGATCTTCAATGTTAAGCCACTTTGCCGGGATTGGTCCCAGGATGGCTGAGATTCCTCCGTGCCTCGGAAAGCACGTCAAGTGGTCCTGGCGATGCAGTTGGGTATATTTGCTCGCCTATGATAGTCAAAATCCAGGATATCTGACCCCAGTCTTGTCAAAGTGGTACTTATCGTATTCCTCCAGTCTTGCCAAAGGTGTACCTATCGTATTAGCCAGTTACTGGTTTGTGGAGGTCAGATAAGCAGTTATTCCTTGTAAAATACTCATACTGCATTCGATTAGACTAGGAGCCGACCCCAACATGGTTGGGTTTTTCAACTTAACTATATAGAAAAGTTAATCTGTACCCTTCACTGCCTGCTGTGTGATCAAATAGGTAAGTTGTTTGTTCACATACGTTTAGTTTGACGACCATCATGGTTGAGTAGACTCGAGATGAACAGCAATGAACCAGTGAAGATCGCTTATTTCTTTCCTGGAACACATACTTGATTTTACGTTATGGTATTGGGAAGATCTCCCTTAAGAGTTATCAAGCTTTTATAAACTGCAGTCTGAAGGTGTCTAATTAGCACTAAGGCCACAAGAGTATTCCTAAATAGCCGCAAAAACAAACGACGGTCTATCGCCTAGTCTCAATACTCTCAATATGCCTGAAGACGTACAATAGTATAGGCACATACAGTAATGGCGCGGATTGTACCACAGTGGAGAGTACAGTAAATAGATCAAGTTATGTTGCTGAGGTCTGATTTTTTACGAGACTTTCGTCGGTTTGAAAAGGCAAAGGCGGACATGAGATGCCAAATTGCCACTTGGGTTGGGTTGCGGCGATTCTAATGCAGACATACCGTGTCGAATATTGATCGTTAGCTGCATTCGGTAAAAAAATATGGAATCTAAATCCAACCAATTCTAAATATTTTTGCTTTCTTTCTTTCTTTCAGCAACCTGTATAAAATCTAGGCCCAACATCATAATCTTATCTTAAATTCGTATATATCGTTAATACGTATCTTAAATTCGTCAGTAAATAAAAAATCTTTGTTGTACCGTATTTATTGTTATGGCCAACGAATACTATTTTCAGGACTATTATTTACTTGTTAAAGTAAAAAATGGTACTCAATTTGCTTAGGAAAATGTTAACGTTGGTAACCAAACCGAATCTTAAAAATAAAAAGTTATAGCCATGGCAACGCCAATTAGTCTCGAAAAGAATGCGGATAGATTTCAATAATTAATGAATACCGAATTAATGACTGTATTCATAAACGAAATAGAAATTTAATAAACTTGATATTTAATGTTGTGAATAAAACAATGAGAAACAATGGAATTATTTTAGTTGCATTTGCGTATTTTATACAATGTTGGTATACCGCAAAGACAATGTTCTAGGTACTGTAACGGTACATCTGACAGAAAAAATTGAATTAAACTTGCATCTGGTGATTATTCTTTTTTCTACAACCTTCTATTCTATTTATGACAAAAGATGGCTCACTGAAAAAGGCATCGAACCGGCGCAGCTGTCGAATCAATCAGCTAGTCATATTTGGCGTGTTCAATATTAAAAATATAATATTCCATTGCACTGTAACGATACTCCAACACGAGATGAAAAAGAAAGTATCATAGATTGTACCACGATTGTACAGTGTAGACTGTAGATAATTATTTAGCCGAGAAAAACTGAGCTCGTTTTGTGAGCACTGTAGCGATAGTATAGCGCACTAGGTAACAGTTCTGCGACATTTCTCTAATCGCGTGCTTTTGAGCTAGGTCACAATTTCTCAGCATCTTCTAAGAAAGATATATTAGCATGCAAACTGCGCATTCTGATTCGCTTTAGAAAATTAATAAATAATTATGACCAGAACCAGATTTCTATGCAGGATATGAATTTTGATTCGACAGCAGTGTCTATACCTACTGCTTTTAAGGATTTTCTCATCTCAGTAGCCTTTCACATCTTAAATATCTCTTTATAGTCATGTAAACGATAAAATAGATCATAATTAACAGTATCATGAAACTGAACAAAAACCCGGGTCAGATGACAAATTATTTCGAGCAGAACTGTAAAGACAGGCAGTGTGGTACGGGTCGGTGACAAACTGACAATAGTGGGACAGTAGGAGACGGTGTAGGTTTACGCTCTGCGGCCTGGTCGTGTAACGGAAGCTCGGGCACCGCATTGTCGCCCCGTCACGGCGGGCCGCCGCCGCCGCTGCCGCAGAAGCCATTTGCGCACTCTCACCACAAGTCTCGTGTCTTCAAAAATTTTGATTCCAGTAGCAATAACAATGGCCTTAATCTAAGAATTCCGAATCTCAACCTTTGCCGAATCAAGGCGGCTAAGCTAATTTTACAATAATATGATTTGCATACCATTGAACCGCAGCCTTATTGTGTAATGAATTTGGAAAGAGCAAAGGGCAAAGAGTATGAAAAATCGACCAATCATATAGACGGAAAGCCACATCGCGTCTTTCATCTCGCATGTGATTGGTCGATATTTCATACTCTTTGCCCTTTGCTCTTTCCGAATTCATTACTCAATAAGGCTGCAGCTTTCAGTTCGCCGCCCTCCTACGGGTTGTCGTTATTAAACTAAGTAAGCTCGTTGTCGTACCTATGTTTTTGCATGACGATGACGATCCGTATTTTTACGCTAAAATGATCAAGAAGGCTAAGATCAATATTAGTTTTAGCATTGATGTCCATTGACCTAGTTATATTCATATCATGATCAAGTCTAATAAAACGCTCCTCAAATCTGTGACGAAACTCACCTTAACAATATCCAGCATGAAATCGGTCCAGTAGTTTTTAAGTTTATTCGTTACATACAAAAACACAAATCTTTTCTCTTTATAATATTAGTATAGATAAGGTTACGGTCTGTATGTTATGGATTCAATGAATTCATGCAAAGGATCAAAAAACTTCAGGGCCTATTTATTGTTTCTCCATCCCATTACCGATGTTTATCACGATCGCTTTGGACGCCAAACGTTACGCAACCATCATAATTATCAAATCCAAAATTCAGTTCGCTAATTGGGTTAGATATTTTATTTTAAGGAAGTTGAATTAGTGTTCTTATTCGCTATTCAGAAAAGTCTTGCGTTGTATATGAAAAGGGAGTATCGATTACTGCGGCTGCCCTTCGTGATCAAGTTCTCCCAGAAAAGCTTTGTATACTTAACTGACTTTTAGATAGGAACTAGACTAACTCAACAAGCTTTAACTGCGTATACTTTTGCTAGCACTAACAGGATCCTGCTTTATAGTTACTGGTACTAGGGACTGCTGGTCTGTATGCTTATCCAGTTAATCTTTCAGCTACAGCAAAGTATTTTAATATTCATTGACTGAATGGTTCGCGACAACAATAGGACTTGCAGTGTTCTCTACATTATGTTCGACTCACAATGATGCTAGCGGGCTACGGTCGTACTATCCTTCAGATTAGTAAAGTACTAAACCCGATGCACTGCCGTCCCGGGCAGAGAAATAGACTTCAAGAAGGCTGCCGGGTGTTAACACATACAGATGAGATGATGTAAAAGCGCTCTTGAAGTCAACACTTGTTAGTTTTGTAGTGGAGTGTATCTTTTAGAGAAGGATTAGCTTCTCTTTTGCCTGCCTACGAACATCACTTTTATTGCAATTGGCGGTTTTGGATCTTCTTCTTCTTCGTGGCGCGGGCACGACAGTCTTTCAAATTTGTTTGGTCCAAAACTTAGCCACCTCCACGGCGTCTTCTGTGGCTGCGCATAGATCACCCTGGTTGCATGTTTTGGGGCACAGAGGACAGGCCAGGAGATGGAGCATGGTTTGCGACTACATGCACATTGCCGCTGTTCTTTCGAGGTAACCCCATTGTGCGAGGTTGGAGTTACACCTTTTGAGGTGGTTCAGGGACTACCATGTAGACCACAGAAGGTTAGATCCTGCGGGATGATGCTCGCTCGGTGTTAAATAATGTGTTAGTGGGGGAAAGGTATTCTGCATCAGTTTGCAGCGGGCGTCCGCGTCGGCCGGATCTCCTGACAGGGAAACTACCGTTTCCAGGAAGCTGTCTGCTTTTCAGCTGTTGCGTCGGTAGTTGTGCATCGAATAGTGGGTGTCTGGTGTCACGCTCCTGCTTTTGTTTCTCGATTGCACTCGCAACCCCTTCTCTTCGGACGTGTGGAGGTGCTATCACGGCTGTGGGTTATAGTATGCTGACCGGGGCTGGTTGAAGCAGCCAGTAATTTTACGGTATGTATCGTTAAGAGCAACATCTACTTCCTTGGCGTGGGCGGAACAGTGCCACACTGGAAACGCATGGCAAAACCCCCAGTTGGTTGATGTTAGGCGCCTAAGTAAATTGTTGCGGGACACGGTTTTTTTCTTAGTTTTAAGATAGTGGTTCTTAAAGGTCAGTGCCCTGTCAAGTGTGATACCCAAGTAGGAGGAATTGCCGCAATGATTTTCAGAGTGCGCCTGGCTGAACTGTTACGGAGATGGAAAGCGCATGCCTGTGTTTTTGAATGGTTCGGTCTCCAAGCGTTATCAGTGTAATACTTCCCAAGCACTTTCTAGATCTGCCTCTAGGGTTGTTTCGGTGTCTTCAAAATTATTTGATTGGATTGCCAGGGCGAGATCATCAGGTTGATCGTTGGTGTAAGTGTTGAAGAGGATAGAACGCTGCCCGGGGACAGGCCATTATTTTGTGATCTACATCTACACTTTTCTGAAGGACTTGTTAACGCCTGTTACGGAGCATTTCACCCAGTATCCGAATGAATCCCTGGTCGTCAATCATGCTAGACAATTTTGCCAGTAATCTGTTAATATTGACGGTGTCATACGCTGTTTACATATCGACAAGAACCACGCCAGTGATATTTCGAGCCTCATACCTATCCTCAATATATTGTGATAGTTGCAGGATTTGCCAAGCGCACGACTTACCGGGTATGAATCGCGCCTGCTCTGAAATTATTTTAGGGTCTACAAAGGCCTGGAGACGATTCGGCAAAAGTCGTTCTAATAATTTGTACGTAAATAACAGAAGAGAGATAGGGCGTAGTTTTTGGCATCGTCAGGCAATTTTCCTGGTTTAGTTTCCTCCAGAGTTCAGGGATCTTTGAGCTTTCAATCACCATTCACCAATAGGACCCAGATTTTTAAGTTGCTCAACAGTTATATTGTCTAGTCCATCGCATTTCCCATTCTTCAACGCCTTGATAGCCGGGATTACATCTGTAAACGATGTTAAGTTCTTGAAGGGTTTTGGTAAATTTTCCAGTTTATTTGGAGCCTTACCATTTAGCAGGCGCTGGTGGGCTATCTGATTAGCCGTAACTAGACCCGGGTTTGTTGGTTCAGGCAGTAAGTTTCCTTAATGCTGTCCATGCCTTCTTGCTGTTTCTCGTCATGTCTATGTTTTCCTCTACTTTAAGCCGTATTGTTTATGGGTTTCGGTGACCTTAGATAGTAGCTCCTCTCCAGCTGTTACTTTTTCCTCAGAGAAGGCTTTATTAGCATACAGTGATTCGTAAGCTTCTAGCAATCTCGACGAGTCCGAATCCAAGCCAGGTACAAGATGCATCCTATTGGAATATGTCGGCGAGACGCATTCCATACTGTCTTCATAATTTGATCGTAATTTTCGGTTCTAGGTCATCGTCCAAGTCTTAAAGCTTCTCCAGTCTCCAGGCTTTGGCAAAATTAGACTGACGTCTGAAAGGCAGCATTGTAGGTTTTAGCGCACCATAGATCTGACATGCTATTGGCCTGTGCTGAGTTCTAGGTATGTTGTTGTTTCATAGGGGCTTCCACCGATCGCTGTTGAAAGTTTTTGGTAGATTTGCGTCATGTAATAAGGTCAAGTTTTCTACTTCTGCTCATTGCTCCACGGCGGAACCATCTACATTTGTATTCTGATAGCCCTGGGCAATATTCTGACTATTAAAATCATCAAAAGTTGTTGTTTCGGTGGTTGGCAGACAGAAGTGACGGTGGAAAGACCAGTGTCGATAGTGATTACTTCTTATTCTTCTATTCTATTGAGTTGGTGGAGCAGATGGAGGTGGGTACTATCGCAGTGCTGGGTTTGACGAACACAGCACTCTCATACTTTAGGTATGGTATTTCTACTAGTGTTAGAAACGACACAAAGAGCAGGTAAATATATAAATTGTTAGAACTGGTGAAGTCAAATTCCGGGGGTTGGCGTTTGGGATTGGTCTTGAGAAAGACCGGTTCGTGCTATCGATTGCTAGGTGTCCAGGGTGCGCCGGACGTTTGGGGGTTTGGGTACCAAATTTAAACGTCACTCGGCGAAGCTCCTTTCTGGCACACCCGGTTTGGGATTGCTACTTAAGAATGTACGAATGGCATGGACAAAAACATGAATAGTATGAATTTATGATTCATTGAAACTTTATAAAGTCTAGGAGTTTTTTTGTCGAGTGTGGCACTATACAAAACGAACGTAATTTGGGCGACTGCAGTACCCAACCTCCCAACTATACTGGGTTATTGTTTGTCTGGACCCTCCCTATGTCGTTACTTATGTCAATACTTAGTCTTAATATTTGCAGCACCAGTTCTAAATTATTTATCAGAATAACTGATAGGAAATGATGCACAATATTTTAGTTGTTTGTGTTGTGTCGTTCACACTTGCACAGCCGTTTTATAAGCACTGTCGTTCTTAATAGTTGAGTGTGTTTGTACGAATCATAAGGCTCTGTATGAAATTACAACATTCATTAGCAAGTGTCGGACTCCTGGCTCGACCACATGTTCTAGATTAACACGTATCGTGTTCTGTCTTGCTCGCGGTTTACTTTGCTGGTTTCGGCAACTTTGTATCCACTTTCTTGTGGCCCGCTACTTGATCCCACTTCTGAATGATATTGTTTTTAGGGTTTAAACAAATTAGATAGAAGTCAAAGAATAAAAGATTTCTTATGTAAAGTGTAGGAAATTAATCCCATAAGTAAACGCAAAACTTACGGTGCCCACAGCGGTAAGTATCTTCTGATTAGTTAATTCCCAAGGTGTCGGTTATTATTGTAGTAGATTACCAGTAAACAAAAACTTAGCGTCATGATAACGTGAATAATAATTTCAAGTAGAAAATAACACCAATTGACATTCAATAGTCTGTTTGTCTGGTCAGCATTGTGGCACCGCTAGACGCGACTGAGCCACGCACTCGTGTTACCACCACGAAGTTATGCTTTATTTCGAATACATGATACACATTTTATATCTTTTCTGTACTTACAGAACTCTGAACACTAGTTATTTGGCAATGGGCCAATACTGCAGGTTAGCTTTTGTATGTTCCATTTTTTCCAGTCTCGCCAACTTAACGCTATTTTGCAAATGAGTCACGAAACATGTTTGTACTCGTAATTGCGGTCAGACACCTTTCCTTACTTTAATTACAACGTAACCTATTTTTCCTTTTTTAGGGTATGTAATGTAGGTAAATATTAATTAACCTAATAATGACAGCACGCCTAATCTCGCACATAATTCGGACAGACAGCTTACTAAGTAATCTGATCTAAGTACTTATTTCGAGGGATACAATCTTACGACGTGGTAGGAGAGACCGGTTTATCATTTAGGTCATTTTAGGTGATATACATTTGGGCTCAACTTTTTTTGTTGAGCATGGAAACAAGCACGTCACTTCAGAATAAAAGCGTCTATCCTTTAATAAAATTTCAATCATTCACGCACGACATCAATCTATTTATCTCGCGCTAAATAGATCACACTACAAGTGTTGATTTCAGGAATTCAGATAGTATTGAGCAAAACTTCTGGGCCGCCCTGAAGTTGGCTTTCCGATCCGCAAGGCACGAATCTGCGCTGTTTTTGTATTAGATTTACTACTGCGCAGTCATTGTAGCCAACTTCAAGGCGGCAAAGAAGTTCGGCTTCTCGCCGAACTTCTTGGCCGCCTATACCTATCTGCTCGGTTCGGGATACTGCTGTTGGTTTTTGGGTACAACCGGAAAAAAAAAACACAAAAATCCAAGTGTGCGTCGTAGTATGTATTTACCTACTATTTATAGATAAATACACAGATATTTCTGAGGTATGAGTAGATGAAGGATAAGTGCTTAAATAATATGACACACAATCTTTGTTTTCATACCCGCCTTCACAACTGTTACGCATACGAAGATGACTAGGCGTTTCAAAACGACCATCCAAGCGAATATTACAAGCGCACAGTGTTGCCACCTCAAAAATTATCTTGTCACTAGATCCAGTGTAAAATGTCGCCATATTTTGGCAATTCGGATTGAAAAAATATCACCAGTTCTCGCTAAAGTTTTTTTGATAAAATTAAGTACCTACTTTAAATGTCTGAAATAAAAAAAAAGTAACTTTGTAACAGTCAAAAGTGAAAAAACAGACTTGATTAAAATTCATGAATTTGAAATATGATATCTTCCATTATATCATTATATCTTCATCATCCACAGACGCCGCCGACGTTTGAGCTGAAGATGTTGTTGGTTGTAATAGATTTTTAAATGAGTACTTTGCGTTTTTGCCGATAGCCTCAATGACATCGCTAGGCAATTCGTAATTAAAGCATTTAATTTTCAAAACTTTCAATCTGTTTCTAATAAAAATTATGGCGTTAAGTAGTGAACTGCCCATTTTGTTTCGTAATTTGCTTTTAACGATGCTCATTACACTGAAAAATCTTTCAATTTCAGCATTTATAAGTGTTTCCAAATTCCATATTGAAAAATCGCCAAAAATCACTAAAAATTTATTAGTCGCTAAACGATAAAAAAATGTCGCTAAGAGCTCTAAAAAATCGCTAGATCTAGTGACAAAATCACCAAGGTGGCAACCATGTGGCAACACTGCAAGCGCAACAAGTAGACTTGTTACGAGCTAAAAAAGTATGTTGACTATCTAGTAAGGGACGAAAAGCCGTTAATATGAGGGACAAGGGCGCGCCATCGATCCCGGCTCGCGCCACTCCTGGCCCGACCCTGACCTCTCCCGAGAGCCCCGTGCGGCCTGTAGGACGCACAGATTTGATGACGTCAATCCTTTCACTCTTAGCAATAGCTATGCCATTATTTGTTTGTTTACTAACTAAGATTGGCGTAAAAACTTATAACTTGCTTTAACTTTTAATGCACGGACAACAATGAACCCATTTCTTTGCGCTCTTTATATTTTGTTACTGGTTATCTACGCCTCTCGTCATCATAATCGCCTGAAAACTTCATCGTGTCTTGCGATTCTTGTTATGCAGGACTAACCATATTCGAAAACTAGATTCCTTTCCTGATTTTCTCCACGTTCGTGGTTATGACAACGGGCATTTCTGCTTAGACAAGGTTCAATTAGGCTCTGTACTTCCATATTGGATGATTCTATGCGTAAAATGGCCGAAAAATATATTATTTCACATCATCACCCTTCCTTAATGTTGTAAGCATTAGGTAAAACGCTTCATTTCTTGCCAAACACTATGAGTAGTGTATTAAAAGCTAATTAAAGTTGCTTATCATTAATGGTTTAAGTGTGTTTCGAACCCAGATAACAATGTAACATGGTCGAGACCAGACAGTCTGTCTCGTAATGTCGTCAGAATTTTGGCATTCTTCCATATAATATATAGTCGTTGTCTTCCGAGCCCATTTAATCGTCAGGAATAGTGACGCACCTTTTATCTCCATTATCTATAGACTTTGATTCTTATCACTGAACGGATTCTGCCTTGTCACACAAAACTATTTCACTGTTTGCTTGTGTACGTTACGTGTTGTCATAATACAACACGCGGTTGCTTCGGTTTACTACTGTTACACCTGTCTATACTTCACTTATCATCGTAATCGGATTTATTGCAGCTTACAGCAGCGGGTATTGTACATTTACATAGAATAGGGATGCTTACTGAAAATTTGTTTTTTGTCTGTTAGGTCGATTAATAAAAAATATTGGACACGTATTTTTTTTTTAAACACGTAAACATAAAGTGACGATGATATAGGTACTGCGTTGAAATATTGTGTGCTGTCACGCGGTTAGTACACTTTATACTGATATAGTGACATCACAAGCCCCTACTCCTGAACTGTGATGCGCTTTATATTTGTAAATTTTTATTGATTTGGTAAAGCTAAAAATACGTTTGCAATATTATTTAATAATCTCACTGATGCGATGCGCCAGACTAAATAGAATTATAATTTTTCTTCCCAGGAAACGTCCCTATTGTTTAAGTTAAATCTAGAGTCTAGACCATAAAAGCCTGGGAGTACAAATTAAGTTTTTATCAATTATAATGTGCATTAGTAAAGTCATCCAAACCTGTGTAAATATATTGTCTCTTGATCCTAATTAGTATTAGGTCCGAATTGCAGAAGCGTTAAAAATATGATTATATTCACATTCCGACTTCCGACCCGTTAAGGATGGGTCCGTAATCTGCATAGTGTGGCGTTATTAAAAAAAAGAAAAAAGAACCTAACGCCGCATTAATACATCTAAATTTGTTTTTAAGTAATAATACACCATTATTTGAAAACAAAGAAAAAACAAGAAGATAAAACACATTATTAAAAATACAGAAAAACCGCAGGTATCAATATCCAGTTAATTATTTTATATATTTAGTAAAAAAAAACTTCGGCATTAAATTTTGATGAGCTTTGAAAGTATTACGCTCAACACACGTACCTATCCTCAACGCAATTGCAACCAATTGCAAACAATTCTTTAACGACATAAAAATAAATTTTAATCCGTGGAATATAATAAAATTTTAATTATCTTGTAATTAATTAGGTTAATTCTAACACAAAACTAATGTAATAAAAAATGATACGTCAGCCACTCATCGCTCTCCACGTCTGACGAAAAAAAACCGCCTTCAGTAGTTCCGCTCCAATGCTGGTTCTACGACCTGAAACAGCTCCGGAGTTCTCGTAGCAAAACTCTGAATCCGTTGTAAAAAAAATGTACGGAACCATGAAGACTGCAGGATCACAAGGGGTCACGCGTACTGCCCATACAGGTTGGCCGGAGTCCGGCTTCTAATAACTGATATCTACAGACAAATATTTGTCTAATCGAAACAATGTTTTAAAGAATCCTATAAATCAGAGAAAGCGAAACTCCAAAATAATTAATATTGATACATACCATTTTTTATAATATAACCATTAGTTGCCACATCAGCCTTTTAAACCGACTCACCAAAAAGGAGGAGGTTCTATGTTCGACTTTGTTTTTTTTTTTTTTTAATGATAAGTATCCTATGTTACTTCTAATACCTCCAAGAATATTTGTACAAAGTTTCATAATGGTGACGGTTCAGTAGTTTTTGCGTGAAAGCGTAACAAACAAACTTATATTCACATTTATAATATTAGTATAGATACCATTTCATAAAATAACATCACGCCAGAACGCTCTAAAGGAGTACGCAGATGTGTACAGTTCACCTTGGTACACTCTCATTTCACCGGTTATGTTCAGTTTTATGATATTTGGTTAATCTATTCTGGCATTATAGGTACCTTACGTAACTACTTGCCTATTAGGTAGCTACAACTAAAAAGTGAAAATAAAATAACTTTTTTTAGCATTTCTTAGTACCAATTTTTTGCGTTATGGACACCGACTTCCAAAAATAAAGTTATTTTTTACTTTGTAGTTTTCTTATTAGAAAGTCGGTAGTATTTTTTTGTAAAAAAACTATTTTTATTTAATGAGAGGTTTATCTTTGCCCAGAGAAACTAATGTTAGGTATGTCTAGAGCCGGTCTGACCATCCTTCTCGCCAGTTCAAATAATATCGACGCTTTTAACAGCTGCTATAAAACCAATAGTTTGGTTTTAGGTTTCTATACCATGAATTTTCTGTAAATGACTTTTTTTTAAACCCCGACGGAAAGAGAGGGGGAGGTTTTAAGTTTGACGTGCGTTCCTGTGTGTTTGTGTATTTGTGTATCTTTCAGTGGTATCATAGCTCCTAAACGGATGAACCGATTTAGATTTAGTTTTTTTTTGTTCAAATGTGTCTTTATCGAGACTGTTCTAAGCTATGTTTGATGAAAATCGGTTCAGCCGTTTTTAAAGTTAGGGCGTTTTACTGTTTGAATCGGGGTGTTTTCGCAAGATATCGTGACATAATTACGTGTTTAGTAGATTATCGTTTGAAGCGTGTCTACTACTAAATAAATTAGAAAATAAAAATGTGTCGGGGTTACTTGACTTATCATGTCAATCGAAGTTTGAAAATTCATAAAATGTAACCGACCTGTTGTCAACTCAAAAAAATGCTTGATGGCAAATACGTCTTTTAGCGTTTCGCTACAACAGGTAATATGTATACCTCAGACGAATGGTTCTGTTGACGACTGAAAAACACCAAGCAATCAGCAATCTATACACCCTGAAATTTAATTGGTTGTTTTCCCGCGGCAGAACGACTTGCCTTAAGGAGTACTTTCGAAGTATAGAGTTAAAGTAAATAAATAACGATGTTTCTGTTTTAAAATAATTAATAAAATATTCATCAACTCGAAAAAGTGAGTAACAATAGTAACTCTAGACGTAACTTGTAGGTACTAGGTACTACTCGTGTCACCACCTACAAAGAAAACCGATGCACAAAATAATGTCAAACCAAAATAAGCTCTCGCACGTGGTGATACGGCATAAAAGTTTGCACGCAAAACAAACGAGCGAGCCACAAGCCGACAAAGCAAAGACCGATTTATTAAATGTTTAAAGTAAAATAAGCTCTCGCGTGTAATTATACGGCATAATCTAGCCCGCGCGTAACATGATCAAACGGAGCCGCCTTCGAACCTAATCCTTTCGACGGTGACCTAGCACCCGGGTCAACGGCCTGCTGTCGTTCGGCCGTAGATATCGGGAGGTATACTATTGGTTCGTGATCGCTTTCGAGTTTAGTTTTTCACAATGTTAAATATGCCAGTTTTTGTTTCTAATATTTTATATAACTACGAAACGATTGTATTACATAGACAAAACCATTTCGCTGCGGGAAAACAACCATTTAAATTTCACGGTGTATATATCAATCGAAAGTCGTGTTAGTTACACTATTTATAACTCAAGAACAGCTGAACCGATTTGGCTGAAAATTGGTGGGGAGATAGCTTAGAACCAGGAGACGGACATAGGATACATTTTATCCTCTTTTTTTTACTTTTTTCATATGTTCGTCATTACGGTCAGCCAGATCTCTTTATTACTTTTACCATTATTAATTAGGGTAGGGTAGGGTAGGTAGGCAGTTGACGAGAGCGAAGCCACGGGCACAGCTAGTATAGAAATAATTAAAACAAATACTATATTCCCTAATTGTGTACTTTGGACAGTCATTAATGCTGATGTTTCGGTGTTGAATAAACCAAAACTTGGCTCGGAATTAAGCTAATTTTATTAGTGTTTGGAATTACATCATCCCCATGACTTGTAAGTGGCGTGACTATCGTGCCTAGGTGGTCTACTGAGTGAGGTAAATGATGAATACATGCCAGAGAAGCTCGAGCCTTTAGTTTACTTCATTCAGCATGAGACCCATCGGCACAGGTCATGTGTTTCCTACCCAAAGTGAACTTCTCAATAGTTAAAAACTGTGACATTATCAACTATTTGTTTAATTATAATGTGATAAAACATTTTATTTGATAGACAAACGTTGATGACGATGCTAAATTGACTTTTTAAATTCTTTAGTAATAACTAAAATATATTAAAATCGCAATCATAATTTTAATTAGTAACAATACACATATGATACATAAAACAAATTCATTACCATAGTCATTGAGCTTAAATCGATCATGAACATTATATTAAGCTTTTCTATGAAATCTGCCTCTCGGAATGGATGTATGGACGTGACGTGTGACACTGGGAACTGTTCCTCATTGACTTGGCAATAACCCAACTCATTCCCGAAAGGATCTGTCGCCATGTTAGATTATAGGAGAGCTTATTACTCGGTAGTACAGGAGACTACTAATAGTTGTATAACAAGAAAAAACTCTTGGCAACTTCTGAATATCACCTATTTGTTATGGAGAACTTATCGCTTTTTAGGAAGTCTGCAAATCCATAGAAACAGCGAAATTGTCAAAATAGAACCAGGTGTACTCCAGGGAGCTAGTCTGAGTCCGCTATGAATCCACTTGACCTTGAACTCTGTTATCTTACTTTTGCGGTATCGGGTGTAGGCTCACTGGCTATTTTGACACGCATTGTTGTTGAGTGTAAATGTCACCCGCTAATTGGTTTGACGGATAACGTTGACTGGCGTTTACTGACTTTCCATCTTGTTCGTTAATTAGATATTAATGATCTATATCTGCTTGGTTACTTCCCTTAGCTTAAAAAAATATTGTGTTATTACTCGCGTGTTTGTGTTACCTCTCAGAGATAATATAACTACTGTTATTATTAAACCAGTTATTTGGTAATACTTATTTACTTTTACGTATTTTAGTTTAAGATTGGCATTCATGAAACCATTATTTTTAAATAAATTTCAATTGTATTACGTAATTTCGACTTATCCTTTCTATGTAATATCAATTTCATTGGACAGGAATTTATTGTAATATTGGCGTACTGTTCAATTTAATTATACGTTAAGATGTGATGAAACACTATTGAGAAAATCATTTTCTTTTGTCAACAGAACAACAAACATGTAGAGACGTTGGACGACGGACAATTACGAGCACTGTTGGACGAGGCTATCACGTACAAATGTCCCAAAGACCGAGAGGGTAAAAGCAGTCTATTTAAGGTTAGTGCTAAAAATACATTGTATTTATACCACACAGTCTTATACTTAACTAGAAGTTGCGTAAATGAGACCTAGACAACGTTACGCACAAAAATGCTAGTGGTATATGTATAAGTGATCTCTGGAAAGCATTATATGTTAAGCATTACAAATTCGGCCGGCAAACACACCGCTTCGCAATATTTATTTGGTGGAAGGCGAATAAAGTAGCTTCAGCACATTAAAGTTCTTTTTTCACTATGGTTTCCTTTTTTATTTGTTTTTATTAGCTGTAAGTCCTCCATGTACTAAAATAAAGAGGGGTCACACACTGTGATGCGAGTATGCGACGCGTCCTGCGGGAGTGCGTTCTAAGTGTAATTTCTCTACTCTCAAACGGCGTTATTACAGTGATCAAAATCTGTTTACAAGATTTTCAAGGTCGACGGGTCATTAGGACTTGATACTATCCGATTTTGTTTCGGAACTACGAATTTGTGTCGACTTGCTGACGAATACTTGAATATTTTGCACCGACTTACTTGTTCAGAAGAAATTAAACCCTCGCTACTGAGCCCTATCGACCTTCGCCTAAAAATGGCAACTCACCTACTACTGTCATCAATCGAGTGCGGCCTGTGCCCTAAACTGTGGTGGCGTGATCTCAGGAGTTGCTGGAGGAGGTGGAGCAGGACGAGCAGGCGTGCGAGGCGGCGGCACGCACGCTGCCGGGCGGGCGCAGCGCACGGCGCGGGGCTCGTGGCCGGCGTGCGCTGCCGCACTCCAACTCGCTGCAGGACCTGGTGGCGGCGCTGGCGGCCGAGCCCGCGCCGCGCCGTGCGCACGTTCGCCACCACGCTCCCGCGCCCGCGCCCTCCAGCGTGTCCGCGCGCGCCATCCACGGCGGCAGCCTGCCGTGCGGCGTAGACACTTGTGAGTACACTGCCGCACGCCAACTGTGCACGACTCTTCAGCTTCCAGCCACTCATACCTGCTCGCGATCCCCCCTACGATCGATCCATTTTAGAATAATTCGGTCCGAAGTTTTGCGAGAAACTGTGTCATCTGAGGGATTACTGCGGTCACATTATTGTTTTAAGATTTTTTTATCTATAAAAGCATTTCATCTTTTCATTTCTAAAAGTTAATGGCCGGTTTCTAGAGACGAGTGACATCGTCTCTAGAAACAATCTCAATCCGCTAACAATTTGTCGAAAATTAGCCAGCCAATTGACTGTCAGTGGGTTTCTCAAAAATATATAACATCGAAAAATTACCTAATTACTTGCCACAATGAATGAATGCCTTAAATGTATTTCTTCTGCCTAACTTATTAGAATCTCGTGGAGGAGGAGCTCGTGGCTAAATAATAAAAGCCGCACGGTTCGATCTTCGAGGTTAAGCAACGCTTGACGAGGTCGGTCCGTGGATGGGTGACCATTTTCAACATATCGAGTTTCCTCCGTGCCTCGGAAAGCACGTTAAGCCGTTGGTCCCGGCTTTCATTTGAAGATCTTTGACAGTCGTTACGGGTAGTCAGAAGCTTGAAATCTGACACCAGTCTTGCCAAGGGGTACCGTGTTACCCAGTTACTGGGTTGTGGAGGTCAGATAGGCGTCGCTCCACGTAAAACACTAGTGCTCAGCTGAATCCGGTAAGACTGGAAGCCCCCCCAATATGGTTGGGAAAAGGCTAGGCAGATTGATATTACATTCTTAGAACGCTCATGATTTTCTCTTTCGCTCGCTTATGTTTGACATATCAATAAATCCGCAACTTGGACCTGGAACGCAACGACCACAGACATAAATCTAACTAGATAACGCAAGTCCCTCCATCTGTATGAAAACCAAGCGTGCCACTTTTTCACAAACGATATAAAACCAAATTTATTTACCAATGAAAGAAAACATTTCCAATGCCTCGGCCATCTTTTTCTATACTTTCTTTACAGCTCAATATGGCATTAAAAGTAATTTATACCATTCCCCCTCTAAAAAGCTTATTTTATTCACTGAAAACAGTGAATAAAAAGCACTTTTAATCACTATTTAGGTGTTTGAATTTAGAACACACCAATGTATATTTGACCTCCATCTCAATGGAATACAACCTACTTGCGCATAAAATACTCGATACAAACTTCTTGTGCAAAGAATATTCGAATTTCAAACTCCTTGTGCAAAGAATATTCGAATTTCAAACTCCTTAGTCGATTTCATTTTAAGTTTGCTTATATTTAGGATTTTGATAATGATTTTGATCTAGATGTTTAGTGAATATTTATTTGGATTGTAATTCTAATATTAATTGCATTGGTGTTTAGTTAATTATAATTATGTAACGTAACGCAGGTGGTCACTGGCACCTGAAACACAGGTGCTGTTAACTAGCTCAGCTTCATTTACAAAAAAATGTGAAGCCCTGAGGATACTATTTTTTTTGTAAATTTTGATGGTAATAAACCCTAATAATAAATTTATTTATTTATTATTACTCCTTGTGCTTTTCACTTAATCCTTCTTTTTCTCGTAGTCATGGTATAAAATATAGTATGCAACTCTTGAATAAAACGGATTTATATCGAGGGCCATGAATCACTCGCGTCGCTCAGGATTCTAACACTTGAATCTTTTGAAAATTATCATGAATCACTCCCTACGGTCGTGATTCATTTGTTAGAATCCTTCACTTTTCGTGATTCATCTATGGCCCTCGCTTTAAAACCGTCATTCACTAGTTGCATAATATACTATTTTCTAGATTTCAGTGAATTTCCGGTGCCGATAATGCTAAATGAAAAGCTCAGATTGCGATCATTGATCGTAACTTTAGTCCGTTTTTTGGCACGCGAAGTACATACAATCGCGTCATCTAGTTAGATTTATGTCTGTGGTGACGACGATGTCATAATTATATGTTGTCTTAACCTGTTAATTACTTTTGTTGTTTTGTTACAAAACTTTAGTTTAAATAAATGTTTTGATATAATCAATGAATCTTGATAAATACACAAAAAGATAAAATGTTGTAACTGTCCTACAATACATAGTGAGTATCAAGCTTTTTTTTATGAAATATGTTATTCAATCCAATATACAATGCAAATAATTATGTTTTAAAATGCAAATTCTATTGTTTTAGTTCCAAGACTATGTATAAATGACTGGAAGGCTCGTTTGTGAAAAAGAAAACTATGAATTACAATGCAACACAACGTATTAGCTTATTGGAAAAACCGGCCAAGTGCGAGTCGGACTCGCGCACGAAAGGTTCCGTACTATTATCGCAAACAATGGCAAAATAAACACGTTTGTTGTATGGGAGCCCCACTTAAATCTTTATTTTATTCTGTTTTTAGTATTTGTTGTTAGTTATAGCGGCAACAGAATTACAACATCTGTGAAAATTTTAACTGTCTAGCTATCACGGTTCATGAGATACAGCCTGGTGACGGACAGACAGACAGTGGAGTCTTAGTAATAGGGTCCCGTTTTTACCCTTTGGGTATGGAATCTAAAAAACGACACAAGAAAATAATGATGTATGCCATTGGGATCATAAGAAACCAAACTACTATATTAGTATAGTTAGTACCTAATAAAGTAACTGAACTCAGGAGCTCATCAAAGCAATCCGGCTTCTCAATCAGCCAAACATGTGGAAGATCTTTTGTCTTGTGTTACAATAAAAAAAATTGTTGTTTTTAAGTTAGTGCGATCCATATAAAGTTCTAATGTTGTCTGGAAGATATTACTATCAGCGATAAGACTACCATTCTATCCAAGTTATGATGTGAAATATACCATCGTTGTATCTATCTACTGGCTGATATCTAATACCTAGTTATGAACTTGATTAAATTCCTTATTAGCAAGCTTAGATTGTAATAAGATGACACATAACAATATTATGTGCATTTTTAGTTTTGAGTTAGTTTGGTCCATTATTCAGTAGTCTCACTATCTGGAAGTTATGTACCACTGTACCCATGGAAACAGAAATACTACTCTGTCAAGAAAGTACCGGGAAAAGATCAATAAAACACAAAATGGTAGTTATTTATCCAAATTCATTTTATCACCTTCAAAGTATGCTCCTTTTGAAACGATACACTTACGCCAACGAATAATCCAATCATCAGAACCTTTTGAGTTCAGTTCTCGCTGCGAATTTTCATTTATGTCTTCTACCGAATGTAAACGGGTGTAGACGAAGTACCGAATGTACACGAAGTGGTAATTTTGAGTTAAGGAAAAAGAAGGAAGTCGGCTGGAGCCATATCTGATGAATAAGGTGCTCGATGGTATTTGTTGAGATTTTGGTCGAAAAATCGTTCGTGATGGCCTTGTGCGAAGGCGCATTAACGTGGTGCAAATCCAAGGATTTTCTTTCCACAAATCTGGGATATTTCGTCTAATTTGCTCTCTTAAACGCCACATAACGCTCAAATAATATTCTTTATTTTTCGTTTCACCTTCCGGCAAGAATTCAGAGTGTACAACATCGCGGTAGTCAAAGAAAACAGTCAACATGACTTTGACTTTTAATCTTTGGCGTGGTTTTTTCGGTTTCGGTTTAGTTTGAAGGCGCCACTCCGAAGCTTGTTGACTAGTTTGCGTGTCAAACTCGTAAACCGACGTCTCATCACCAGAAACAATGCGTTTCATGAATGTTGGGTCGGAATTGACTCGTTCTAGCATGTCCTCAGCGACTTTTATGCGATAGAGTTTTTGGAGAAAATTCAGGTCTTTTGAGATTAGCCGAGCGGCAACATGTTTCATACCAATTTAAAATGGTACGGACCGACTCGTGAGACACAGAAATTTCGGCGGCTATCTCTCTCAAACTTGAATGTCAGTCACTATTTCCTTCACTTTTGCGATGTTAACTTCAGTTGCAGACTTTGATGGCCTACTAAAGCAAGGCAAATCTTCCATCACATCTCGAACGCTTTTGAATGCTTTGTATCACTCATAAGCACGTGTTTTTGATAAGGTCGATTCACCGTAAGCCTTCTGTAATATTTTCAGTGACTCCGAACACGAAATTCCATTAGCGATGCAAAATTTAAGACAAACTCTTTGTGCGATGTTTTTGTCCATTATGAAATTCGCAATACGCACTAGATATGATAGAACTAAAAACAGAACTGTATTAAATCTAAATAACAGCTGTAACTCCAACTCGGCGCCAAAATGGAAAACAGTTGTGCCAAACTAACAACAAAAAAATAATTGAATTTGGAACCACAAACAAATCATCCATTCCCATTTTAAAATTGCCGTTTTACAATTTTGTTGTGCAATCTTAAATAAAATTCAAATTTATTGTTTTATAATAATTAAGGATTTGATGAATTTTAGCAAGCCTAAATTTTAATAATTGCGGGGGGGGGGGGCTACATTATGAAGATAATCTTTGTATATTTGGAATGCCAACAAAAGATAAATAAAAAAATTCTATTAAAATATGCATTCAGTAAACTCGATATTTTGTGCAGATAACAAAAATATACTATGAAACATAATTATGTATGTATCTGCGGTATCCAGTGTAATAATCAATATTCATGAAAATAATGATTAAAGATTGGTTCCTCAATTGTTTTTGTTTTTTTGGCCATTTCTGTATCTTTACAAAAAGGATCCCCCTATTACATCCTAGATACCTACTAATTAATTTTTAATGACTTGGTCGGTGCAATATGGTAGTGTCATGTACAGATCCTAGCATGAGGTCCTGGTTTCGATTCCCATGTTAGACTCTAATTTTGTTTTTTATTAACTTACAAAATACCTCTTTTTAAAATGATGTCAATTATCTTAGTTATCAACTATAATTAATCTAATTAAAATATTTTTTTATTACCTACTGAACTCCTTTTATAGTTTTCGCCGACACCTATTATTTTTATTGGTCTTTAAAATCATAATATTAATTTTAATCTGCGGATAGTCGACCAATATCCAACAATTATAAATTAGGCTCCTTGACAAGAGATTAACATTTAAAAAGGTGCCCAGAAACCCAAAAATGCTGTAACATGTGGTTAATTCGTGATTTTTGTCAAGTGTGACCAATTGTTAAACGCTTGTCACATTTGGGTTTCGAAAAACTGAAAGTAGAATAACTGGCGATTATTCGTCGATTACGTTACCAGCCCGATAATCGAGTGTCAAGAAACTTGGTGTAAGCTTATTATAAAGTTCTGTTAACCATGATCCTATTATTGTGCCTGCAGCGTCGCTGCTGAGCGAGGAGCCGGCGCGCGCGGGCTACCTGGCCACCGTGCGCTGCGTCAACCCGCCGCCGCTGGCCGAGCGCCGCGTGTCCGCCAGCGACGCCAACACGCCCGCCGAGATGGAGCTCCTCAACAGGTACGAAAACTCATCATCTTCATCGTTTAAAATTCATTACACAAACAAAAGTGTCAAGTCAATCCACGACGAATGTGATCTCCCACATGAAATTTGTTCACAGAAGAAGTAAGCCGATGTTCCCGATGACGTACACGGCGCGCGCCACGCTGGAGATCGGCAGCGGCAGCGTGTGCTCGGGCCGCGCGGTCACCACCACCACGCCCTCCAACCAGGTGCGTACCCCTCCTCAGGACATGCTGCTGCGAGCGCTTCGCGTCCAGGGACCCGGTGGTGCTATGGACCATGGACGAGCAGCTGAAGGTACGACTGTCATAGCCCCCAAACATGAAAACAAAAAACCGCGCGGCCCGAACCGAACCAAGCTGCATGTGGCAAAAGAAGACAAAGGACGCTTCTCCATGCCCGACCAAAATATCGAAGGATCGACTGCTAAAATAACAAGAAACGAACACCGCTCTGACGATTCTCAGCTGTGGGCTGACAGTGTAGATAATTGGTATAAAACCCTATCGAAATATAGCGACCCTCTACAACACGCGAACATAATCAAATCAAAGACAAGGAGTACACATGCTAAAGATACGGATATTCCAACAGACCCCAAAAAAATTGAAAGTATGAATATTGAAAATAATGTTATTTTACCTTATGCCATAATTAATGGTGACCAACATTATCCTGATTATGGTCTTAAAGACAGTTCAAATAATAATCTTATAACTGATCTACCAGAAAACGAAAATTATGAATTTAAAGCGATTGAAACTAAACATCATCATGATGAAGAAGCATACAAGGTTTTCAAAAGCTTTAAATGTGATAAAGAATGTGATATTGAATTAAGAAAACGGTGTAGGCAACGAATAGGTGCAAATTTACTAGTGCCGATATTGACGGATGAAAGGAATGTTAGACCTATGTCCATAGGGAAACACCTCCCACCTGTATATCAAACTAGCTGTCTTCAAGAAACAACTAAAAAAGACGATAACATAGTATGTTCAAGCAAAATGGATGGTACAACAAATTCAATCTTAAATGATGTTACAAGTAAATTAAAAAGTTTTGAAGATACGATGAAGTCGGGCCGATTATTTGATTCATCTACTAAATTCTATAATTCATCTGATGAAGAGGAAGATATTACTTGGCTCACAAAGCCTTTTGCGTGTTTAGAAAATGACAAGTCTCAAGGTGGAGACGTAGAGTTGACAGATGTTAAACCTAGTCACTCACAAAAAAATAATATAGATGATTCGTTCACTGAATATGTTTCAAAACAGCAAAAACTTTTAGAGTCAATAGGTAATAGTGAAGAGAGCAACATTATGACAACTACTCGTGGATACAAGGAAGACGAAATATGTCAAGCCTTAAAAGTCTCAGACCTTAAAGTTACAGGTCACTCTAATAGTGTTTTACAATATAACACAGAACAAGAATGTTCGAAGATGACTTGTATAGATTGTATAGATAAAAGAGATAAACATATCATGAAACCTGAAGACGAACATACGATTAAACCTGATGATAAACATATTAGGAAACCTGATGATGAACATACTACGAAACCTGATGACGAACCTGTCAGGAAACCTGATAACGAATATGTCAGCGCACCTTGTGACGAATATAACAGTCAACTTGATGACGGACATATTACGAAATCTGATGAAAAACTTACCACGAAACCTGATAACAAATTTATCAGGAAACCTGATAACGAAATTACTACGAAACCTGAGGTCGAACATACCACGAAGAGCGATCGTATTATTTTAACCCAGCTTCCTAACAATGCTTATATTTTTCTAACATTACCCAAGCCTTTAGTTTCGCCATCTAATAGTAATATTAATACTCCCCAGTTGTTCGAAATTGAAAATAATAATGATATGAAACCTCTCGTCTCCGAAAATAATAAACTGAACATTGTAAAGAAGAAAAGACAACAGATGCCCCCAGAACACCCCGGCAGTAGCGACGTGAAGAAAAGTGCGCTAGATAGAAATGTCCTAAAAGTTCTACTGTTCGAAAATCTTTTTAAAAACAATTCCGGTGAGAACTTATCGCGCAACTCCGGGGTGTCAGCTATCACCAATGACGAGGTAGGATGTCCACTTTAGTTAAATGTTTTGTTGAGTCTAGTGTGAGCTAGGAGTCGCACTAATAGCGCTGGTTTGTTCCCGCAGGTCGATTCCGCTATATCGTTTAGTTGCATCACAACACCGGAGGTTGTGTCCAGTTGCAACACGACATCGTCGACGGTGCAGTCGGCGGTCGCCGTAGATCCTAAGGTGACATATCAACTACCTCTCGACTATGACTATTCCTTACTGTAATAGGGAATATGCAAGTATTATTTTTCACGTATTTTATCAATAAAATACAAAATCATAAAAACTCCAACAATTTTCTGCTGCAGTGTAAACGTCCATTACTCTCATAGCCATAATGTGACTTTATTTTTCACAAAACTGCTTTTAAAATTTAACTAATAAATAAAAATTGGATTTTTACTTCACTTGACTTTTTTTGAAGTCACAAATCAGAAATTTCAAACAAGAATAACAAATTTTAGAAGTCTAATGAGATAGTTAATAGTAGTTTATGCAACGAATGTGATAATAATAACACGCGAGTGTTTTAATATCTTATACGCCTTTGCATACACTACTTTATCTTTACTCATACAGTTGAAATAAAACGAAAGTGGAAACGAAAAAAATATGTGGTATGGCGGGCAATTTAACGCGCCTCCATAGACGATGACACTACTTTTCTACATGAAGTCAATGAGCCCATAAGCGCCAATAAATTAAAAAGTAAAAGTGTGCTATAAAAATTAAAAAGTTATTTTATGACGCAGTTGTTTGAAAATCGAAGGAAAATGTTGCACTGTAATGGTTTTTTTTTTTAATTTTACCTATCCACGAATACAATAAACACAGTATATTAATACATATATAATACAATATTTTTTGAATTCATATTTGGAATATGACGTTGTAAGTAAATAATATATAGTATATAAAATAATTAATTGTTAATTATTTAGTATATTTAAGAAAAATAAAAGAAGAATACTTTGATTATTATTTTTTTTGCTTCTGAAGCATTTATTATAGTTTAATCTTAATTAAAATGAAAACATTTAGAACTACTTGCAAATTCCCTGTTGTGTGATTAATGTAATCCCGCTGTGAACGGATTGTTAATAAACATGAACGTTTCCATGGGGCAGCCTCGCAGCGTGATCTCCAGCAGCTTCAACGGGCTGCCGCTGTCGCGACCTAACTACGGCTCCACCGGCACCTCCGCCTCGGATGACTACAAGGTAACACTAACATTAGTTCACCTAGCTTCAAGTATTATGTGGCTAACTAGCTATTCTGTTAAATAATTCACCTACCAATTTCTCACAATAAACAAGTTGATCATAATTTAGAAAACTAAAAGAGAATATCTTTTCTGTTACAGAAGTCTTTAGACGAAAACGGCAACTCAGTACAAGGATTCAGTTCACCTCTTTCGGGATCTAGTCAACACAAAAAACCTCGGAGGAAAAAGTCTTCAAAGAACGAGACCGTCATCGACTGCCAACAGATTGACGGCTACCAAGGGGACAAGGATGTCAACGAGCTGCTTCGGTTCATCGAATCGAACGCGGACAACGGGCGCGGAGCCAAGCTGAGCCGCGTCAAGCACAAGGACGACTCCGACGACAAGAGCAAGAAGCGCTCCACCGAGCGCCGCAAGGACAAGGAGAGCAAGATCAAGCGAGCCTCCAGCCTCGAGGAACTGTCGCGCACCAAGCTCGAGGACCTCACCGACGTGCCTGAGGCGCCTCTGCGCGGCGACAAGAAGGAGCGCCCCCACCAGCCCGCCAAGCAGGAGCGCCGCTCCTGGGGCGACGACGCGCTCTACAGCGACCCGCCCGACGCCGCCGCCGAGCTCACCGACTTCCAGACCGTCACCAAGAAGCGCAAGCCGCGCCGCCGCGCCGACGACGTGCAGCAGCGCCGCGCTCGTGCGCCCTCCCCGCGCGCGCGCCGCGAGTCCGCGCCGCCTTCTGACCGCTCTAACGACTCCAACGACGACATGGACTCTGTGCACTCGCTGCCCGCCGCGCCCGCGCCCGCGCCGCCGCCGCCGCCTCCGCCGCCACCCGTGGCGTCCTACGCCGACATCGCGCGCACGCGCCACAACATCCCTGACCTCATCGAGTCGTGCAACTTCTACGCGGAGGGCGGCGGCGCGCCAGCCCCGGCGCCGGCCGACGCGGACGGCTACCCCGCGCTGGAGGCACGCGCGGCGGCGGCGCGGCGCGGCAAGGCGGCTCCGCGCGCCGTCCGCAAGCCCTGCGCGCCGCCCGAGCCCGAGCCCGACGTGGTGCAGGACCGGCGGCCGCCCGTCATCCTGCTGGACGAGGCGGCGCGGCCGCGCGACATGGACGGCGTCACGTTCGGCTTCGAGCTCAACGAGCAGCTGCTGGGCGGGGGCGCGCGGCGGCCGCGCTGCGACTTGCTGCGCGACGCGCCCGAGGGCGGCGTGGCTGTGCGCGCCGGCTGCGCCGCGCTGCGCTACGTGCCGCCCGAACCGCCGCACGACACCGCGCAGCTGCTGCAGCTCGTGGACTACGTGGGCGCAGGTGAGTGTGGGCCCGGGGCTAGGACGCGAGGGCGCGCATGACGCACGAGCTGTGCCTAACCGCGGTTGTCTGTTGTGTGTTGTAGCCTGGGAGGACGTGGTGCGCTGCGGCGGTGGCAAGCTGCGCTACTTCAGCGAGTAGCGCCGAGCGGCCACTGCGTGCTGAGGGGGCCGCGCGGCCGCGAGGACACTCGCCGAAGCTCGGGGTCGGTCGTCACCGTGCCAATACTCGCGAGTGTTCAAGCTACATGTTACTATATTTTACATTAGTAAAAAAAACAAAAAACATACGATGTTGAATCTTTCCGCGATTCCCTCGAGACGAAATATCGTATGCGTAACGCGTGAGGTGACGATGCTAGTGATTATTGCATCCTCGATTGGCGTGCAAGGTGTGTGTGACGTGACGGAACTCGTTAGAGCCGCGTGTCGGCAGTGTGGAGACGTCGGCGTGCGCTCTTGTCGTGACGGACTGTGAAGCGACTGATCGGTATCTCGTTCATACTATCAAATATGTGAAGTGATTACACTATCTAACCAGTGTTCTCACTGTACTTGAAGTAAATTTAATTTCGCTTCAAAGTATGTGGCAATAAGCATTTAACAGTTCAATTTGCACTTTAAAAATCTTTATTTGTTAAAATTAATTTAGAGGATGACGTTGTTTTAGTTTGTGGTCTGGCGCGTGGACAATTTCAAATGAATGGCGTTGTGAATGTAACAACATTACCTTGTGTGAGTGAAAGTCACTGTGTTGCTTTAACATGTACAGATGTCGCTAAACTATTTGTGTGATGTTATTTGCATTCGCCGTAGTTTAAAACCATGTCTTGCTTTAACCTTTAAAATTTGTTTATTTGTTATGTATGTACCAGTTAGAAGTAACACACTTATACCAATCTTGACTTGACAACTAGCCAAGTACAACATTACTGATAGTTCCATGGTAGATGTGACAGGTGCACTATATTCTTTGCACAGGTATGCATGACTTACACCAAACAGACTGCGTAATGTGTGTAAAAATTTGATTGGGCTGTGAGTCAAAATAACCACTATGTGGTGGCTTGACACAGCCGAAAGACGTTGCAGCAGACCCATAGAAAATGGCAGGATAAGCTGGACACATGAAATAATCAGTGGTTCTTCATTAGCAGTACTAGCATAAGTGCTGCAAGGATCTGTTGGCACTTGAAAAACATTGTTCTTAGTATGCATTTCTGTAAACACACAAACAAGATGTTAAACTTAGTTCCGATTTTGTTCATGCGTCAAAAGATCCTTGATCTTTATGGGTATACCCATATTTTTTTAAAATACAGGTTGTATAGTTGGGTTTATTGTTGAAAAAATTTACACAGTTTGTAATAGCACGAGATCTCACCACTTAAATACAAATATTTTTAAAAAGAAACTTAGCGATTAGGGTACTTAGGCAATAATCACTGAAGGATTGTCTTGCATTGGCTACTCAATATCTTTGACTATAATACTGTTTTCATTATTAACGTATTCAACATGACCAATTTTATTTGGCTTCCAATAAATAATATTTAAAATAATTGTGAAAACATTTTTCTAAACTCAACTATAAAACATTGTTATATTATTGATTTTGCACATCTTGTGCGGTAATTTTGGCATGTGTCATGGCTATCTTATAGTGCTAACCCACGTCCGGATTTGGTACGTCCGGACTAACTCCGCCCACAAATCCGCTCTCGCTTACACACGCTCGGATATGGTACGACCGGACTAACTCCGCCCAAAAATCCTAGTGTTGCCGTATTTAGAACATTATTTTCCATTTTCATTTATTACTAAGTTAAATGTAAAAATATCGGGTGAAAATAACCAAAACCAGTAGATCTCCCATAAATCGGGGACTTTTTCAACGCTGGTCGTAGTTGGTACGGCCCAACCAGCCGACAATCCTACTGACGTATGGATTTGGTAAGGCGCAGACTATATCCGATGTAAAAACAAGCGGACCGAGACGGACTCAATTAATAATAATAAAGTTCGGCGGACCACCCTACACACGCTCGGATATGGTACGGCCGGACTAACTCCGCCCACAATGCCGAGGTCCGGCCGTAATAAATCCGAACGTGTGTTAGCACTATTACGTGCGCGAACAACCCGTAGCGCCGCCGGTAGCTCGGCGCGTGTCGCCGCACTACAAGACGCAGCGCGCCAGACGAACATTACTCATGTTTTGGTTCCACTTGAAGAGGCATGTATTATTTTGTTTCTGTTGATTTTTATAATGCTTTTGTTATACTGTAATCACAAATATTTGGTAGATTTTTCTAACTAGCCACTCAAGTCTATTTTGTTATATATTTTTAAGTTTTACCATTAGATACTACCTACTGTAAATAAAATGAAGATCTTATAAGGATTAACTGGCCATACTAGGAACGACCCGACCACGCTTGGACATGATCTTGCTATGATGTGAACTCGTCAACTTTAACAAGTTAATATAGAGATCATATTATAATGTAAGTAATGTTATGTACTGACTGGCTGTGTGATTTTTATTATTTTCTTCTGTTAAGAGTTGAAATGTAAATTATTCTGTACATTACATTTTAATTTGTACTCATTAGTAAGATCATGATCAAGTAGAATAGTATCAATTTGTGAAATTAACATCTAAATAATTTATACATGAGGATTTGTGTTTGTACATCGATGACAAAACGCTTCCGCGCGGTCTGCTCGGCGCCGGGGGTTGTCTTTGTTCATTTGTTGTCGTACAAACGCCAGTATGACAAGGAAAAAGTTTGACCAAACATTTATATAGTCGTTAAGAAGTCATTTAAAATTCATCGTAGTGTTGATGATTATTTACAGACACATACTATCATGTCCTAAGTTAATTATTATTAAAACCAGTTTCATGTGAATGAGTGTTACTTTGGGTACGTGAAAATAAAAATATAAAAAAAAAACTAAAGCTTCTGTATGTATCGTGTGATGAGTGACATCAGTACCTAATGAAAATCATGGTCTATTTAAAATCACTCTGAACATACATAAAGTGGGAATTATAGTTATGATGTAAAATAGGCAATTGTGTGAAAAGCCGCATTTACGTATACAAAGGTTTTGTGTGATTATTTTTCTACCAAAACACTGTTCATACGTTTTTGCTAGGGCTCGTTCGCTTGACATCTCACAAAATAATATTGTGTTAAATATAATTCTATCTATTAAACCGTTTGAAGACATAGAAATATGTATTTCTAGCTAATTGTTTTAAGTGAGTTAGCATGCGAGCGGGCCTATGTGCTATTGCTTGGGATCTCGGATCCTAAATTTGAGATGAAACTAGTCTACTTGAAAAACTAAAATTAATTATTGTTACTACGAAATTTATGCGACTTAGAATAATATTATTCTTTTCACACATAAGTAAATGTTACAATAAGCATTTCTAATTTTACTCAGATATAAAATTAGTCTTGTATTGGCCTTTTACTTGTACTGTTATGTCAGGGTCCTTGGCATGCCTTCTAACATGGCAAACTTATTGAATATTATGTAAGAAACTATATTTTTTGTCGATAACTCAAAATAATGTTATTTGGTCAAATAAGCATTTTTATCGAATTGCAGAGTTGTAACTGTAAATGAATGAAAATTAAAGAACTCCGAAAAGAAATACCGAAATAATATTTCTTTCGTTTTTGTATTTTAAAAAGCAAACAATGTTATTGTACCAAAAATTTTGCTATATTGATGATGAGAATAATGATCAATATTCTTCTTAGAATTTAGTAGGCAACCAATAATGAACACGTATAATGCAATTACATCAGGTTTTTCTAGAATAAACACAGGAGATATTATTTGTGCACAAAAGAGAATATTATTATGTTTGGTTTACAGTTGTAGTTCACGGTTGTTTGTATACCTAATATGTCGTAGTTAGTCGTACCAAAATAGGTGCATCAGAATATTTTTGTAAACTTGAAATCTCAAAACAATTTATAAATAGAAACGCTTACATCTAAAAATGTGTAATAAAAATTCACAAAGTTTTATATGAATTGCAAAAAAGAAGACAACACTTCTGAAAACGACTTCATATACACCGTTACATTTAGATCGTTTTAATCCCGTGCAGGGTCGATCCGGTGCTTGAAACAGTATTGATTTGTAAAGCTAAAATTAAAATGTTTTTGTTTTATAACCAATACTAATTCTCTAGACGTAACGTAGGTATTGAGTGAAACGCCCGCGCCAGGGCCAACGAACGCGCGGCATGTCGCCCCGCCTGCTCGCGCTCCTATTGGTTCGCCGGTTAAGAGAAAAAGGCGGGCAGAGAGCTCCGACTGAATTTTCTTAGTAAAAAGTCATAATTCGAGGTTTGCCTCTCGCCTATTTCCTTCTTCAGTATTGGTTAAATTTAAAAGATATTCCATAAATTGAATATAAGATATATTTTGTGCTTCTGTTTTTCTATTTTAATTTATTGTTGTCAAATTTGTACACTAGGTCTATGTTGACAGCGCAATTTTGAGCATATTTTTAGGGTTCTAGTGCTTCTAAAGATAATGTGTCTTCAAAAAGGAAAACATAGGGGCACGGCATACATCTTTCTTTTTCAGTTTATGGAATTTCTTTTAAATTGATCCAATATTAGGTGAGGAAGTAGGCGAGAGCCAAACCTCGAATTATGATTTTTTACTTAAGATATTCAGTCGGATGTCTTGTCGCATTTCCTCTTTATCCCGTGTTACTATTTGTTCGACGTTGCTTTCGAGTTTTCCATTCTTGATTCTAGTGTTCATTTAAAGTGCAGCTCCTCAATTTCTACATCGTTATTTATCCCTGCGACGTAAGTGCACTAAAGATAACTAACAGCTAGACAATGAAAGCAATTGTCATTATGTCTTCCACATCATACTTGCTCCCGAATTATTCATCCAGGCTGCAATATTAACATGAAATATCTATCTATCAATACTAGATCAAACAACTAGCTACTTTTTTGTACAAATCAAATCTAAAAACGAAGGGTCTGATGTAATTAAGTAATAACTATTTGAGCTTAGGGCCCTTTCCTATAAAAAAGCTGAGAGCGAGCTGGATCTATTTCAATAATAACTAGATTATCCAAAAAAATAACTAATTTTGGTTTCTACAATAAAATAAGTATCACATTAGTGAATCACGATGGCAATCGTTACAAAAAAAACTGTTTGAACGGCCACAACATTGTAAATATAGTGTACATTAATTTCATTTTATGTTCAGAGAGATAATGTTTTTTAATATTGTTCAATGTACTGAGAGGAAGCTCATATCAAAGGTATAGAAATTATTTATTATTTCTTTCCCTTGTAAAATATGTATATATAGATATGCAGAAAATTATCGGATTTTTAACGTTTTAGTGCATCCTAGACGTTGTAGATAAAAGATCTCTTTGGATGTTGTTACTACACACGGAACAGAATTGTGACAGTGCGCGCCCCGCCGCGCGTCCGTTCGAACTAATAAACTGCTATATGTATTGATCGTGATACAAATGTATCACGATCTCCTGTATTTCAATTGTGTTAAGAATTTCTTAGCTGGCTTTCTCTATGCGCACGAGTCCTTGGCGCAGGCTATTGGCATTCACATCATAATGTAAATAGAATATCTGATACCGTGCTATGTGTTGGTTTGAATCGACACGGCGGGGTGGCGCGGCGTGCTATACGCTCGGGGTCTTGTGCCTCTCCAAATAATAAAATGTGCATTGCAATTACTAAGCAGAAAACATAACCATTTTAATATATTAATTTTATCGTATTTTAAAAGCTACTTGAATATTTTTTTACGCAAAGTATCTGGAGATCTAAAAAATAAACATAAGAGAATAAATATAATGAGAGTATGGATGAGCTAAAATTAATTATCTTGAGCTGAAATAAATGTAATTATTTTGTTTAGGTAATGGAGTGATATTGCTTAGGAAAGCTATTTGGCGAAGTGTAAATGTATAAATAAATTAATGCTGAGACATAAGTTTTGTACGATTGTGTCATTTTCTAAATAAATACGTAATAATGTACTACAACATATTCAGTGCCGTAGTATCACTCTATAGAATTATTTGTCTAGAAAATGAGACAAACGTTCTGTATCATAATATGTACCAATATGAAAATTATTTTATTTATCTGCTTTGCATCTAACTGTTTAATAATTATTCTAGGTTTTTACTCTGTTCGTTACTTACGCCTATCTGAAGTAATTATAAGACGACGTTCTGTGAAATGGGTACAATATAATAAACTACAAGAATACTGGCATTTGACCCACGGGCAACTATACGAACCTGTGGTTGCCGTTTATTTCACAATTATCACTTTATTTGATTAATATGATAGCATTTTTGCATATTTTATTTTTTCTGAAATGTCTCATGAATTGTTATTTTCCATACAACTTGTCCGATTTTTATGGAGTGTGGTTAAAGATTGTTGTGGTCTGTCATCTTTTCTGCAATGCAGCAATCACAGTAGTTGTAAACTCTCTGCAAATAAATCAGAGAGCCTGCAAATGGTATAGTAGCTTACAAAGACGGTTATTTTTTTTAGTTCGTGTAATTTTCAGGATGTCGTTTTTTATATTTACATTACTCGTTTTTGAGGACTATGAACATGACGTATTATTCTGTAATGATTTGCGCCCGGATGTCAGAAGGTGAGGTCCTTGTGTTCGATCAGCCTCTCTTGGAATAGTTGCAAGAAAATTATTGTTAATTTCGATATTTACTAACAGTCGTGGAAAAATCATTGATTTTGGTTTATGTTTGCAACCAATGTATGATACTGGAATGTGAGTTAATTGTCTCTCCATTATATATCTATGTAGATGTTAAATTAAAATTGTTTATAAATATGAGGTGGAGTCGTGGAAAAATCATTGATTTTGGTTTATGTTTGCAACCAATGTATGATACTGGAATGTGAGTTAATTGTCTCTCCATTATATATCTATGTAGATGTTAAATTAAAATTGTTTATAAATATGAGGATTTGTCCACGATTGCGTAATCTTTTCTATAGTTATGTTTAGGATCATGCAGGCGCGACAATAATATTGATTTGGTTCGCATCTTTCTCCTGTACGTTATTACTGATGTTCCTTTTGTAAATGTGAATAGAGTAAAAATTTAGTACCGATTTTAACTGTAAAAGATTTGTTTATATAAACAATATTGTAACCAACTGCAATTTACAGTTATGTACTTTTTCACTGTTTCCGTTTTCTTAATAAAATGTTGAAAATACAGAATCTTTTGTCTTCAAAATTCTTGCATGAACTTGAAGTTAAGTGAAAATAAGGTTTATAGAAAAAAATGGTGCAGCTGTGTTTGTGGATCATAAGGAAAGCAAAATACCTTATTACCCGACTGCCGAAGGAGGGTTATGTGTTTATCAGTCTATGTATGTATGTTTGTTCCTATGTCGCGTTCTAGAGAGCAAACGCGTTAGCCGGTTTTGATTATTCTTACGTCAAACGATTCGTCTTATACTTGCGAGTGTCGCTGGCTACATTGATATTGGAAAAAACAAAAAAAGGCGGCTTTTGGGCACCATAATGTGAGAGCCTATTTTTTTTTCTGCCAAGCCCATCGTGTACACACGACACTTATATATTTAAATAAACCTAATTCGAGAAACAAAATCATCATCTTGCCCTTGCCCCATGTCACTTTGGGGTCGGCGCAACACGTTTTCTTCTCCCATACCGCCCTGTGCCTCGTCACGCTATCATTGACTCCCTTTTCTTTCATATCACTCCTCACACAGTCCATTCATCTTTTCTTTGGCCATCCCCTCCCTCTCTATCCATCCACATTTATATTAATAACTCTTTTAGTAACATGCGTTTATCCCTCCTCATCAGATGACCATACCAGGAAAAACGGTTTCCTTTCAACTTTTCTGTCACTGGCGCCACTTACAAACTTCTTCTAATACACTCATTTCTCACTTTATCCATTATCGTCACTCGGCCCATCCATCTCAAGTTTCTCATCTCTGCTACATGCAATCTCTTTTCATCTATCTTTTTCACAGCCCTGTTGGGCTGATCCATACAGTACGACAGGTCTAATCGCGGACTTGTAAATTTTCCCCTTTAACTTTCGAAAAAATAAATGTTAACTAAAAAAGAGTCAATTCAAAAAATAAAAAACCCGACTGCATAAGAAGCGAACTGAAATACTTACACAAGAAAAAAATCATGCTGTGCAGTCGGAGGATAAATCTGGTTTTGGTCAGCCAGCTCGCGAATATGTTGATGATGCGGATTCGCCCAACTGGATCTTTTGTCCCAGGTAGACATAGTCGCCCACAACTTCTAGTGTAGAGTCTCCGACCTTGATAGGAGTGGGTGTAACATAGGCATTCAACGTCACCTTGGTTTTGTCCATGTTTAAGACCCACTCTTTCGGAAGCTCTACTGAGGTCATCGAGCATTGTACTGAGGTCCTCCATGGTCTCAGCCATGACCACTATATCGTCGGCAAACCGAAGGTGAGTGATGTATTCGCCATTGACGTTGATGCCTAGCCCTCTCCAGATTTTTGTAACTTTTATCCAATGATATTCTAATAAAGTTAGAATATCATTGTTTTTATCTCTCAGCTCTACAATGCCTATCTACCCTCGTTCAAGATTCTTGCGTCCTTAATATTAAAAAAAACTTGCACGAAAAATAAATCGACTTAAAAAGCAAAACACTAATAAGTGCAAATTGTTTCGGAAGTCGACGTCGCGTCTTTGTTACCTCTTTTTTAAATCATTTTTTGCACTGTTTAGTGTATTGCTTTTGAAGTCTGTTTATTTTTGTGTGAAAAAGTTTTTATTTCTTTTTTATTTTTAATAAACCATTAATAAAAATGAGCAAGTTCTTTAATAAATTAATAAGCTAACCTAACCTAACCATAATAACTCAATTTACACAGTCGTGCTGTTTGTCGCTAAGTGGTTTTGGAGAAATGCGTGGACAAAGATACACACTTACACTAATGAAATTGGCACTTGTGTTTAGAAGCCCACATAGATTATCTTATGTGAATATTGTGCAGTTCCATTAATATTACATAAATACATAGTATCAAATTGATTACCTCCTTTTTTTATGAAGTCGGTAAAAATAGTTTCACCTATGATTGATTCAATAAAGGCAAGAACAAAAAAATCGTGACGATTGGTACTTCTGTATATATTCTCTTTGCTGAAAACAAAAACAGGCGACTTGCTCAACACCTTGAAACTGAGCAACTTGAAATAGTAAGTAAATCCAACTAAAATGTTCGTAACCGACCACACTTCCGCATGCCGCTTGTCTAGCGCTAGGCTCTAGGCCAGGGTCACCAAATGGTGGACCGCGGTCCGGATCCTCTAATCTCAGTAGTACCTACGGCTGTTTTATTCGGGACCGAACTACTGAGACTAATTTTGTCTCATTAGTTACTTTATGACGTCAAACCGAACTAATGAGACAAAATTAGTCTCAGTAGTCCGGTCCATCAAAACAAACGAACTACTGAGACTAGAGGGTCCAGATACACACCGTCGCTGGCCTATTTTGTGTGGATTGTAAACAGTATCTACAATATTATTCACATAATTATGTTCCTTGGGTACGTTATTTAGTAATAATTTATGCCGCATTTTCTCTACTGCGTCTACAAGCGTATATTTACAAATTTATGCTTACCTTTTATTTCAATTTTAACAAAGTAAATACACGTGGTGATTTAAAGGCCTTAACAGCTAACACGTCAATTAATGAAATACTAATAATTTTGATGCATTTATGACTGAATAGCTTTTGTTAGCGGCTTTGCCCGCGTGAAAGACGAAAGTTATCCCACGGGAATATACGACATACATAAAAATAGCCTAATAGTATATTTGTGTTCAAAATTGCATTCAAATTCGTTCAGTCGTCGAGGCGAGATGAACTAACAAACACCTTTCAGTATATTAAAATGTACTCTGTGCAAACACCTCTAGTGATCTAGTCTATAAATACAGAACTTCACATTTTAAGTAGAGTTAGGCAAAGACATGCGGGAGCAAATCCTGAACAAACTGATTCATATATATTCATATTCTTGTACACAAAATAAAAATTTCAAATACAAAAGGAAAACTTATGTACAAAGGCGAACTTTTTACAACTTGGGTTCTCTCACAGCAAACCTCAGTGCTAAAGAGAGATTTACAAAATTAGGACAGTTAACAAAAGGGCAAAACAAATACTTTTTAGATAAACATAAACATTTGAATTCTTACTAACTAAATACACTATATGTACTCCATTTGCGATAACATTAGACGTTTAAATTAGCGCATTTTACAGCCCGTTCAACCGATTTTGACTTCTGTTGCGTTGGTGATACGACACATGTTAGCTAAAAGATTTGGTAACATGTTATGATAGTAAAAAGATTTGGAAACATGTCTAATGTTATTTCAAATGGAGTTTACACAAATTGGGATTGAGATGGGATGCGTTCTTTTTTCGCATCTTATCCTTGGCAGCCTACTTGCTTCTCTTCGGCTGATCCTTCATCGTGCGCGGACGCCGTATCGGATGTGTTGCGTCAGGGAATGGAGTAATACATTCCATTCTCTGACGAAGCAATGTCTAGCGTTGACCGGCCATGATTTGGCACCGAGTGCAAGCGCGCTAACGCGCTTAAACATGAGGCGTACCAGCATGGGTCGACGCTCGGACACGCAAAGCAAGCGACGTCGGTCAGCGGAAGAGAGCCTACAATAGGGCTGCTAAGTCCTGCAAAAAGGTGATGCGAAGATCTCGGATCACATTAGCCGTATTGGGACCTAACTTGCTTGGCTGGCTAAGTCGATTGAATCGAACTTCTGCCGTCCCTCACTACCACCACTGCTGATGCCCGACGGGTCACTGGCCCACTCCGCTGAGGAGAAAACATATTTGTTTGCCTCTTTTTTGCGGTATCTTCACAAAATCAGTCAGCTGGGGATCTATCTTCTAGCGTATGCCATTCACATCTGGAGTGAGGTCATCGAGAGGCACGGGGAAGCGCTTGCAGTCTCCCTCGACATCTCGAAGGCTTTCGACAGTGTCTGGCATGAAAGCCTTATTGGTAACCCAACTAACAATTTAACGTCGTTCAAAAGTTTAGTAAACGTTACAATTCCATTGATCGTAATACCTAAGTCGCACTAACGTTTTAATAACGTTTACTAAACACAAAAATGGCCCCAGTTATACGACCAACATTGTCGTATAATGGACATACAAAAGTCACAAGTTGACTTCGTTAAAGTCATTCAAAAGTCGTATGAACGTTATGGAATTACCACTTTCGTCGCGCAGAAGTCGCATCATAACTTTACAACGGCTCGTTTGTTGTATTGTCGTCATGCAGGTGTTTTTGAATGACTAAAACGTTTTATTTGAGTCAAGGAACAACACCTGTAAGACTTATTCATTTTTCTTGTTAGTGACAGGTGTTTGTGGTTGTGTTTCGAGATTTGAGTGCAAAATAAATAATTACAAGGCAATAAAAGGTGAGTGTTATTTAACTTATATTTATATACCTCGCTAATTACTGTATCTGTCTCTCATGCCGTTTAGTTCGACTGGGTATTAAAGTTATATGATAATATACCTATGTGTAATAATTTCAGATTTTCATGCCCCCTCGCAATTTTGTGTTTAAATGATTATATTTTTATTAATAAAAATATGTTTATTTCTAAAAATGTTGGACATGTTGCTTTTGTCACACACTTATCTCTTTACGACGTTGTAAAGACATAAAGTCGTATTAAGGTTATTTCAAGACCATGCAATACGCCATGACAGCTAGTTATTAGGGTTCCTCATAAATTTAAAACCCTTTTCATATTGTTCACAGTAAAAGTGCAGTGCAGATTTCAAAACATTTTAACATTCAAGTAAATTTTATCTGAAAATATGATAATTCAATATTTGGTTATAGATAAATTTCTAACGAGTGCAGATTTTAGACTTCTTAATAGATTGATTTGGCCATGGGAAAGCACTCATTTTATATTATCGGAAAAGTGCTATGGTTGCCACAGTATCATTGACTTTCATACACTGCGGCCATTTCATTTCATTATCTATACATATAAAATGCTTTGTCCTGAATGACTGACTGACGGATCAAAGCACAGCTTAAACCGCTGATCGTAGAGACTTGAAACTTGGAGGGTGTATTCTTTCTAAGACGTAGGCATCCGATAATAAAGGATTCTTGGAAATTCTACCCCTAAGGGGGTAAAGTGGGGGTTGAAAGATTGTATGAAAAATCTTATTCCTTCGGCCAAAATTCTTGAGACTTGGTACAAATAGTATTATAAGTAAATTATATAGGTTGTCATTATTCGTTTTTCGAAACTACCCCTAAATGATGATTTAAGGGGTGTTGAAATTTGTATGGAAAATCTGATTTCTTGAGTCAATAAACTTGAAACTTGGTACAAATACCAATCCAAATAAACAATAAAGGTTTTCATTATTAGTTTTTCGAAACTACCACCAAAAGATTATTTAGGGGGTGTTAAAGTGTTTTTGAAGAATTTTAAATCTTGGGTTAATAAATTTGAAAGTTGACATGAATATCAACAAAAGTAAACAATAAAGGTTGTCGTTATTAGTTTTTCGAATCTACCCTCGAAAGACGATTTAGGGGGCGCTAAAGATTCTTTGAAGAATCTTATTACTTTAGTTAATATAATAAACTTGAAACTTAACATAAATAAACAATAAAGGTTTTCATTAATAGTTTTTCGAAACTACCCCCAAAAGATTATTTAGGAGACATTTTTATTTTTTTGAAAAATCTTATTTCTTGGGTTAATAAACAAGAAACTTGACATAAATACCAACCTAAGTAAGGAATAAAAGTTGTCATAATTAGTTTTTCGAATCTTCCCTCAAAAGGCGATGTAGGGGTTGTAATTTTTTTTAAAGAATCTTATTTCTTGGGTCAATAAACTTGAAACGTGATATTAGTACCAGACTATGTAAACAATAAAGGTTGGCGTTATAAGTTTTTCGAAACAAACCCAAAACTAAGATTCTTACTGGACTGGTTCTAGGAGAGCACTAAGCAGGAATATCAGAAATTCAACCTTTAAGGGGGTGAAAAGGGGAAAAATTTGTTTGTTAGAAAAATCAAATTCCTTGGGGATAAAGTAAATAATCGAATTTAACATAAACGTTTTTTGAAATTTTCCCCCAGATATGGTTAAGGGGTGTTAACGTTTTTTTGAGGCATCTTACTGCGGAATATTACTAACATGTACGAAAAATAAAAAAGAGAAGAAAAAAGTGAATATTATATTTGGGTTGTTCAAAACTCGACCTTCAACGGGGCAAAATGGGGTTATTAAGTTTTTAGGAAAGGATTTTACTTTGTGGCGGTAACCTAAAATTTATTATTCTTTAAGTCAAATAACGAATCGTCCTAAACCAATAAACCCTGTATATCTACGATACCCCATTTTTATAGATTTAATTATAGCTTATTTTTGGTGGCCTTCACTAATTGCACATAAGAGTCATTCGAAAGATAAACGAAATCACGTGAACGAAGTCGCGGGCGAAGTGCTAGTATCAAATGAAAACAAAATTGGAGATTTATTGCATTTTAAGGATTTTTGGTGCCACAACTGCTTAAATTTTACCGTGTACAATCATTTTTTGCAAGATGAATGTGATTATTGTTTCTACTCAGTTCCTGAAGGAATTGAAAAATAGTATTATCATGCCTTCAATTACAAAAGCTCTCACTTAACCTTTTTTATTCTATCTCTTAATCCTGTGTAAATTAAAATTGGTAAACATTCAATCAAGAGTATTCTATTCTATTCAATAAAATCTTATACACATCTAAGTACAATTTAACAAATGAGTAGGTACTTAAACAAAAGTATAGCATCACACAAACATCCACCTCCCGCCCGCGCCCGCTATATGCCATTAGTAGCAAAACATCTTTCACCGTGAGTGAACGCACGCAAGTGACTGCGACGCTGCGTCACGCAGTGCCGGCCAGGATTACTGGTTAGTTTTTAAACTTTTATTAAACACTACATTATTATGAAGTAGAAATAATTGGTAATATGCATTTTGAAATATGCTTATGTATTTTTCCAAGCTGAAGTACTTAGTTGTGAAATGATTAGCGCCCGAATTTATGGGTGGGGATATTTATGTTTCCTTCTTGATTCTACGTATATTTATTATTATAGGTAATTTTGTATACCTACCTGTGTGTTGGCATGGCACATTACTTATAGATAGTTTTAGTTTTAAATAAATGTAGGCGTAAATGAGTTTGCGGCGACTCCAAATGCTTCGATGTACCAGCGGACTCTGCGCACCTGCCTCTCCTCCCTCGCCAATAACGCTGAGGCCCGCCAATGGTCCACTGTGCATCGCCGCTCCACCCGGTGATAAGTGCCGGGTCAATATAGTTCTCGGAGTAAGAATTGCGATTATCTTAAATACTAATGGTTGTTATTATTATAGTGCACTTAACTAATTTAGGGACACAACTAATTCGAAGTGGATCTACATTGTTTAGTTAGTTAGTATTATAATCTCGGTGGCAACCTGATTCTATCCCATAACGACATGATTATTGAGTTGTCACAGTAATTGTTATTTTTATTAAATATGAGTCTACGCGCGACTGGAAGGCAAAATGCCCTTGCCTTCCAGTCGCGCGTAGACTTCGCGTGGTGTCCTAGTCTGTCTCTTAAAAATAAACAAGGATAGAGAGTGCGACTACTGCGCGACTTGAAGACAAAACTTGCGTATGTTAGGTAGGCTGGTATCATAGTCAGTCATGTGAGACGAGAGAAAGTAATTTGATATTATTTGGTATGTCGTATAGTTTTTGTTAGTTTATGAATTTGTGTTTTTATTTTTTTCGTTTTTGCAGCATAAACATGCCTTACAAAATAATTCAAACCAAGCAACGAGGAAAATTTATCCTCTCAATTATCCCTGATAAATGGGAACAAAATGGAATATTACACTGGCCGAAACGGAGAGTGGAGGACTTGTTAGAACAAGATTCATCTTGCCCTGATGATTCTTGGCTCAATATGAAGTGTCAGGTCAAGAGGACCGGATTAATATCAAAACAAAGCGCAGAAGCAGAACTAGGTAATATGTTACAAGAAAGTGACACAGAAACTGAAGGAAGTACACCACTTACGTCCAATGCAAAACTTATAAATGTTGCTCAACACAACTTTGACGAAATTGCAAGCACCTGTGAAACAGTAAGTACCAACATTGTTATTACCAAGCTTGTGCCCAAGTACTTTCTTTACAAGTTCCATTATTATACCTAGTAGGTAGGTAAATCAAATCTTTTGTTACCTACTTCAAAATTGATCATTTGATGCAATGTTTAGGTACTTCAATTAACAGAAAGAATTACTTACCAACTTGCTTATAATAAAATTAAGACTCAATTAAATTGCGAGTCCATAGGCATTCGTATTTTAAACGGTTTGTATTGAAAGTGTCTCATAACACTTTGTCTTACATGTTCAGGACAAAACTTTTGAGGCGCCGATCCAAGAAAAGTCAATCAATACCTAATGAACAGGCTAATAGTTTCCTCTACGAATATATTACTGATTTTCCTCAAACATCAGAACAGAACGTTACCTTGCAAGTGCAAAATGAAAATTCTCAGAACACTGAAGCAATTTCGAACATATTAGAAATAACCAGAGCATTACAGCAGAACCAACAAATTATTTAAGATTATATAAAAACCATGGAGGACAAAATATTGCGTAAGTTGTCATTTTTAAGTGCACAGGTGGATACTATTGCAAAGCGTAATGTGATGCCTGGCAAAAAAGCAGAAAATGTGGCATTTAAGATTATCTAACAAGGAAGATTTACACAATTTTGAAAAACTATTATAAAATCCGAAGTGTCGATCAGATATTAGGAAGTAAAGAATAAAATAAATATTGATACTGAACCTTTTTGTTGTTCATGTATTGTACACTTTTCTTCTTCAACATTTGTTATTAATGCCACGGTTGTTGGCGTTGTACTTTTTAATAAAAGAAAATCTCGATTTACTTTCCTTTTGAAAGTTCCACCGTTTAAGTCCTCTCCACGAATTTTTTGCTTCCATTTTTCGTAGTAAATTTAATCAAACGTTCCGTAAATATGGCGGTCTAGACGTTTTAAAGTCAAAACCTGACTTAAACGCGACTACAAGTTTGATTAAAGTCAGGGCAAGACAATAAACGGACATCATGTAATATTTATAGGTTATATTTGAGTATTAAATAAACAACCAAGTCATTTAAGAGTCTCCAATTGACCGCTGTAAAACAGGATAGTGATCGTTATATAAACGTCACTGTGAAAACGTCTATACAACTGCTACATTACATAGATGTCTTATAAAGGTTTTATGTGACATCTATGTAATGTAGCAGTTAGTCAAAACGTTTAATGGACTATAACGTTAGTATTGCGTTGTCGTACAAACGTTTTAGCTAAGACTGTAATATAACGTCATTTAGTTTAGTCTTACCAACGTTGCTAAGACCAGCATAATATGACATATTCGTCGCACGACTAATAAGTTAAATTAAAGACGTCTAAAGGTCCTAGTAGTCATCTCACTATCATTATAAGACTGCTATCCAACTTTATGTCGTATAAGTCAAGACTTATATGACGTTTTTGTTTGTTGGGAAGCTGCCTTCATTCGGTCTACCCAGTTGTCTGTGCGATTGGATTGCAGACTTCCTGAGGGACCAGCCCATTCGAGTGGTAATTGATGGCAGCTCGTCTGACCAACTGGGTATTAATGCCGGGGTCTCTCTGGGGTCGGTTCTCTCAGCAACGTGTTCTTGCTGCACATAAATGATCTGCTAAAACCTTTGGGTATGCGGACGACAGCACTGTTGCTGAGAGATGTGTCCGACGCGCGCGCTAGTGGACCTCAGATCCGGTCTCTGCGGGAGGCCATGGTTGGGCACTTGAATCTGTCCTTGAAGGCAGTCTCCGAATGGGGCGATGCCAATCTGGTCAGGTTCAATGCTACTAAGACCCAAAAAAAAAACTCGCCATATCATAAAAAAAGACCAGGAATTTAACATATGAGAGGTTCTATAAGAAGTGGTAATCCTCAAGATATCTTATTGACCTAGTCGGATGTCTCAACATCAACAAACACTCGTCAAAATAGATAATATGACACCAACTGTTCAAATGTTTTCACCTTCAGGAAAGGTGTATGACGGATGCACATTTTGTCTGCAATGTGTATGAAAAGTATATGAATAAATCAGAAATCTCCCTGTGTAAGTTCTCAAGAGATTTCTGATTTCTATTTATTATTTGCTGTTGATGGCAAGCGCATTTCCAATCGGCGATACACTGACGACACCGTTCACCTTGCTACAATTGACGACATGAAGATACTACATAGATTGGAGGTGGAAAGTGGTAAATCAGCAAGCTTATATTGATCGCATGATCGCTTTAAGCTAATTTAAGGAAAGCTACCGGGGGCTTGTAACATCCAATGCATCTGTGGAGAGTTTCACTTATCTGGGTTCTAATATTAATAATGAAGGCAGCTGCGTCCCGGAAATAAAGTTACGGATAGCCACGGCATAGCAGTGGAGCGGTGTTGTGTCATATCTATTCCATGGAGTTAAAACTATCCCAGCAAGATAAAGATACGAAGTTAGACGAAAATGTGGTGCTCAAATCCGACAGAGTTTGACAATCGTGGAAGCCGTATTTGTACTTACCACATGAATTATTCAGTCATGCACATGATTCTTATAGCAAAAATAATAATCTCAAAATATTCTGTGACATAATATTTTATTTTCATAATCAACATGATACAGATGTTTATGGCTTCGTATTTAAATATCATTCTATTATAATAAAAATATTAACAAATTATCTTACATCCACTTGAAAATGTACATTTGTAATAGACCTTACAAAATATTCTAGAGCACTACAAGTTGATATCAGAACGCGGCGCCGTCGGTCGCTGAGCAGTCAGCAGTCGGCGCACGGCAATATCCTGACATCAACTTGTGTTCAATTGTAACACTTATAAAGATAATGCTCTATTGCTCCTACTTTAAGGCATTAAAAGATAGTTTTACGACGCGACATTTTCTATTAGGACGTAAAAGAGCTTCGTTTAATGCCCGCTAGACATTTGTCACTTCCTAGATTAGTAGCAATGACGATATTTATTATTGATTAAAATTGAAACCTGTTCATTAGAAGCACCTGATTTTATATAAATTTATATTCACGTCTACTTATTAATTTTCTTGGCTTCTACAGAAGATAATATACAACTAAATTAAGACATAATTACCAGGCCCCAAGAGTGGGATTAAAAAAAACTTCATAATAACATCAGACAGTTTGTAACTGACAACGATATCTTCAGAATTCAGTCCAGAACATTTCATGAATACAACTCCTGTTTGTTTTGACTGCCAAAGCATTAACTCGTTTGAATAATGAATCGTGTTAGTTGGAACACCGTGACAAGCCTGTTAGTTTCGATAATGTAAGTGAAATACTTTCGTTGTTAGTTGTAGAGTGTGAAGCTTCGAAACGTTTGAAATATACGACCAAAGCGGTGCTCACAATTGTCTATTAGCTAACAAATTAACTATTAGGCCACGAGTCGCGTGGAAATCGAGATAGCGTCATAAATAAGAATTATGTACACATTAACCGTACGATTAACTAATTTTGAAAAATAACAATAAATTATAAAAACAACCACAGTAACTTGGAATGAGTAAAACTTCCAACGCAAATGTGACGGCGTAAACGAATACAACGTTAGCCTAGAACGACGCTGACGACTGAGACTCGATGCGGTGCTGCGCGCCCGCCGCCGGCTAGAAGATGTCCGGACACTCCGTCCAGTCCTGCTTTTGCTTGCACTCCCAGTAGCGGTTGGTGTACAGGTGGCGCAGGTGCGGCTGAGGCATGGCCGCGTGCGCCGACAGCGCCTGGCGCGAGAACCACAGCGGCCGCGGCGCCGGCGGGGCCGCCAGGCCGCGGGCGGCCGCCGACTCGGCCGCCGCCTCCAGCTCGCGGCGCTTGGCGCGCTGCTTCTCCTCCAGACGCAGCTTCTCGGCGTTGGCGTCGTCCCACAGCCCCTCCTCCATGAGGCGCTGATCGGGGCGGCGCCGCGAGTCGGTGGGCGCCACGCCTTCCTCGAACTCGTTGAGCTGCGCGGCCAGCAGCGTGAAGTTGTACCACTTGTCGGCGTCGGGCGGCGCGGCCACGCGCTCCCAGGCGACGGTGAACTTGCCGGTCTTGCACACGGTGTTGTCGGGCGACGCCGACGTCACGGGCGCCACCTCTACGCGGCTGTCCCAGTGGCCCTGCAGCACGTAGCGCGGCTGCAACACACATACAATATTACTATCTGGATAGCACTAATCTACATCAGCATATTTTTACTTTTTTTATAACTATAATTGTCATTTGTTTTCATAGTTTTTGATGTTATAGTAAAGTACAAAGCGTAACTGACCACTCCCTGTGGGTCCTTGATAACGCCGGTGACCTTCCGCTGCGTGTCCTTACTGAAGTAGCCGTAGGGCAGGTACTTCAGGTGCGCCACGTATCCCGCCGCCTGCCCCGCCTCGCCCACGATGTCCATGTCGCCGTGGTTGTCCACCCACAGCTTGCCCACTATTATATTGTGTACTGTTGTTGTCACCTGTATCAAATACGAAAAAAAATACAGATATCTATTTTGTTAAAAAAAAAATCCCTTCCTATACACTATATTCTATGGAGGCTAACGCGTTTGAATTTACCGCTAGAGGCGCTGGTGTAAACTGAAGTCTTCAAAATATCAAATTTCATAGATTTTTTCTTACTTTTACCGCGTATTTAGTTTATGAATATTTCATAAATATGGCAGATTAAGATAGGTACAGGATTTACCAACCACTGCTTTAATAGTTTTATGTTTCGGCAAGTGTTATCCTCCTTTTTTTTTAAAAACAAGGCCGGCGCAAAACTGCGGCATACTCGGTTTTAATTTATTTAATCGCACTTTTACGGTATTAGAAGTTAATTTTAAAAACTTAGATTCCGTATAACAACGTTAAATGGCGGAGCACACCAGATGGCGTGACGTGTGCACGCGCGTGACTAACGCACGCAGAGCCGCATCTACTCACAAACCGAGTCTGCGCGCGTGTGTAGCGGAACGGCAACGTTGCACACGGGCCTGCAGTGATGACGTTGAATTATATGGCGCTCCCGTTAGATGCCAGACTAGGCACGCATGCACACGCATCGGTCATTGCTGCACGTTTTGTGTGCACGGCGATCTGAATCTTTTGTCGCTTTTTCGTCAGAAGAGCTGCTGATGTCTAGAATATCTTTTCGCCAAATACTCTCAACTTAATATGGCTGCTGACAACGTTTCTCACGCGCGTTCAGCAGTTGCCTGCGTGACGTAATGAGTGCGCGCGCGACGTGTGCTGTACTGGTCTTGGCCGGTGTGACAAGAGTCGCACGCGCGTGCGCACGTCACGTCGCAAGTCACGTCAAACTACGCTTCCGGTGTGACCCGGCCTTTAACAGCTATATTAAAATTTATGGACCTAGTCGACAGTGGTGCCACTGGTGAGCAATAAAACGTTAGCCCCCATTGCGATTGTTGTACTCTGGCACTCAACCTATGAAGCTCAGTCGTCTGTGTAATGTATTTGCTCACCTTGTTGACCTACAGGGATTACTTATTCTTTATTGTGCACCAAGAGTTAATTTAATTCAGGCGGACTATATTAATATTCAGCCTCTTATCAAGTCTGTCTAAGGGTTATATCACCATCAACTCGAAAATGTCTATTTGTCTGCCTCTAATAGAATATGCTTGATGATGCACAGCTTAATAAAAAGCTAACCTTAGTCCAAGAAAATACATTATTATTTAGGAAGAAGACACGCGAATCGGCTACAGGGTCGATCGCGATGAACTGTCCCCGGAAGCGGCTGCTGATGGCGATGTACTGCTCGCACGTCCAGCCTGCCGCGCCCTCGCAGTGCTGCGCCGACGTGGGCGGGTGGTGCGACACCTAACTGAACCAACCTCTCTACACTACAATCACTTCTCTCAGCGGCACCGCAACCAACACGTAACGCAATCGCAATCTTCACTACTTTGGAAGACAACTTATCAAGTAAAAAACTCTTTAAACTTGGCTTAGGTATTTCAAATCGTAATGGTGAAATTAGGTGTAAAAGCCCAAAACCAGTGAAAGAGTACGAATTGCGTTAGTGATCGAGTGCGTGGTGCGTGTATCCCTGCCGCGCCGCCTACCTTCCTCCACGTGTACTTGTTGCCGGAGCTCGGGAACATGGCGGACGCGCCGCCCAGCGGGATGACCTGCAGGTACTTCCCCCTAAACTTTGTGGTCATTGTGAACTCCTGCCAGCACTGCCAGCCTGCCTGACCCTCGCAGAACTGCGCCACCATCGGCGGGTGGTGGGACACCTGATCACATACAATTTTGAATTTATTCATTTATATTCAGTGGCCGAAATGTAATCAAATGATAAGTAATAGGTTAGTGCAGGCAGGAAGAGGGAGGCAGGGGAAGCGGCAGGGAGACTTGTGGAAAGGATTTGATATTTTATATTCAGGGAAAGAAGTATTCACGGCTTTACAGAATACATTCATAAAGAAATCCCCATGTATATATATATATATTATTTAGTATAGGCTCGCGCTTGACCACTATCTCACCTGATGGTAAGCAATGATGTGGTCGACGGTGAAGCACGCTTACAATAGATCGCGTGATATTGTAAACTCTTTCTTCTCAATATGGCACGGGTATATTTTAAACTATAGAATATGAATGGGATTTATTGTATTTGAAATGAAGACATAACAAGATTCAATTACAAACCTAAGATGTCTGCAATAATTCAGTGAAAGACACACTATTATAATAATTGAAAATACAATTTTTATTCAAATACAATTATGACAATTTTTACTTCTACTTATCATGCATTATGGCAGGTTTTTCTCTAACTTAAACTAAATACAGAGTTGCCTATTACGAGTATTTCTGATGCATATTTCGGGCATATACCAAAGGGAAATTATTGAGTTGCACTTTTAGTGCAATCTTAAGAATTTCCAGGTACAAGATGATTTATTTTATTTGTTAGAGACTATTTAATAACCACAGTGAGAGCTTAGATCTAAATGACTCAAGCGAATGCGCCAAAATAGCCCGTGAAATTCCCTTTTCATGACAAACGCATTGAGCTGTTACTTTTTATCAATTTTAAAAATAACGTTTAACAGACAACGCTACCGACAACTGATTGACCGCACAGATAAGCGTTTCGCGCGAAAAGGATAGAATGGCCTCTTATCAAATTTTGCGAATAGTTACTTCAACTTTAAATTTTATATTTTTTTGTTATTTCTGTCATACCTTTAAAATGTGATACTATTTTCTTTAATGTCTAATGATGGCCCTGGTTCTCTATTCTGCGGGTAGTGTTAGCGCATTCTCCTCCACAAGTATGGATAAGCACTTGATAGCAAAGCTTGAGAAGATCACTTGCCTGCTCGGATATGGAGCGCCAGCCGAGGTCCGCCATGCGGTCGCACTCGAACGTCTCGCCCAGCAGAGGGTTGAACGGCTTGTTTGTTCTGAAACAGTAATCATTGGCATGTAAGTCAAAGCAAGTTCAGCCATTGCTCCCTGGCTGGCATTTGTTTGTTACGGGGATAGGCAGTCGCTTCATCTATACATATAAATAAAATTGGAGTGTCTGTTTTCAATATTCAAATTACCGTTTTTTTGATAAGATTTTGAGCTGTCAAATGTAAAATTACTAGCTGGACGGAGTACACAATTGTAAATGTAATACATTATCCTTTACATTTACTGTAAGACCTGGTGAAATTCGTGGGATGTACTGGTTATACCAAAACACAAAGCAACGAGCGCCTAACCTTAACCCGAACCCATAAGTTATTAATCTTTTAAACCAGAAATTAGTCGTAAAAACGCTGAACAGGAACCACCTTCTATAAATAAGTAGGCGGCGCAGCATTGGCTACTTTAACACGGCGAATTCGCTTATGGTACCGATTGCAAATAGTAAAGAATTTTTAGAAGAAAATTGTTATTATCTGTTAGGAGTACCGCAGAGGCGGTTCCAGGGTGGTGTTTTAAGAGGTCACGGGGCCCCTTTATGTGCTGATGGTGATCACCAGCGTGGTAAGCGAGGTAAAAATTCGACACTTCCTTGCCTTTTCCCCAGATATTCAGGTGTCTTTTGAGGGATTCCCTCGATAGCAAAAAAATAAGTACCTGTTCGCCGTGGTAGCGTAGGACGAGACTGTGAATGCGGCGACATAGGCCAGCTGCTGCGCTGGGTCACTGAACTGGGCGGCCTGGTCCAGCACCGACGAGTACTCGTAGTCCTCCGTCAGCCGCTGCAGCATCGACAGCGGCTCGCTGAAGTTCACCGGGATAGGTATCTTCGATAACTCCTTACCTACAGATTAACGTGTTTCATTTATTAAGATGTAACTCCAACCTCGCAAATTGGGCCTTCCTTGACGGAACAACAGCAGGAATTGGATACGAAGTCGCAAACCATGCTCCACCTCATTTATCCTGACCTCTGTGCCAAAACATAGAGCCAAAGTGATCTGTGCTATTATAGACGATGCCGTGGAACTGGCAAAGTTTTGGGCGTAAGAAATAATAATAATTTAATTTTAATAATAATTTAATTAATACAATGCATGAAAATGTATATTTTAAAATTTTAATTATGAATGTATCCAAAATTTGTTTGCCTAATAGGTTAAACATAGCGATCCTGAAATTAGAATAAGATCTCATTATATTATATTGTACCTATGTTTTTACAAATAAATAATTTGAATTTGAAAACTAAATTAATTTCGTGGCAACAACACGAACAAGCATGTTATGTATTATACAGCTAAATATGATATATGAGCTTTCCCAGCAGTTTTGCTGCTGTGGTCTATCCCACTGATACCGAGAATTTTTCCGTGATAAAAGTAGCCCTGGCACCCGACAATACTTTCAATCAATGAAAGCATTTTCGTAATCGGATAAGAACTTAAAGATTTTCGAATTAGATGTTGGACAGTGGTTTTCAATTTTAGGTGGTAAGATTTGTGAGCTAAGATTCGGCCAGCCGCAAAAATGTAGTCACTGAGATGCCGATCAAGGCCAACGTCACGGCCGGTTGGTCATTGGCCGTTACGTGTCTCAATCTAAATTCTTTATTTAAGAATTTAGATTGTTGTTAACAGAATTTTCAACTTTGTAAAGAGCACTGTCTCTGACACTCATAATATGCAACGATAGTTTTTGTTAAAATATCTACTATTACAGTTACAATTGCTCGTTTTTTACAGAAAAAAGCCGGAACACCATAACTGGTTTTTACGATGTTTTCATGTAACAGTAACTACCCTATTATACATGGTTTCTGCAAAGAAGTTATCGACGCGACACAAATAAAATGTGATTCAAATGATTTGATGAGATGTTAAAAAATCATCAACCACACGAACTAATGTTTAACAATATGTCACAATAATTTTGCGATAAAATTATCGCAAAATTTCTTTCCAAAATCTGTGTCTAAGTGAATTGATAATGATAACACATACCTATACAATTTTTCATTATGGACCAGAGGCTGAGCGGGTAGTTAGGCTTGTCCGGCACTCGCGTCCGCCGCGGGTGCCCGTCGATCATAACGGCCTGGGTGTGCATCACGTGCGGCTGCAAACATACACACAAACAATTATAGACACACTAGATTCTGCAAGCGGCTGCAAGGGGCCAGTATGAAAGACAGAAATTATCCCAAAGGAACACACTCCCGGAATTAAAAGTATCCTACGTCCTAAGTCAGGACATGGTTTACTCGCCATCGCCAGGACATGATGTGCCTCGAGTTTTATACAAACTCGTTCAGATATTTAAATATAAAGGGATAACAAACAGACAGAAAGACACACAGTTACTTTCGCATTTATATTATTAGTATTGTTTTTTCTTTACTGCTTAGGATTACTTGCTGGATTGTATAGGTTTGTTAGGCAGTGGCTCCATGCAAAATACTAGTACTCAGCTGCATGCAATTAATACTAAATATACTGCTTAAATAACCAATTTATGTATACAAGTTAAATTCATCATAATCAACATTTCAGCCGAAAGACGTCCACTGCTGGACATAGGCCTCCAGATGTGAGGTCTGGGCTACTCAACTTCTAAAGCGCGTTTTCATGGTCGCTCTTTTTCGCTTTGAAGACTGCCAGAGCCGCGAAGGACGACATTTGAATAATTTTATTTTTAAAAAGTAATTTTCCGATGTCTTTAGATTCTGATTTTGTAATTTTATGTGTATAAGTCATGGGTCAAGTGATTAATTAGGGCACTATGTGTAATGCCCGGGCATAATGAATCAAGTCAAATCGGGCAATGTAATGAATACTGATTTAAACTTCTATATTTATCACATTGTCTGGTCGTTATGAATATTGCTACGTAACTGTTGGGCAATTCGTTAATTATGCTCAATGAATTAGTCTAAGAGCGAGCAAAGCGAGCTCGGGAGCTTAGTGCTCCCCGACACGGAAGGTTAGGTTCCAAGGGTTTGACGGGAGCTAAAGTGAGCGAACTCAGCTTCCGTTATCTCCTTCATGTTAGGTTACTTTGGTCTCTGCAGACAGAAATAGGCCGGCGAATATATATATCAATATATTTTTTATTTTTTTATGCATCTACAAAAGTCGAGTTTTTTCTGAGACACAGTACAACGCGACTTCAAGGAATGGAATGGTCTTTATACGGAATGGGCAAAAAATCTTGGATCAAACGAAACAGGGCGATAATTAGGGTTAGGTTGGGGTTAGCAATAAAACCACTCTGTAGATGAAAATCGTTTGATTTAGCTTCCCCCTACACGAGCTAAATCCTGTTTTGCCCGGAGAGTTAGTTGCGGCACTTCTTCCCAGGAAGTAGTGGTCAAAGCCATCTTAACGCAGATTATCGAGAGTCTTTCAAAAAACAATGCCTAAGTGAACTCATACGTCTGAAAACGCTGATGACTGTAATATTCAGCAACCTTTAATATGTAAATTCCCGAACGACATATTATGTAGAAACCAACTAAATGGACTTTAAGTCTGAAGATCGACACACGGTGACAAGCTACATACGTAGTTACGTGTTTTTAAAGGCTTACGTAAAGCCAAAATTATGAAAATAAGACTAAAATATGCACAAATCGTTATCATTTTACATCCTTTGCTTGTAGCTTAGCAAATCTTGTTCATAATCTACGTTAATATTGAGAGAATTCTCGAAAGCTATTCTCCTCTATCTTCATTACAAGTTCCATATTAGTACTTTGTTGTTACCGAGTACAAAGTTCGTGTAGTTAGTAGAAAATAATTAATAGAATACACGATCGTTGTACCGAGCGTCACGTAATTATTGTACGAGTTGTTTGACTCACTAGTCACTACATTCCATCAGAGGTAAATTGGCACTTTCCTCGGCATTGGTATTCATATGTCAATCCTTTCTATAAATAGATCTTCAGATTCTTGCTTTTACAGGAGCACATTTAATGACTTTTAGTAGTTGTTCTCCTAGCATTTTTTTTAATGTCTTCCATAAATAATATTTGCCATAAAAGTTATTCATGGCGATTTCTTAGCAATGCCACATTATTTTGTAGGCAAATAGGTATTTGGCCCCACTGTAGTTCTACCAGTTTTTGTGTAAATTCTTATTGGATGAACGCCAACATCCTTAGTCATGGGATGCAGTAGAATATTTTACCAACTTTTTGGGGTCACGTCACTGAATTTTATATTTTAAAGTACATTAAAGTAGCCTCCACGTGTCGATACTATAATGTACGTCCGGTGAAAGCTGAACAGTCAGCCGTCGCCATTGTCAATTGGCTTCTATTAATAACATGACATGACCTGCCCTAATTAAGCTTGCCGATATGACATACATACACCCTTACTATAAAAATATCTTCACTGTTTAGCGACTGATTAGTAGATGTTTAATTCGAATTTTCTTTAGAGGGTTTGAATTTAGAATATTTTAATCAATTGCTAAATAAACACAGTCGAGATTTTTATATGAAAAGCCAAAAATGACTTAATTCTTAATTCTAGTACCAAACTTAATTTCGAGTAATGCTATCACAAACCATCCGTAAATTTACATTAGCCGAGAGATTAAAATTAATCAAAACAAATTATGACAAAAAACGAACTTAATTAACAGTATTAGTTTCCCCTTTATCAAATAACATAGATCTTCTATTCATGGTCTTTTTTTCTATTTCGCATTTGAGAATCGGATGATCCACTCGTAGTAGAACAAGAAAAATTCATATGCAAATAAAACTGATATCTAAATAGTGATTTATAAATTCCAGTAATTATTAGATGTAATTAATATTAATTTATATAATAAATAATTAGCCAGATGTCATGTACAAAAATTATAATCATCCGTTTAGTCAATTCCGAGAAATTTTTAATTGATTGAATTTAGATCTGTAAAATAAAAAAAATGTTTTCATAGTAATTATTAAAATAATAATCAAATAAATGAATACACCACTTTGAAAACAGTTACGTAGATACTAACATTTCGTAAATTTTACAACTATCACAATCAATCAAGAATATATCCCGATTTAATAAGAGCGCATCCACAATGAGTGGTTGGGATCAGTAATAATGCGAATTAGATTAGTATTAATAACGGGGATCGGAATCCTAACAAAAAAACTAAATGCGCAAGATATGCGTCGGCATTTTTACGAATGGTTAATGATCCAGGGATAAAACCATATTCTACCGTCATTATAACAAGTTTACTCACCCACACAACAATTTCCTTTGTTTTCGGCAGGAAAGATTCGCCCTCGCCTTCGACGGCAGGTTCCGCGTCTGTACATCCGCACATCACACTTTCCGGTCGCTCTTTGTCTTCCACGAAAATTACCTTTAGTTAACAACAGTTTAGATTGGTTTAAAACACAAGGACTTTACATCATGCGGGCTTGAAAGAGTGTTAAAAGAAGGCTAACATATTTAATTTGAACTGACTAAAGAAATATACTGTAAACGCTTGCTTCATTTTCCACTGTAATAGCAACATTAAGGCTTCACACAATAGCGGACACTTTGTAAAACTCGTGCAACAGCTGCAATGTTTGAGAATCGTGCAAATGTAGTTATTTACACTGTGAACATCCTTAAGTTTTGTTTTACAACTAACTTTCAAGTTCCGTCAGCTTCTACATTATATTTATTATGTAATCAATAATAATCTAATCAAAACGAGACAAAACCCGTATTAATGCTAAATATATAAAAACTTTCTAATTTGAAGCTACATAATTATGTAAATTAATGCTATGTTCATTTCACGTGATAAAAAATATATGTTAAAATTTGGTTTTACAAGTGACTTTCGTATTAAAAACAATGTTTAAGAAGCAAGTAACACTGCTTATTTTTTTTTCACGTCGCATGCGATACGCGATGGAATCACGACATAATGCCTTAGTAGTTTATCAACTTAATTATACAGATAGAACATAAAAATAAATAATAAAATGTTAACTGACCTGTTGAGTCTCTGTGACAGTTTCACCCTCAGACTCATCGGAACTTTCACCGCTTTTTACTTTGTTTTTCCTATTTACCTGTAAAGACACACACAAGAGAATGAACAACGAGCATGAATCACTGAGCAACATCAACCCTCACAAGATACTGATGACTAACATTGATAATAATTTACAAAATTTGTGAACCAAAAGTAAATTAATGAATTGTTGTTTCAAGATATCAGTCACAAACAATATCATTAGCATAGAAAGTTAATGTAACAACTAATATGTTGCTTTAAGATCCACATGTATGATAAGATAAGGACATACAATTTCTGTAAGTAAACAAATAGAGATAAGACCAATATAAACCTTGTTGATGGTCAATTTTGTTTGTTTTGTAAACTTAACATTATCATGCAAAAGAGATTTTTGTTTCATTTTTTTTTTTTGTAGCATTGGAACTTTATATTAACAACAGCTAATATTTGAGTAAGAACAACATGCAATTAATATTGATGACTCACATGTTTTCTGAATAGGTTGTTAAAGAGTTAGGCACACTTACGGGCACTTTAATTACAAATGAAGTTTTGTCATCCATATTTGTAGAGACGCCTTCTTCCACAGCATCAAAAAACTCATGGTCCTCATCCTCAGTCTCGTTGCCTTGACCCGTGCCGTTCCCTCCTGCACACAAAACATACCATAGAGTAACATTAAGGACATTATTAGACAGTGAATATGGCAGGATAAACTTTTACCAAAATGATGTTTTTATTATATAAAGCATATATTATTATTTTTAAGTTTTGAGTGTGAATAGAATTATATGTTCATACTGTATTTTTCAAAGACTCTGCCAGTTTTATTTTTGTGTTAGCCTAGAAAAATTTCTGAATAGTACTAACAATAGCTTGTTTAAAATAAACCTTTAGACTATTGTATATGTATTTAAGTGATCCACAACATGTTTGTTCTAGATATAATATATTTTATAAGCAAACATTTGTCTTATTCTATTTATTACATACTACTGGCCTTAACTATTATCTATTCATGTCTACAATTTTAATGACTTGTGACCATGCTAAACTATCAATTTATTAGTAATTAACCACAATATGCCTATGTAGTGACTTCCAAAACCTTGTTTAAATTATTAAACAAAAACATTTGTGTAACTAAATGAAAACTTACAGAAGCGATAATAATAAATTCTATACAAACTGAATACTAATAAGAACATACAAAAGAATTTCAATCTTGGAACAAGTAAATATTGTCTTTACCTACTTACTGCAAATTTACATAAAAAATATATTGTTTACTTTGTGGCAATATAGTTCTATACACAACATAAAAAGCAATGAATAAATAGGTACATCACTTTGTTCAGCCGATGGTGCAAAAAATATATTGTACAAACAATTATAGCACCATTGTATGACACTAGTCATTTCTTTCTTGCATGACCAAAAAGTTTTAACCTATAATGAGAAAATACTATTAACAGCAAGCATGCAGAAGCTGATCAAGGCAAACCCAAGTGATTTATTTATGCTTTGACATACAGTGTTAAATCTGTAGAAAATTTACAAACACCAAAAGTTACTGGTAGGCAACAGTTATAAAAAACATGCCTGTATTTTAATAAACATTTTTTAAATATCCAATTTAGCGAATATTTACTCTTACATATATTTATGAAGTATACATGGAGTATTATCATCAAATTGGCCTATTCTACCAGCATGTGATTACATACTTATCATAGTGTATGATGATGGTTTCCTCATTATAATAACCCCATGAAATCAACTGGTAAGCTAGCCTTTACATAGCATTCAGTGATGATGTGTTTCTTTTAATATTTGATTTCACTTACCGCCCATAATGTGGTATTGTTATGGAGAAGTCAATTTATCATTGCATTATGCCTAACAAGAATAATAAATAACGCAAAGCTAGCTTTACAAGGCCAAGATCACAATAGACGCGTACATGAATGTGATTTTGTTAATACTAGGCAGAACTAACATAATACTGCACTGCCAAATGACAACACTTCAGTCGCGATACACGTTAATTAAATAAACGAATAGACACCAACCAATTACAAACTGTAATACGTTGAACTGAAAAACAACAACCTTGAAAATCACCAAAAAATCTGTCTACAATACTTATTACTATGACAAATTAAATCGTTTCGCTTTACACGTTACATACCGAATTAAGATAGTATTATTTTCTCTCATACATTTTTGTTTTTGTATCACACACACTTCTTAGATGTTAGATTAATTTATATCGGAGTGAAGTTAATTTTTTTTAGCCCAAAACGCAAATTTCTTTTCGATTTTTCATCCGTCACGAAGCGACACTTTCCGTTTTACGTTCAGATTCAGAATGACTGGACTGCTACATTCCATTCCTTCCATTCATTCATTTCAACTTTACAATGCAGCACATCCATAAGAATTTTGCGTTGGCAACTTCGTTCTGAAACCGATCCGAATTTATAGCGGTCTATTCAAAGCACCAATTTCTGTACGCGTACGGTGTTATCCGACACGAAGTGTATGTAACAGGTAAAATGGAGCGTAACACTGCAGTGCAATGCCTGCACGGGGGTTTTGTTTGAGAGGAAAATGATGGCAGCGTGTTGAGTAGGCTATAAACTTTTGTGTTTACCTTGAGTATGCCAAAAAGGCAAACCCTGAAATATGAAAAGCCGCAGAGTACGGCGGGCCCTAGTTAGTTGTCCTGATTACGTACGATTGTTTGGTCAATTCACAGTTATCCCTTAGAAGGTGTACAATAAAGTGTGGAAGCTAGAACGACATTCTCGCAGTTCTCTAATTAAAATTTATTAACTTCGACCCAAAATGCGAAAGATACTATCTACGAGTATACGAAGGATGCAAATCTAATCAATCTTCATTCTATTCAACCCTTTTCCAAACTATGTTGAGGTCAGCTTCCAGTCTAACCAGATTTAGCTGAGTACCAGTATTCTACATGGAGCTACTGCCTATCTGACCTCCACAACCCAGTGACTGGGTACCACGATACCTATTGGCTAGACTGGTGTTAGATATCAGTCTTCTGAGTACCCCGTAACGACTGACAAAGATCTTTAAATGACAGCCGGGACCAATGGCTTAACGTGCTTTCGTAGGCACGGAAGAAACTCGCTATGTAAAGATGGTCACCCGTCCATGGAACAACCTCGGCAAGCGTTGCTTAACCTTGAAGATGGACCCGTGCGGCTGTTATTTTTAGCCACGAGCTCTTCCTGATGCAATCTATTAAATTCCTAAATAAATAAAATATAAAAATATTTGTCTCCATGTGAGCAACAAAAAAATTATATATATTATGACAGCCGTATACATAACAACACAACCACAGCAAGTTTGTAATTTAATAAAAGTAGAGGTCAAACTAGGCAATTTCACTCATGGATTGGTTAATATTTCAAGCTCAAGTCAAGCAGGGGTCAGAGCCTTGTGAAGTAAATAAAGATTGTTCTGAAATTAGGAACCAAGAAATAGGCGTGTACTTGAAAATTAAACTAGAGCTTTATTTTTTAAGGCGTTTCTATATTTTTCGGAGTCAGAAAACCAATATTGAACCTCCTTTTGGACAGTTTTGTTTGCAAAATATTCTTTGATTATATGCTATTTCAGTTAAGAAGAAATTCTAGTCGTCAATTTTTCTGTGTAAATATTTTTAAACATCCAAGTCGTTTTGGAGCAGTATCCAAAAGTAGCGGAAAAATATCGTGTTGTTTATTATTTTTTTAGCAAAACTATTAGTTACACGAAAAAACCATGTTTCACAAAACATGAATATTTTTTTTTTCAATCCTTACGTAGTCGTTACTAAGGATGTATGCTTTAAAAAGTAACTGTTTTACGGCATTCAAAGCGGTGGAAGGCCCTTATGTAGAGCCTGCCTCATTCGTTTTTAATTAAATCGTTAGAATAAGCGGCAAATGAGAAGGCCGTATAAAAGATGAAAATGTCCATCATAAGCATAGCTATATCTATCTAGAACTAAATGGCACGGCAGGCAGAAAAATCTAGCAGGCAATTCAGGTTAGAGCACTAAATCATGAAAACATTTGTTTTTTTTTTGTGCATATTAGTGGTTAAGTGATACCTTACATTTCACAAGCAAATTCGACGACACTTACCAAAATGGCGGCGCCATCTCGTTTTTTTGCAAAATCCATACAGCCATTGTCACTCAAAAGTTTCAAGACGAAACTAGTGTAGTGATGCCTCATTTGTTAAAAATCAAGAAACCGTTTAGGCTGTAGAGTGTGCCAAAGATATACTTCCATACCTCTTTCGGAGACAGTCGGGTAAAAAGCCATTTTTGTGAAATCGCGAATCCGCATTATGTATGAGCGATAGCCACACCATAACAATTTTGCGATTGCGCTGCTAACAATAATAATTTGTTAACTGTGTGTGAAATGTGCATTTATCGCAGGGTGATCGCGATTATTTCGTATTACGCATGATTTTTGACAGCAAAGTGATAGCCATCGGCGAGAAAATTTGGCTTTCAAATTGCGATTACTTTTTCTCCTATTGTTGGTCGATTGCCAATTGCTCGCTGATGGCCGAGTACAGAAGTTTTCGAATTTTCGGACGCATTTTTTCGTGTGGTAATCTGCGGCTCATTTAATTATCCACAAATTAACTCCTAGTGGATATTGTAATGACAAATTCGTGTAGTTTTGACGTAACTGTCCAGCTGCCTAGACACTTACTCCACCAATTTAGTTACTAACGCGACATTTTGCGAAAGAGGCATTGTGAGAAAGCGAGCTCTAGAGAAATAGTCATTCTGCGAAAACGACATTATGAGAAAAATACATTTTACGACCATAGACATTGTGCGAAAGAGGCGTTTTGCGACTAAGCTTTTTTTTATATTCAAATTTTTCAAATAGTTCCAATTCATTTTACTGATAAATTATTATAATATTATGGAAATAAAACGATCTTAGCAGCTTACTCCTATGGAAAAAAGACGTATTTTTATGTATGTAAGTGTGTAAATAAAAAGAAAATATTCAATATTTACTGTCATATATAGTGTTATATAAATTATTTACATCTGCAAATATTAATTTATCGGAATATTGGAGCTAGATAAATAGTTATCACTTGACTATTGAAAAAAAAACAGCGTCCACCAAGATCTTCATAGGTGGGTGACATAAACTAACAATAAATTTTATAAATCATTTGACAGTCATATTAGCTTCTGTTTAAACTTTAAACAGAAGAAGTCACTATAAACTTTAAAGTGACTATAAAAAAATTAAAGACTTGACTTAAAGGCCTCAGCCAAGTCCTTCAATTGATCGCGCAATAATTGCTGATTGCTGTTTCTTACGTAATAAGCCTGCGGTAATGCACGACGGCTTTCTCCAAATTATCTATTCTCCTCTGCTCAGGTTGAAAGTTCCTACTTTTTTTAACAAAAACCAAAAATTCCGCAGGCCTATTACTTAAGAAACATTAATCAGCAATAATTGCGCGATCAAACGCTTTATGTTTTAAAAGTCGGAGTTACCTACATCGTAGGTATGGTAGGTCCATCGACCATACAGCCCCTAGACGCCTAACAACAGGCGAGCGATGTCTGTCAACACATATAACTACAAGATCATATACAGGTCCATTCAACAATTTCGAATTAGTAGAAACCATTTCTGTGAGCCGTAAACACTTCCGTGTCAGGCAATAAAAAATTGGTAAAATAAATATTACGATGGTCCCGTGTACAATACGTTTGTGTGGTAACAACAGCCAGAACTCGAGTTTCCCGAAAAATGGCATAACATTTCATCGGTAAGTTAATAGTTACATAATCATAATCAGATTTATTTTCTGATATTATTTATCGGAGTTCATTTTGTACTGGTCATTATTGTAGGTGAAAACCGCAACAGCACAAATTTTGTCGCGCGCGTTGATGTCTTTGGTGCTTCGTCTCTTTCTTTTTAATGTATTTTTTTCTCTATCTCTTTTCCTCTATAATATGATAGACAAAACTAGTGATGCACCATATTCTAAGACCAAATCTGTTATCGATAAAACTAGAAACCTACATACTATTTTACAAAAAGAGACATTAAATTAAATAGTTTATTATTAGTTAAATTAATTGTGAAACGAATATTGATTTTAGGTACCCACAAGATGCCGAATTAAAAAGCAAATGGATTATTGCAACCAAGCGAAATAACTAGTTCCCCACAAAATATAGTCTAATATGTTCACGGCATTTTACTGAAGATTGTTTTATGGCTATGAAAAACCGGTGCCGTCGCCGACTACTAAGTTCGGCAGTACCAACAATGTATTTGCCTCTTTTGGTGAGTATTCCGTTTAATCTCATGGCCCACGACCCAAGCGAAAGAGATTTTTCGAATGAATTAACCCTTTAAATTAAATGAGTGACGGAAGAAGATAGTAGAAAGTAGCAAGGAAATAAGTATAATAATAAGTAATAATAAGTAGTTACGAAATATTATAGACTGATTATTGTATTTTAAAGATAATTATTTTAATTTTGGAATTTAGGTATTTTTCTACTAATTGTTTTTTACTAATATTTAATATTATGAAACAACCGCCAAAAAAATATGTTATAATTAGAATTTTGATATTTTGCTTTTCCTTTTTGCATTTTATGTTATTAATGTTTAATCAATAATAAAACTAGCTAACATTAATAAATAAAAATATTAAGTACACTAACAATTAAAAAAAATATCGATACCTTCGTAGTTTTATTTAAACCTGTCCTATCCCTAGTTCGGCGAAATGACGTTGGTATGGACCAATCAGAACGCAGTACCCCGTGCTTCATACCTCAGCTAGTTGACAGAATTGTTTTGATGTATTAAATCAAGCATTAGGTGTCTAGGGGCTGTATGGTCGATGGGTAGGTCCTAAACAATCGATTGCTAATCGCTCGCTGTTTGTCAAATGCACTTATTTCTAAAAGAAACTTCCATATTGAAGAGCAATTATTGCGCAAAAATGGATCGTTTTGTTCTTGCAAGATACGTAATTAACCTGCGGGTTATGCAGCCGACAATTTCCAAGGTCGACATAACCTTGCAGGGGTTATAAATCAAAATAAACAAACAGTGACCAGGCTATGCTACTGTGCTCAATGACTGTCTCCTCCATGTTATCGTGTTGCTTCGAGTCTCACTACCAAAAAGTCCAGTAAAGCCGTTTTTAACCAAAGACGTCCTGTAAGATAATATAATTTGAAAAAAAACCCACTGACCAGATTGTGAGGTACTGCGCGCGGTAACAGTCTTCTCTAAGTTATCGTGTTGCCTCGCGAGCTGCTCCACCACCTCCTGCAACCTCATCTTCTGTTCACGTTCATGTTGGAGCGCGCGACTCATGCGCGCACTCGACGCCGCCGCCGCACTCATGAACTCTGAACAGGCCTGATAATGAAAGATAATTTTAATTATGCTGTCTTTAAATCTGCGTTCTTTTGTGGGGGCTGATAAAGACTCTCCTCTCCTTTTTCGACGTCATGTCGACATTCCGTAGCAATTATTAACGTTACGATATTTGGCCCATCTTGGTGTTTTACACAATGTAACATATAATTGGCAAACAAGATCATATTTAAATTGTTAAAATAAGTAAATATAAACTGCTTGAAGCTGCCTTGTCCTAGACTCTGGATCAATTTTTCAAAAGATCCCTTTATTTTGGGATTGAAGGGTAGTAAATAAATAAACCTCTCCATTTTGGGTGCTTGGGACAAAGGAATCGCGGGCGGAAAGCAAATACAGTGCTACTGCATCCACCAGAGGTTTTTGTTGCACTCTTATCTATGTACTGCTTGTCTACATAAGGGTATATTCTACGTTATAGGGTTTGGTTGCCGCATTTAGTCCTTTAGGTGGACCATTGTGCGTGGGCCATGGCGGCCGTTTGGTGGTTATTCCAACCAGCCCACCTCTCTCCAGAAGTTTAGACATTAAAGCTCCTGGTTTGCTCAGAACTTCTGTGTAAGATCAGGGTGCCCTGAGGGTTTGTGTTCTAAACTGGGTGACGCCTGTGCATTTAAAGAGCATCTGCGCGACGGTGTCCTCAGCCTCCATGCACGCCCTGCACAGAGGACTGTCCATTATGCCTATTGTGTGGAAGTGTTTGTTTAGCAAGCAATGTCCCGTGATGGTCCCCGTCACCAAGTGCAGGCTGTTCCTGTCCAGGCGTAATAAACACCTGGTTAGCCTACTGTACAAGGATGACATAGCTTCTTCAGACTGCCTGCAGCCCGGTGTCTAGGTCCACTAGTTCTCAGCCTGTGCCTGATGAATTCCTGTAGCCATATTATAAGGGTATGTACTTACATTCATCATGGCATTGCATGATATCCTAAAGAGCGTCGCCCTCTCTGAGACTTGCTTCGTGGTATCCGTGGGTGGGATCTCTAGGTCGACGAGGGACCTCTGTAGAGCTGCCCCGTGCCTCGCTACCAGTTCCGAACAGGTCCGCAGGTCATGGAACCTAGCTGCCAGTTCTCTAGCGATGCCACCCGCGTCTTCCCCTTCTCCGTCAACACCCCCCGATACTACTACACCTGTCGATATCTGGTCCTCATCGTCATCAGACTCTTGTGCTCGACTGTCGAGAAATAAACAGATTATTATTTAGTGACATATGACAATATTTTGAGGCTAGCGTGATTACAACACATTCATTCATTAGCTGATAATCCAATTCATAATCTTTATAGATAACAGGTGCACAGGTTGTTTTAGAATTAGATAATTTTCAGTTAATGCTCTATATTGTTGCTAGGCTTGCGAAGAATTTAAACAAACAAATTGTTATCTTTGTTGTCTATTCTGTACTCATATCAAACAGGTGGCCAACGACAGTATTTGATTCCTGCCTAGTGATATGCATCAAGTATGATTAATTATTATGTAGTAAGGCACAGTTCAACCCTGGACAACCAGTGAAGAAAGGCTGCATTGGGAATATACGGTGCGCGCTCTACTAGCACCTAATGTGAGGTGTTTTTAGAACATAATCAGTGTTTAATTAAAAATTGCATGATTGATAATTTAAATGAACCCAGACTTTATTTAGTCTTATTTAGTCCCCATCTAAATGCTGTGATAATTGTATGTGTACTAAGGCGGCGCAACGCGCTCTCTAGCCAAACCATCGAGTAGTCCAATTTCGGCAAACAATCATCAATGTTTTATTCTGCACACTCAAGCAATTAATTACGCAATTAACAGCCATTTAAATTTTTTATTGAATTACTAAGATTTCCCATGGCAGAATGAAGCTACAGAATGCCACCTGCTACGATACTTACAGATCAAGATAAAGATAATTTATTTGTTAAAACATGCACCTTTTGTTTATGTAAAGTTCAGTTTATGTATGTATCTGTGCTAAGATTTGTGTCATTCCTGTTGCTTTTACAAATTTTACAAAAGAAAAAGAAGGAAACTTACATTGCTTTCGCCTTTGCCAGTTCTAAAGCAGTGACCCAACTTTGCCGTTCCACTTCATCATGAGCTCTAATGTGGAAGGTCTGCGTGCCTCCATTGCTGATAACGAAGGTGCAGGAGTCTGCGGTGTGGATGAGGGCACCTAGCAGAGATATGGTGCCTCGACAGGTGTGCGCCATCTCTGCTTGATTTCTGTAATAATATTTACTATAATTTAATTTATTTTTGTGCCTTAAGAAGCGAATTGAAGAATGAATAAGAAGTTTTCCTACACCATACAAAATTATATTCTGTAATGGACCATATTTAGCTTATATGACTGAGTAATGACTTCAACTTTGTACCAGTGAAAGTGTTCCATAGAAACCTACAATATGCAAAAATCCTAACCCAAACCATATTATACCTGTGTTCCAAATGTCATCCAAATCAGCTCAACATTTTTGTGCGATTGATTAACAAAGATCTTAACTTTCACATCTTAAATATTAGTAGGAAGTAGGATTTAGTTTATAAATACTGGTATAAATCATAATGTCATTTGTATGGCATGCACTCTCACACTATTATAAATGAAATAGGCTTAACCAATAGATACCCATTTATCTGGTTTTATCTAGAAATTACACTAGGTTACCAAAAATAAAACAAATACAATATATTTTAATATTCTTGTTTTATCAAGAAAGTAAAGAATCACTGTTTTTATCACAATGGTAATCAGATAACTTTCAAGTTAATTATTTATTTATGCACTACTGCTTTTCTTCTAGTAAATAATGGATAGTTCTGGTTTATAAATGACTAACTTCGCTCTTGTGGCCTATACCACAAATACCATGAATTTATTTAAGAGGAGCCTATGACACTCAACTCAATAATGTTACATTTATAATTTACAATCGGATACTAAATATTTCCCACTTGGACTTGGGACTATTATTCCTTCCAGAGATTTATTATTAGATAAATTAATGATTACTTTCTACAAACAATTTTTCTTTTTTATAATGTTGATTTAATTTGATACTTAGTTACTAACATTTATAATAACACATGCTAATGTACTTGAATTTAATTTATTAAGGGCTATATTAGCCATTAAAGAATGTACTCTCATATTAAGACTACCTTGTTCAGTATTGGAAGAAGTGCCATATTGTATGTTTTTCAATTACTATGAGTCTGTAATGAGAAGCTAAACAGAAGCTCCATACGAAAAGTGTCTAATAAGAACTAATTATCATGTTTGGTACAACTCAGGAAACATCTAACAGTGATGATTTATATTGTGGGCAGTAAAAAACTTGCTCACCTTGAAAAACCATAACAGAGTAAAATGTATTTAAGGAAAAAAGATAATATCATATTATTAACTTGTTATTTTACTGTAGATAGTAGAGGCAGGTCAAAGGTCTTGAAAATGGCCCCTAAAAATTAAACAAATGGAAACCACTTAGTATGTAATGTACAACAAAATAGTTTTCCTATGAGAAATTAATTGGAATGGGTTGATAACATGTAATAGCATTGTAATAAAGAATTTATCTTCCTCATAATATCAATTAACATAACAACAGGTATCTGTATCAGAACTGCCATCAATATTATATCATCATAGTGTTTAGAATGCTGGTTTGATATGAGTATATATGAGCACTGGAACCAAAATTTATATACTTATCTACTGTCACTGTCAGTATACCTACATATAATATTTGTTTGCACTGCATCTACCTGCAGAATTTTAACAATTTCAACTGTGCTAACATAGCCCTATCAACTTTTTAAAGTATTAAAATAAAAGAAATCGATGTTTTTACTAAACAGCATCTATGGTGCAAGAAAACCAATTAGAAATACTGCAAAAACACTGCGTCATTAGAAAATTTTTGTTTTATTTAAACCTGTCGGTAGGTGAAACTTTGATGATTACGATTCTTGCCTTTAGATACCTTGGATACGGTACCTGGAACTGGAAGGAACAAGCAAGAATACAATATTAAATTACCTGTAATACGACAATAGTCCATTCGACAACACGAACCATCTTCGCTGATAACCCTTCAAATAATTCGTCCACTTGAATAGCCAACCCTTTTTTTCGGGATCTCCGGGTATGGGCTGACCCTTGGCTACGATGGCATCCGACATTTTTCGCTTAGTAACACAATTTAAATTAGAAAAACATAATATAATTTCTCTGCCAGCCACGTCCGTCGCCAATCCAACATATCAATTTAAATCGTTCATTCATTCATTATACACAGATAATAAATTGAAAAAATCTTGATCGGCCCGGAATAGCGAAACATGATTGAACTGAAATCTGAAATAGAGGCGATAACGAAAAGAAAGACAGCTGAAAATGATAACATCAAAATAATCGACTATTAGAACCATAAACAATGTGAGTCTTTTTCTCAATCCAAATCAGAGGCCCCTACCACGCTTTTGAAAGAGGCTTAAGTAGTTTTATTGTGTTCTGGTTTTGTTTTAATGTGAAAACCTACGCCAGCACCATCCCGGATTTACGGATATCACTGTTTGACGATGATGTGGTATGATGGATGTGTGATGTGCACAGAAAACTTAAATATATGGTGATGTGTCTGTATTTTGTTTGAATAGCAACTGGCAACATTCCTTTCGAACGAACGAACTAAATTACAGATTTAGTGAATGAATGTCGAAATCGTTCGTTCACGCAAACGCAATTGACAAATTAAAAACAATGAGATTTCTTCGCAAAAGTTACGTTTTGGTAGACGAGGTTGCTAGACGTTTTGGCCAAGGTAAAACCTTTCACGATTTAATTTAAAAAGTTCATTGTTTTCAGTTTATTTCTGTTTGCTTTTATGAATTTGTGTAGTAATAAGTATAGCCTTATCAACATATTTTTATCTTGCTGCGTCACTATCAAAATATAGTATTTTAAAATCGAATTGTTAAATTTGTTTTAGGCTCATTTTTGTCTACAACAATGGGCAGCTCATATTCAAGATCTTATTCTCCTAACAGTGGACAGGGACCAACTGATCCCGGAAACCGTAAGTAACATTATTACGCTATAGAAATTACACGGAAAATACTTTTTATGTGGCCTCTATTTATTTAATTTATAATAAACCTTGTATGGCCCTTGTTCTCTTTGTCCGTACGCAGAAATGTTCTTTGAAGCTTTCTGCCTTATGGAATAAATTATATATCATAAGCAGATATTATTTCATTGATCAGTTTTCGATTTAAATCCCACTCTACCACCTAGTTAGAATGTCGTAAAAAGATTTAGCCTTAGTTGTATAACTCCAAAATTAGTAATAAACTTTTGTAATAATATTATGATTAAATAATAATACATTAAACAGATGTAGAAAAAATCTTCAATTAAAAGCAACAATAATATTGTTGTGTGGATATAAATCCATAAGTTTCTTTAAAACATGCTTAATAATTTTATAGTTATTTATGAATACACTGTATGGTTTATTTATAAGCTAAACAGAACTACTTTATAGTAAAGTTCAACAGTTGGTTTCATAAAGATCAAGTAAATTCAATCAACTCAGCCTGCTGCAGTCCACTGCTGGACATAATTTCTTTTAAGTTTGTCAGGTAAATTAAAAAAATAATCATGTAAACAATACCTTTAACATTTTTACTGTCTGCAATAGAATAGAATATTTATTTGCGTAAACATTCAAAAGAAAATGCTTCTAACCGAGGGTGATGGATGATTGATGAATGATGATGCAGAGGTCTAAGAAGGTAAAATTACATCATCATCATCATCGTATCAGCCAATGCTGTCCTGCGTGTCCACTGCTGGACATCCCTAGGCCGGACTACTGCTGGACTACCCAAGCGTCGCCACAGTGACCGGTCCCGTGCGTCTCGCATCCAGTGGACTCCCGCCACCCTCACCAGGGTCACCTGTCCACCTGGTGGGACGCCTTCCAACGCAGCGTCTGCCGGTTCGCGGTCGCCACTCCAGAACTTTTCGGCCCCATCGACCGTCCGTTCTGAGAGCAATGTGCCCTGCCCACTGCCACTTAAGTTTGGCGATTCTTTTGGGTATGTTGGTAACCCAAAAAAAGTACCTACATAGGTAAAAATAATAAAATAATTCTAATTAAACTTCTAAATAGCCGGGCGAGGACGGCCTACTGTGACAGGCTGATTCACACATTTTTATAACAGTTTGGGAGCAAAAACCGTGATAAAATGCGTGATTCAAGTCTATCACAGAGGCCGTGCTCGCCCGGCAGGTACCTATTTTACGTAGGTAACATGTGGCTTAGCATGTACCAAAGAAATATATTTCCCTAAAACCAAACAAATCAAAAAATAAAGTTTAATTCTATTCATTCCTTTATTATCATCTTGGTTCTCATTTTCACTGTGAATCATTAGATGACTCGCCAATTTTTTTTTGGCTTATTGGATTTGGATTGGATTTAATTTCCTAGATAAAGCAGAACAAATAATTCACTACTGTTTTGCATGTGTCATTATTACCATAGAAATCTCCAAACGGGACGACAATTTGATTGTGTTCCTCTGACATTCCAATTGTGATCACCATCATTGCAATCTCTCGGCAAGTTTGGTCATCGTCCTCTCGTCAATTCTTGACAGCGTCCGACTGGGATCCAAAAAACTACCGGGACTTTTTTTTAACTGCGGCCTACTCCAGGCGAAGACAAAAATAGGGCTGAAAGGTTAAACTGAATTATTATTTACATATGAGTACACATCACATCAACCAATCAATCTGCCTAGCCTTTTTTCCAACTAATGTGGAGTCGGCTTCCAGTATAACCGGATGCAACTAAGTACCAGTATTTACATGAACCGACTGCCTATCTGACTTCCACAACCCAGTAACTGGGTAATACGATACCCCTTCAGCAAGACTAGTGTCAGATTATCTGTCTGGTATCTGACTATCCGTAATGACGAAAAGTCTTAACGAGCTTTCTGTGAAACGGAAGAATCTTGCTAAGTAAAGATGGTCCGTGGGACCCATCCACGGAGCAAACTTTGCAAGCATTGCTTTGCTTAACCTTAAAGATATACCCGTGTGGCTGTTATTTAGCCACGAGCTCCTCCATGAAATTAAATGATAACATTGACTTACTTGAACTAATATACTACAATACTAGCGTCCTCTGCATATCGTCCATTGGCCTGCTCGTCGAGATTTCCAAAGTATTCGAAAGAATAATTGCCGAAAGACTCTCCGGGCACCTGTTGCGTGTTGGTCCCGACCTCGCGGATTGCCAGTATGGCTTCCCACAGCTCTCTACAGTGGATGCGTTCCTACGTGTCCGCTTGCTGTCGGAACAGATAGTGTCCCGGGGTGGGGTGGCGTTAGCGGTATGTTTAGATTTCGTCAATGGTTTTAACTTTCTGCTCTGGGATGCGATTAGGGCGGCACTAGTAGTACTACTAGTATATCACAGATTGTCCCCTTACCTACAGTATAGTCGGAGCTTACCTACGCGACCGGCTCCGGTAGCGTATATCGGAAGGACATTACGTGTGGGATCCCGAAGGGGTCGGTTTTAGAACCTCTCTTGTGAGAACTTGCATACGATGTGGTCCTGCGTGTTGACCTCCCCTTCGTCGCCGGCGGGGACACCTTCGACGGGACCATCAAGCTTTCGGCGCTCGGGGTGGCAGGACTCGTCGATCCGCGAGCTGGGTTTAGAGAAAGCACTACGGGTCCATAAACTGCCAATGAGCAGAGAGCCACCCAGCTCGTCAGTGACAATTGGAGATGCGCAAGTCCAGGTGGGTCGATACATTAAGTATCTTGGGGACGGTCGGTGGGGCTTCGAAGAGCATTTCGAGCGCCTGGTCCGACAGGAGCGACAGGTCTCGTGGCGAGACCTGTCTTTCTATTGTCTATCTGTGGACCGTGATGGTCCAGAAGGAGGCCGCCGAGCGGGTTCGTGAGAGGGCCGATCCCACTCAGAGATGAAAGCGTCGGGGAGGCGACCGTACCGATGCAAAAAAATGGGGCAGAGGGCGTCCACAGATGACCACCATCGCGTCACGATTCACCTCTCTCCCCGTCACTCCGATGTTCGCCGCTTCTGCCAACACGATGCGACAGGTTTTACGGGGATAGCCACGCTTTCTTTTCCCTTAGGAATTCCAGTCCAAAGTTTGTTTGGGTATGTGATCGAGACCCCTTTAGAGCGTGTGCCCAATCCATCTGCACTTGTGACGCTCAATCTAACGGTTGATCGGGGTCTCGTAGCATTTCACAAAAAGCTCTTCGTTGGAGATGGTCGCGGGCCAGTAAATGCCGAGAATGTGACGAAGACAGCGGTTTAGACTTGGATTTGGAGTGAGATGTCTTTTGTGACCTTCCACGTTTCGCAGCACTTAATTGGTGTGATTGCGGTGCTCCTACTCCAGCATGTGTATCTCAAGAATATGACACATGAGTGTCCAATCCCAAGTGTCCACATACCTTCCTTTTGAGAAACCTTATGCTCGCCACTGACGCCGCAATTGGTGTGGCCACCTGGGCATCTTAAAATATTTTGGAGCTTAAGTCCGGGTCGCTCCGCAGGTCGGCTGTGGCCAGGGCCGGTCCGGTCCGCCAGCCGGACCGGCCAGGGCCATAGCCTGACCGTGCACATTTTGTAGCTAACTGCAGTTTAACCGCACTGGCGGTATTTTTTCTGGCGGTCTCTTGTATTGATAAAGGAACATAACAAAATTACGCGGCTCAAAACCGCGAGCGGTTAACCGTGTGCGGCCTAGCGCTATCTCAGTAATCATGGCTTGGCTCTATATAAAAATTTAAGGGAAATTGGAGCTGGAGTCCGGCTCCGCGTCGCTCTGTGGGCCTGTCAGTTTGTGGCCCGGGCTGGTCCGACTGGCGGTCTGGAACGGCCCAAGCCGGGAAAAGTCTCGGTACTCCATGGGGTCAGTCCGACCCTGAGTCCTGATATTGCGATCTTCCATGAAGTCCCAACATTGCGATGTCCTTCACGTCCCGAAATTAATGTCGCCAGTTGGAAGCGCGAATCGCGATATAAGAATTTTGATAAATTTATTTTACCGGTAGTATCGGTATTTTCCTTCGTAGCCCTACTCAGAAACGTCATAACGCAGTAGGTACTCGTAAATACGGCCAATCGGTAAAATAGTAATTATCCATACCAGCCCAGAAACGATCTCGGTCGCCGAGCAGCAAATGACCCACCGGTAGGGAAAATATTCCCTACCATCGACTAGTCATGGTGACACAATTTGAAATGGATATTCCCAACATGAAAAAATTTGTAGATAGTGTTTTTTGTCCCATTATTATATACCTAAAAGCTAGTATCGCTTCTGAACCAGAGACGACGCCTTTACGTCGTGACATATACTTGCTTTATAATTTTTTATGTTTTGTTTGGCGTTGCTATGGCATCGGGACAGATTATCTAAATTATATGAAACATTTCTAAAACCTTGACTAAAAATTTAAATTACCACTGCTTACCACTAACCGGTTTGTAGTTTTCTATTTTACTTAAAACTTTTGTTTTTGTTTTAAAACAGGTGGTACAATATCGCGGATGGAGTCAAGCAATAGCTATGTAGAATCAGTCGTCTGCAGGGAAGATGACCTTAAAGAAAATGAAATGAAAGTTTTTGATATTGGAGAAGAAGGCAAAGTATTGCTTGTGAAACAAAAAGGCGAATTTAGTGCAGTAGGGACCACTTGCACTCATTACGGTGCTCCACTCGTGTCTGGTGCGCTAGGAGATGGCAGGGTCCGCTGCCCGTGGCACGGAGCCTGCTTCAACATTAAAACCGGAGATATTGAAGATTTTCCTGGCTTCGATTCCTTACCTTGCTACCAAGTTACGGTCACAGAAAAGGGAGAAGTTAAGGTAAGATATATGTTTAACAGCTATTTCACCATAGAGAGCCATGGACAGGGCGTCACATTAGATATTGAAAGAGTCGTTTAGAGGTCGGTTTGTGCGCCAGGTCGCGCTCGTACAGAATTTGTATAACCTGAAGGTTAAACAAGATCGGAATTTAAGCTTATGAATTTGTTTGTAAATAATTCCACGGGGCTTATAAAATCCTAGCGTACTTCTCTTAAAATATGTTTTACTAGCTTCTGCCATCGGCTTCGCCCGCGTTTGTTATACATATAAACCTTCCTCTTGAATGACTCTATCTGTTTAAAAAAAAACCCGCATCACAATCTGTTGCGCACTTTTGAAGATCTAAGGCGACTTTGTTTTATACTATGTAAGGATGACAACCGTAGCACCATAAAGGCTGTGAACTTACACAAAAACATAGATGTATATAACTAAACAAATGTCGCGATCGTCCGAAGTTGGGTGGAGGTTGCAACGCCCGAGCGGAGCGAAATAGAGGTCGGCCACTCAAGCCGCGTGATCAATAATTAGTGTCACTTCACTACATGACAAACTGAAGACAAATATTATTTTTTTACTCAGATTACGTTTTTTGGCCTCGTGGATTCCAACATATAATCTTAAACCTAAAACTACACTTCAGTTATACCTACGCAACGAAGGCAGTACAAAAACACCTGTTGTGTTGGCACATAGTTCACAAGGTAAATTGAGTAAAAGCATGCGCAAGGCCCCTTTCTCCTCAAAAGAACAATGCAAGAATTCTGGATCCACAATGTCCAAAACAAACTTTGAGAGCTTGTTTGACAATTTTTTTATATAATAAAAGTATTCTAGCACTGGAGGGCTACCATGAGCTCTTAGTGCTAGGTTATTTCAATTGTGCGTAAGGGACAGATGTATATGACTTGTATAAATCCGTATGTGTCCCTTAACCTTCAAGCTGCAAGTTCTATAGTAAAGTACCTATAATGGCCAAAGTTATGCCAAAATAGGTTACCCGAATAAAATGAATCTTAAATATATACACGTACGCATATCCCTTTAGAGCGTAATAGCGTGATGTTATGAAATGGTGTAAACAATAAACAAACATGCGATTACAGCAATTCCGAGAGATTTGCCGTCATTTATTGAAGATTTCTGGTCCATATCTCCGAAGTTCTTCATTAGATCTTCACCAAATTTTAATGGTATCAGTTCGGGAACATACTCTTTCAAAACAAAAAAGAATTTTGATAATCGGTCCACAATTGACGGAGAAATCGGTGAACATACACAAAACAAAACGTACATACAGCTGAACATAGAACCTCCTCCTTTTTGGAAAGTTAATTAAAACGGGATGTTTGTGCGCAGGGTTAGGCGTAATATAGACTAATATATATAGCTATTATCTTAACTAGTCCCTATAATTTACTGGGTTTTGTTTTGAGACACACGTCGAGAACAAGAACGTAACGACTAAACAGAGAGAAGATTCATTCTCCCTTCTTTAGGCACTTGTCCCACCACCGCCGGCGACGAAGCGGTTAGCTTTCGACTATTTTCTCGCTGAAGAAACGAACAAAAGATACAGATCCCGTGTCAATAAAAGATACACATATATTAAATAATATAATAGATTTGATCGCTGGCTGTTCACACTGCCGGCGAGTATTCTCTCACCACAAGTTTGTCGCAGCGACAAGAGCTATCAAAGATAATACTCGCTTGGGGAAATGAGGATGCTCGCTTGGCGATCCAGAACTCAAGCCCATCTCAAGCCGAGAGACCAAACCACAAACGCGTTCAGAACTGACCGCCCGAGCGAGTTGTGTAAATAATCGCCCCTCGCACAAAAAAACTCGCTCATAGTCGAGTGGTAAAACTACGCACTCAATTCTCGCTCGTATCTAGGTTCTAGCCCTACTCGCTGCTCGCTGATCGTCGGCGCGGCGATGGGACAAGTACCTCATTGGGCTTATCCCAATTTATTTAGGGACGATCCAACATGTTGTGTTCTTCATTCATATTTCTCTGTTAGTCCTCATCGCAGTACCTATTCAACCCTTTCTAGCCACATTCACACAGTCCATGCGTAGTTCCTTTGGTCTTCCCCTACTCCATACTCATAAGACGAAACATCTAACCTTTTCACGAAAGCGAAGCGTTCAAGTTACTTTGAATTTCGAACTAGCAATTGCCAACACTAATATATTGTTTATCTCAGAAACAACGAATGAAAGTCTGACTGCGCCTAAGTGATGTCATGACTAACCTGTTTTTTATCTTCATTGAGTCCATGACTGATCTTATCTGTCACAACTGCATGTAAGCTGGCTTACTTAAATAAGTAAATATAACTGCAAATAGAAGGAATTTATTTTTATTTATGTTACTTATTTTTGTACTAAGTTGTGTACTTGTCACGTGTAGAAGGCACAAAATAATCCCGAAATCTTCGTTTTGCCAGCGTAGCACTGCTCCGTGGCTGCTCTAGATCTTCCCGAGTTCGAAGTGGGAATATATTAAAATAATTTGCAATAGGACGAGGCATGATGTCATTCATGGCACATCGGCTTAGGATCGATTACGTCCGCTGAATACTGATATAAACTTAGTTTATCGATTGACGTGTTTTGTCGTTTTCTTTACAAAATTAACTCAATCTTTTCGTCTGGTTCTCTTTACCACCGTGACTCTGATTTACATCAAAACTATTTGACCTGTAAAGTATTTCCGACCCTGACCGACGCGCGACCTTTCCAAACCTTGGTCTAGACCCCACCGGTCACTTCCTCGGAGTTTATTTTAACTAGACTGTTCCTTCTTGATCTTTCATCTAACTCACGATGTTTTTTTTTCTACAGTCAAAGTTCACTTTATCTGTACCTTTTACGTTCTATGTGCTAATTTTCAAGAGTATGCGTGAATTTAAAAATAGGTTCAGAGACTGGTGGCATCTGCATTCGACGGACAGACAGGCATTGGTGGGCTACCATATCTGTTGCGAATTAGTGATTCAAAAAACATATTCCTCCTAAAATATATGATGACCGAATCCTTGGTTATTTTAGAAACACAGTTTAAATGGATATGCTAACTAAAAACTGTTACAACTGTATTGTTATTCGACCCGACAGACTAGAGTACCGTATTTGTGCAATACGTGAGTTCTCTATGTCGGATTCGGATCGAATGCAGTGCACAAAAGCCTGTCTCTGTTCGGAAATATTTAACGTAGTCGTTATCCTTGCTTTTCTGTCGGCCCTTGGTTGAGTAGGACATGATGATCTTTTCAAACACATGAAAACAAAGTTTTTTTGTTTTTCTGGCCGTCATATTTATGCCAGCGTCATGCTTGCCTAGTAGTGGCTTATCTTTAACGGTGATTAATTGGTCTGCTTGGGTAATTAATTGGTGCATAAGCTGCTATTCGATGAAATACGTCTAGAAAATAGGTATGATTATATTACGGAATCTTATACAAATCTAGAATTAGTAAATGGCAGTATGTGTTATCGTAATAATTTAACTTATTATTTTTTTTATCGGATGACTGATAGCAGATATAATATTATTTTATGATGGCTATCGTCTGATAGTGGACTAACCTATAATTGCAGACAAGACATCGGTCAAGGACTCCGATAAAAAATATTTTCAATTTCCACGAATCAGAGCGTGTAAATTGGGTTTTATTTCCAATTTACGGATGTATAAGTGCTGCTAATAATAATACATACCCATTTGTTAATACTAAGGTGCATGATTAAATAAATTTCTAGATAATTTTGCTCTAAAAAGATTTGTTATCGGTGATAACTAAGTAATCGGCGCCTGATTTGCACAATACAGCTAGCCAGCGGTCCCCTGCCGTCATCATAACCGTAATCACTAATTTTGATGTTGCATTTTTTTGCCCAAATATACATCTACGTATACATCATAATCCTCATTTCAGCCAAAAGACGTCCAATGATGGACATAGAAGTACCCGAAACGTCGCTACGTCGACTACCTATCTATTGACGTACAATTTTAATTAATTGTATTCACTATGAAATCTTTAAATAAAAAAAATATTTTTATACAATTTTAACAAGGAGTTTCTTAAATGTGACTGTTGCGTTTTAGTGTTCCGTGCGGAAGTTGGTTAGATCATTAAATGAAACACTTGAAATCCCTAGGCTGCCATAGAATGCCGAATTTCTCTGAAAATATTAGACAATGAACAATGGCTGCAAGAGCGAAAGTTAACTAATTAAAAGCAATTAAGTACCACAATATCATAAACCAAATTCCTACCCAGTTACCAAACGGATCTCCTTCCGTAGAAGTTAGTGGCACCCAAAAATTTGGATAGGGATCCCTATTTTGTCCTTGTATACCAGTCCCACAGACAATGATCTTATCTTTAAAAAAATACTTAAGTAAATACGAAAGGAAAATGAGCAAACTCCACTTCATCCCGGAAAAATCTGTTCAAGGAAAATACTATTGTTATTGTTGCGGACCGTCTCAATTATTAATAATTTATACCTACGTTCGGACTTGAGACTGGTAGTCACATTATTCACATAGTTTGCTAAATATATGTGTCATAACTGCGACGGTAAAGCTGCGTCTACGCTAGGCGTGCGGTGTCAGAGCAAAATGTGGGCGCGGCTTGCTATAGGCGTAGTGAGTTCCTTAGAGGCTCTAAGTCTGTCTATGCTTCAAGAATTCGTGCCCGCTGCGTCTACGCTAGGCGTGCGGTGTCAGAGCAAAATACGGGCGCGGCTTGCTATAGGCGTAGTGAGTTCCTTCGAGGCTCTAAGTCTGCCTATGCTTCACGAATTCGTGCCCGCTGCGTCTACGCTAGGCGTACGGTGTCAGAGCAAAATGCGGGCGCGGCTTGCTATAGGCGTAGTGAGCTCCTTAGAGGCTCTAAGTCTGTCTATGCTTTAAGAATTCGTGCCCGCTGCGTCTACGCTAGGCGTACGGTGTCAGAGCAAAATGCGGGCGCGGCTTGCTATAGGCGTAGTGATTTCCTTAGAGGCCCTAAGTCTGTCTATGCTTCAAGAATTCGTGCCCGCTGCGTCTACGCTAGGCGTGCGGTGTAAGAGCAAAATGCGGGCGCGGCTTGCTATAGGCGTAGTGTGTTCCTTAGAGACTCTAAGTCTATCTCTGCTTCACGAATTCGTGCCCTGCTCGCTTAGCGTAGCTTCAGATAGATTATAAGGAACCCTAAGCGCACGAGCCAATCTTACACGTGACAGGTTTTTACATAATTAATTGACAGCGTGCCAAGGTAGGTAATGCGTATCAGTTATCAGCATCATTTGTGCGTCAAGCAATGATTTCGTTCGTTTTCTACACATAAAAAAACTTGTTCAACCTTAAAAAAATCGGAAGTTACGTTAGGTACCTTGAGACCTTGCAATATTTATATTAATTAGTTCGCACTAAAACTCCAACTTGTCTATCTGTTTTAATTAAGTAACCTTATTGTTTGTTGGCAAGGCTTCGTAACCAAAAAAATGCGGTAGTCTGAGAACCTGCATACATCACAGCGTCTTTGTAAATTTGTGACTAACAAGTGCAGTGAGTAATACGCTTACCTCATTTATTTTGTAATGGCCAACGTTAGCCAGATGTTTTTATCGGACCGTCATTATAGCCTGCAGTTTAAGATAAAGAAAATCTAGTACATTGCTGAAACACCTTATAAGTTATGTAAATATTTAAACTGAGACGAGACTACATTCATTTCGAGGCAAACGTGTTTGAAATTAGAATACCATCAATATCATTAACTGTATGTTCGTATTGCTCGTAAAAAAATGTGTAATTCCATATCTTTCATTTTTGATACTGGTAATTTTTCAATAAACTGCTAATATACCGTCATGTTTACTAGTTCTCCGTAAAGAAAAACAAAATAGCTTGCCCTTGTTTTCAGAAAAATCTCTACCAGAGCTTGTCGTTGCCAATTTTAACTCGGTAAATGCGTGGGAAACAATTTACTTTCAAAGCTACTATTGGCGTTGAATAAGATTTTTATTCGCAGCTGGTGATGTCTTAAATTCAATACTTAACATCTTTTAACTATGGAAACTGTTACTGTGCGGTAGAAAGATTTGCTTACACGATTACTGAGTATAGGTAGATGATATGGTATTCTGCTCTATGGCTAGGTATATGGTATATGTATATGGTATATCTATATATATGGGCTAGGTTAGGTTGAACATTTGCAGTAAAAAAACACCCATACCTTAACTCAACTCTGCGTCTACGCAAACTAATTTATTGTAAGGTAGCACAGTGACGCAATAAAATCGTGATCTAAGAAGTAGCTGACCTTGGCTCACCTTGACCAACTCATAGAAATGGCTTTTATATTACCTACTTGTTTATGGTATAGCTTACCGGATGGTGACTCAATGTCATTCCCCAGAGCAATCACTTAGCACCAGCCAGACACATATAATACATTACAATAGTTTACTCACCTTCTAATTAATTAAAGGCCTGTGACTAACATTACAAACTGTGTTGATGTTTGAGGGTTCCGTACCCACAGGGTAAAAACGGGACCCTATTACTAAGACTCTGCGGTCCGTCTGTCTGTCACCAGGCTGTATCTCATGAACCGTGATAGCTAGACAGTTGAAATTTTCATAGATGATGTATTTCTGTTGCCGCTATTACAGCAAAAACTAAAATAAAAACAGAATAAAATTGATATTTAAATAATAAATAAATAAGTGGGGCTCTCATACAACAAACGTGTTTTTTTGCCATTTTTTGCGATAATGGTACGGAACCCTTCGTGCGCGAGTCCGACTAGCACTTGGACGGTTTTTTTTACCATTTATGGGCTTGCGTTTATGGTAAGCTATGAGTAGTCGACGATGGAGCACGCTTACTTAGCTTACCCTCAGTTTCCCAGCTCTAAATTATCGGAGAATTAATGTGACAAATTGTCAAGCACGCGTTATCTGCTTTGATTGGTTGTTGAAAATTCATTCAGCCAATCACAGCAGATAACGCGTGCTTGACAATTTGTCACATTAATTCTCCGATAATTTAGAGCTGGGAAACTCCGGGTTAGCCTATTCGCTCTTGACTTAAAGACCCCCAGATAATAGTTATAGACTCCATACAGGGAATTCCACTTCTTAGCTGTACACAATGCAAATACTTATTCCCAAAACGAAAACAAACGCACCAAGTCCATAATGACTGGGGTTAGTACTTTCTAAAGGAAAATCCTTTTTAACCGACTTAAAAAAAAAGGAAGAGGTTCGCAATTCTTCGGCAACATTTTTTACAGTTTAAATCTACTTGGTAAAATAAAGTAATATTAGGTAAAAATAAAATTATACTAACTACATTATTTTCTATGGTAACGGCTGATTTGGCGTGTCTTCTATTATAATACCCGATTCAAATTTGCAGTACCTACATTTTTTATTATGTATGGCTCTTAAAATTTCTTTAAATTATAACCTTCTTTAGTACATCTACTTAGAGTTTATTTTGCCTTATAAATTAAATCATTCATTTATATTTGATGCACGCCAGGATATTGAGCCACGCTAGATCTAACCGTGGGAAATTCGGATTGTTCTATGCAATCTTTATTTATTCGTGTAGCCATTTCTGAATACTACTGAATAGCCGTCATATCCGTGGTCGTACCCGCTAGATTAGGCAATTAAAATAAAACAGACGTCTAACTTTATGCCTTTTCAAATTTCAGGTAAGAGCTAAACGTAGCGACTTGAAATCGAAGAAACGCATCAAGGAGATGGGCATGGCGTCCCCGTGCGACGGCACAGTGGCCGTCATCGTGGGCGGCGGCCCGTCGGGCGCCACCTGCGCCGAGACCCTGCGCAGCGAGGGCTTCAAGGGCCGTATCACACTGGTCGCCAGAGAAAACTACCTGCCCTACGACAGAGTCAAGGTCTCCAAGATCGGAACGGTCACCGACATCGAAAAACTACAAGCAAGGTCTAAACAGTACTACGACGACGCTAATATCGAAGTACTACTAGGAGTCGATGCCACGAAAATAGACACCGAAGAGAAAATTGTACACTTAAGCAATGGAAACAAACTACGTTACAACGCATTATACCTCGCCACCGGCTCTTCGCCGCGAGTACCAGACGTGCCAGGCGTCGATCTACAAAACATCTTCACGGTCCGAAACTTCGATGATTCCGTTAACATCCTGAACACATTAGGAACTAACAAGGATAAGGATGTTGTAGTATTAGGTTTGAGTTTTATTGGCTTAGAAAGCGCATCGTCCTGTAATGATAAAGCCAAGTCTATGACTGTTGTCGGCAAGGACACTTCACCGCTTGGACAAATATTCGGCAATGAAATTGGCCGTAGCTTACAAAAGTTATTCGAAGATAAGGGCGTCAAGTTTCAGTTTGAAACTACGATAGTCAAATGTAATGGTGAGAACGGTGTCCTAAAATCGGTAGAGTTAGCCAATGGAACCACACTTCCTGCCGACATGCTGATAATAGGGGTGGGAACGACATTCAATACAGGTTTCTTAAAGGACTGTGGTATATCTATGGAGGGAAATGGTGCGGTCAATGTGGATGATAAGCTGGAAACAAATGTTAAAAATGTGTACGCAGGCGGCGATATCGCCCTCGCACCCGTTTTCGCCCATAGTAATAAACATATGAGCGTTGGTCATATTGGGCTAGCTCAATACCACGGTCGAGTTGCTGCTTTGAATATACTAAAGAAAGAAATTCCCTTGAAGACAGTTCCGTTCTTCTGGACCATGCTGTTCGGCAAGTCCATCCGCTACGCAGGTTGCGGTAAACCTGCCAGTACTCAAGTAGAAGGAGACGTAGAAGGTCTGAAGTTTGTCATTTTCTTCTTCGATGAGTCTGAGAAAGTAATCGCGGTAGCATCGTGTATGAGAGACCCAGTCGTTGCTCAGTTCGCGGAGTTCATGCAGCAAGGCAAAACCTTACACAAGAAGGACCTCAAAGAAGATCCTTTTGCATGGACGAAAATTACTATTAACTAATCAATGTCTCTATTGCTTAAAAACTCGACCAATGAGCTTCTGGTTTTCGTAGGAAATCTGTGTACTGTAAGCTCGAAGCTCTATTTATATATTAAGAAGTTCTACATGTAGGACTATATTATTGTGTGTCTGTAGAATACCTATACGCTTTTATTGTAATTCAAGATTTTAGCCAACAATACTTTTTTAATGGTTCCAAATTCGAACTTGGAAAAATAGTCCATAAAATTAAGAGATTACAGTATTATTTCGAATGCAAATAAGCTCGAGATTTTTCCGGTAAATGTATAATATACCGGTACTTGTTGAATATCTTACTTTACCAATTATTATTTATTAAATTATTCAATAGTCATGGAAGATCATAAAGTATTCGTTATGAGATTATTTTAAGCTGCAGAAATAAATCGTGGTTAATTAAAAAATATTGCATTTTTTGTGTATGTATTATTAGGTACTTTTCTCATTGTATGTTGTCTCATAGATTTTCGCATTTAGCTAAAGTATTTATAAATGCATTATTCATAGCAAATATTGATATCGAATAAACCTGTGTGTAAGCATTTGATTCAAGGTAATTTTAATATTCAAATTCAAATTCAAATGTTTATTGCTCAACACAGTACATAATTATACAATTCCAGGTGTCAAGTGAATGCGCAGTCCACTGTGTTGTACCAATTCAGGCATGCAAAATTTATCATTAAATTATACAATTTCATGACTTCCAATTAATACCCTGTACAATGTCAATATTTCCAACAAATACCCTGTATAATGTCATAAACTCAAAAATAGTACCCCATACCTACAATATCATAAAATCAAATTAATACATTATACAATGTCATAAAACAAATGAATAAGTAAGTTATGTCACAGATTCAAATCAATAAGTACAATAAGTAATGTCAGAGTATACTATTTCATAATAATTAAGTGGATTATTATAATATTCAATAAAATTTAGTCAAAACATTTGTCATTTAGGAATTCATTCATTGTGTAATATACTTTCTGTATCAGTAATTCTTTGAGTTTGTATTTAAATGTAGTTAGTCTTTCAATATTTTTAATACAGTCTGGTAATTTATTATAAATTTTAACACCCATACCAAATATACTGGATTGAAACTTAACTGTTCTGCATTTAACTGACCTAAGTTCATTTTTATGTCTTGTACTTCTCATTGTTTCGAAATTACTGATATCCCGTTTTGTGATTGATGCTGCTTCCAAGATATAAATTGACGTTAGGGTTAAGATTTTTAACCTTCTGAAGTATGTTTCAGTTCTAAATATAATATATGTGAGCTTATTTTATAAATACTTAATTTTTTTTAACTGTATTACAAAAACATAAAAAAGTACAAAACAAGAAAAACAAAGTAGCCAAGAAATTAAGATTTTGTTTTAAATATTTATGTATATTTACATACTTTTGTTTAACAAAATATTAAAACTACAAAGTAGGTGCCTGCTAAGATATTATGTACTTATAATGGTGCAGTTTTAATATATACTTCTACTTATAATTTTGTGGTTAATTGCCAACAGAAGTATTACATGGTAGTGTAATGATATTTATATTATTTCACCTCAGATATTTCAAAAGTTAAAAAAAAACACTAGACTTATGAAGTCAGTTGTATTATGTGTTCAAACAGAAGAAGGACGATTATACTTTTATACTTATATGTTGAAATTACATACAGGCGTGCATCACCCCACTAAAGTGCAAAGCACAAAGTAATATCGCTAAAATACACATCACAGTCCTTAGACAACACTTCCAAAATTATAAGTTGTACATGTAATGTGCTATTTAGTAAGTATTGGCCCATAGTTAATGATTTTGTTATGTTTAAAAGAGAGAAGGAAGGAAGCCAGATAGCTAAGTTATACATAGGTATAACTGAATTCGATTTGATTCTGAATTCGAAGGATAGACTAGGAAAATTTATCATTACACACTTTGATAGTGTAAACAATTCTATACAATGGCATCAAAGTTGTTAGCAGTGTTATTTTCACTTGAGAAAATCTAGTTTTATGGGTCAGCAGACTCTTGAACATTTTGATTGACAACCCAATCTAGAAATGATAACTGGCACTCTTTCTTCCTTTCGTACTCTGCTTGATATAATCATTCTTATCAATGTGATATTATAAATTGTTGCCTCTTTAGATGTATGTACATAATTGAATAAATAAATAAATAATTTGAATTTTTGTATTAATCCTAAGCAGAAAAACTGACAGCAGAAGTAAAGAGAAAATCTGAATATTTTTATAGCATTATGAATGACCCCTTTCTCCATGTTGTAATGCACACATTTCTATAGAGATACAAAACATTGTGGTAGAGGATCCGAGAAAGGAACGACCTTGGGGTTTCTTGTGCATTCTTCTCCATAACAATCTACTTTTCCAAATGCACGGTAGAATCAAATTTTATAACTTGTTAATTTTACTTTTTAACGTTCGAAAGTGCCGCTTAATTAATGGCCTAGTCGAAATTAAAACATTTGACTTTGACTTCACTCATCTTTTTAACCATTTTCGTGTAAAACTGTAACAAACAAAACGCCTAAATAAAATGTAAGAGCCATAAAATTTGTAATAAAATGATAATTTTTCTTCAGGCGCTTTTCTTATGTAAATAATTAATAACACTATTGAAATTACAGTTTTAAAAGTATAATAACGATTCAAACGTAGTCGTATTAAAATTTTACTTATGAATATGACGTAAGAATCCTCAAAATCGGCCAACGCGTTTGGTGTCTAGAACGCCACATAGGAACAAACATACATACATAGACTGATAAACACATTACCCTCCTTCGGCAGTCGGGTACGAACGGCAAAAAATCATGTTTGTTGTATGAAGCCCCACTTAAATAGTTATTTTATTCTGTTTTTAGTATTTGTTGTTATAGCGGCAACAGAAATACATCATTTGTGAAAATTTCAACAGTCTAGCTATCACGGTTCATGAGATACAGCCTGGTGACAGACAGACAGACGGACCGCGGAGTCTTAGTAATAGGGTCCCGTTTCTACGCTTTGGGTACGGAACCCTAAAAAGATTCCGACGAATTGAGAACCTCCTTCTTTTTGAAGTCGGTTAAAAATAGTGGGACCACTTTTGCTGTAGAATATTTTGAAATTTTACGAGTGTAGAATTTTAGAATGAAATAGTAGAATTATTGTATTAAAGCCTATTCACATGATATTCGAAAAATCTGGCGGGGTCCCTTCATCTGGACGTTCATAATTAAACAGATGGGTGAAGGTCGCTCCTTACTTGGATCTTAAGCCATTAACTTTCTTCTGGTTAGTTGGGTAAATGATGATGCTTGTGCTTTGACCCACAGATGACCAAAATATCTGAACAAGGTCATGCTAGTTTTATATTATCTGTGACAAGGTAAAGCTAGTTTATGATAAATCAATCTTTGCTAACCAGAGATTTTTTTACAGAAGGACAACTATTGCTTTGCTACTATAACATTTTTATTATACATTAAATGCCCACCATTTGTTTTATAAAAATAAGTTAACATAAATACACCAAGCAGATTCAGCAATTCAACCTTTGCAACAGAGTATTTTAGAGATAACACTGGCTGGAGCAAAGACCGTGAAGAGAGGATTTACCTTTATTTTATGGAACTTTATCATTGGTGCTCAAGGTTTAAATTAGATAATACCCATGGAGCTGATTTGACTTCTTTAATGTTCATACAACTTTTACTGAAAATACACCCTGAAATTTAATTGGTTGTTTGCCCGCGGCAGAACGATTTGCCTTAAGGAGTACTTTCGAAGTATAGAGTTAAAATAAATAAATAACGATGTTTCTGTTTTAAAATAATTAAAAAAATATTCATCAACTCGAAAAAGTGAGTTACAATAGTAACTCTAGACGTAACTTGTAGGTACTAGGTACTACTCGTGTCACCACCTACAAAGAAAACCGATGCACAAAATAATGTCAAACCAAAATAAATTCTCGCACGTAGTGATAAAGCATAAAATGTTTGCACGGAACAATACAAAAAATCACCGCGATACCGACAAAGAAAAGACCGATTTAGAAATGTTTAAAGTAAAATAAGCTCTCGCGTGTAATTATACGGCATAATCTAGCCCGCGCGTAACATGATCAAACGGAGCCGCCTTCGAACCTAATCCTTTCGACGGTGACCTAGCACCCGGGTCAACGGCCTGCTGTCGTTCGGCCGTAGATATCGGGAGGTATACTATTGGTTCGTGATCGCTTTCGAGTTTAGTTTTTCACAATGTTAAATATGCCAGTTTTTGTTTCTAATATTTTATAACTACGAAACGATTGTATTACATAGACAAAACCATTTCGCTGCGGGAAAACAACCATTTAAATTTCACGGTGTATACAATCATCGGCACGGTTCTTGAGCGCTGAGCTTCACGTGCGCAAAAGTGAATTATTGGGTCCCTCTGGTGGTATGAAGTGAGGCGCGGGGGCGGGGAAAGTGCAGTGATTGGCCCGTAGCGTATCGCGTCATAGCCGTCAGTCGTGATTCGTTCTTTACTCTTGTTGCACGTACCTCACGACGACGAGTACAATTCCGGCCAATTTAATTGCTACAATTTTATAAAACTGCATCATTTTAAATTATCTGGTAAGTTAGAACTCAAATATGTTATGTGATTTTTTTATTAATTAGACCTTTGTTATAATAATAAAAGGTGATATTTATCGAAAATATAGCAGGAAAAAAATTAATGTCAGTTTGTAATTATAGCAAAACTATTATTTTTCATTACTAACTATACTTACAAACTATATTGTTTTTCATTTCAATAATTAACAAAAAAAAGTATGTAGGTACGTTGTAGATTTTTTAGTAATTTTTGACAAACTATAAGAACTAAGTTATAATTTTAAATTAGAAATACTTTTGTTAGTTACCTTTTTTTTTGATCTCAATTTCCATTTCTCAATTTAATAAATCATTATTTAATCTTATAAGTAAGAAATTACGTAGACCGTAACTTAGAAAAAATAAATAATAAACGGGTGTGCGTTTTATTTGTCATAAGTGTACGATGCGCAAAGCGATCCCCACTCTTCCGCCGAGCGCTCAGGAACGTGCCGGTATCTGTAAATATGTTATAGTTGTTCTATATCACGAAAGTGGGTTACACAACTTGACATCGGAATTTTTTACTATTCATCTACCTTCATAAGATGGTTCTTCTATATCTTCAAATTGTCTACATATTATAGGTTGAATGCATGTAGTGCGGAATGTGCCAGTTTCATGTTTGTTTTCATTTACAAAAGGATAAAGTAATTGAGGGTCAAAGCACACTAAGACATTGTCGAAATAAATTTGAGCGCACGGTTGGCGCAGTAGTTGAGCGATTGACTGCTGCGCTGCGTGTCGCAGGTTCGATTCCCGCATGGAACAAATATTTGTACAACCTACAGATAGTTGTTCCGGCTCTGGGTGTTTGTATATGTGAGTTTATATGTTTGTAAACACACCCACGATACAGGAAGAAATTCCTAGTGTGAGGCAATGTTTTTTTTTTTTTTTAAATTATCTAAGTACACTTAAGATGCTCATTTTCAGTGTAAATAATATGCAACATAATATTAGTTCGGATTGTTTTAGGTTAATTATTTTAATTTGTTTTACATGTTTTGTTTAGAATTACTACTACATAAAAATAAGACTATTTACAAAAACAAATTAGTCATGTTACTATTCACAACAGTTAATCCCAGGATTCTTTGACACGTAAATGTTGTAGTCTCTCATATAGTGTTACATCTTGTTTGAAAATTCTTCTTGTTTTATCCAAAATTTTTTGTTTCTTCATTTCTGGTTTTCCTAGGGCTTTTGTGTGACCAGAACTTTCAGCCTGAAAATATTTATAGCAAGAAGTTAAAGATATGTTAAAAAGATTTTAATAGTAAAGGCTTTCTAAAGCATGAAGTTAAAGGTATATTAAAAATATTAGAATAGTGGCTCGGGCTTGTAGGCTATTATAGTATGGAATTATATTAAATATAAAAGAAAACTTGCCTGTGTGAGATAAGGATAACGTAAATACAACATATTTTGTTCTTCGATTGCAAAATCTTCCTTAATTTGCCTCAAATGTTTCGGTTCTACTTTTTGTACTAGCCGATCTTTTCCTCTAAACAAATGTCCATTAGGTAAGCGATTACGGCGAAAAAGCACAAGGGATAGTTTCATGTTGAAGTGAATGTAAACAGTATTGATGATTATTATATGCAAATATTTTTTAATTACAGATATTCAAGTTAAAATCGGACTTTGACATAGAAGACCAAAAGAGGTTAGGTTAGGGCATAGACACAAAAAAATGACATCTTGGAGCTTTTAGTTATTAATAATAAAAAAATAAATAAAATTCTTTATTTATCTCTACATCAAAATACAGTGACAATTATATACGTAACCTTGTATGGAGAAGGGTGTCTGAGATAGGTAAGGCCCTGTGTTACAGATCACCCATTTTACATAAAAGAATTAACAAAATTATCAAAATTAACCATTAAGTAAATAATTTGTAAATATTAATTATTATAATATTAATTATGTAAAGACAAAATCAGAAACTTCAGACAGTTTCAGAGTGGTGGGTGTGGACTGTGGCGGGCATTTTGAAAGTAATAGTTGTGTATTTATTTATTTTGAGTAATATCATTAAAATACAGTACGACCGAACATACTTTTCGGACCAAATAGCTGTTTTCTTCACGAGTGTACATGCGCGAAAGTTCGCAAAGCCTATGTTCAGATGGGCCACGATCCCTCGGTCGTACTCTATATTTCTCGCAAAACTACTGGGCCACCCTGCACGCACGCTCAAAATAACCTTACTCTAAGAGCGTATGGTCACGATGTTGGCTTTCCGATGTGCAAGGCACGGATCGGTGTCGGTACTGTTTTTGTTTGAGATTTTCTGCTGCGTAGCCATTGTAGCCAACTTAAGGGCGGCCAAACTACACAAGATAGTGAAGTGTTGAAGTATTATGCTCGTGCAATAAACCTGTTGGCTCATAGTTTCGTTCGTTAGCTGCATCGGGCTAAATAAGACTGCTGGGCTATAAAATCCATTTGGATTTAATCTATTTGGTCATCCCGTCTAGAGACCAGACGGGATGACCATAATGCCTTGGAAGGTGGGTAGGCCTTTGGTGTGGGATGCAACATGTGTCGACACCCTTGCGCCATCCCATCTTCTTAGCACGGCGCGCAGTGCTGGGGCAGCTGCTGCTCGTGCAGAAATCTTCAAACGCAAATACAACAACCTTATTGGAAACTACATATTTGAGCTGTTTGAGGTTGAAGCATTCGAAGCATCGAGATGTAAGCAAACGGTTAATCGACTCTTCACGTGACCTGAGGGTTGGACTTTTCCTTGCCCAGAGAATCAGCATTGCCATCCAACGAGGCAATGCTGTCATGCTGTCAGCGTTCTGGGCACTTTTCACATTGACAGCGATGTGGATGAATTTTTTGACGCCCAATGACCCTTGCCCTTTTATACGCGTTCGTAGTTTTATTTTTATTTATGTATACTCATATAGGTAGTTATTGTTAATTAAGTATTTTAAACTATGTATACTTATATATTGGTAATAAATAAATTTTTGGGTCTATGTAATAAAAATTGTTTTTCATAGATTTATGGAAAACTGGGTACGAAGCAATAAAATAGAAAAAATTAAATAAAATCGACATCGACTCTATTGCATAGATTAGTCAAAAATTTCAACTCTATATTACTCTCTCTAGTCTATGGTCAGAATGGCTGTCGATCGAGCGTAGGGGTGTCGTATTGTCGTAAATAAATTGTGTGAAAATCAATTAATTCCTAATGTAAGTTAATTGTTGATAGGGATATGTTTATATTTTAAGTATGGGATCCCGGGGCTGACAGTTTTTTCTTTTTTTGGAGCAGTCTCCAGGATTGGTAAGTAATTTTCGTATCTTATTACTAGGCTTCAATAGATATTTGTATTTCTAAGATTCCCGATATTTGTATTAAGATGCTAATTAACCAAACAATATCAGTGTCCAAATATATTAGCTTCCTCCTTGTGCTCATTTTAATTTGCAGATATACTTTACAATACAATGAGACATTTCATTTTGGTACCCTTTCACTTTATTGTGTACATTATTTTCGTGCTCTACTTATTTCGAGCTCGCTCTTTTTTATTATATTCTTCATCTTTAAATGAAACTTTTCTGGTCGGCTTGTAGGTAATTAGAATGACCTTCAGTTATTTTATAGTATTTTAGTCAGGTTTATGATGGATTTAGATGTTATTGTCATTTAAAATGACCTACTTATAATTTGCTATCCTTTTGATAGTAGCTTTTGGATACACTTCAGATATTATAGCATTTTGTTGGCAAGGTTGTAATATCCATTTAATTTTATGGAACACTTGTATCCATTGTTTTGGCATTTATTTACAACGGTTTTCCTGTAGTTAGAAGATAAATTTACTCATATGTGTTGATTAATAATTACTAAAAATAATTTGGAATAATTTGCACTGCTAGCTGCTTGTTTGATTTATGTATTTAATTATAATTATTATTTTATTTGGGAAAACAAACAATCATACATTTTATATTATATCTAGATACACAGTATGCTATGAATGAATATACAATCCACTATGTTGTTTCTAGTTTATATTAGATACAGTTTTGGTAAAATAAGGTAAGATAAACAATATATAACAACAATACAATTTTTTCGTTATCTTTGAATCTAATAGTTAATACATACTAAAGTAATACATAATAACTCTCCCAGGTTGCCTGGAAGTGATCGGGGAATGCGATAAGGCCGCCCATTGTATATTTTTTAGTTTCAAGTAAATTTATTTCCTGTATTTTCTGGTGTACAATAAAGTATATATAAATTAAATAAATAAATAATAACTAAAATCATTGAGAACTGGTGCAAGCCTGTTGTGCTTGATACTAAAGAACGCAGAGAGGTATGGCAGAGTAAGGAGCTTCATGGACGCTTTTTCTGGGCCCGATGTGGATCAATCAGTGTCCGTAGCCTGGCTGCATTAGGGTGACCTCTTTGGGGAAACCGAAGGTTTTGTCTGTGCAATTGTGGGCGACTTTATCATGACGAATAACTACAGGATATTTATTGTGAAGGATGGCGCGGTTGACATCTGTTGGGCATGTCACCGCCTGGGTGAATTGATGTGCCACATTATCTCTGGTTGTTCTCGTCTAGCTAATGAAAATTACTTGCATAGTCACAACCATGTAGCCAGGATTTTCCATCAGCAACTTGCTCTGAAATACACTCTTGTGGCATCGGAGGTACTGTGCTACAGGTATGTGCCCGACCCAGTTCTCGATAAAGGCAGTATCAAATTGTACTGGGATCGGTTCATCATCACTGACAGGACTATTGTAGCCAATAAGCCTGATATTGTGGTGGTGGACCGAATCGAGAGGTGTGCAATGATTGTTGATATTACCGTCCCGCATGACGGTAACCTCGTGAAAGCCGAGAAAGATAAGCAAATCAAGTATCTTGACTTGGCTCGCGATGTTGTCGACATGTGGGATGTGGACACAGCGATCATTGTACCGATAGTCGTGTCGGCCAGTGGATTAATAGCCACGAGCCTCGACCAACACCTTAGGAGGCTCTCGTTAGGCGGCTGGGTCAATGGCCTGATCCAGAAAGCAGTATTGCTGGACTATAGCTTTGTTAGGACGTTCCTCCCTCTGGGGCCCTGACCGCCGGTAGCTTGGACCCTGTTCCCGATACCGGTAGGCCTCTATTTTTTAAATTTTTAAATGTTTTTGTTTTTGTATGTTTTATAAAAATATTTAAAAATGTATTTAATAAGAAATTAGTTAAATAAAGTACATAATTAAAAACAAAAAAAAGACGAGGTTGTAATACTCATTTAATTTTAAGGAACACTTGTACCTATTGTTTTGGCATTTATTTACAATGGTTTTCCTGTAGTTAGAAGATAAAGTTACTCATTTGTGTAGATTAATAATCACTAAATATAATTTGGATTATTTGCACTGTTAGCTGCTTGTTTGATTTATGTTTTTGATTATAATGATAAGGTTATGAATGTATTATTAATTTAATTAAATATAGTAAACATTGTAATATTCTCATGATAAATAATTTTTAACATATAATGTTAGGATATAGGTTTTGGGGACTGGAGTTATCCAGTTTATGCATTAGAAATCATAAATATTATAAGAATAATATTTTGTTTTGCTTGCGTAAGTAGCAGTGAATAATAACATTTAAATGTCAGCTGAACAAAAATAGAGAAATTAAAAATAAAGTTGCATTATTGCTAGTACAGAGCGTGAAACTTGCTGTTTTTACCAAAGTTGTCAATACTTACATTTTGGATACATAATAATTTAGATTAAAAATAATACTAATCAATTCTATATTTCCACAACCCTCAAATTACACACTTATTAATAATGCCAGCCTGTATTGATAGTCAAGTAAAATTTGTTTGTTACAAAGGTCATTACATATACAATGCCAAATATTTTTAAAAGGTTGACAAGAAAAGGAACCAAAACTATTTCAAACCATTATCTTTTTACAATAGCCTCAAGTGTAATATTTTATCATTTTAGAACAATAAAATATAGAATGTTGTGTAGTGTTGACAATGTTATTATGTTAAATGTATAATCTTCTTTTATTTCTATAAATGAAAAATTTACTGTTGATTCAATTGAATTATTGTTTAATAAGTATACAAAGCTTCAAGGTAACAAAGGATGCGTGCATTTTGTCTATTGTTATATAGATAATGTGTGCATTACATTTTGGAGAAAGGGGTCAATATTTTAAATGCTCATGCATACTGCGCTACCACAGGGAGATCGCACATTTTGTGGAAGTCAAACCCACTAAAACTCCATGGTGTCCTCCTGTGCCGCTTATAGTGGGAACACGGTTACTCGTTAGCACACAGCGTGAATCCGCCGCAGCTGTCCATCACGGGATACTTCTCTAGGGTATATTCCCCATCACTGGCGCGCCAGAATATATTCCACGCCGTGACCATCCCAGGGAAAAAACAAGCACATGGGCGCCGAACGATCCCGTGTATACCACCCTTGGACCCCTGTGACGGGTCAGGTCATTGGCCCCGCCACCTACCACTTTTCGGCCTCAGGAGATAGGGACCATCAGGCGGTGAAGACCCCGTCCAGCCCACTGATGGTAGTGAGAGCGGCCCAATACAATACCGGCACTCCTCTCCCGCCACGGCCACCAACTCTCAGCCGCGATATCGTATGGGACCTGGGACGCTCCATACGACATCGCGGTCCGCCTCAGTTGCGATATCGCCTCTGTTGCCAAGCGACACCGCAACCTACTTGTTGGCCGCTATGTTGTCAGCTTAGTTGGCAAAAGCCCTGGCGAGTGGCCTTTTCTCGGGTTCCTCTTCGCTTCACCATCGGTGACCAAGCCACGGCGACTGAGCCCCCTCGCCTCGACAATGCGGAAACCCATCGTTTATTCAAATTAAGCTAAGAATCTGAGAGCCACCACTTTATGAATATCGAAGTTTGACATAAAGACAGTCCCCCGAAACGCCAGCCCGTCACCAATTCCTAATGTTTTAGCTGGTAAGAAGAAGTGGAGCAACAAACTCCTCAGAAGGTCTACAGATCGGCATCACACCTAGACAGTCTAAACTATACTCACTAAAGTGCGTACGCGCCACTGATGAAGTACGTGAATAAGGATACATAACTTGCGTCTGTCAGTGCCTATTTTACTTATGCAAATGTACATCAATCCAATGTGCATCTCTTCTGATCAGATTTTTTACGTCCCCTAAAGTAAAATTACTAGACCACCTGTCCTTGTCGGAGTGCACGACTGATGTCAGTATAGGCCACAGATAGTATAATACTAGCATAGTTCAGGTTGAGATAAGCCCTGACAATACAACGTGTTTAAATACATATTAATGTTATTTATCCAAATACAACATATAGTGTGTTTAATATATAAATATTATAACTGCGTCTTTAGTTATAGCACTGTACGTGCATATTTTGATAATAATGGAATTATTCGGGTTGTAGACAACTTGATTTAAATTGCTCTGGGTTTAGACAGCATATATTTTTTTAGTGGTGTCTAATAACTACAGAATCCAAGAAATAACCAAATGTGGTCTCATAAAAAATAACTGGTCATCTTGCGTTGGCGAATCCAAAATTTTTAAGATGTGCTTAAACATTTTGGATTTCACTAGATTTATTAGAACACCATTTACTAGCAATCATAACTTGTTGTTCTGTAGACCAAAAGTAGCTAAAACTTGGGTGATGATGACTCAACGCAATATTCCAACAACACAATAATCCATACTAATACAATCTTTTGCAAAAAAAACGGACACCTAAGGAAATTTACATTCTAAGGTCGATTTGAGTTAATTAAATGAAATTTAATTGTTTGACGTAGTCTGTATACTTATAATCGTGTAAATTAATACGCCTGAAATGAATTCTGGCAATTAAAAAAAAAAATACTTTGAGTTCTTTAAAACCGATGTACACGGCCTACCAATAAGAAGTGGTCGGCAAGATTTTTTTTTTTTAATAAATTTACAAATGTATAAAAATCTATTTTACAAAAAAAATACTACCGACTTCCAACTAAATACTTAACCTTAATGAAAAATAACCTATACTAAATGAAAAATAACCTATTTTTTTCGTTATGGACACCGACTTCGAAAAAGAAAGTTATTCTTCACTTAGTAGTGTTTTTAGTTGCCAGAACGGTGCGGGCGAGCATTGTCGTCCATAAAAATGGAATCTTCCCCAAGTGCAGGCAATGCGGGTTGTATAATGGAAATAATTGTTGTAAAATAAAAGTTGTATAATTGTTGCCCAAAACCTAACGGAGCCGCCGCCATAAGGAGTGATTTCTTTGAAACACACTTTTGCATTGGCATTGCCTGGTATTGGCAGCCAAAAGCCTCCTCCTGACCGTCCACAAGCTAACTTCTACTCCTCTTACTTCAAGGCTCTTCTTCAGGTCCGCACTTGACGCCTTACGATTCCGCAACGCCTGAATCACCAAAAAGCGGTCATCTCTTGGTTCTGTGCATCGTTTTCTTCCCGAACCGGGTCTTCTTTTGACCGAACCGGTCTCTTGATACCATTGCCAACGTTGAACGTCTCACATTTAGCCGCTGAGACACGCAGGTTTGCGAACAACCTTCTTGAAGTAGGGCTATACCGGCCCTTATCGCTTTATCACTCATATCAAAAAGTGATATTTAATGTAAAAAGAAATATTAAATTGTTTAATTTGCAGAAAATATCCAAGTTTTAAAATTTTAGTAATCAGTAAAAAAATCATTTCAGCAATTCGCACCAGTAGTAGAGCAATTTTACAATAATCAATATTTATCTTTTGTTAATTTCAAAATTTTAATTTGGATCGTAAAGAATCATGCCTGGATGCTTCAAATAACATGCCAATACATCTTCAAATTAATAAAACCTCTTGTTCTTCTTCATTGAAGTAGAGAAAAATCTAAAGTAGGTACCCTTTTTTTTGCAAAAGGGTTTATTATTAATGCCTAAGTGTGTCTGTCTCACTTTTACATTTTCACACCTAAACTGCTGAACGGATTTTGATGCAACTTAGCACGCAGATCATAGTCTATTTGACTATGATCTGTTTCATATATGTTTTCATCCCAGTTGTATGTTCCCTTCTGATAAAAAAAACACTTTTCAAGCGGGGAAAGCCGTGGGCAGAAGTCAGTGCAGTATAATTTGATAGAACTTCATATATCAAATTACAAGTTTAATTACAGTAGGTGAACCAATTCCACGCTACTACGGTAGTGCAGGGCAATGCCCTTATGTTATCCTTAATCATTCCTATTAACTGCCTGCCAACCATGTGCAGTGTATACTCAATAACTCATAGAAATTGTAGGTACACTTGTAAACACATTATTTTAACTAAGTTAACGAGAATCTTTGACGTAGTAAGGGTGGGGTTATGGAATTAACAGTTACATTAATCTTATTTAGGGTTTATGTTTTGTAAAGGGTGTTGTTAAATAGTTTGAAGCTCAAATGGAGCTCCTGTCCTATTTATGCCGCCGCATGTCGTTAGTTTCATTACATTAGCAATCAAAATAATATGTGAGGAACTAACAACAATACAAATTCACTGAAACGAATTTCCCGTTACAACTGTAAAATTACGAAAGTTACCAAGTATGGTACAATAATTATATTCCTTTGGCAATAAATTAATAACTAGTTATGTTTTCACTTCTACGTTAAACTTAACTTCTAATTTTATAACAGGTTTAAATATTGTATTAAAATCTTCATATTTAGTACCTATTTAATGTTATGAAAATTGAGTTCACTATGTATACTCTTTGTTTTTCTTTGTCTATGTCTCATTTTAAAACAGCCTGTTTTATCGATCATCTATGAAATAAATGTTACAGAGTGAGTTTTTCGTCTATGTCTACAAAATATTAACTAAAGATGTTAAATCTGTGGTAACGATTTGCACAACAAACATTTCCTTGTGTAATGTTCAAATAACGAAAACGATTTCAGAGTGGCACAAATCGCTTGTTATGAATATTTATAAGTTCATCAACCAATGGCGATTCGTTGTGCCAGTGCAATTTTAAGTTACCTAGCTAGCTCCTCTTATTAATTTTATAAATTAATGTTTGCATCCGCGTCTTCACATGCGGTATTCTCCCACAAAATGTTTGAGCATGTTATTATTATACGAAACGGAGATCACGTTCCACTGCCTTGTTATGAGATAAATTGCAGCGTTGTTTTAGTATTCAAATATCGGTATTCGGTTTTCGTTAAATTACCTTCTTCAATCTAGCATGTCTAAAACAAGTCATTGTACATCTGAATCCGCGGACCACGGTGATTATTGATTTAGCTAAAAAGACGTTTATTTGAACAGATAAAAAAATGCATTCCATTCATATTCCATCATTAATTTTCTGATAACAGCTAGTGGTATTCTATTATAATTTATTTATAGCCGATTGAAAAAGTTATGGCAATTTATTTATTTTTCACTTTTGAATATGTTCTTTTTCTTATCTGTGGTTTATTTAATATTGATAAAGATGTTTTGAAAGTGTATTTAGGTGTTGTGTATTGTTCCAGGCCCCACGACGTGATCCAACACAGCGCTACCACCACATCCTGGCCGTTGATTTGAGTGGTAAACAGTGAAGATGGCGCAAGTCGGAGCTAATATGGAATACCAGGAGTATAAATGGGCTTACTCAATCATGGACTCTTCCAAGTAATTAAACAATTTTGTTATAAACATATCAACGTCTCTCCTTTTAGATATCAAGTGATACAGATAGTCCCTCTCGCCCGTCTTCACAAACATTGTGTATAAGGGCAGTAGTAGGTCCATACAAACTTAACAAGGTTAGGACTTTAGGAGTCACGGGCCACGGCTTTCTGAGTTTCAGGTAGTCCGAGGTCAGTGTCCCGACAGAGATAGAAATAATAATGCTTGCAATTATCTTGATTCATCATCAGGCACTGATAACCTGATGGCCTGAAACCCGGAAGGAAATGAATGAAGCGTGAGCTCAGATTAGTTCAAACTTATTATCTAAAGTCGTGATAATCTAAGAAGTCGGATTTGACAGCTATAAAAATCCTTACTTATCATACTAATATTATAAATGTGAATGTAAGTTTGTTTGTTACGCGCTTTCACGCAAAAACTACTGAACCGATCTTCATGAAACTTTGTACATGTATTCTTGGAGGTATTAGAAGTAACATAGGATACGCTTTATTAAAAAAATAATAATAATAATGACTTCACTGCGAGCGAAGCCGTGGGTGCTAGTTAATATTATAAATGTGATTGTAAGTTTGTTTGTTATGCTTTCACGCAAAAACTACTGAACCGATCATCATGAAACTTTGTACATTTATCCTTGGAGGTATTAGAAGTAACATAGGATACATCAAATAAAAAAAAAAGAAATTGGCTTCACTGCGAGCGAAGTCGCGGGTAAAAGCTAGTACTTAATAATAATTAAACTTGATGCTTACGAATGCTCTCGTTTTTATAGTGTATGGGTAACATAGTAATTAATTAGGATTATGAATTAGATTTTTCAATTTCTTACGTACAAAGTTATCGCGGCATGTAAAATGAGAAACGTATAACGCCTGTATTTATTACAACTTCTTATAATCGAGACAATCTAAGAAGTCCAATGACTTCTTAGATTGTCTCGATTATAAGAAGTTGTAATAAATACAGGCGTTATTGCCCGATACGATTTTATAACTGCCTTGTGTAGATGCTATATCGATCTTAAAGCTATGTTTTGGATTGTATATCGCTGGGAAAAAAAATAGAGTAGAGTACCCATACTGCAGTATAACAATAAATTCGACGACGACGTGTGACAGTACCTCACAACACGTTGTGTGACGGTCGGCACTCGGCAGGGACACATTGCAACACTGTGCACTGCTTTGTATAATTCGCAATGAAAGTGCCATTACTAAAACACCAATGACAAGTCTGTTGCGTAAACGTTTCTTTATTTACGCGAACAACCATTATTGACGTAAAAACAAATCGTACACTGTACAGGCGGTTGCGTCTTGATTGTTTACAGTTTTTGTTTCGGACACTGTACGCGCAGCCCCCATGGTCACAGAGAGATTGGAAGTTCGATAACGATTGAGACCATTGTTTTATTTTAAGAACTAATTGTATTGAAAATAATATAACAGTTATGTGTTCTTATGCCATGTTATATCAACTTTGGAATATTTACGTCTAACATATTTTCACTGAAAAATATTGAAATATTAATATATGATTCAATGACACATACCTTTAAACAAAGATGTATTTCAAGCGTTCCTAATGGGGGCTACCGCGTATGAATTCGCCGCTAGAGGTTCTTGTTGGCGACAGGTCCGATATGTCAAATTTCATAGTTTTTTGGCTTTTAGTGCGAGTTTATTTACATTTTTTTATTGTAGTGAATATTTGTCAAATGCCCACATATGTACGGGATTTACCAACCACTGCTTTAATAGTTTTGGAAAATGTTAATCTCCTTTACTTCGAAAAAAGGGGTTGCGCAAAGCGGATTTTATTTTTAATCGCTCTTACGGCATTAGAAATGATTTTAATTCAAAATTTTCTTCCGTGCGCGTTATAACAACATTTAACAGCTAGGTATATTTATTAATATTTATTTATTTTTTATTACCTTTGTCAACGTTCCAAGTTTAAACTGACGTTAATTTGTTCATCCTCTTTGCCTCGAAACTTGTAAAAATAAGTCGGTTGTTTCTCGGTGTGACCATGTAGAGTGCATGTCGTTAATTGAAGGGGTCCTGAGCGAGATATTACATTTCATTTAGAGAGATACCCGGCGATGCTGGAAAGCGCTTCATTTAATTAGACGCGGGTCGATAGGTCACTTCGTGGTTTACCTACTTTATCTATCTGACATTGTTTATTGCCAGTTATATTTGGTACGGTACTTATAAAAATAAAATCTATACTAATATTATAAAGCTGAAGAGTTTGTTTGTTTGTTTGAACGCGCTAATCTCAGGAACTACTGGTTGGAATTGAAAAATTCTTTTTGTGTTGGATAATCCATTTATCGAGGAAGGTTATAGGCTAAATAGCATCACGCTACGACCAATAGGAGCGGAGCATAAATGAAAAATGTTGCAAAAATGGGAAGTTTTTTTTTTTGAGAGCTTTCGTTGCGTGCGCTGCGTAAGTGGATAAAGTGGTAGCCAGTTGACGGGAGCGAAGCCGCGTGAGACAGCTAGTGTATCATAAGTATAAAGCTGATTTCTACCTGCGAGATGAAGTCACTGTTTTGCTTTTATGGGGAAGTCTCTTCTGCCTGTGGCTCCACGGGGAAAATGTTTTATTATGCCGAGGGAACTTACTAGCGAGATATAACTATCCTAAATCAACGACGTGACGCTTGGGGGAGCCCTATGCCCAGCAGTAGACGTCTTTCGGCTGTTATGATGATGACGATGTCCTAAATCAGTTCATAGTCTAAACGTTGCAAAATTTTATCAAAATCCGTTCAGCGGTATAGACGTGAGACACACTTTTTAACCAACGAAAAAAAAGGAGAAGGTTCTCAATCCGACATGTACTCGTATAATTATTTCTAGGCTTCCGTACGAAACGTTTTACAGATGATATATTTCTGTTATAACAACAAATACTAAAAACAGAATAAAATATACATTTAAGTGGGGCTCCCACTTGGCCAGTTTTTTTAAAGTAAGAATTTTTTGCACGTTTTTATAGTTTCATTGTACCAAAATGTGTTACAGAACAAATTTAAAAAATCGAGTGAATTCCTCAGAAATTTAAAACCGCGCCATTTATTAGAATCAATTTTTAATGACTCATTAATCTAATCTTTGAAATGTGAATTAAGAGCCCAAAATTCCCGAATTTTATGCTTTGGTGAGTTAATTAAACAAGAACATACACTTTTTAAGATCGTCTTAATATTTCACAAAACTCAATAACAAATCGAAGCTTATCCCGCTTATTTATTTGAACCAAATTTTCTTTCTTCGCGTTGGTTGGGTGCCCGTGCCATAGGTTACATAACATAGCTGACTTGTTCATTTATTGGCCCAAATGTCGCGAAAGAAACAAGTTATGAACGTCACTGTTACCACCATCGAAGCCATTAAATCCGACACCATTAACATAGCACCTCAGTATACCGACCAAAAACAACGGTACCACATTATTAACTTTTCCGGAAATTCCTACTGTAAACTGGATTTTAGTAAATCGGATATCCGATAAGCGCGGGATGAACCCCGCTTATTGTCGCAGTTAGCCCTCGCAGCGTTAGGCGATTATGGTCAATTAGTCTATTAATCAATATGTTTACGACAAATACCTAACAATGGAAAAGCAAATATCTTGCATTAATATAATTAGATGGTAAACAATTCCAAGTTATATCACCTGAACAAATACAGACAATTAAAATATTTGATTGCAATGTTTTCCGGTTGCTGCATAATGTCCCATAGCTACAACTGGCCAGCATCAGAACCAGGAAACCTTTAGAAACATTCCAAATTTAAATTAAATAATTTAGTTAAGTCACACCGTTATAACTGGCCACTCACACCAAACAAGTGCAACAAGTCAAAATTACAATAAAAAGGTCATAAGCCTATTGTTTGCGCGATCAACAACTGTAGCAACCGTTATTGTTTAGAATAGTAAATATTGTTTCGTTTTTAGGGTATCTGCGTGTCTGATCTCCATGCTGCTCATCGTGTACGGCAGCTTTCGCTCGCTGAACATGGAGCGGGAGGCGCGCGAGCGAGCGGAGCGGGAGCGGGAAGCCACGCTGCTGGGCGGTAAGCCTGTCACCAGTAGCTCCTCTAACTCAAGTAAGATTACTTATCCTTATATTATACTAGCTTTTAAGAGCCTGTTAAGTCCGGCGCACACAGGGTAAGGTGACAATTTCACCTACTATGCAGCTATCAAAGAAGAAGCTTCTTTATCGCGGCTTGAACTATTCTCATACAGTATGATACTAGAGGAAACACCAATTATGTTTAAATCTGTCACATTTAGAATTTTGGAGCAAAATACTAGCATTATTTACAAAAAAAAAAAATGAGTAGAGTTGGGGAAAGATCCATCTTGGAAGATAAGGGCCAAAACTGCGAATATTTTGATAACATTGCCATGCATTTTGGATCAAAATATAGCGCTATTCACAAAACAATGTAAACGTTATTTGAATAGAGATAGGGCCCATCTTGGACGATATTGACGAAAAACGCTATAATATTGAATAACAATACCAAGTGAAGATCAATAACTTGTAGAAGGTATTTGCAGAAGGAAGGCACCATCTTCCTGTGCGATTAAAATATTGCTCTTCCATTAGCAAATTGAAGTTATCGCCACTTCCTTACCAATCCTGAGTGCTTAATTGTTTACGGTAGTAAGTTTACTGACACAGATTACATAGAGGTATCAGGAGGCCTATACTTGAACGTTAGAAGTGGCATTTTATGGTCTGATAAGATTAATAAAACCAATAAGTAGTAGCAGCACTTCAGAGCCTAAATAGGCCAATGCGAATTTGTTTAACTTCTTCGTATAAGCGGTATCGGTTTCCATATTGTTGATATGCAGTGCAGTAATGTTGCTGCAATTGCCGCGAAGAGAAATTCGCGTTCTAATTTTCTTTTAAACGATATTTCCACGCACATTCTGCGATTGCGCACATTTTATAGTCCAGCTGTCGAGCTTGCGAGAACACGACCAAACATGGAGATACCTTGACGCCAGTATGTCGCATAAATCATTCCTTTGATTCGAACGCATTTCGTAACATATTGATAACTATAAGTTCCTTACTTGGCCCTTTTGATTACGTTAGTTTTATCGCTTAACCTATGTCTAGTAGGTACTTAGAGCCTGCACAGATCATTATGCAAACTGTTATTGTGTCAATGGCACTTGATATTTGTCATTTGTTAGCAAAAGAACAATGTTGCTGAGTGCATCGTTAACAAGGTATAGTTCTCGCCAAACTTCTTGGCCGCCCTGAAGTTGGCTTTCCGATGCGCTAGGCACGGCGCGGTGCTGTTTTTGTATGAGATTTACTACTGCGCAGTCATTGCAGCCAACTTCAGGACGGCCAAGAAGTTTGGCGAGAACTGTACACGCATAGAATCAACGTAGAAGCTCTTTCGAATCACCCACCGCTGGGTATGTATAGGCCTTCTTTCGTTTTTGCCATAGTTCCCGGTTCTGTGCGTCCGCGAGCGGCGCTACTGAAATGTATGTAAGTTTAGACACACTGGGTAATGGTACTATTTGCCTTGATCTATTCCCAGGCGCTTGTCACATGCCATTCGAGAGAAAAACAAGAATAAGGAATGCACGGATGATCGTAATATTTACCAATGACCGTATCTTGACAAAGATTTTTTCTGCATTCATAGGAGAATATTAAATAATTTTGTATCTATGTGTGCTGCTGTTTGTTGTGTTAGTTGCATTTCGCAATTGTGTTAAACAAAATTATTATAATAATATGTGGCATAAGATTATTTATTTAGCTACCCAAGTTAAGCTTATATTGAATTTGTGGCAAAATAAAAGTGTTACGATCTATATTTGGAATGGTCTTTTTATTAACTTTTCATTTGATATCCATATTGTTAGAAAACGAAAAAAAATATTGTTTCGCTTTTTTTTTGGAAGGAGGGGGACATATTTAACCTATGTCACTCCCACAATTGAGACGAATCCAACGACACCTCATCCGTCAAGCCGTTTGGGCTGTAGAGCGTGCTATATAAATGGACATAAACACATACGCATGAAAAAAATTACATAAAATAAATGCATTTGATCTGAAAACATAAATATTGTAACTGACCTGTTGGACATCGTAGTTGCCCCATTGTACTTAAACACACGAGAATGTTCTTATTAATTTTTACTTTAGTGTGCTTTCCCACAGATGTCCAAACCCTGAACACAATGCAAGCCCTGTGTTTCCCGCTCGGCTCGTCGGTGGCGCTGCTCATAATGTTCTTCTTCTTCGACTCCATGCAGACGCTCGTGGCGATATGCACTGCAAGTAAGTCAACCAAAGACAATAGTAACGCTACTGCCCATCAGACCATGGAGGTAGTGAATTTTCATTTCCTGTTTGACAAATTGATGGATGTCAAGTTTTTTGGTGACTGCCTGTTCCGGGTCAAAGATTTCTGGGTAAAAAAATGAACCAGTAGCATAGTCAGTACCCAAGTCTAATTAATATAACTCATCAATCTATTGATTGACTTTAATTACGAGACTGCCATACAAGTATTAATCTGTTTGTGATAGCTTGAATACTGTTATGATAGACATAACATTTATTATACAGTGAAACCATGTTTAGTGGGCCCTGGATATGTGAGAAACTTATACTACTGTTATTACAATGAGGTCCACACTTTTCCGGTTATGAAATACCTGTGACTCGAAGTAATTGAAAAGTCCCACTGGGACTTTTTAGCTCAACAGGTCCTAAAAGTAAGACTATATTTTTATTCGTTTGTTCACAAGCATTACGATTTCTTTTGATGATGCTGCCTCATTAACGAACCCTCCTTCGTTAATGAGACAGCATCAAAATTTTTTGCCTGGTTATTTAGGCAACTAAATAAATGAAAATTTTTACTGATATAAAATCCTAGTTAGGTCCCTTGTAATCCAAGTTATACAGGTTACTTTATTAACAGAAGTGTCTTGTTCCCTTCCAGTAATAGCATGCGCAGCGCTAGCGTTCCTCCTGACGCCTCTGTGCCAATACGTGGCCGGGGGCGGCGCGCGCGGCGCCGTGTGTGGGCGGTACTCTGCACCTGAACTGGCTGCGGCGTTGTTAGCTGCCGCTATCGTGGCCGTGTGGGTACTTACCGGACACTGGCTGCTTATGGACGGTGAGACTACCTTTCTTATTATTAATCTCATTATCTGGGGTTGGTGCAGCATATTTTCATCTTGCATACAACCATCGGGTGCTATCAACTGTCAACGGAAACCTTTCAAAAACATGACAATTGTGCCAACGAAAGCAGCACAGCATCTTAGCCCCCATCTCCGAAGTCAATGCATTGTTATCTTGTGGAGGGGCCGAGAAATGACTCGGACACTTCGACCCATTGGGATTTGTTAGTCACATCACTATACAAAGTGAAATTTTGGACGGGTGACAGAAACGGTGACAGACGTTAACCGTTGAAGTTTCAGGAAAAACTTCTTATGTATAATGTGATTTTAATTTCGTAGACTAAACTGACAGCTGCCAATGACGTTATTTTTTTTAAATTTTGCAAGCGCGGAGCATAGTATTGTAGGTAAGGTTCAATCATAAGTGAATCATCGAATAGATGTGACGTAGTCAAATTAAATTGAGGAGTCAATTTAATTTTACTAATTGGTGTAAATAAATGTTTGATGAATATAAAAGTAATATATTTAAATATAACAATATTAATACACATAGTACATTAACTTTAATTGTGTTAAGTATAAAATCAACAATAAAATAAACGCGATCGATAAAATTAAGTCTGACATAAATGAGTAGAATCTAAATAAGGACCGCTAGTTTCTTAACAAATGTATTTTTTTTTGCCGTGAAATAGTTCCATTTTCGATCTACTTCGATCTTCTTTCAACTTTCGATCACTCAGGATAGTCAGGATACGACACTATTTTTATGTAACGATAAAGTGACAACCCCCAAATGTCAGTTTAGTCTACGAAATTAAAAATCGCAGTTTAATGAGACAGATTTTTGAAAAATGTTACAGTAAGCCACAAAAACGTTATTTCACACCTTTACGTTATGATGTCGTTTTATATAACGATTAAAAGATGTTTGAACCAACTGAAGTTACAGCAGTGAAAAAGCCACTAATCATCAGAAATGATTTCCATATAACTTAAAGATTTTCGGAACATCGCACTTTTGGTGTCCCACATTACAAATAACTTCAAAACTCTGCATGTTACTTCTCAGCCACAAATTTAAAACGCCTGTGTAATTAAACAAACTACTATATTCTCACCATTATTCCCCAGCGATGGGCATGGGCCTGTGCGTGACGTTCATCGCGCTCATCCGCCTGCCGTCCCTGAAGGTGTCCACGCTGCTGCTGACCGGGCTGCTGCTCTACGACGTTTTCTGGGTCTTCTTCTCGTCCTACATTTTCACCACCAACGTCATGGTCAAAGTCGCCACCAGGTAAGTCATGCAACTATGAGTTTTATTGAACTGGACATAAGGATGGAATATCGCCTTGCCTTCTTTGTGCCTTCGCTGAAGTTGAATGGCACATGTCTAGAGCCTAAAGACGCAGGCATGTACTATAATACCATTAACTTTTTCATAAATTTTAAATCCGTCTACTCGCAATGTACGTATACTGATAAATTGTCAAAACAAAAAGAAAAATTTACAAAAAAATCAAAACGACTTCCAAAACACTACAAAGCGAAAAATCACGTTCTTTTCTGAAGTCGGTGTCTTTCGTACCCTATTTGTTTTACGTTTTTCGACACCGACTTCGGCAAATCATCATCAAATCCTAAATTTAAGAAGATCGCTATGGGACCACCTGGGAAGTATAGCCTTTCAAACAAAAGAAGAATTTTCCAAATCGGTCCAGAAATCTTGGATTAAACGGGGAAAATACGTACAAAAAAACCTACGCATTGAGAACCTCCTTTTTAGGATTCCGTAGCCAAATGGATAAAAACGGAACCCGGACGGACAGACAGACAGACATGACGTATCCATAAGGATTCGTCTGTCTTCCAAAGTGGTACAATGTGTGTCCCCCTCCTCTGTAACTTCTAAAATAAGACAATGATAAAACTAAAAAAAATGTATGATGTACATTACCATGTAAACTTCCACCGAAAATGATTTGAAATGGTTTGAACGAGATCTAGTAAATAGTTTTTTTTTAATACGTCATAAATCGTAATCCGCAATTTACCAAGTACGGAACCCTTCGTGCGCGAGTCCGACTCGCACTTGGCCGGTTTTTTTGAAGTCAGTTAAAAAGTTTGCAATCGATTCCATGAAGTATATGTTGAGCAGTTAGGCAGATGGAGGGTTATTTTGCAAAATACCTAATAGTACCTCGTGAGTAAGTATTTTCTCTCCTATTTCTGCTTCTGAATTATTCATCTGATCACATAATACAACACAGGAATTAAGTTAAGATTGAACATCGAATACCGATTAATCGCCATTCACTATGGTGAATAATCACCATTATTAATCGACATAAAAATAATATAAATAGGAGATTATTTATTTTCAAATAACAATATTACACTAAGATTACACTTGTAGTACTCTCTTGAACATCGCCCATTACACCAGTTTAGCAAAGGATGTATGAATGGTGGGCTTTGAGTATCAATTCCCCATTTTAAGAAAGCTTGCTTATCTATAGTTAATCGCACCAGCAAGCTGACAAGCTCTGTTTATTCGTAATTACTATTTTCAGAGACAGGTTTGATGATTTATGGAAAAAAGCGCTACCAACATGATCCTTTGAGCTTCTTGACCTTGAAAAAGTAGTTTTTATGCACCACAATCTGCCCCTTTTTAACCGACTTCCCAAAAAGGAGAAAGTTATCAATTCGACTGTTTTTTTGTTTTTGTTACCTAAGAACTTTTCAATAGGTAAACCGATTTTGATAATTCTTTTTTTATTTGAAAGCTGGTGCTTGTCATGTGGTCCCATTTCATCAAGATCTGATGAAGAACTTCGGAAATATACTTGAGAACTCTTCAATAAATGACGGCAAATCTCTCGGGATTGCTGCAATCGCATGTGTGTTTATTGTTTACACCATTTCATAACATACCATCACGACAGTATGCTCTAAACGGGTACGCAGATGTGTACAGTTCACCCTGGTACACTCTCATTCCATCGGCTATGTTTAAGTTACATGTTAATCGAATTACCTATTCTGGCATCACTGTGGCATTATAGGTACCTTATTATAGAACTTGTCCATTATTTACCACTTTAAAGTGAAAAATAAAAACTTTTTAACAAAAAAATAAAACCGACTTCTAGAGCAAAACACTACAAAGCGAAAAATAACTTTCTTTCCGAAGTCGGTGTCTAAAAACGAAATACAGTAGACTTACATCTATAGTTATTTTGTTCATTATAAGTTTATTTTTATTTAGATTAGACAACTATTCGACGAGTAACAAAAAAAAATTTCGAGTAATGCCGAATACCGAATAATAGCCAGTATTCGCGGCATCCCTAGTTAAGATCAGTTTTTATTTGAATCACAGAATTCTTTTGCCATCAACACGCAAAGAATTTTTATATTTTATTAACAAAGCTTTTCTTTACAAAACATCATAGAATCTGAGAAAGCACAGGCATTGTCTAGTCGGTACGATAGTGTTATAATTATAATATTACTAGCTTCTGCCTGGGATAACCTTTTGTCAACTGAACTGTCAACACGCATAGTCATACTGTCCGAAAATAATGTTGTGCGTAAAACCGCTATTTTGTGTTTTGATACATTACAAAAGTGAATCTTAAAAGTGATAACTGTGTTCAATTATTGGTAGATAAAAAGCAATGGCTTGGGTTTAGTATCGTTTGGCAGGAGGAGAGGGTTAAAAGTGGTTAAAGCAGGTAGGGGATGGGTCCCTTATTAAAACACTACCACTCTTATTACAAAGTATTGCATATTTTTCGAGAAAATATCAAATTATGTTTCCAACCTCAATCAGATAAACAGTGAAAACGAACGTCAAAATAGTCAATTGACAACCAAACAGTACCGGTATATTGTCTGTGGTGGAATATTATTATAATATATATATAATATATATTAGCAAAATTGTTGAGACAGAGAGTAAAAAAAAAACCAAGGCTTTTGCGTCATGGGTGAAGTGCCTCAGTGTCATTTGTTTTCGTTCATTCCGTTTCTCCCCGAGTCACGTGAATGTGCTTTATGTGTTTCTTGGAGTTTTTATTGTTTTCTCCGACGACTTTGGCTTATCTTCTGGACTGCTCAGAAAATACGTTAGTGTACCCCCACTTCATAGTTAAAATAGGTCGAATCTATTCCACAACCGAACCGGGGCACCCCGACTTCACGTAGTCTTTTGGCTGCTACCTCTAGAGTGTTTATAAAAACCGGAAGCGCGAAGAGAGAGCAACCCCCGCCCGCTGTAACAAAGCATAGGCATCCGTGCGAGCCGTAGCGGGTGAAGCTAGTCACCGGAGGCGACCAGTAAGCCGAAGCTGCGGATGTGAGCAAGGGTGCCTATCCTTTTTTTATATAAGGGCGAAGGGGTTGCAATTCCCGCAGCGCTGGAGTCGATACAGAAGCAACTTTAAAGTGTTTTGAGGTTAGGTTACAATAAAGTGTTTTTCTCAGGAACGGTGCCTTGTAATGGGAGTGGTGCCAGGGGGGAGGGGTAACCACCCCCTCGACACAGACACGCCTGGGTTTAAGCAGCATTAAACCTGACCAGATTGGCATCGACCCATTCGGAGACTGCCCGCAAGGACAGGTTTAGACGCTCCACCATGGCCTCACGGAGAGACCAGATCTGTGGCCCTGTAGCCCATGCATTGGACAAGAACATACTCTAAGCAACAGTGCTGTCGTCTGCATACCCAAAGGTGCCGGGTTTTAGCAGATCGTTAATGTGCAGCAAGAATAAAGTTGCTGAGAGTACCGACCCCTGAGGGACCCCGGTATTAATATCCAATTGGTCCGACGAGTAGCCATCGATAACCACTCGAATGGACCAATCGCTCAGGAAGTCCGCAATCCAGTCAAATAGACCACCGGGCAAACGTGTAGGGACGTTTGCTGATCATACTGCGACTGCGTACCCCAAAAGAGGTATGGAAATCTATTGGATACCTGAAGAAGAAAAAGGCACCAGGTTTTGATCTGGTTACTATTATCTTCAACGCAGTGTTGAGACTACACTACTACCGCGCATCTGGAAAATCTCAACCATAAATATGGTATCTAAACCAGGAAAACTCCTGCTGAAGTTTCTTCATATAGACCAATAAGTATTCTTCCGATATTGTCTAACCTGTTCGAGAAAGTACTGTTACAACGTTTGGCACCCTTACTAGAGGAGCAAAAAACTATTCCTGAACACCTGTTTGGTTTCCGGGTACACCATGGAACGATAGAACAAGTGCACAGAGTGGTTAACACAATCAGACAGTCACTGGAAAATAAGGAGTATTGTTCAGGTGCTTTTCTTGACATACAACAGGCATTTGACCGAGTATGCCACAAGGGCCACATGTGTAAAATTTAAAATTTGTTTACCTCACACTGCATACTTGCTGCTCAAGTCTTACCTGGAGGACCGGGTCTTCCAGGTTAAATCTGAAAACTGCCGGTCTTCGCTTTACCCCATAGAAGCTGGAGTACCCCACAGGTCAGTACTGGGTCCTGTCCTGTACACGGTTTACACTGCTGACCTACCACCTCAAAGCAAATTGTTACCGCAACTTATGCTGACGACACCGCAGTATTATGCTGTGATAAAGACCCTATCAGAGCATCCACAAAACTCCAAGAACACCTGGATGTTATTGTATCATGGTTGAAAAAGTGTAGAATCAGGGCCAGTGCTGCCAAGTCTGTTCACATTACCTTCACTCTAAGAAGAAGGGAGTGCCCAACAGTTACACTTGATGGAAATGCCCTTCCACAGAAATGTACGGTCAAATACCTAGGCATGCACATCGACACAAGATTTACCTGGCGCGAGCACATTAAAGTCAAAAGGGATCGAGCAAGCAGAAAACTTGGAGACATCTACTGGTTTTTGGGCAGGCAGTCATCTCTTAGCTTGGAAAATAAATTATTGATCTACAAAAGCATCCTAAGACCCATATGGACATATGCTATAGAACTCTGGGGTTCGGCAAGCCACTCAAACATGGAGATACTAGAGCGCTTCCAAAACAAAACATTAAAATCTTGAGCTGCGCTCCTTGGTTCGCAAAGAACATAGAAGTACATGATTATTTACAAATCCCCGCTATTAAAAAAGTTGTAGAGACGTCCTGCAAGTCTCATAAGCAAAGATTCCAGCAACACAAAAATGTACTCGCTGTGAAACTACTGAAGTTCTCGAACTCTACTTACAGACTTAAAAGACAACGAATAGCGTCAATCTAATATCACTGATGCATAACGAGATGACACATCACAGCATGTGAAGAATCTCAAACTGTTAAATGAAGAAACAACCAATCTGATTAAAGCCCAGAGGCTGATTGCAGATGTAAAAGGAGAAAAAAAACTACCTTCTGCCAGTGGCTTCGCCCGCGTGCATGTCGAAAACTATCTAGAGGGAACGTATTCCCGGAATAAAAAGTATCCTTTAAGCTATTCCTGACTATCACTGATGCATTACGAGATGACGCATCACAGGATTTGAAGACTTAAACTGATAAATGAAGAAACAACCAATCTGATTAAAGCCCAGAGGCTGATTGCAGATGTAAAAGGAGAAAAAAAACTACCTTCTGCCAGTGGCTTCGCCCGCGTGCATGTCGAAAACTATCTAGAGGGAAGGTATTCCCGGAATAAAAAGTAACCTTTAAGCTATTCCTGACTATCACTAATGCATTACGAGATGACGCATCACAGGATTTGAAGACTCAAACTGTTAAATGAAGAAACAACCAATCTGATTAAAGCCCAGAGGCTGATTGCAGATATAAAAGGAGAAAAAAACTACCTTCTGCCAGTGGCTTCGCCCGCGTGCATGTCGAAAACTATCTAGAGGGAACATATTCCCGTGATAAAAAGTATCATATATGCTATTCCTGACTATAATCTGTCACTGTGTCAAATTTCATCCAAATCCTTTTAGTAGTTTTTGCGTGAAAGAGTAACAAACACACACACTCACACTGGTAGGATTTCCGAGTATTATTGTTATCTCAGCCGCGCGTCTTATAATATTATTTATGTTTACGTCTGCAGTTCGTGCGGGGCAGCCTTTCTTTATCGCTATTAATATTATTTAATGTTATAATTATCTTACAATAGTTAATGTTACAAAAATGTAGGTCGCAAGCGTTATTACATGCGACCTACATTTTTGTATTTAATTGATTATCGCCATGATAATATAAATAATACTAGCTTCTGCCAGCGGCTTCGCCCGCGTGAAAGTCGAAAATTATCCCCAGGGTACATATTACCGGGATAAAAAGTATCCTATCTGCTATTCCTAACTATAATCAATCTCTGTGCCAGATTTGTTCAGCCGCAGGCTTATTACGTTTGGAATGCAATCAGCAATAATTGCGCAGAGATTGTGCAATCATCGCGCGATTATCGTTTTACGTCAAAAAATCGGCAGGTTTATTTTTGCGAAATAATTGCTCTTCAATCGCGTATCCGCAGTATGTATAAGCGATAGCCACACCATAATAATTCTACGACAGCACTGCTAACAATAAAAATCTGCTAACTAAAATGAGCGTCTATCGCAAGGTGATCGCGATCATTTCGTATTACGCATGGTTTTTGACAGCAGAGCGATAGGCTAGCAAACGTGGCTGTCAAATTGCGATTGGCTTGCCAATCGCTCGCTGATGGCTGAGTAGGTACAGAAGTATTTGAGTTCTTTGAGGCATTTTTTCGTGTGTTTTTTTGTGGCTACTTTCATTCTCTGCAAATTAATTTCTAATTTTTTTCTAATTTAATTTTTCTTTTTCTTTGAATATTGTAATGACAAATTGGTGTAGTTTTGTGTCTCAAATGTCTACGCAGCTGGACAATTTGTTGAATCATTGAACATATGTGATCTCGGTAAAGTGGAGGAGAATTTTTTATTGTAGTGTTGCTACCTCAGCGAAGCTTGCCAAATAGGTTGACACGCTAGGTATGTTTACTGCCAAATACTGACAAACACATTAGAATGTGTTATGCCCGCAATAAGTATCTTCTATTATATACTTATTTTTATATGGCAAGCACCGATGTCCACTATTCTGTCAATATCTAATCAGATAGTAATCAATTGACTATTGTATAAAAAAGCGTCCATGAAGTGTTGCATTTTCATAAGCTGGTTACTTAAACAAACGATAAATTGTATAAATCATAGGACAGGCAAAATAGTTTCTGTTAAAAGTGACTGTCAAAAAAAAAGACTTGAGTTAAAGGCCTCAGTAGTCATTAAATTGATCGCGCAATAATTGCACAATTATTGCTGCTTGCAGTTTCTTACGCAACAAGCCCGCGATTCTGCTGTGATTGAGTAACAAATATACACACATCCATCCAAACTTCCGTATTTATAATATTAGTAAGATTACAGTTTACGCTGTCATGTAAACACGATAACGGATTATGAAGAGTTATCGTGCGATAGTGCTAAGTGATGGTTTGATAGACAGTAAGCAATTACTTAATAGTAGTTTATGCAATGGTCTTATAACAGGGGTTGTTAAAACACGAGCGTGGGTTTATCACATGAGGCGAACCCGAATGAGATAATAATAACACGCGAGTGTTTTAATACCCAATTATATGCCATTGCATACACTATTTTACCTTGACTCATACAGTTGAAATAAAAAGAAAGTGGAAACGGAAAAAATATGTGGTATGGCGGGCAATTTAGATTCTCATTGCGCATGACTGCGCAGCACGCACATCCATAGATGACACTAATTTTCTACATTAAGTCAATGAGCCCATGAGCGCCAATAAATTAAAAAGTAAAACTGTGCTATAAAAATTAAAAAGTTATTTTATGATGCAGTTGTTTGAAAATCGAAAGAAAATGTTGCACTGTTATCGTTTTTTTTTTTTATTTTACCTATCTACAAATATAAAGTACGTGTTTATACAATATTTTTTGAATTCATAATTGGAATATTACATTGTGAGTGTAGATGTATGCCATAACAGGCGTGCAGTACTGTTACAGTTATCGTTCTTAGTCAATAATGACATAAAAAATTTCGTCCAAGATTTTAAATAATACCAAACGCCAAGAATGTACTTATAGTAACTTATAAATATATTTTCCAATGAAAAATACTCTTTTTTTTTTAAACAAGCTTTTTAGCTTAACGTGCATTTTCATCCGAATCCAATATGTATTCAAAATGTCATCTTAATCGGTTGAGGATCATTAAGGAAAATTTCATCTTAATCAGGCTTTAAAATTCAGTTGCAAGATTTGACCCGAATACAAATACATACATTGCAAGTTAATGGTTAATACATTTTGTAATACATTCAATTCATGATGTTGACAACAATACTCAGTAAAATAATAAACTTACTGCAATTTGCACGTAAAGATGACCATAAGCGTTATGGTCATCTTTGCGTGCACGTTAAAACTCGCTAGGTTTTCCCGCTTACGTTCTGTATTGAAATATACTATGAGTAGCGCTTAATAGCCTGTTCCTATACCTGCATTAACTTTTTGTATATATTGTCATGTTTGCAGGCCGGCAGAGAACCCCATGAACGTGGTGGCGCGCCGCCTGCAGCTGGGCGGCGCTATGCGTGACGCTCCCAAGCTGTCGCTGCCCGCCAAGCTCGTGTTCCCCTCCATGCACCACCAGGGACACTTCTCCATGCTCGGTAAGCCATCATTATAATATCAGCCGAGAGACATAGGTCACCAACAAGCATCATCAAATCGATACGCTGCGCCATCGACTCGTCTCTACGCGCCATTGTTTTCAATCTGCATGTTACTAAAGCTGCATTCTTCTGACTCATCCAGCTGAAATGCAGTTAGCCCAATTATTCTAATATAAACAATAATTGTTCCTGAAAATAATGCGTCTTAATATTTGGAATTCCAGGTTTGGGAGACATCGTAATGCCGGGTCTGCTCCTGTGTTTTGTACTGCGCTACGACGCGTATAAGAAGGCTACTCTAGTATGCCAAATGGGACAAGTCCCTGGACCCAGATCTATGGTATGTCTGCAATTTATTGAGAAAAATATAATCTGTTCACAATTGACCTTATATTAACTATTCTATCCTTAATTAAAGTTGAAAATCAATAAAAAATAAAAAACAATTTTATCGCCGAAAATAAAACAAACTTTTTTATTAATCTTACAGTTTTAATTTATTCTTCCGTGAGTATTGGATTCGTTAATATTAACGGTACATTATGGTTCTAGAAAATAAGCCATGGATTTTCCAATAACACATTTTTTTCATGGATGATCTAACATAAGAATAGGAAAATAGAAAAATCAAAATCTGTCAAATGTTAAGTTGATCAATTGGAAAAGTCCCTTTGTTCACGTATTTAGAAACTCCATTATCACTTTACTTTATATCTCAAGACTATTTTTTTATATATCGTTTCTCGGTGTGAGCTGACCCTTTTACGGCCCTAGGGGGTAGTTACCTTCTTTTTTACGTTTGTATTGTGTGTTTAGGGTTCCCGGCTGACGTACTTCCACTGCTCGCTGCTGGGCTACTTCCTGGGGCTGCTGACGGCCACGGTGTCGGCCGAGGTTTTCAAGGCGGCGCAACCCGCGCTACTGTACCTCGTACCCTTCACGCTGCTGCCGCTGCTCACCATGGCTTATGTTAAAGTAAGTGGCGCCGTTTACATCGCCGCACAGTCTTCCGCCCGACTAGCATATACTGCACTGTTCAACAGTTTAAAGGCGGATACAGACATTGCGAGGCATGCGCCGCGCACGCCTTTTGCTTTGATGTGAGGTGTCGTAGCACATGCCTCACCAAGAATATGAACGTCCACACATTGAGAAGCATGGGATGAGCGCCGTGCGCTGCGCATGCCTCGCAATGTCTGTATCCACCTTAATAGTTGGCCCAGCACCTCATTGAAGCAGCAGCCCAACTATTGCTCTGTACTTAAGCCAGCTTATTGTACCCTGGTCAATGTCATCTGGCTCTGGACTCATCAGAAAGATTATCCCCTCTTGGCAGACCGATTGCCAAAATAATAACCCTCATAATTGTTGTTGCAGGGAGATCTCAGAAGAATGTGGAGCGAACCGTTCATAGCCCCGACGACCGGCAAGTCGGGCGCCGACTTCGACGTGTGACGTGTCTTGGCACGCGCGAGGTCTCCGCTCGAGCCGCCGCCGGCCGCTCCCGACTGCTGACTGCTGACTGCTGACTCCTCCCAGCTCCCAGACGTACAGTTAGTTCGCCACTCTGACTACATAGCTGTCTGCGTTTCTGTGTTCTCTCGAGTAACGGTGATCTAGATAATTTAGTATTATTCCTCTCAAACGTGTGAATAGCAAGTTGCACTATACGTATATATCTGCTAACTTGTAACTAACTGTACATGCAGCACTGGGCCACATGAGTTGATGTGTTTATTATTATTATAATTATAAAGACATAAGTTGTACTTTTTAGGTTAGTCGATACGCTTTTGTTTCGTTAGTTAATGTTAAGTTAAAGTTACAGCACAGGGTAACTTGCTGTCTATAAGTTAACTGTGAAGTGATCAGGACCAGTGCGAGTGATTTTGATCAACTAAATTATACTATGACAGTAACGCAATTGGTATTTCGAAAATACTCAGTCATAGCATTTGATGAAATTTATATCGGAAACGTTTTTGTTTTGTATAAAAAGATTTATATGGTATGTCAAAATAATGTGACCATTTGGATTGGTAAGTGTGTGGTTGGGTAAAGGCTCACTAAGGCAGAGTCGAAGCGTCAATCTAACAATTTACTTAGTATTATGAACCTTATGTCTTCAATGTAATGCACACATTTGTATCGATCGAGATCAAAAAGATGTGCGCATTTGACGGAATGCTCTCGTCTGTTTTAAATAATGATCTTAATACA